>BSBM01000012.1:7750000-8950000 GCA_027924585.1 Larix kaempferi | reverse complement strand
ATCGGGTCAAATCAGTAATAAATGCCAAAAGTTCAGACAGTTAATTAACGGTGCTGTTTGAATGATGGGCATTAATGGCCGATCCGACCGATCGATGGACCGGATCAACAGTGGATTTGTGTCATTAATACAGGATTTTGGTTGAGTTAATGCCTGATTTTGTGATGATTATAGTGAATTTGGTTGGATACTATAAAAATGGATTGGAGCTGGTCGGAAGGCACTGAGAATTTAGTTGTTTTTGTAAGATTGTGGCATGCTGCAGAGTATTGTTGCTGGTTCATGCATGTTGTTGTGCGCATTATAGAGTGCTGTTGCCGAGTATAGCGAGGTATTCTTGGTGAGATGGAGACTGTTGAGATCAGTAGTGAAGTTGATTCCCCCTTCATCTTGGCTATTGTTCAAGAAGAAACTGTGCCAGCCATCAACCTTGAGGTGGAGGTAGCAACCATGCCGATGGGAGAATCCGTAATTGCTAAGAAGCATCGGGGAGGTCAGCACTCGGAGTTCCCGCAGAGTAAGAGGGTGCTTCGGTCCTCCACTACGACAACAGGAGAAGCTCTGGAATAGGTGGGGCAGTCCAGTCTCCCCATTCATGAGTCTACCCCATGGGCGGGACTCTTCGTTGGTGACATCCTTGGGTATATCCCTCCAGTTCGATTGGATTCCACCCCACGCAAGATAAACCCAAAACAAAAGTATGGTGTGAAGATGCATGCGCTCCCAGTTAGAATGGAGTGCTCTGTGGATATTGAACCGGCGTTGACATGCCTACGCTACGACGATCATGATATGGTGGCCTACCCCGACATTGCATCTGCCCCTTATGTGCAAGAGACGCGCCTTTCCCCAACACTGACTGTACAAGGCTGGGCACGAGGATTGAAGCAGGTCGACTTATTAGGGCTTATTAATATGCCACATTTTGGGCGGTTGGTGAAAGTGAATGCATGCGTAAAGCAGCTCCTGGCATGTTTTCATGGTGGTTTGTTGTGGCTAGATAGAGAAGTCCCGGTCACCGTTGACTTAATTTCATCTATAGCCGGCTTGCCTAGGAATGGAGTTGATCCGACGCAGTTCATCCAGGGAAAGGCCAACGACCAGAAGCGGGCACTGCAGTTGGAACAGAAATATGGCCTCGAAATGGATGGGCATGGGTATCGCACCAGTAGCTGCAATGATCAGGCGGTGCTCACAGGCATTAAGATCCTGTCCTGCAAGGTGGTTAGGGGTGGTCAACCTAACCAATGCAACTCGGGCATTGTTGCATGCACTGAGCATTGTGTAGAATGGGTCCAAATGAATTGGTCCATATACCTCTTGAATCAATTAATGGAGGACGCTGCGGTGGTCCAATCAGGAAACGATGCCTTTACGTACAGTTGGATGTTGCTGTTGATCGCTTTCGTCGCATGGAAAGAGCCTGACATGTACCAGGGAATGGAATGTACGGCTGCAGCAGAATGACAGGGGGCGCGATATAAAAATCTATGGTATGTATGGGAGCCAGAGAGACTTCGGGATTGCTAATTGCATTTTTGGCTGTATTGGGAGATGCTTTGTGCTGCGGCAACCTCGGTCCCACGAATATCTGAAGAAACTGTCGCACGGTTCAAACTTGTTATGGCGTTTGCAATTTGGCCGCATACCATACATATTCAAGCCCATCGTTATTTTGATTAGAAAGGGTTGCAGACCTCGTATAAGGTGACATCCGAATATTTGGAGGGTGCCGTGAATGAGTGGCCGGAGGAATGGCGACAACCCATGAGTCCAGTAGAGATAGAAGCCGGTGGCCCACCGTTGGGCCCAGATGATCGGGTATCGGCATAGGATGAGCAGAGTAACCATGAATCAGGGCACCAATTGACCAAAAAAATATCAGATGATAGCACCCAGAAGCTTGAAGAGAACCATTCGAAAAGGTATCAGGAGCAGGCAATGATCAGCGGATTGCCTTTCCCCGCCGAGGTATAGTTGGGCCGCTTGGTCATAGCGCTTAATACTGCATCCTCTGTGGCAGGAGACAATATGGAAAGGAAAGAAGATGAGGGATTCCATGCGATCATCGCTCGGTTAGATTCTTTGTATGACCTGGTTTCTGACAAGGCACCAAAGGAAGCAACAACATCAACCTTTGACACAATCAGCACTGAGTCGTGGGTCAAGCATGTGGAGATTCCCCCCACTACGATTGTGACCGAAGATGCTACACTAACCATGTTGTTGCAGCAACTGCACACAGCGACCATTAATGTGAATTCCTTTCCTGCGGAAGGATTGAATACTCTGCAGGCTACTACCAACAAGGAAACGACATACCGACTGCGGCAAATCAATGGTATGTTTTCCCTCCTGCAGGAAAGCGAGGTCGATGCACAGCGTAGCATTGAAGAATTGACTGCCAGGGCTCCTTCCGCACGGAAGGAAGTGGATGACCTTGAGGTACACATTAAGGAAGAATGGGCGGAGACGGCCCGCGAAATTGAAGGCCTGAAAAAGGAACATGATTTCCTTATGGTGGAAAAGGCTCGCATGTGGGACGACAGTGTCTGGGTTGACCGAGCGATCATAGAATCTTATCCACATGTCCTGGAGCCCACTGAAGAGGTATATGTGCTCTACCGAGTGCAGCGACTGGGGGCTTCTATTATTCAGTTGCGACAGGAGAATCACGAGTTGAAGGCCCAATTGAAATCGGGTATGCCTCAGGCCGAAGTGGATGAACGAAGAAGGGCAATTGAGGAAGTCGCCACTCAGATGGAGGAGCTAGAAACACAAGAAGCTAGGCTCACAGCTGAAACAATATAATTCTAGGGCCTCATTGTTTTGGACGAGCAGGTTGAGCAGCTGATGAAGTATCGGCAGGAAGCGGAGGGACAGTTGGCCACATTAAAAGCTGCAATGCGCACAATGCCACCACTGGAGCAAGTTGCTAAGTCTTAAGAGCCGAAAGACTTACAACACCGTGTCACCAAGGTGGACGAGCGACAAAAGATATGCACGGCCCAGTTAGAAGAGTTCCAGGACACAGGTGGTAAATTTATGATGCAAGCTAGTGAAGCTATGCAGGCAGTGCAGATGTGTCAACAACAAGTCTTGGAAAAGCTTACAGATCACCCATCAGCAGACGCCGTGGTCAACAGTCAGGAAGTGACTATGGAAGCTAAGGAGCTGGTGCAGATAGTTGAATAGCCGTATGAGGACTTCAAAGTAAAAATGACGGCATGTACTATGTCTAGCAGTTGACGTGGCTCGAGGGAGAGCCACAAGATTATGTTGGGGGCTTGTTGGCAGGCGGTTTGGTAGAGTGCTATCACAGCATCTCCGATGCTACGACAAGGCAAAAGATGGCACGAATGGCGAGAAGATGATGCGAATGGCGATGAGCGAAATATTAGTTATGTATTGTGGGTCAATTGTACCGTGGAATGCTAGTTTTGGGTCATTTGGACCACATATTATGTACTGTTGAGTCAGTTATACCGCAGAATGTGGGTTTTTGGTCGGTTTTGTAACAAGTTAGTTAGATATTGGGTCACTTGTCCAAATGTCGATTAGGAAATTGTTAGTAAGTGGACAAGCATTGTAATAGTGGAATCCTATATATAGATAGGATTCATAGGTATTGAGTAAGTGGGAGGGAGAGAGTGGAATGAAGGTGAAGAGAAGCGCATGTCTGGGTTGTTTCCGCGCACCTGTGAGATATGGTCGAGACCTGATCTTTGAGGAGATATTGTATCTAAGGTTTTGCAATGATAATATGATATGATGAAACTGTTCTGGTGCAATTCCTGGGTTCTTTCTGTCTGTTTATGGTAATGCAATGTCGCACTTCATAAATAATGCTATGTTTCCTTGATGCAATGTTGCTTTACTGTTACTACTGTTGTGAGAATGAATGCTGTGATTGAATAATGTGTTATGAATACATGTCAAATGTTTGAGATCCCTGTTTAGTGTTGCAATAGAGTTAGTTCATATGGCCGCAACCCTCCTCCTTCCTCGGCAAAAACATGGTTCTATCTGCTCTTCCTGGATGCCTCGGGTGAGACCTCATCTGCTATGCAGGTGTTGCTAGGCAGGATAAAACCTACCCGGGTCGGTGCCTAGGGAGACGACGACATGTGTCGACAGTGAAGTGGAACCCCTACCGACTGGAGTCACATTGGCAACAATAATGTAACTACGAGTTCTAGCTGGCATGGTTTCTATATCGCCTCTTCTCCACGCTATACATGGTAATGTTCCTTGGCATGCAAGGTTGGCAACTTCGTGGTTGTTGTAATTAATGTGATATCAATGCAATGTTGCTTGGCATTCAACGTAGCATTGTTGGCTCTTTCTTGTGCGTTGATCTCACCAAATCTTGATCGTTGGTTGTGGAACCCTAATCTCGTTGTATGTAGTGGTAGCAAGTTTCTCGGCCTTTCATTGTTACGTTGAGTTGAGGCCGATAGGCTGCCAAAATGTAGGGTCGAAGGAAGTTCCCTTCTAGGGTTTCGATCCTGTGAATTGTGAGAGGTAGTTGTTTTAATAGTTGCAGGCTTAGCTTCTTGCCATAGAGCCATGATACAGTAATACGAAGTGTGGTTTTCTGTCAGCTGTGGAGAGTGGTTTTGCAATTAGGGTTTGGATTTTCTTTCTGAAATCGTCTTCAGGGTTTTGAAATTTTGGTTACTGATGTTGCTACTAGACTTCATCGTTCTTCTACTGGTGTGGTGTGCCAATGACCCGAGCTTTGTTTAGAAGGTAATGTTTACGAGAATGAAAAATACTGTGTTGCTTATTTGTTTTCTTATATATTCTTGTTTTAACCCCTTTAATGTGTAACTTTGCAGGTACCAATTCGAAGGATAGCTCCTGTGCAATACTGGAGAATGGAATATGCTTCTACTTATCATGGTAAGCTCTAGTGGTTCTTGAAACCCTCGTAGGTTCTCTTTGACACAGTTTTGATGGTTATTTTCGAGTGCTGAGAATTGGCACCTTTCGATGTGTTTCAGCAATGGTCGAATGTGAAATTTTAAATATTGATTTGATATCATATTGTCGGAGGTTGATCCTCAGTATTATATTTGATGCTCGGATCAGTTATTTTTTTTGCTGTAGCGTTGGAACCAACCTTGAGTTGGTCTCTACACCATTGGTTGTTTTAAGGGAAAAGACTGAATGTGTTTCTGGAAACTTTGAATGGAAATAACGAAATCTCTGTTATGATTTATCTAAGATGTTGGGTATTCCTTAATGGAATCTTGTTTCACTTACTTCTATGCTATTGGTTCTTTTGTACTGTGGTGATACAGTCTTGTTTAAATAGATGTTAACGAATGCCTGTTTGGAAAACTGTTGATTCGAGTTCGAATATGAAACTATCTCAGGTCTAATGTAACTGGTTGTTTCTTGTACTTCATCATTGATGTCGGTAGTTGTTGGAAAGGTTACGAGAAAAGTTCGAATGTCAAATTGTTTTGCTAAAGATAGTTCACAATGTCTGTTTTAATTCATAATTCAATTCTACCTGTAGCTTTTGATTTCTATCTGTATTTGCAATAAGCTGTTGTACCAGAAGCTTAACCTGTGTATAAAAGATCTCGGTAGTGTGAATGTTTTCGATGTTGAGATGTGTTCTTACTACGGTTTGAGCTATCGTTAACAGTAGTATAAAATCGTGCTTTCTGCTATGTGGTGAATGCTATCTTGAAGAATTTCGAAATGCTAGTTAGGGTTTGAAAAAGAAATATCTAAGTTTTCCATGAAAGAATTGTGAAGAAAAATATGCATTCTGAAAACAAAACTAGGGTTTGATATAATAGGGTTTTTATGCTGTCGAGAATAGTTTTATGTTTAAAACACTGAAATAAATAGACGATGAAAATAATAAGTTTACATATAATAACTCTATGCAGAGAATATATTTTTGCAGATATCATACATGATATTTCTGTCTGAAAGGAATGTAATTGAAATGAAATTATATAAGCCTTGTGCAGAATTTAATTCTTACAACTACAACTATTTTCTGAATTATTTGATTTCTAGATGCAATGAATAGAGTTAGGATAAATATATATAACTATATAGAAAATAGACTATGTTTTTCTTTCATGTATTAATATAGAATTCTAAACTGCAATTGATGCTATACTATAGTGTTTTACTGTGTTTAAACATAGGACAAAATTTTATCCAGAACACATACTTAAATCATTTATCCAACAATGGCAATCTGCCTATTTCTCATCTATCATTAATTTGCTTCTCTATACTAGAGTACTATGCAGAGAACATCATGGGGAAAAATATAGAGATGGTTATCTAATCAAATATTTCACAAATCTCTATCATTCAGAATCAAACATAGATCAGAAAAAAAATAACTTCTTTTACATGACAGTTTAATAATTCTACTAAGCAGAAACATTGAATTGTAAACAAAAGTAGGAACAGTAAAACCTGGTTGACTGTAGGGAAACAAATAGACCAAGGAACCTGTTCCACCCAACCAATTCCTGAAGACAGCCAAGTTACTTGCCTTAGGACCCCTGAGCCTGTTCACTCAACCACCAGGAGGAAGAAACTTAGAAGCTTAGGACCTCAACTTGCAGTAGCAATAGTTATCTAGTCTTAAAGACTTAGCAGTCAAAGGGACCTACACCAGCTCCTATGGTTCTCCTTCTCAGAATAATTTGCAGACTTACAGTTGCACTCTCACATAGCCTCCCTATTCAAATCTCCCAGTGATCACCCGATGCACTTGAGGAATATTTCTGCAGAAAATATTATAAGAGCTGTCTGCTCAATTAGAATTTTCCTTATGTAGGCTACCTAGGCCTTTTAGTGGTTAACTGGTCATTTAATGAGCTTCATGCTCACTCCCACCACCTGGGGGATAATGTCACAATTTTAGGGGTAGGTGTCCCATAACCAACAACTAGTGGTGAAGTGCAATTGCTTCCATCTGTCCCATGCCTTCTAACAGCTTCCATTCCTCCTAGTGGGTCAGTGAACACTCATTTAACAGTTCCCTTGGGTGTTTGTCTCCTACTTTAATTTATTAAATAATAATAATCAGTAATTACACTCATCCTTGACCAAAATTGGTCATAGTTACAAAACTTTGTAATTAACATTTAACATAAAGTATTTTTCCAATAAAATAATATTTTCAGAATTTGGGTGGGTGAGATACACCCCCCCTTAAGCCTCAACATCATCCTCGATGTTGGTTAATCACTCTTTTAGTGTTCCTGAAATAGAGTTGGGTATGCTGCCTGCATATTACTCTCCAACTCCCAAGTTGCCTCTTCTGGGCTAAGGTGCTTTCATTGCACCTTCATTTACCCAATAGTGCGATTCTGAAGCATAGTTTCCCTCCTTTCGAGGATACAGTCCGGTTCCACCTAAAAATTGCCGTCTTGTCCCACCCATACATCATTTCAGTTTACAACATGAGTAGCATCGTGTACATACTTCTTTAAAAATGATATATGAAAAACATTATGTATCCTTAAAAATTGGTGGCAAAGTCAATTGGTATGCCACTGGTCCAACCTTTGACAATATTTCGAAAGGACCACAATAACTGGGTGCCAACTTGGCACAGCTTCCCAATTTCAATGAACTCTTTTTTGGTCTTACCTTGAGGAAAACATGTTCACCAACCTGGAACTCTTTATGGGTTATTTCAAGATCTGCTTGACTCTTTTTCCTATCTTGGGCAGCTTTTAGATTTCCTTGTACTTGTTTCACAATTAATTCTAACTCCTGCAACAATTCAGGTCCTAAAACAACTCTATTTACTGGGTCATTCCAAGAAACAGGTGTAAACATTTCCTACCGTAAAGAATTTCAAATGGGCTAAGTATGGTTGATGCATGATAATGGTTATTATATGCAAATTCTGCTAAATGCAAGTAGTCTTCCCACTTACCAGGCTGATCCTTAACATACATTCTCAGGAAGTCTTCCAAAACTTGATTCACCCTTTCTGTCTGTCCATCCGTTTGTGGATGAAATGATATGCTGAAATTTAAGGTTGTATTCAACCCTTTAAACAAAGACCTCCAAAAGTTTCTAGTAAACTTAGAGTCACGATCTGAAATTATCACTTTCGGTATACCATGTAGTCGAAAAATCTGCTTGATGAATATTTCTGCAATGTCTGGAGCCTTATGAGTAGTCTTCATAGGTATAAAGTTTGTTTCCTTGCTGAGTTTATCCACTACCACCATAATAGAGTCATTTTGTTTCTGATTCTTGGGTAGTCCAGTAATAAAGTCTATGCTTATCACTTCCCATTTCCAGCTAGGTATAGGCAATGGCTGCAACAGTCCAGCTAGATGTTGATGTTCAACTTTCACTTTTTGATAGTCCAAACACTTAGCTATGTACTCTGCTACTTCATCTTTCATTCTGGGCCAATAGTATTCTTTCCATAGCATAGTAATGGTCTTCTAATAACCTGGATGGCCAGAGTAATGGATTTTTTGCATCTCATTTAAAATCATAATTTTTACTTTTGGTATGTTGGGTACATACAATCTGTTTTTGTATAATAATAGTCCATTTTCCTTCAAACTGTAATCTGCCATAGAATTTCCAGAATTGTTGTTTGCTATCTTTTCTTGTAAATTTATGTATTCTTCATCTGTTTCACTCCTTTCAAGGATTTGATTTTCTAAGTCTGTTGAGTAAGTATTGATGGCTGAAATAAAATTCAGTTTTGCTTTACGAATCAATGCATCTGCAACCTTGTTCTCTTTCCCTTTAATATGCTAAATTTCTAAATCATACTCACTTAGGAAAGTTAACCATCTAGCTTTTCTAGTGTTCAGATTTGTCTGATCTAATAAATATTTCAGACCCATGTTATCTGTCAACAAGGTAAATTTTCTGCCAATAAGGTGATGACACCATATTTTTAAAGCATGAATTACTGCTAATAACTCTAAATCATAAGTAGAGTATTTCTTCTCATGTATTTTTAGCTTTCTTGATTCGTATGCCACAGCATGCCCTTCTTGTGTTACGACTCCACCGAGTCCGTCATTACATGCATCTGTGCAAACTATAAAATCCTTATTAGGATCTGCTATCCTCAAAATAGGTGCTATAGTCAATAACTCTTTTAACTTCTTAAAACTATATTAACATCTCCGATCCCACACAAATTTCTTTCCTTTCTTCTGCAAGGAGGTTATGGGGTTTGCAATCTTTGAAAAACCCTCTATAAATTTTATGTAATATCCAGTAATACCCATAAATTATCTTACATCCAACACATCCTTAGGAATCAACCAATCATTAATGGCCTTTATCTTGTCAGGGTCAACCAAGATTCCTTCTTTAGAAATTATGTGTCCTAAATATTGAATTTTGTCCTTGTGAAAATCACACTTACTAAACTTAGCGTATAATTGATGATCTCTCAGAACTTGTAAGATAATCCGTAGATGTTCGTCATGCTCTTCTTTGCTTTTAGAATACACTAAAATGTCATCTATAAACACAACAACAAACTTATCTAAGTATTTGTGTAGAATATTGTTCATCAAACACATAAATACAGCTGGGGCATTAGTCAAGCCAAATGGCATGACTACGAACTCATAATGTCCATATCGAGTTCTGAAAGCTCTTTTAAAAATATCCTCATCCTTAACTCGCACTTGATGATATCCTGATATTAGATCAATCTTTGAAAATATCGTTGCTCCACGCAGCTGATCAAATAGATCGTTTATGCAGGGCAATGGATATCGATTCGTGATTGTCATCTTATTTAGCTGGTGATAATCTATGCACAGTCTAAGGGTTCCATCTTTCTTCTTAACAAATATAACAGGTGCTCCCCAAGGAGACACACTGGGTCTTATATAATTCTTATTAATCAGTTCCTTCAACTGTGATTTCAACTCATTTAATTCCAGTATATTCATCCTATATGGATCTTTAGAGTTCGATACTGCTCCTAGTATTAACTTGATGGTAAAATCTAAATTTCTTTTAGGAGGTAATCCTGGAATCTCCTCAAGAAAAGCATCTTTGAAATCCTTTAGGACTGATATGCCTTCTAGTTTCAATTTTTTCTCTTTACAAATAAGCTCATCATTTACTACATTTACTGCAAACAAATGACATCCTTTCCTAACTACCCTCTTTACTTGCATGGCTAAAATATGTCTAAGGGTTGTCTTTCTTGGAATACCTTTTACTTCTACAACTCCTCCTTCATCATTTAAACATGTACAACTTTTCTCATAACAGTTCAGAATGACATGATGGGATTCTAACCAGTCCATTCTGATTATAACATCGCAGGATCCTAAAGGTAAAATATTCAACTTGATTTGTGTCTTTAACTGATTCATGGATAAAGCACAACTTTCAATAAAATCTAATACTTTCCTCTTTGTTCCTGTTGCTAGTCTAACTAACCAAGATTTACTGAACTTTTTTGTTTTCAGTTTAAAAATTTCTACAATATCTGGTGATATATAACTTAAGCTAGCACCTGGATCAATCAAAATAGTAACTGGGTGATTTTGTTGCATACCTTCAATCTCTACCATAGATATTTGATGATCTGCTTGTCTGTTGTCAAGTGCTGCATTGATTTTGGGCATCTCCCTTGCCAAGTCTCCAACAATAGGTTCAGTCTAAATAGAGTGAATGTTGTTAGTTGGCCGCTTCCTCTTGGGGAATTCTGATGCATAATGAGGACTTTGACACTCAAAACATTTGATAGGTGCCCTGAAAATCCATTGCACCACCTGCTCGTGTGCCAGGGTAATAATAATATTCTGTTTGTTCCATGTGACGATCAACCTAAATTCAGAGAAAGCATATGTCCACCTAGTTTCCTATGTGCAAAAACATGTGAAGCATCTCTGTGGCCATGCTGCCGTGGTGGATGCCTTGTGCCACCCATGTAAACCATCCTTCCAGGTGCCATCAACCATGCTGCCTTGGTGTATCCCTGATGGAAAACGTGCATTCTTCTGACAAAATCAAATTCGACGAACGATCATATCCATCAAGAAAGGGAGAAGTCCCATCTGTGAAATGATTACGGATGTGACCGAAGCACAATGCTACTACCTTTCGCCAACCATTCAAAACTTGCGGCTGAAACCTCCCTGCTTCCGCATTCCGTCGTTGTTGGTGCGCCATCCTACCACCAATCAATCTACCTCTCTCTCTTTTTTTTTCCCGATGCAACTTAGGCATCGTGCTTTTCCAATCCCGAGTGATAGGGCTTCAGCGTGCTACCATTAATCAACTTGGGGAGCATCGCCCCATCTAATTGCTGCAACTGAACCGTGCCCCCTGAAGTAATACTACCAATGTGGTACGGACCAAGCCAATGCATCTACAACTTTATTGGATGTTTCATAAACGTGTTGTCGTGTAAAATCACCAAGTCTCCCTGCTAAAACTGTTTATTTTTTATGTGTCGATCATGCCATCCCTTCTGGCGATCCTTCTCTACCTCCTGGTGGAACCCAACGATGAAACAATCTTCCTCCAACTTCACCAACTGCTCTAGGCATTCATCTAGTGCTGTTGCATCGTCTAGGCCGATTACGGCCGCGATGCGCAAACTCGGGACAATATACTCCATGGACATAATTGCTTCTTGTCCATATACCAACCTGAATGGTGTTTGACCTGTCAACCTTTTACATGTGGTGCGATAGGCCCACAATACCACTGGGATCTTTAGATCCCAATCATTGCGGTTCGTATTGCACACCTTTGTCAGTGCATAATCCAATACCTTGTTGAAGGCTTCCACCGTTCCATTTTCTTGCAGGTGATATGGTGTACTCTTCTTGTGATGTATCTGCAGTTCCTCCGTCAATGCGCTGATGGTGTGATTGAGAAAGTGACTTCCTTGGTCACTCAATAGTATCTTGGGGCAGTTGAAACGAGTGATGATGTTATCAAACAAAAATCGCGTCGCCATTGTTGTGAAACAATCAAATATTGGTGCCGTCTCTTCCCAGCGAGTCAAATATTCTATCGTTGTGATAATGTAGCACACACCCGTGCCCTTTCCTGGTGGATTGATCAGTACTACAAAATCCACTACCCATTTGTCGAATGGCTGCAATGTCAACTGAGGCATAAGTGGCATCTCATCGCGTCAGGATGGTTTTCCAGTTTGCTGACATACATCACAGGACCGTGCATAGTTTGTCACATCAGTATGCAGTGTGGGCCAGCACAGCCCAGCACGCAACACTTTCTTAGCAGTTTCGCGACTACCATAGTGTCCTCCGGCGACTCCTCCATGCGCTTCTGCTAATATATTCGCTTGCTCATGTGGAAAAACACACCTGCGCAATATTTCATCGGCACCCATTTTGTATAACTCTCCTGCGATTAGCTGGAAGTCTGCAGCCTTGACTAACAACTAGTTCTTCATATTGGTGGTGAACTCGGCGGGTGCAGTACCCGTTGTAAAAAATTGAATGATTTTCACAAAGTAGTCATCTGCAAACTCAACCCAAAATAGCTGAGCATCAGGTAAACCTTATTCAATGTTGGTCAGCTCTTCTCCTGTATCAATCCGTGAGAGATGATCAGGACCGACATTCAATCGGTTGGGCTTCACAATGAATTCAAAATCGAACTCCTGAAAAAGAAGTAGCCAACGACATATCTTCCCCCCCAACACAGGCTTATTGACTAGGTATTTTAATGCAGAATGATCTGTGAACATCTTGAAATGGCCTCCCAATAAGTAATGGCGAAACTTCTGCAAAGTGTAAACCATTTCCAGACCTTCCCTCTCCATAGTAGTGTAGTTTCTTTCTGCAGATGATAACTTTCGGCTAGCAAAAGCAATAGGGTGATCAAGATCCCCTTCGCTAGGATGGGCTTATACTACCCCCAGCGTGATCGATGAGGCATCAACATGAAGACGAAATTCCTTACTCCAGTCAGGAAATACCAATATCGGTGCCGATGCCATCTTCACCTTCAGTATTTCCAAGCTATCATGACATTCTGGGGTCCACTGAAATAGCGCATCCTTCTTTAGCAAATTCTCCGTAGGGGCAATGATCGCTGCATATCCCCTGATGAATTTACAATAATACCCAGTATGCACCAGAGTTTCCCGCAACTGCTTAACAGTGGTTGGCAGTTGAAAGCTTAAAATGAGCACAATCTTAGCCGGATCGACCAACAACCCTTGCTTACACACAATATGGCCTAGAAATATCCCAAACGGTGCACAAAAGATGCATTTCTTCAAATTCAGCGATATCTGGTGCTGTCGGCATCGCTCTAGCATCAAACACAGATTCGCCAGGTGATCGCGGACCAACCCATAAACCGTCCAATAGTCCATGTATACCTGTAAGAACTTCTGAATGAAATCTTTGAATGCAGCAATGACCACCCACAAAAATATCATTGGTGCATTATTCATTCCAAACAACATAACGGTGTACTGAAAGCAGCCCCATTCGGTAAAAAAAGTTGTTTTATGGTGGTCTTCTTTGGCAATACGGATCTGATGGTAGCCATAGAACCCATCTGTGAAAGAGTACATTTCTTGGCCACCCACACCTTCGAGCACTTCGTCGGTAAACGGGGTTGGGAACAGATTGTGCAAACATGCATCATTTAGCTTCCTAAGGTCGACGCGAATGTGCACCTCACCAGTCTTCTTATCTTGCACCACCATAGGACTGATCCATTCAGACTCCTCGACTAGTTCGGTGATACCAACATCCAGCATGCGATCAAGTTCTACCTTGACCCACTCCTTATGTCGCAGATTTAGCCGATAGGGTCGCTGCCGAATTGGTTTAGCATCTGGTTTTAATGGAATCTTCATTTCCCCTAAGTCGCCCAGGATCCCCTTCATGTCAGAGAACTTTGTCGGAAATACATCCTGAAACTCATGGAGTATATCAGTGACCTTGCTTATCAGGTCATCATCCCAATAATCCTCGACATTTGCAAACTTCGGAGTGTCCTCTGTCCCAATGTTAATCTTGTGAATTTTCAGCGGTTGCCTGATAAGATCGCTTGGCACATTAGGTGGTACCATAGCACGACTTCCTTCGGATTCCAGGATATTCACATTCCGTAGATCATCACCATCTTCTTTCCTACCACTTATATTAAAACATTCCATGAGAGACTGCATCTGGCAATGCGTATGCAGATCCGCAGGATAGGACACCGGGACAACTTGCAGAATTACATCATGGATGAGCTGTAATGCATTATTGACCTCGAGATCGGCATCCTCAAAACTGAATGTATGGGTAAAACACACGGTGAGCTTCAACCATGTATAAATTTTCCTTCTCAACTCAGCTACAGTATACCATGAGCGTGGCATCTTATCCAAAGTATGGATAAAATTATGGACCCACTCATCTTTTGGTCGCAATACCCATAACCGTTGACACTCCATTAAATGATCACCAAGGTTGTCCTGACCATCATACTTCCTAGTGTGGTAGACCTCGATATTGCCAAAGCGTACAATCATCAACCTTCTGCATTTCGACCATCCGTTAATTGATGCCTTGTGTGTTTCCGACTAGCGTGCTAGAGCAGCCTTCAAGGCTTCATTCAATGCCAGCAATCGCTGAGGTTCGTAAACTCTTTCTTTGAACTCTGTTAGAAAGTCAGATAAGCTGGGAAGCCCTTCATATGTTGGTAGTGTAACCGTTTCAGTTGCGATACGCCATAATGACTGTGTGACCAACCCACACTTACAGAGTGATACCTCATGCAAGTGGTTCAGCCAATATTCTAGCGCATCATCAGAGTTGGAAGATGCAGAGCTGTCACTACGCCATCCCAGCTCACCATCGGCGGTCGGATGGATATAATCTTCGGAAATGTTGAATGCAAGGTCCCATCTATTGGGATTGTCATCCTTCACTGGCTCGATGTAGCGATGTCCTTTAGCCGGATCCAAAGGGGCGATAACTCTGAGATCATGATTTTCAAAAGTCATCATCTGTTGCTTGAAGTTGATTATAGCTCCACTATCATTAGCCCATCCGATCCCTAGTAATGCTGGATAAGAGCTTCCTCCCTTGACTACTTCTATTACATCAAAATCGACATATGTTTTCATTCCCTCAATGTCCACCACCATTCATGGAACTTGCCCAATTGGTGTTACTTTAGCGTGATTAGTTAATCGGAGCTGCACAGGAGACCAGCTCAATAAGGGGCTCTCCATCTTCTGCCAAGCTTGCTTGGTCAAGATGTTGACATCCGAACCAATGTCTAGAATAACTAAATCAACATCGTAGTCGCCAATTTGAATATTCATCCACATCTCCTTACTCGTCTTCCATTGTTGTAGGGAATTAACTGCAAGCTCTTGTTGGTCCTGGGCCGGTCGTCGCAACAAGGCTTCAATCGCAGCAAGAGCGTCGGGATCTCTTGCTAGGGACAAACAATGTTCCAAAAATTCTTGAAGTGTGCTGGACCGTTGTGACAGGCCGGCCTCTGAAGTAGCATCAAAAGTAGAGGGCATGTCATACACAACAACTTTACTTCAGTCGTTTTCTAGTGCGTGTCATGTTTGAAGAAATGTTTCCCGCTCCTCATCAATGTCAAATGATACCTTATTTTTTCCAACTAACCTAATCATTGAGCTTTCTACTCCAGTTGTCTTTCCTCCGTGAGTGACCACAGCAACAGAAGCATCTTGTGGTCTCGATTCTGTAGAAAGTGTCGCAATATTTGCACCCTACGGCTGATTTGGTGGCACGTTCCCCGATTGATTTACATTTTGATTCGGCCATGGATTCTGGTTCTGCATCGGTTGCTTTACTTGGTTTTGGACAGGATACGGTATCTAGGGCTGATTCTGCAATTGTGGAGCATTCCCTGCTTGCCATCGTGCAATCAGCTGCAGACAATTCTCAGCCATATGATTGTTAACGAAGCAGAACGTACATTGGTTCTGCAGCAGTGGGAAGTCTCGCTTATAGTGTCCCCATACCGCACAGTGATAACATTGAACAAGTCCACGACCACCTCGTCCTCCTCCATGACCAAATCCTCTGCCACGTCCTCCCTAGTATCCTCCCCGAAATCCTCCCTGCTGTTGGTACTATGGTTGATTAAACTTTTGTTGCACTGGTGCCGACTGCATTCCTTGTCCTTGTGGCGCATACTGCAGTTGCTGTACATACTATGGCTACTGTGGAGCCATCTGCGCTGGAGCATATTGCGGCATGAACTGTGGTGGTTGCTGTTGCTGCAGTACAAAATGCATCTGCAATTGACGTAGCGGTTGAGCTACCTGCGATTGTGGATGTTGTACAACACACTGGTCGTCCTTCACATAAAACACATCACACATTCTTTCTTGTAGCAACCCATATGCATGTCAATCCTTGTCGTCGTGACCCACTGATTCGCAAAATGTACAATAAAGATTCCTCGAGGTGGTGACCATTTTTTGCATATATGGGAAGTTGTTGTGCATGTGCCCATACACATGGAAAACGTGACACCATGGCATGCTACCACCATTCAATGGATTTGGTGCTCCTAAAACCAAATAATTGCGGAAGTCCAGGAAATTGTCCTTTGTATGCCCTTCTCCTTGACATTGTGTACACCAGACATCTTCACACTCCTCCTTTCCCTTTTTCAAATCTTGTAGCTGTATAGTTAAGTTAGTGAGCTGTGTTTGTATCTGCGACATCCCGGTTGCAATTTCTCCAATTGGTGATGCCTCCAACTGCATTGCAATCTCCAAAGCTTCACTGGGCGTCGAAATGTTTTGTTGCATCAATGGTGTTCGAATATGTGGTAGTAGCCACAATGAACCATTATTTATGTTGGACAACACTCATATCAAAACTAACCTTTTCCATCAGTGTCTTGAATCGCTGGTTGAAATCCCATACCATCTCATTGGGATACTGCTTAATTTCTTTCAATTCCGTAATATATTGAGCCTCAGACTTGGGCTTTCTAAATTCAGCATTCAGCCCATCCCAAATCTCATCCAACGACTTCTCTGGGGTTCCTATAGGGACTAGAACAAAAATCATAATCCAATCTAATGCATGACCTCGCAGAGTCGTCGCTAACTGTCCCTTTTTAGCAGCATTATCGGTGATCTTTTTTATGGTCCAGACCACTTCACACAAAAACCAATACTGTTTTGGGTTGTCTGTCCCACCCCTATGGAAAAATGGTAACTTAGCATCATCGCCCGCCATTCTGGTCTTCCTTCCTCCTTTCGATGTACTATTACCAATTAACTTCCGTGGGATTGATGAGCTTGGCGGTGTCAAAGTGGTATTTCTTGCTATCTGAGAGAGAGTGAGTGGAGGTGTGGGTACATTGGTGCTAGGGTTTGGTCCTGTCTCTATCCTGGGCATAGCCTGGTTGTCCTTGTCAGGGCTGTGAGGTCACTTAGTTCCATGCGGTCTTCCTTCAAGGTCTCTCGGTTCGACCGCAGCAGGACCTTCTCCCGTCCTCTGCCTCTTTACCTGTCAGAACCTCGCTCCTCCCCTCGTAAGACCAATTTCTTCCTTGGATTCACTCACAGCCTCATCATAACCTACACCCATCTACCCCTTAACATTCCAGGTACCGCCCCCCAACTGTCGCGGTACCCACAGCCTCCATCCACCAGGCTGTCTACTGATCAAGATCCATCTTCAATATACCTTTTTCGCAAATAAGCATCTTGATCGATAGTTGAAGTGACAGTAAAATCCTCCCTGAGGTTCGTGGAAGAAATATATTTCAGCTTCTCTATAGGACTTCTGAGTATCAACCACGAACTCTGTGATATAGCCCTCTAGAATTCTATCGAACCATACTTCGACAGCTCGTGATGATTTATTATCAACTTCCTGCAGTTCCTGAATCAATTCGGGGGTCCAAGTCAGCAGTTCACCACCTTGGAAGTTCCTCTTCTAGAATATCAACTTCGCCAACCATTCGAACAACAAGACCGAGAAATCAAAGAAGAACCATTCATGTAGACCGTCCTGAATGTATCTATCTACCCACTGTCCTACTGTCAATCGAGTGTTCCGTCTTTCCTCTTCAACGAATTCCTCCAACTTCTGATCAAACCATTCTTGGATCTCCGGTTTCATCAGGTTTCACAACCTATCCTCCTTTCACTTCATACACGGTCCCGACAATGGAACCATTTGTTGACGTGACACCAGTCAACAGGGGTTCCACTTCACTGTCGACACATACCACAGTCTCCCTGGCCACTGGCCCGGACAGGTTTTATCCCGCCCAACAACACCTACAGAGCAGATGAGGTCTCACCCGAGGCGTCCAGGAAGAGCAGACGGAACCATGTTTCCGCCGAATGAAGGAGGATGGTTGCGGCTGTAATACTTATTGCATAACATAAATGGGATAGAGATTTCTAAGCATTGGACATGGTATTAAAGCAATATTCAACCAAGACATTCATCATTGCAACGACAGTAATTGTGAAACAAGTATCGCATTAAAGTAGCATGACATCATTTGTATAGTGCAACATCGCATTACAATAAGTGAACATATTGAACACAGAGATTGCACCAAAAGAGCTTCATCATATTATCATTGTCGACCCAAATACAATATCTCTACAAAAACCTTTGACGTCAAAACATACCCGGAAGACATACAACCAACAACAGGGCTTCGCATAATATCTCTAGCATTCGATGATGATTTTTCTTTTTTTCTAACACTTGCAATTCTTATCTATATATAGGCTTCTGCCTTACAATTCTTGTCCACTTTCTAACAACTTGTTAACTAACACTATGGACAAGTAACTCACTATCTAATTGACTTAGTCCCAAAATGACCAAAAACCTGCATTCTGTGGTGTAACTGACTCAACAATACATAATATGTGGTCCAAATGACCCAAAACCCGCAATCCGCGGTACAATTGACCCACACATGCACAAAATAATCTTCTGCTTGTTGCCTTTGGTGCCATCTTCTGTCTTGTTGCAACATCGGAGATGCTGCGATAACACTTTACCAAACCACCTACCAACACTGCAAAGAAAATATATGGTCTCGTATTCGTCAGGTACATCAAGGACCCAATCATCTGACGATACATCGTAGCATCAACCGGCTCAGATGAAGCATCACACAGAAGCTTCAGGTTTGATTCCATAGGTGTGGCCATGGACTTGAATTCCATCATCCCAAACCTCTTCAGGATCTCTACTTCATACTTCCCTCATCCAAGGAAGATTCCATCTGCAGTCTGCTGCACCTCCATACCAAGAAAGTAGTGCATCATACCCAAGTCCTTCATCTCAAACTCGGCAACAAGCTTCCTCTTCGTGTCAGAAATCAATCTATCCTCACCTGTCACAAATAGGTTATCCACATACAATAGTAGTATCACTGGATTGCCTTCCTCAACCTTGTAGTAAAGGTTGGAATCCACTTTACTCTTGGTAAACCCCAAGCTAGATAGGAAGCCATCTATCCTACCATACCAAGTCTTGGGGTGCCTGTTTCAAACCATACAGGGCTTTCTTTAGTTTGCACACATGAGTCCCTCTATCATGTGTCTCAAACCCGAGTGGCTACTCCACATACACTTCATATTCAACTACACCATTCAAGAAGGCTTTCTTGACATCCATCTGGTGTACCTTCCATTTCATCACTGCAGCCAGAGAAAGTACTGACCTAATGGAAGTGTATTTGGCTACAGGTGCAAAAGTCTCTTCATAATCAATCCCTTCTTTCTAGGAGAAGCCATGAGCTACAAACCTAGCTTTGTATTTCTCTATGCTACCATATGCAACATGCTTGATCTTATAGATCATCTTGGAAGTCACAACAGACTTCCCATCTAGTCTTGGGATCACATCCCAAACATCATTCTTCATGATCGACTGGTATTCCTCGACCATGGCATCCTTCCATTCTTTATTTTTCGCTGCTTCTTCATAACTGGAAGGTTCTTTGTTCATGATATCACAGGGTAAGGAAACATAGTTGGTGTGTGATCTTGTCCTTTTCCTTTCTCTATGTTCCTCTTCTGGAATGCCATACCTTCTGCATCTTGGATGAGCTCCCTAGCCCATGCTGGTTTCCTCTTGTGAGAGTTCTTCTCACGAGGCGGATCTACAGGTTGTTGTGGATCTTCCATCTCACGATATTCTTCAGGAATTACTTCATTCATTGTAATGTCTTGTGTTCTGGATATTTTGGCTTCTTCATTGTCTTCAACAGGTGTCTTTCTCGATTTGATGTATGCTAATCCTTCATCAATGTTACATCCCTGCTGATGTGAATCTTCTTGAATCCTGGAAAGTAGATTCTGTAAGCCTTGGAGATTTCAATGTAACCCACGAATATGACCTTATTTCTTGAAGGATCTAGCTTTGTCCTCTTTTCTTTTGGGATGTGAGTGTATACTAGACAACCAAATATTTTGAGATGGCTAACTTCTGGTTTCTTACCAGTGAACACTTCTTATGGTGTTTTGTTGTCAAGTATCTTATGAGGTGTTCTATTCTGCACATATACTGTTGTTCTTGTTGCTTCTTCCCATAAGTGCATGGTTAGATCTTGGTCATGAATCATTTCCCTATATGCTTCCATAATTGTTCTATTCTTCCATAATTGCTGTATTCTTCCCCTTTGCACAACCTTTGCAAATGCCTTCATGTTTTGTTTAAATTTCAGGAAGACCTTCCACCACTTTGCTTGCAATTGGAAGTGCCTTATAGTGCATGTGTGCAAGCCTTCTATGCCAAAGTTCACTTGGATCTACTAAGTCATGGACCAAGGCTTCTTCTGGTTGGCCCTTCAATTTGTATAATCCTCCCTCTTGCTCTCCAATCACCACTGCATCATCTATAGTCTTACCCTTTTGCCACATTAGGACTTGGCCATCTACAAATGCAACCCTCATGCCTTTTGCATCTAATGCAGATATGGAGAGTAGATTCTTCTTGGGGCTTGGAACATAAAGTACATCTTTCATCTTCATGGACTTTCCAGAGTCTAGCTTATAGGAGGCTTCACCACTTCCTTTTATTGGATATTGGTAGTCGTCCCCAAGTTTCACCTTGTGGGGTGATTCATGTTCAGATAGGTTCATAAATAATTCCTTGAATCCCGTCATGTGCTTGGAATCCCCACTATCTATAAGCCAATCATTACTTCCATGAGTAATGGTACGAGTGAGGGCAGAAATTAAAACATACTCTTCATCACTTGAAGAATCTTCACTTTCTTCCCTAGCCCTCTTCCTGGGAGGTTTATCATCCTCTGTAGTATGAGCATGATGTTTTCTTTTGATGTTCTTCTTCTTTTTGTGAGAGCCATCTTTATTGTTTCTGGAACAATCCATGGCATAGTGTCCCTTTTCATCACATGTAAAGAATCGGACATTTGATATGTTTCTTTGAGATCTGAAGTTGCCCCTTTGATTTTGATGGTGATGCTTTTCTTTCTTACTGTGGTGATGTCCCTTCTTATCATCATGTCTTTTGGAGTGTGTCGTGAGAGCTTGGTCTTCATTCCCCATCTTTTCTTCTCGTGCTACAATTCGAGCTTCTTCCTATGAGCATTCTTCCCATAGTCTACTTAAAGTGATAATTTTCCTCCTAGCACAAATTCCTTGGATGAAGGAATCCCATGACCTAGGAAGACCATTAAGAGTGGTCATTACCACTTCTCCATTCTCTATATCTTCTCCCACAACCTCAAGTTGTTCTTTTATCCGGGAGACCCTTGAGAAATAAGACTGCATAGTTTCCGCATTCTGGATCTTCATATTCTTTAGTTGATTCCTCAAGGTCATCTTATGATTTATGTTCTTCCCTTCAAATAGCTTGGTCAAAGAATCAAACATCTCCTTCAGTGCCTTCAGAGATTACACATGTGGAATGAGATGATCTTTGATAGAATCAGCAATTATCCTCTTTGCCTTGAGCAAGTTCTTCTTGTGTAAGGCCTTAGCCTCTTCTTCCTTTGGGACATGGACCCCTTCACTTATGTAAGTGTCCAACCCATTCTCTTCCAGGATTAACCTAATCCTATACTTCCATGCTCAGAAGTTATCATCCCCTTCAAGCTTATCCTAAAGCTTGGTGTGGTGAGACATCTTAAAGAGTACTTCAAATAGAAGAGATTTAGGTCTTACCACTTGAATTGCTGAAAACTAGATTTGGTGCCGATTAGGGTTTGTCAGAAAAACCCTAAAAATTCAAACTTTGAATTTCAAACTTCTGAAAGGATAGAAATATGCGCCTTGATGAGCTTATCATCCTGGTATACTCAAAATTTGAAAATTGCAAAGTTTCACCCTTTAGAAATGCATTTTAGTCTTCCCGGACTCACTAGGGAGGACCCTAAATTAGGGTTTGAGTTTCCTAGAGCTTCACTCAACCAAAAAGTTCGATCCAAAGCTCTAAAGTTTGATTTTTCCAAGGCACTTCCAGCTATGGTCTTAGATTTCAGAAATTCCTATTTTTGTGGAAACCTTAATTTTTAGGGCAAAAAATGAAAGTACCCAGAATTGAATTCTCATTGGACAGAAAGATGTACCTTGCTAATTAGAGTCAATCTACCTTACTACTTTTCCAAAATATGTGGAGAGAAACCCAATAAACAATAAATCCTAGTTTCAGTAACTACACAATGTCTTCTTCTCAGGTTAGCTCTAATACCATGCTAGATTTTTTGAGCATTAATTCAACATACTCTAGGATCTTTACTGAGAAAATAACATGTACATTATATCACTCATATCAAGCATAACAAGCAATCACATAAGACAATAGAAACACATAGTTTCACTGGGGAAAACCATAAAGGTGAAAAAGCACACAACTTCCTTAGAGATGAAAGAGCAATGATACAACCCATGTACAAGAGATAGTCCTCCTAGCAGCTACTCCTCCTTCCTCACTTGTGCGCCACTTTCTGGTGAGTGTATAAGTGAATAATGAAGCGATCAAATAGAGTGCCTCCCGCACTCTATTTATACATGAACTGACTTGCCTAATAAACTAGCACGACCAACTTGTCTAACTCAGTCTAATAACCCATGGTAATACTAATCAGGGCCGACCCCACACTTGGTGGTCTAATAACCCATCACATGCAAGTTGCGACACTTGCGACACTTGTCAATACAAATGACGAAACTTCCGTATAGAGGAATAATACCATCTCTATAGGAGTGCAATATGCATAGGTGAAATACATTCTGAAGTCAAATATACATCAACAAGGACCACCTATTTTGACCACTACAAGTCATTATTTCACCCACTTGGAGTCTCCTCCCCTATTTTGGTGCCCACATGATTCAGTTATGCTCAGTTCTACCTTAGTTAACTAATTATTCATCATCGGTGGCCACTGAAACTTATCAGGAGATGGTTCCAATGAAAACTAATCCTATACTTGAGGAGATTTCGAATCCTCCTAGAAGTATCGAATTCATTCTATTGTAACACTTTTTTATTTCCAGCTTACAGCTGATTAATGTATCGATAACATTTTTTCATGTGTGTTTTAGTTTTACGAGTGAATTGGTCGTTGTTTTCTGCTAATTCTTCTCAGTAATAATAGTGTGAAATTGTGAGGTTTGTTCAAGCTCAATGATCTACCCCTTTGGAATTTCACACAACAACACATATTTTATATTTTCTTATAAAATGAAAATCATATACCATATAAAAACATAAGTATATATGCATATTGTAGTTAAAATATTAAAATTATATAATTAATATATATGGTATCTTTTTTTTTTAAATAAACATAAATATTTGTATTTCTTATCTTCCAACTTCAACTTCTTTCCACCCCTTTAAATAAGGAGCCATGGTAACTAATAGTAAGTTGGAAGACAATTCCAATGATTAAGAAATGAAGAGATAAGTTATGAGTAGAATTTAGCAACTACCTTTAGCATTGTAATTGTAGTGTGTTAAGTTAATCTTGATTAGGTTATAAAGTGATTAAGGATAACCTTGATTTGGTCGATAAATAGTTTAGTGTTACTATTTTACGAGCCTATTTAAAAGTAACTAATCAAAATATATTACTTTTTAAATTAAAATTAATGACTATCAAAGTCATTTATTTTTTATTAGAGATAAATGATATATTGTTGTACCTTAATTTTAATAAAAAGTTGATTGTATGATATTTTTGTACATTATATTTTTTGAGGGGTTTAAAGAAAAAAATTTGATATGTTGTGTATAACCATTCACATCAACAATCCAACAAAATCTAGTTAAAATATTATTTTGAAATCTCAATATTTAACTATGATTCAATATACACAAGTCTAATTATACTTTAATGGAGTGAAAAATGAGTAAAATTTAATAAGACAATTTCTAAGGAAAAAAATATAGCAATTTTATAAGGTAAGTCCTAATGATTAGTGCAGTATTTGATAGGTGTTCTTTTCATCTCAAGCAATTTCAAATTTTAGCTCCTCATTCAGTTAGTTATTCTCAATCTCACCAATAATCAAAACATAGTTATCACATCATAATATTGTTAATTTTGTACTACCATGAATATTTTAGATCATCAATCTACCAAACAAATGATGAGCTATATTCTTTGATATGTATCAATTAGCCAAAGCTTTTAAAAGTGATTCTATTTTAAAATCATTCCTTTAGTTAAAGTCTTATAATTATTAAATATGTATTTAATTTTATCGTTTTAGAAATATTTGAAATCAAGAAGCTAGATTTGTGTCGGTATATTTTTTATATTTTAATTTAATTTATTGATAAAAAAGAGTTCATAGGTTAGAGTTTCTCCAAATATGGAGAAAATATCAAATTGGGGGAAGAGTATCACATATGCAATTGAAAACATGTATGAAATGTGTACATATATTATTATGTAAACTATTACTAATTCTTTCCAATATAAATTCATCAAAAATATATTAAACATGGTTAATACATATAATTAATTTATGTACATTTTTTTTTTTTTGTTTCCAAGGAAAAAAGTGTATTTTAATTAATAGTAACAAAATTGCATTCTGCATAATACATGTTTTCCATGTATTTCATGATATTTGACCCAATGGTATTTCCAAAAAAAGAGCATGTCTATAAGCTGTCACATATAGCTTGTATCACATAAACCGATAAAAAAAACATTGTAGTAAGAAAATGCAAAAAGGATGGGATCCAATGTAGTCCCATGAACCATGAACTGATAAGTCTACAACTGTTGATTTATTAAGGTATGGTGGTAGCTCTTTCCGAAGGGATCCAAGTCCTGCATGACCAACAAAGGGCCATCCCGCTTCCCAAATTTCAAAATCACATATTGGGTCCAAACCCTCAAAGGTAGAGAATTTTTGTGGAAACCCTAGATCCAAATATGAATGGACAATTGTGGAATCTATTATCAGATACAGAACCAGGAAGGTCTGGATAGAGTTGTTGAAGAGTGAGAAGGGTTTCCCCCCATATCTCTTGCTAAAACTCGAACCGTCAGTGGAAAGATAGTGGTTCTAGTACCAAAATCAACCCTATTATCATCAAGAGACTAATACAATGTGAACCCACTCTCCATATCTACCTAAATTGGGGGGGAAATCCCAACTATCATTTCGGTATCATCCCCCTCCTCACTATCGCTCTTCTCTACCAAAGGTTCTGACATTTTCCCACCCAAGTTCGTAAGGAAAACTGATTAACCTTCGAAAGGTTCCGAGGAGTAGTCAACAATATCCACCTCTAGATAATACACAAGAGACAAAAAATCACGGAGAGCACTTAGAAAAATATACGCTTCCAGCTAGAAGGAAAAGATAAATAAATCGTATCAGGGCTGCAGCTGCAGGCCCTTAACATCATTCCCTCGTCATGAAACCCTCATATGTCTGAACAGCAGAGCCCTATAAGATAACTTTCTATTTTATGTGCATTCTTAAGTACACCATGTATATAATTAAGTTGTCTTAATCCCCAATTATACCATTTAGATATTTGGCCATGACCTAAATATATGGTTTAGGGATAAGTCCTTGTTGACTCAAACCCAGTCAACATCCCAAAGGGGTTTGTGGAACATTTTGGGAAAATGTAAGCAACTTTTGGTTTATCTCTACAAGAGGGATAAACTTCATTACGATGAATTAATTGGTAAATTGGGTATTCATGGGTTAAAAACCCGTTAATTTTTAAGTTTTCAATTCCAATCCAATTTTTAGAGATCCTGGATCAGGGTTCCCATCACTGTCAACACCAACCCACCATGATCTCCCTCAGCACCTTCCCAGACAGGTCTTACCCCATCTGGTAACACCTACAGAGCAGATGAGGTCTCACCCAAGATGTTCAAGGGAGAGTTGACGGAACCATGTTTCCGCCCAATGAAGGAGGATATTGCGGCATCTATCACTTAACTTGTTTCAACATCTCAGAAATAGATCTATGCATTCAATTTAGACATTATTTTTATTCGTAGCATCGTTCAACAAAACCATTCATCATCACATCAAACATAACAGTAAAGCAATTATTGCAGTAGGGAAACATTACACCATTCATGGATTCATATTGCAACATGCATTACCATAGACAAATAGACGAAACACAGGGATTGCACAAAACAACTCTGTCATATCATATTAATTCCGCAAAAACCCAAATAAAATATTTTCGCAAAGCACAGATCTCACCGATATCTCTCGATCTCAGATATCCTCCCAAAGATGCATACTCCCAAGATGATACCTCTCCAAAATATGCATAATACTTCCCCCCCTTAACACATACAACTCTATGACTTTATATAGGCTTACACCTTTACATTGCTTGTCCACTTACTAACAACTTCCTGTTGGAGCCTAGGTCGCAGCTATGGTAAAGCTGCGAATTTTGAGGAAAAAGCATAAGTGTTGAAGGGAAAGTAATAATTTTGAAAAAGCACCAATTTTGGGCAGAAGCGAACAAGTGCGCAGTACGGCGCCAGATGGACGAGCTCAGTGCAGATTATGGACCAGAAATAGAGGAGCTCGCGCGTACACGTCAAATGAGAATGAATGTGGCCGAGTAGAAAGCTCAGCTACCACAATAAATGAAGCGACGGAATAGAGGGCTCAACTACTCTCATTAAGGCTAAGTACAGAAGTTATGGTTGCTCTGACCAAGGAAGAGCAACGGACCAAAGCATTGAAGGCAAAGGACAAGGAGCAGAGAATGATGAAGTGGTGCCCATACCCGCAATCTGTGCCGAAAGTCATGGAACCCGTAGGAAACAGCGACATGACTACAAGCGGCGCCTACAGTACACCTAGCCATGTCCGTGGTTAGGGTTTTTGGGGGTTACTGCTCGGAAAGGCCCATAGTTTTGTAAAGGTGCGACCCTCAGGGCCACCTATATATATGTGTAATTGTAAAGATTAGACATTAGTTGGTTAGCTAACCATTAGATGTTTTAGACGTAAGAAGGTTAGATGTCAAGAGGAGTGATAGTTGTAGAGCTAGTCACTGAGTTGCAGAAAGTCTTAGTCGAAGTCTGAGTCATTGTAATCTCTGTAGAAGAAGAGAGTAGATGTAGGAGAAGGGCTCCCAGTTGTGTCTGTGGAGTTTCCTGGAAAGATCTAAGGCTGCAGCTGTGTGCGCAGCAGGACTGTGTAATTCCTGTTTTGAGATAATATAAAATAACAGTTCCAGTGAATGTGATTTCCCCGTGGAAGTGAACTATATAATTCTCGTTGTTATGATGCTGTGTTGTGTGAATGCATGTTTTAGTTTACTATCTGTGTTTACATGAATGTTTCATTGTCCTTATGAATGAGTATATAAAGCAAGTCCTTGAAGCTCCCTCGGAAGTTATTCTCGCGCACTATCGAAGGAGTCGATAAGAGCACTATCGCCACAGCGCTTAGGGAATGTGTCACTGCGTTGGACGCGCAAGCAAAGACGATACATAGTGTATCGGATGCAGTGGGTAATTGCCTCGTGCGCAGGAGCGGAGATACCGCACAGCTAAGCTGGTAAGAGAGAGTTTCAGCGATGTTGCACTGAGTTCTACAGATGAGTAAGACGTCCCGCTTTGAGGAATCCTCTCGGGAGAGAGAGGGAGAAGATCGCAGTCTCCGCGTCGCCTAGTTTAAGGAATCCTGATTCCTTAGCCCCCCCATAGCCACTTCGGGTGAGACTTCAAGCTGCTGCACAGCTCGTTGCCGAGAGGGCCAGTGCGCCAAGGGGTGTTTGTTGCTGCGCATCCTGAAAACCCGGGTATGTCCAAAAAGCAGCCAAAAAATGGTTCCATTGCCTTGAGACTTGTTATTCCGGCGACGTGCGAGATTGATGTGAAACCTAGAGAAAGAGCGAGCCAAAAAATGGTTCCATTTCCTTGAGACTTGTTATTCTGGCGATGTGCGAGATTGATGTGAAACCTAGAGAAAGAGCGAACTAACAAATGGTTTTGTTTCCTTGCGACTTGTTGCCTTGAGACTTGCTCAGCCAACAAATGGTTCTGTCGTTGGCTTTAACCCTATTATTTTGAAGGCAATGCAGTGCTGGAATCCTACAGCTAAAGAAATTCAAGACTGGTTTGATTCAAAGGCTAGAGAGTTTGTTGAACGAGAAAATAGAAGCTCTAGGCTTCAGACAGAAGACTGGTTGCAGAAGGCAAGATAGAAAGCTTGGCATGACAGGCATATTAAGAATAAAGTTTTTCAAGAAGGAGACTTGGTACTCCTCTATGATAGTAAATTCATCAAGTTCCCAGGCAAGTTTCGTGTACATTGGTTAGGCCCTTTTCAGGTGACGAAGATAACAAAAGGAGGAGCAGTTCAGCTTGTGAAGCTAAATTGAGAATTGCTGCCCACAATGATTAACAGGAGTCGGCTCAAGCTTTATCGCGACGGCCACTCCGCTCGGTCAACTTAATGAATTGCTAAAGAAGTGCAGATGTCTAGTGTAGTTGAAAAAGGCATCGCATTATCACAGTCTACACGGAAATCATGAGACACTCAGTCTCCGACTTCCCGCGCAATTCCTTGAAACATTCGCGCATGTCAATAAAGTTTGTTTTGAGGGACCCTATTTTGCGCTCTTGCGAAGTTTTTCCTCGGGTTGTCGAACCATCGCTCTTGCGGAGTTCCCTGTGTCAATTTGCTGCTTGAGGAGTTCTCGTTGTGGACCCCTCTATATGCACAGTTACCTATGCTGGAATGACCCGCCGAAAATTTGAATTACGGTAGTCCTATAGCCGCGTTTGAATATTAAATGAAGGATAAGCTCACCAATTAATTGTATCTGCTTTGACAAAATCAGCTCGATCTCCCTAAGATTCGCATTTATGTCATGCGCCGAAAGCTTTAGCTTCTCCCGGAAGGCTATCAGAGCCCGTCCATCACAATTAATGCACCGCAAAGGCGCGGGGGTAGGGGGGTTGTCAACTCATGCATAGGCATCTACGGCTAGTAGCCCCACTTGTCCGCATTTACTATCGCCTTTAGCTATAAATACCCCGCACTCATATATCTTCGGGTTACTTTTCTCAAGTTGCATAGTGTCTTGTTTGAGAATCTAAGTTATTGTTTTCAGAGCTGTGTCGTCCAGACTGCTTCTTTTGTTTTCAGTGTTCGTATCCTACGCTGTTTCGCCATTTGTCTGTTCAAGTCCTTGTTGTCTATACCGGTTGATGACGGAGAACCTGTTCACTGAAGAAATTGTTCATCAATTTAAGCGCGGAGGCTTAGATTTCGGCATGACTACCCCGGTGACGACCTCGGCTTACACGCACCCTGGTTGGATTGATCCCAGGAAATATCCGGGCACAAAATCGTCTCAGCCGCAGCAGCCGGACGAATCCGTTCCAGAGCCCTTGGCCACTATGGTGAATTACATTCCGTCGCGTCTAGATGATGCACCCGAGGTGCATATTCCAAAGAATGCAAAGTATCCGATTCAGCTGCCACCACTGCCGGAAGTCGTGCACCAAGAAGGGTCCCTGCTTGGACACCTTCCACTGGTTAAGTTTTCTGATTTCAACCTAGGAGACTATAGAACATATCCTCAGTTTGCGCCTGATCGCTATCTGACGGTAGTCTATAATCCCACCAGAAAGGTTGATGAATTTGTCCCAAAGGAATTTGCAGCAAACTTAGAGCGGCCTGGACTGTTGAACCTGTTGAAGCTACTGCACTTCGGGCGTAGCAATGAAGTCAATGCAGTTGTTAAGGCCCTGCTACCCTGCATTCATGGTGGTTATCTTTGGCTGGGGAGGCCAATAGATTTGAATGTCGACTTGATTCATCATATTACCGGCCTATCTAAGGTTGGTAAGGACCCCAATGTTCATTTTGTTGGAAAAGATAAGGACAAAAAGTTGGTTGCACAGCTGGTGCAGAAATACAAATTGACAAGAGGAGGTCGGGCTTATGACCTCACTATAGTTGAGGATGAAGCGCTTAGATTCACCGACAGTCTGCTTGCAGGAAGACTTCTCACGAAGTGCAGACCTAAAGAAGTCACTGGAGCTGTCGTAGAGCTCGCAATCGCAATTGCGGAGGGCAAGCAATACAATTGGTCTCTCTTCCTCCTCAATTCTTTCTTGGAAGACTGTCGGAACGTCCAGGACATCGCCGGTCAGTTGTTCCATTTTTCTTCACTTTTAATTTTATGCGCCTTTGTCGAGTGGAAGGAGCCCCCCAACACTCAGTTCCTTCCGCGTCGCGCAGGAGAGGTTGCAGGAATGCGCTATGTAAACCTCTGGGATTCTAGTAATCCTGCAAAGCGCAAGATGAACCGTGCCGTGTTCTCTGAATATTACCATCTCCTCAAGGACACTATCCAAGAGATGCCGAGGCTGAGTGAGGAGATAGCACAAATATATGGAACGAAGTTGGTCTTTTCGGCCAACTTGCATGAAATTTACTTCCGCCCTTGCGGCATTCAAGAAGAATGGGCCATAGGCCTCTACAGGATGACTATTGAAGATGTTACAGAAACTATAAAGTCGTGGCCAAATGAATGGAGGCAGGCCGCTGAAGTCGCATCTGCGATGCCACCCCCTGCTGCGCAAGAGAAGGATAAGGGTAAGGAAGCGACTGAGAAAAGAAGTGATGAAGGTTCACCAGAACCAACGGCTAAGAAGCAGAAAGTGCCGCATCCCTCTGAGACCATTGCCTCGGGGATCGACCAGTACTTGAAGGAGCAATTTCGCGAGCTGCGGACCGTGCATGCTCACATCAGAAGTGCTTTGGACCTGCAGTTCATCGAGTTAAAAGGTCTCGCAGGAAGAGTTGCGCAGACCCATGCGGCAGCATCTAGTTCGCAGAAGCCACAGGCATCTACAAGTACTGAGCAAGTTGAAGTACTTGCAGAGAGGCATACTGTCATGCACATCCCTCCTACAAGCATGACACTTCCGGATCCTTTGGCCGCACTGCAGGTAAGCGCAGTTGGTCCCGTTGAAATAAATTTGTCTTTGATTCTGATAGAAACCTTGCAGTTAGTACAAGAGAAGGTCTCTATTGAGCTGAGAGCTAGAGAGCTCTCCACATTCCATGCAAACCAAAGACTGCAATTGTAGGAAATAGAGCTGAAGGCAGGCTATAAGAACATCTCTGAGAAGCTTGCACTTTATGAAGCACAAGACACTAGGATAAGAAACGTAGTTGATGAAATCACCTAGGAGATGCCGGCCTGCGAGATTCAACCAGACCTTCCTATGGTTGAGAAAGTTCAAATTATTGGTGGAAGGGTGAAAGCCCTAGAGCAAGAAATTGTTGCTATGGCTGAGGACCATAGAATGCAGATCGCCGAGTTGGAAGCTCTGTTGTAGCGCACCCTACAGATGATAGGCAGGAACAATTTGAAGCACTGCGCAAAGCTTCCACTCAAATGAAGTCCAGAGCAGATGAAGCCGAGAACCTGATGAAGCAAGCTATGGAGGCTTGGATTGAGCTTGAGAAGATCCCTTTCAAAGTTGATCTTTTGGAATAGGTACAAGCAGCAGAATAGTCCTAACTGTTATGAGTGAAGAAGCTAAGGCCTTAGAAGGCTTAGCAAAAATGAGGAAAATGAGCGAAGTGCGCAGAATACAACAACAACTGCACAAGCTCAGAAATGAAGATGCTAATCTCACCAACAGCATTCAGCCATTTATGGATGAGTATGCTAAACTTGCTGCCCAAGCTGAGGCAAAGATCAAAGAATTTGCTGAACCTCAACAATTGGTTGATGGCATAACTGAAGAAGACGCCACTGCAGAAACGGTGCAGACAGCTGCGGAGTGAGTCGATGAAATGGACTCCGCCATTGCACAGTGGAAAGAAACATTTGCTGCGACCAAAGCAAAGGCAGACGCGCAACTTAAGCAACCACATGCTAGTGCGAGTGGCTCGGGGATGAGCCACAAGTAAGTGTTAGGGGCCTGTTGGAGCCTAGGCCGCAGCTATGGTAAAGCTGCGAATTTTGAGGAAAAAGCATAAGTGTTGAAGGGAAAGTGCTAATTTTGAGAAAGCACCAATTTTGGGCAGAAGCGAAGAAGTGCGCAGTACGGCGCCAGATGGACGAGTTCAGCGCAGATTATGGACTGGAAATCACGGAGCTCGCGTGTACACGTCAAAGGAGAATGAATGTGGCCGAGTAGAAAGATCAGCTACCACAATAAATGAAGCGACGGAATAGAGGGCTCAGCTACCCTCATTAAGGCTAAGTACAGAAGTTATGGTTGCTCTGACCAAGGAAGAGCAACGGATCAAAGCATTGAAGGCGAAGGACAAGGAGCAGAGAATGATGAAGCGACGCCCATACCCGCAATTTGCGCCGAAAGTCACGGAACCTGCAGGAAACGGTGACATGACTGCAAGCGGCGCCTACAGTACACCTAGCCATGTCCGTGGTTAGGTTTTTTGGGGATTACTGCTGGGAAAGGCCCATAGTTTTGTAAAGGTGTGACCCTCAGGGCCACCTATATATATGTGTAATTGTAAAGGTTAGACGTTAGTTGGTTAGCTAGCCATTAGATGTTTTAGACGTAAGAAGGTTAGATGTTAAGAGGAGTGATAGTTGTAGAGCTAGTCACTGAGTTGTAGAAAGTCTCAGTCGAAGTCTGAGTCATTGTAATCTCTGTAGAAGAAGAGAGTAGATATTGGAGAAGGGCTCCCAGCTGTGTGCGTGGATTTTCTTGGAAAGATCTAAGGCTGCAGCTGTGTGCGCAACAGGACTGTGTAATTCCCGTTCTGAGATAATATAAGATAACAGTTCCAGTGAATGTGATTTCCCCATGGAAGTGAACTATATAATTCTCGTTGTTATGATGATGTGTTGTGTGAATGCATGTTTTAGTTTACTATCTGTGTTTACATGAATGTTTCATTGTCCTTATGAATGAGTATATAAAGCAAGTCCTTGAAGCTCCCTCAGAAGTTATTCTCGCGCACTATCGATGGAGTCGATAAGAGCACTATCACCGCAGCGCTTAGGGAATGCGTCACTGTGCTGGGTGCGCAAGCAAAGATGATACATAGTGTATCGGATGCAGTGGGTAATTTCCTCGTGCGCAGGAGTGGAGATACCGCGCAGCTAAGCTGGTAAGAGAGAGTTTCAGCGCTGTTGCACTGAGGTCTTCGGAAGAGTAAGACGTCCCGCTTTGAGGAATCCTCTCGGGAGAGAGAGGGACAAGATCGCAGTCTCCGCGTCACCAAGGTTAAGGAAGCCTGATTCCTTAGCCCCCCCATAACCACTTCGGGTGAGACTTCGAGCTGCTGCACAGCTCGTTGCCGAGAGGGCCACTGCGGCAAGGGGTGTTTGTTGCTGCGCATCCTGAAAACCCGGGTCTGTCCAAAAAGCAGCCAACACTTCCTAACCTACAATTTTAGCAAATGACCCAAAACTAACTGACATGGTCCAAATGACCCAAAATCTAATTGACATGGTCCAAATGACCCAAAAACCTGCAAACCATGGTACAATTGACCCAACCATACAAAAAGTAATATTATTTGTGCCCATCTTTCTGCCTTTCGCGGTATCGCAGCACTCACGGTGTCGCAATACTGACCATCCTGATCACCTGCCAACAGGCTTCCAACAAAATCTTGTGGCTCGCCCTCAAGCCACGTCAGTAGGACATGGTGTGCTTGGTGGTCTTGACTCGAAAATACTCATACTGCTGCTCGACTGTCGCCACCTGCTCCTTTGTTGCCATAGCCACCGCTTGACTGTCGATCACATCCCGGGGAGATCGATGCGTAGTTAGCTTCACCACAACTTGTTGATGAACTTTCAGCACAGCTTAGAGGACTTCCCCAGATTTTGTCATGAACTGACCATCAACCTCCTAGAACTCCTCCATTTGCGCAGTGCGCTTCTTTTGACGTTCGTCAGCCTTGGTGATGCATTGCTGCAAGTATTTCAATTTCACTGACTTGGTGACATGTTCCATTGGTGGAATCATGCGCATCGTCGTCTTGAGTGTCACCTACTATCCTTCCGCCTCCTGCCGAATCTTGGTTAATTGTTCAACCTGCTCGTCCTGAACAATTCAGCCCCAAAACTGCACTGTGTTAGCCATGAGTTTTGTCGTTTCCATTTCCAGCTCCACCATTTGCACTGTGACATCCTCAATAGCATGTTTACGGTCGTCCACCTGATCTTGGGGCGTGCCAAGATTCACCATGGCTGTCAGCTCCCGATTTTCCTGCTCCTGTCGAGTAATGGCAGCCCCAAGTTGCTACACGCATTGAATCACGTCCGACTTTGTAGTAGGCTCCGACACAAGGTGACAAGCCTCAGCAATGGCCATCTTTATCTGCACATTGCAATCCCATAAGGCGGCCTTTTCCACTATGAGGTGATCTTGTTCCTGCTTTAATTCTTCAATCACTCGAGCCTTATCAGCTTGTCCCTTGTTGATGTCTTCTTCCAACTCGTCCATATCCTGTCGCATTGTAGCATCCCTTCTGATTAACTCTACGATTGCTTCCTTCATAGCTGCCTCGCTCTGCTGCAAATGCAGACACTGAACACTAATCTCGTGCATCCTATCCACCATCTCTCGGCTGGTAACCATATGTATACTTGTCAACCCTGCCGTTGGCAATGCATTGACATTTATGGCAACTTTATCCAATGGCTGTAGCAAGGCTTTCAAAGCCTCGTCGTCAGTCACAATTGCAGTTAGGGGAATATCAACATTCCTAACCTACGGCTCAGTGTTGATTGTGCTAACTGGCTGTGCCGATGCTTCTTCAGGTGCCTTCCTCGAAACCATATCACACAAGGATTCCATACGAGAAGTGAGTGCATGGAAACCTTCATATGCCTTCACCGTCATCTTTTGATCCACTGTGGTGGATGCATCAATGATTTCTTGTATTAGTCGGCCTAATTGCGATTCCGATGACATGGGAAGCCCACTTATTGTCGCATAGTCTTGGCACCCTTTTGTTTTGTGTTCCTCAAGGTCCTGATCACTATCGTCAGCCATCAGTGTCCGTGTCGATTCCTGATCTGAGTCACGGTGACTCTGTTGGTCTTGCGCCGATAAGCGATCATATGGGCCTGTTGGCGGTACTCCAGTGTCTATCTCCATCAACCCCAGGGGTTATCGCCATTCAGGAGACCAATCATTCACAATAGCATCTAGCGCTTCCATCATCACCTTATAAGGGGTCAACAACCACTGCTGGGCTGGATCACATCTGGTTTGCACATAAATAACGTGCGACCGAATCACAAACACCATAATCGACTTATACTTTGCCACGATTTTCTTAGAAATATGAGGCACCTTTACTGCCACATCATAAAGCATCTCACAGTAAAACCATAACTGCAATGCACAGTCCCGAAGTCACTCTTGCTCACGTACCCACCACAAGTTTTGATATCTCGTACCCCGATGCTCAGCTGCCGCCACAACCTCCATACCTTGGTAAGTGTTGGGCTCCTTTAAGCCGACAAGTGCGATAAAAATTAAAATCCAGCTATATGTGAAGGATCCCTTCCTAGCTTGGATAGTGACGACATCTTCTGCCAACTGGTTTAGAAAAAAAAAGGACCAATTCATCTGGATGCTTGCCACACATTGCTCTACACATGCCACAATCCCTGAATTGCACTGATTAGGTCGACCACCCCGGACCACCTTGCAGGATAAAATATTTGCACCGGTGAGAATTGCCTTATCATTGATATTGCTGGTGCGATAGCCATGACCATCCCTTTCCAAACCATATCGCTTAACCAATTGTCTCTCCCTCTTTTTGTCATTCGCCTCCCCTCGGAGGTATTGTGATGGGTCAACCCCATCTTTGGGAAACCCAGTAATCCTTGCAATTAGATCGACCGTGACCAGAATTTCTTGGTCCAGCCATAATGAGCCACTATGGAAGTAGGCCAGCAGCTGCTTCACATAGGCATTAACCTCTGGAAGTTGCCCGAAATGTGGCATGTTAATGAGCCCCAACAATCTGGCCTGTTTCAACCCCCGTGTTTAGTCTTCAAGAATCGCATTCCTAGTAAGTTGTGACCTTGGAACATAGGGGTCCGACGCAATTTCTAAGTAGGCCACCATATTGTGATCATCATACTTCAAGTGCATCAATGCCAGTGCAATATTGACAGAGCACTCCATTCCAACAGGGAGCGTGGGCATCCTCAATGGATACTTCTGATTTATGTTCACCTTGCGAGAGGTTTCATCTGGCCAACTAGGGGGGACATATATAGGGATGTTGACAGCAGACAATCCCTCCCATACATCGGGCTCGTCAATTCTTCAGCTGGACTGTCCCATATGCACTCGAAGCTTCTCTGCCACCGCAGTGGATGAGCGAAGCTACTGCTTGCTCTGTGGGGACTCAGACAGCTGACCTCCTCGTCACTTCTTTGGAATGTCGGTAAAGGATGAATCACCTGGCATACTGATGACCTCTTCTTCAATGCTTACTGCTCGAGCAGGGGATTCAACCCCACTAGAAATGTCAACCATTGGGTTGCTCGGCATGCCGCACCAGAGGCCTTCTTGGCTTAACAAGCCCTCACCTGCCAACTAGCAATTACCTCAATTCTGTCTTAAACAAAATTTTATCCACACTCCCTCAACACTCTGGAGTGTCACTCTTTGACACTACTCAACTCCGCAATCAACAACTCAACGCATTTACTAAGAACAAGTGCCTTTCGTCTAGTTCTTGATGCATTCTTATATCATCCAATGTAATCCCTCGTAATCATAACAAAATCCCATATAAACTCGGCCTAAATTTTGTATTAATGACCCAAATCCATTGTCGATCCTTCCCGCTGATTGGCCGGATCTGCCATTAATGCCCATCATTTGAATGAGCGCCATTAATTAACTGTATGAACTTTTGGCATTTATTGCTGATTTGACCCAGTCATGACCCTGCCAATTGCATGGAACGCTCCTAACTTGAGGCACAAGCCTCCCTGCCTACACATTCTTGTCTATATCGATGCACCATCCTGCCACCGATCAACCTGCATTTTTATTATTTATTTATTTATTTATTTTAACCGATGCGACTCAATCATTTCGTTGCTCCAAGCCCAACTGATAGGGCTTCAACCTACTACCATTTATCAACTTGGGGAGCATCGCCCCATCTAACGGCTGCAAGTGTACCGCTCCTCCTGAGGTTATTTGACTAATGCGATATGGACCAAGCCAATGCATCTGCAACTTTCCTGGTTGTTTCGTAAACTTGTTGTCATACAATAGCACCAAGTCACCCTGCTGAAACTGTTTGTTTTTAATATGGTGATCATGCCAAGCTTTCTGGCCATCCTTCTTCACACCCTGGTGGAATCCTGCAATAAAGCGATCTCCTTCCAGTTGGAATATCTGTGCAAGAAGTTCTTCTGATGCTGCTGCAACATCCATTCCTATTGTTGCCACGATGCGTAGAGTCAGAACAATGTACTCCATAAGCATGATCGCTTCCTGTCCATACACTAGTTTGAATGGTGTATGTCTTGTCAATCTCTTACATATGGTGCGATATGCCCACAGCACTGCTGGGATTTTTAGATCCTAGTCATCGTGGTTCACATTGCACACCTTTGTCAGTGCATGTTCCAATATCTTGTTGAAAGATTCCACTGTTCCATTTTCCTGCAGATGATATGGGGTACTCTTCTTGTGCTGTATCTGTAGTTCCTCCATTAATGCAGTGATGGTGCGATTAAGAAAGTGGCTAACTTGATCACCTGGAAATATCTTGGTGCAACCAAATCGAGTGATGATATTGTCGAACAGGAAATGTATGGATGTGGCCGTGGAACAGCCAACGACCAGTGCAGCCTCCGACCATCTTATCAAATAGTCTGTCACTGTGATGATGTATCTTGCACCAGTGCGCTTCCCATGTGGGTTGATTGGGCCCACAAAATCTACTTCCCATTTGTCAAATGGCTGCAGTGTTAGTTGAGGCATCAACGACATCTCATCCCTCCTGGATGGATTTTCGGTTCACTGACAAACATCGCAAGACCACGCATAGTTGATCGCATCATTGTGCAGCATGGGCAACCTGATCCCTGCATGGAGCACCTTCTTAGCAATCGCACGACCTCCATAGTGCCCCCCCAAACACTCCTGCGTGTGCTTCCAACAAGATTTGTCCCTGCTCATGAGGTAGAACACAACACCTCAATATCTCATCTGAGCCCAACTTGTACAATTTTCTGGCAATCAACTGGAAATCTGCTGCCTTAACCACCAATTGCTTCTTCTGTGCGGTGGTAAATTCTTTTGGTGCAGTACCGGTTGTCAAAAAATGAATTATTTATTCAAAATAGCCATCAATGAACTTGACCTTAAAAAGTTGAGCATCTGACAATCCATCTTCAATGTTAGTCGGATCCTCTCCTGTCTCAATCCGCGACAGATTATCAGGTCCAGCATTCAAACATGCTAGATTCACAATTACTTCAAAATCAAACTCCTGAAAAAGAAGTAGCTAGCAACATATTCCCCCCCCAACATAGGATTATTGACCAGGTATTTTAATGCAGAATGGTCTATGAACATCTTAAAGTGTCCTCCCAATAGGTAGTGCCGAAACTTCTGCAGTGCATACACCATCGCTAAGCCTTCCCTTTCTGTAGTGGTATAGTTCCTTTCAGCCGACGACAACTTCTGACTTGTGAAAGCAATCGGATGATCCAGGTCCCCTTCGCCTGGCTGTGCTAGCAACACCCCTAGCGTGAATGAAGAATCATCCACGTGGACATGGAATTCCTTACTCCAGTCCAGAAAGACCAGTATCGGGGCTGAAGCCATCTTATCTTTCAACGTCTCAAAATTGTCTTGACATTCAAGACTCCACTAAAAGAATGCATCTTTCTTCAATAGCTTCTCCATAGGGGCGGTAATCGCTGCATAACCCCTCGATAATACCTTGTGTAACCCAACGTCCCTCTCAACTGTTTAATGGTATTCGACGGTGTTAAGCTTAAGATAAGCACAATTTTTGTGGGGTCGACTAACAATCCTTGCTTGCACACAATGTGACCCAGGAGTATGCCAAATGGTGCACAAAAGATGCATTTCTTCAAATTCAGCGATATCTGATGTTGTCGACAGTGCTCTAGCATCAAGCGTAGGTTTTCCAAATGATCGCGAATCAAACCATAGATTGCCCAATCATCCATGTATACCTGCAAAATAATTATGAATGAAATCCTTAAATGCAACAACAACAACCCGCGAGAATATCGCAGGTGCATTCTTCAACTCAAATGACATTACTGTGTAATGAAAACAACCCTATTCTATCATAGAAGTCGTCTTGTGGCGGTATTCTTTTGCAATGCGGATATGATGATAGCTAGAGAAACCATATGTGAAAGAATATATCTCTTAGCCACCCATGCCTTTGATTACTTCATCAATAAATGGGGTTGGAAACGGATCATGCAAACAATCATCATTTAGCTTCTGCAAATCGACGCAAATGTGCACTTCGCCAGTCTTCTTGTCATGCACCACCATTAGACTGATCCACTCTGACTCCTCAACAGGTTCAATAATACCAGCATCCAACATGTGATCAAGTTCTACCTTGACCCTTTCCTTATGACGGGGATTCAGTCGATATGGGGACTGTCTAATTGGCTTAGCATATGGTTTCAATGGGATCTTCATCTCCCCTAAGTCGCCCAAAATACCTTTTGTCTCGGAAAACTTGGACGAAACAAGTCTTGAAATTCATGTAGCAAGTCGGTGACTGTGCCCATCATCTCATCATCCCAATAATCTCCAACATTTGTGAACTTGGTAGTGGTATCCATCCCAATATTGATCTTACGAAGCTTCAAGGGCTGGCTAATTGGATCACTTGGCGCATCCGGTGCTACCACATTGCAGTGGCCTTCAGATTCTGAAATAATGGCATTTTGTGGATCGTCACCATCCTTTGGCCCATCATTGATGTTGAAACATTCCATCATCGACTGCATTTGGTAGTGTGCATGGGGATCCGCAGGATATGCCACTGGAGCAACCTTCAAGACTACGTCGCAGATGAGCTGTAACACATTATGGACATCTGGGTTAGCATCCACGAAGCTAAACGTATGATAAAAACACATTGTCAACTCTAACCAAGTAGTAAATTCTCCCCCCAATTCTATTGTAGTATACCAGGATTGCGACATCTCATCCAAAGTATGAATGAAGGGATGGACCCACTCATCTCGTGGTCGTGAGGCCCACAACACCTGACACTCCATGAAATGACTGGTAGGATCATTCCGGCCATCATATTTTCCAGCGTGGTAAACTTCACTATCGCCAAAGCGAACCATCATCAATCTTTGGCACTTCGACCATTCCGCGATTGACTTCTTATGTGTCACCCACTAGCATGCCGTAGCGTCCTTCAGTGCTTCCTACAATGCCAATAGTCGCCGTGGTTTGAAAACTCTTTCCTTGAACTCTTCCAAAAAGTCAAACAAACCAGGCAGCCCCTCATATACTGGTAGTGTAACTGTTTCACTCGCAACGCGGCACAATGACTGCGTGATTAACCCACACTTGCAGAGTGACACCACATGTAAGCGATTCTGCCAATGTTCTAAAGAGTCGTTAGAGTCAGAAGATGTAGAGCTGTCACTGTGTCATCAAAGCTCACCGTTGGTAGTCGGATGAATATAATCCTCAGAAATATTGAATGCATGGTCCCATCCACTAGGTTCTTCATCCTTCACTGGCTCAATGTATCTACGTCCTTTAGCTGGATCCAACGGGGCTATAACTCTGAGATCACGATTTTCAAAAGCCATCATCCACCTCTTAAAGTTGATTACTGCTCCACTGTCATTAGCCCATCCAGTCCCCATCAACCCAGGATAGGAGCTTCCCCGCTCAACTTCTTCGATGACATCAAAGGCAACGTAAGTCTTCATCCCCTCAATGTCCACCACTAGTCATGGAACTATCCCAATCGGCATTACCTTGGCGTGATTAGCTAGTTGGAGCTATACAGGAGACCAGCTCAGGGGCTCCCCATTTTATACCATGCTTGCTTGGTTAATATGTTGACATCCGAACTAAGATCCAAAATAACTAATTCAATGCCATAGTCTCCAATTTGAATGTTCATCCATATCTCCTTCCCCGTATTTCACCGCTGTAAAGAATTTACTATAGACTCTTTCCATCTTCTTGTCAATCATTGCAACAACCCCTCAATCTCAGCAAGAGCAGCGGAATCCCTTGCCAACAGTAAATAGCTTTCGAGGAATTTCTACAAATTTCCAGACTGCGCCGATGGGCCGACCTCTGATGTTTCATCAAAGATGGGAGGCATATCATAGATCATGGCCTTACCCTGAGCCATTTCCATCGCTCGTTGCGCTTGAAGTAATGTATCACGCTCCGAATCAATGTCAAATGACACCTTCTTCTGGCCTGCTAACCAAATAAGTGGATGCAGGCCATCCTCTCCCATTTTTGCACCTCCCTGAGTGATAACCACAAAAACTACATCCTGTGGCCTTGGTTCTGCAAAAATTGTCACAACATTCGCACCCTGATTCTGGTTTAGCGGAGGATTCCTCGGTTGGTTCACATTCTGGTTAACATTTTGATTTGGGTGTTGGTTCTAGTTCTACGCTAGTTGTTTCACCTGATTCTGATTTTGCAATTGTGGAACGTTGCCTGCATGCCATCGTGCAATCAATTGTGGGAAGTTTTCTACAGTATGATCTATAACAAAACAAAATGTACACTGCTTTGCAATAGTGGGAAATCTCTTTGGTAGTGGTACCATAGTAGTCAGTGATAGCATTGAACAGATCTACGACCTCCTCATCCACCTCCGCGACCAAATCCTCTGCCACGTCCTCCATGGTATCCTCCACGAAATCCTCCCTACTGTTGGTACTACAGTTGGTTGAACAGTTGCTGCATTGGTGCCTGTTTCCACCCTTGCCCTTGCGGTGCATACTGCTGTTTTTGAACATACTGTGGTTGTTGTGCAGCCACCTGCATTATAGCATATTGCGGCATGTACAGCTGCAATTGTTGTGGTACAAACTGGACCTGCAATTGAATTATCTACGGAGCCACCTGTGGTTGTGGTTGTAATTTTTGTATGGCATGCTAGTCATCCTTCACATAGAACGCATCATATGTCCACTCCTGAAGTAACCCATACGCTCGACAATCCTTGTCGTCATGTCCCACAGATTTGCAAAATGTGCAATATAGATGCATGGGCTTAGTAACCATCTTCTGCATATAGGGACATTCCTCATGGCGGTTTTCGTAAACCTGGAAAATGCGACAATATGGCATGCCGCCACCATTCAATGGATTTGGTGCTCCTGAAAGCAAATAGTTGCAGAAATCCAGGAAATTATCCTTAGTGTTCCCTTCTCCTCGACATCCCGTATACCACACTTCTTCGCGTTGTTCCTTGCCCTTCTTTAGATCTTGAATTCAAAAGAATAATCCACCACCCTTTGAACCAGTAGTTGAAGAGGTTTTTGTTGAAGAAGAGGTAGTAGAAGAAGAGGAGTCTTTTGCTGAAACCATGGGTAGAGAGGAGGATGACAAATTAAAACATAAGGAGGAACTTATTGCAACCTTAGATCCATGTTTCTCTAAACTTTCAGCAAACATGGATAGGATAGGTGATAAATTGTTGCAAGGATTTGAATTGTTGATTAGCCAGCTTCAAAGCAAAGGGATAATAGGAGATAATAGCGGTTCACACTCAGGGGAAAAGATGAAAGGGAATGAGCATATTTTCTCAAGTACAGGACCTCATAATAGACCTGATGAATTTCAAAGCACACAAAGGCATACTGCACCTAAATTTCTCACACCCAAAGAAGAGCCCAATCTTGCATTGGATTACAAGAAACTAGTAAATGATTGGAATGATTTGAATGAAGAGTGTAAAAGAGGTGTACCACTCAGTGACTACATTGATGCTATGCAAAAGATTAATAGGAAGGGAGACAATAGGAGTCCATTCCAAAACAAAGAATTAAATAGTGCTATTGGAAAAATGTCACTTCCTACTTTTGATGGTTCTTCTCAAAATTCTGCTAACACTTGGGTGCAAAAATTGGATGTATATTTTCAGCTGAATCCTATGTTGGAAGAGGATGCATTAAAAATGGCCATTTTGCATTTGGAAGGAGATGCCAATGAATGGTGGTTTCATGGGCTGAAAACCTTGGGTCATAATCAGGTTAAAACATATGGAGAATTTGTTGACAGGGTACTAGAAAGATTTGAACAAAAAGATCCAGAATTGCCTTTCAAAGAACTAGCTCAATTGAAGCAAACTGGGTCCCCTACTGAATATATGTTGGACTTTCAAAAATTATCAGTCAAGGTGGCTGATGTATCTATGGGAAGATTAGTATTGCTGTTCAATGAAGGTTTGGCTGAACCCTTAAGAGGTTTGGTCAAAGCCCACAAGCCAACTACATTAAAAGATGCAATGAGCTTGACTAGGGATCTCCAGAATGTGCTTCCTAGAACGAGATTTCCTCCTAAGCCTAGCTATAAATTTGAAAAGAAACCTTGGCAAAGGGATGGATATGATAAGAAACCTTGGCAAAGAGAGTCATTTGAGAGGAATAAAAAAGAGGGACTAAACATGGATGAACTTAGAAAAAAGAAACTATGCTTCACATGCTTCCAACCATGGACACCGGGGCACAAATGTACCAAAGGAAAGGCTCAATACATAGAAGTATTTTCTGATAATGAGGGGTATGATGGGGGCATGGATGAAGATGGACATATTTCAGATCAAGAAGATGCATATGAGACAGCAGTAGAAGAGGAAAGACAAGAAGAAAATCAGCCTTCACCGGACAAAGCAAGAATGGCAGTGCTTTCAGCAGTACCTCGCTATCATACTATCCGCTGCAAAGGTGTGGTACAAGGACAAAGAACTTCAGTTTTGGTAGATGGAGGAGCCACTCATAAATTCATTGATACAGAGATGGTAGAGAAAAGAAAGATACCTATTGAACCATTTGATGGCTTCACAGTTGTCATTCCCGGTCACAACACAATGCAATGCAAAACATGGGTTCCAAAGCTGCAAGTCACCGTAGGTAACTATACTTTTGTTGATAGTTTTTATGTGGTTGATGTTGCTGATACTAATGTGGTTTTGGGAGTGCAATGGTTGTATTCAATAGGAGAGCATACAGTAAATTATCAAATTCCCGAAATGAAATTCCAAGATTCAAAAGGAGTACAAAGAGTTGTGAGAGGGCAACACACTTATCCAAATCAAGTAGTGACTTGCAATAGCATGAGATCTATATTGAGGCATGGGGATATAGAATGGGCTGCTGAATGTCATATTACATCTCCCAAGCCAACTATAAATATTGTCAAACACCCAAAGGAGATAGAGAGACTCTTGCAAAAATATGAAAAGGTTTTTAGAGACCTTCCACATGGTAGGCCACCGGATAGGGGGGTTGAGCACAGTATTGTTTTGGAGGAGGGTACTTCACCCATTCAGATACCACCTTATAGACATCCTAAAAGGTTTAGAGATGAGATTGAAAAAGCTATCCAAGAACTCCTAGAGTTGGGACTCATTAGACCAAGCTCTAGCCCTTATGCTTCTTCAGTTGTGCTAGTGAAGAAAAAAGATGGAACATTGAGAATGTGCATAGATTTTAGAGCCTTGAACAAAAAGACTATAAAGAATAGGTATCCTATTCCTAGGATTGATGAGCTCATGGATGAGCTGCATGGGGCCAAATACTTCTCAAAAATTGACCTTAGATCAGGGTATCACCAAATTCGAATGAAAGATGAAGATGTGCAAAAGACCGCTTTTCGATGTCATTTTGGCCACTTTGAATTTCTTGTCATGCCTTTTGGGTTAACAAATGCTCCAGCCACCTTTCAAGCATGTATGAATAGGATATTTTGCAAGCAACTAAGAAGGTTTGTTTTGGTTTTCTTTGATGATATTCTCATTTACAGTAAAACATGGGAAGAGCATTTGCAGCAGTTAGAGATTGTGTTGAAAATCTTGCAAGAAGAGTCCTTATTTGCTAAATTATCAAAATGTGAATTTGGAATGAAAGAACTACTGTATCTTGGGCACATTATTGGGCAAGAAGGAGTGAAGGTACACATGGAAAAAATCAGGGCTATCTTGGAATGGCCATCACCAAAAAATATTACCGAATTGAGAGGCTTTATTGGCATATGCACCTACTACAGAAAATTTGTGAAAAGATTCTCCAAGTTGACTTCTCCACTCACTGATTTGACTAAGAAGGATGCTTTCAAGTGGGATGAAGAGGCTGAAAAGGCCTTCCAAAAAATGAAAGAGGTAATGAGTAGTTGTCCCATACTTGCACTTCCTGATTTTACTAAACCTTTTGTTGTGGAATGTGATGCTTCAGGTGGAGGAATAGGGGCTGTCCTAAAGCAAGGCCAACACCCCATAGCTTTTGAGAGCAGAAAGTTGCAGCCTCATGAAAAACTTTACTCCATTTATGATAAAGAAATGCTGGCCATTATGCATGCATTGGCCAAATTCAGACAATACTTGGTGGGCAGCAAGTTTGTGGTGAAAACTGACCACAATAGTCTAAGACACTTTCTCACCCAAAAAGATCTAAATGAAAGGAAACAAAAGTGGGTAAGCAAGATTCAAGCTTATGATTTTGATATTGAATATGTCAAAGGAAAGAATAATATAGTAGCAGATGCTTTGTCAAGAAGGCCTTCTTTTTCTCTCATGGATATTGCCAAGGATTGGAAAAACATGCTACTAGTTGAATATGCCAAAGACAAATTTGCTTGTGATGTGTTGGATGGAATCAAAGGGGATGATAATTATAGGATTTTGAATGGGCTGATATATTATTATAAGGGAAGAATTTATTTAGTTCATAACTCCAAGCTCAAGTACCGAATTTTGCAAGAAGCACATGATTCCCCACTAGCGGGCCATCCGGGGATCTTCAAAACTTATAGACAGTTGAGGCAAAGATTTTTTTGGAAGGGGCTGAAGGAAGATGTTCAGAAGTATGTGAATGAATGTAAAGCATGTCAACAAAACAAATCAGAACTTACATGTCCAGCTGGCCTATTACAACCATTGCCCATTCCGGAGCAAAAATGGGACAGTATTTCCATGGATTTCATCACCGGATTGCCTAAATCCTTGGGTAAGGATTGTATCTATGTGGTAGTTGATAGGTTGACAAAATTTGCTCATTTTTTTGCTGTTACATCATCTTTTAGTGCTGCACAAGTGGCTGATATTTTTTTCAAAGAAATCTTCAGATTGCATGGGCTTCCCAAGAGCATTGTCAGTGATAGAGATAGTAGATTCATGGGTGCTTTTTGGAAAGAAATTTTTAGATTGGTAGGCACTCAATTGACTCCAAGTACCAGCTATCACCCACAAACTGATGGACAAACAGAGAGGGTAAACCAATGGTTAGAAGGATACCTAAGAAACTATGTGGGAGGGCAGCAAAAAGCATGGGCAAAATGGCTACACTTGGGTGAGTTTTGCTACAACACCACTTATCATATGTCAATAGGAATGTCTCCTTTCAAAGCATTATATGGTTATGATGCACTTACATTTGCTGACATTATATTTGGTGATAGTAGAGCCCCAAAGGCTAAAGGTTGGGTGGAAGAGAGCCAAGAAATTTTAAAGCTCTTGAAAGACAATTTGCAGGTTGCTCAAAATCAGCAAAAACAATATGCTGATAGACATAGAGAAGAGAGAACCTTTCAAGTCAATGATTTAGTATATTTAAGGTTGCAGCCCTATAAACAAACATCTCTCAAAAAGAATGGAGCAGAAAAATTAAAACCAAGGTACTATGGGCCATACAAGGTAGTGCGGAAGGTTGGAGAAGTAGCATATGAACTAGAACTTCCGGAAGGGAGTAAAATCCACAATGCATTTCATGTTTCTTGTCTTAAGAAAGCTCTTGGTCAGAAAATCATCACTTCAGAAATACTTCCTCCTTTGGATGATGAAGGTCAGCTCACACTTGTTCCGGAAAAGATTTTGAAGACACGGGAAAGAAGGTTGAGGAGTAGAATCATCAAAGAATATTTAGTGCAATGGAAGGACTTACCAAATGAAGATGCCACATGGGAAGAGGAGAAGATTTTGCAGCATCCAAATTTGAAATTGCTTGAGGACAAGCAATCTTGGGTGGGGAGGACTGTAATGTCCCCATTCAAATAAGTGCATAGTAAGACAATCCCATCAATCCTACTAGTTTCCTAGGTTGGATGGGAACATGTGGGATGGTAATAAGGAAGCTAATAAATGATATTTAGACATTTGAAGGGTTCAAGTATTTAATAAATATGATGAATAAATAAATTCAAGAGAAATTCTAGGTGGCAAGTGGTTTTGGAGACATATGGAGGTGGTGGGACCCACACTAGCTTGATTTTTCAATGACACATGGCAGCTCTCTCTTGCCAATTCGAATTCATGGGAAGGTGAACACTCTTGGGTGAGTTGGTAAGTCATAACACATGGCATTGAGCATCTTAGGTCAAAATGGGATGGAATAGTAACCTCCATGGGAGAGGAAGAGTCAAATTGGAGACTAGTGGACACTTGGGCTAGATTCCCTAGTTTTATGACAACAATAATGAAGCATCTATGACATTTATGACAAAATTCAGACCTGACTTCTTACACCTGACCATTATGACATGTCAGCCCCAAAAATAGGCTCAAGGAAGGCGCTCATGGAGTTGGAGGAATCCAAAGAGACTCAAATTCGAATTTGGGAGAAGATGGAAGGTTGGAACTAGGAGACAAGTGGCAAATGAGGAATATTTCCTAAATGGAAAATTATTGAATCTATTGAGAGGATTTCGACCCCTTGAAGGCTAATGTTGGTTATAAAATGTAGAAATCAAGTATGAGAATGGCTTTTGATGATTTGAGAAAAATTGCATTTGTGAAGAGAGAGCTAGTGGATGACTAGTTTCTTGCCTTAGCCAATTTCGAGGGTGAAAGATTCCCATCCAAGTTGGTGTTTGGAGAGGCCACTCAGGTCTTTCATGGTGCTTTAATGGAGTTTGTATTTGCAGGTATCAGCTACAGGAAGTTTCATGGTTTGGTTTAGTGCAGCACTTTCTCTCCACCGTTTCCAGTTTTGAAGGCATATTCATGCTCCTTGAGGGAGGGCGTTTTTGGTGAGCACTTGTGCTTCTTGAGAGAGCTTATCATTATATATTTATGATTGTAATAGCTTCATATCCTCTTTTATTCATATTCAGAAAGTCTCAGGTCGAAATACCCACTGGTTGTATGCAAAACTATTGATTAATGAGCAAACAATGTCCATTTCCCCAATGCATTGATGTATGACACTATAATGTTGATTATTTCGAATGGATGGATGATTCTCTGATATATTTGTGATAAATATAATTCCATGGATGTCTTCTACAAGTTTCATGTACTGTACTTGAGCATTTGAAGCATTTTTACTCAGTTTAGTTGTATTGGGAGATGAAATAGTGCCATTTCCCCAAGGGTCGAATTGGGGGTTTTTGCTGTTGAATGTGAGAGAGTTATAACAGTAGTAAAAATCAATTAATGGTGCATATGAGACCTCAATAACATACTTAACACATTATATACCTCTGTTCATAAATTTGTGGGAGTTTGGAGGCATTTGGAAGGCCATTTTCAGTGTTACCCGGGGGGGATTTGATGCACAAATTACTAGTCAAAATTACCTATATTGATCAGAATACAAATCAAGTTTGAAGCAGTATTTGGAGGTCCATAAAACATCCCTGAACCTGATATTCAAGTCTAAATACCATTAATACACTCATACAGAAGATTTGGGAGCATTTGGGATGATTTGGAGGTCAAAACGGTTAAACTAGTCAAAGGTCGAAATTGGGGAAAAAGTTGAAAAATTGGCATTTTAATAAAATTTGAAAAAAGGGATATTACAGTAGTGCTGAGATGAACCATTCCTTATGTTGGACCACACTCATGTCAAAACTTACCCTCGCCATCAGAGTTTTGAATCGCTGATCAAAGTCCCACACCGTTTCATTGGGATACTGCTTGATTTCTTTTAGTTCCATGATATATTGTGCTTCATATTTTGGATTCCGGAACACTGCGATTAATCTTGGATGAATTTCATACAGCGTTTTATCAGGGGTTCTGACAGGAACCTTCACGAATTTCATAAACCAGTCTAATGCGTGACCCTGAAGAGTTGTAGCAAGTTTCCCTTTCTTGGCATTATTATCTATAATTTGTTTTACGGTCCATACTACTTCACATAGGAACTAGTAAAGCTTAGGATCATCTGTTCCATTCCTGTGGAACAATGGTAGCTTTGTATCCTCACCTGCCATCCTGGGTTTCCTTTCTCCAATCGTTGAGCTATTAGCAAGCGAATTTGGTTGACACGGTGGTGTTGAAGTTATGTTTCTCATTGGTTGACAGATAATGAGTGGAGGTGTGGGTACGCGGTTGCTGGGGTTTGGTCCTTCCTCTATTCTGGACATAGCCTAGTTGTCCTTGTCCGGGTTGTGAGGTCGCTTCGTCCTGTGTTGTCTTAGTTTGCGGTATTGCATTCTGATCGCAACAAGACCTTCTCCTATCCTCTACCTCTTTTCCTTTCTAAACCTTACTCCTCCTCTTGTAATACCACTCTCTTCCTCTGCGTCACTCATAGTCTCGTCATGACCTGCACCCATCTACCCCTTATAATTCCATGTACCACCCAACTACCATTGCGATACTCACGGCCTCCACCCACTAGGGTTTTTACTGATCAAGATGCATCTTCAATATGCCCTTCTCGCAAATGAGCATCTTAATCGACAACTGTAGCGACACCATAAACCTTCCCCGCGGTCCCCGAAAGAAATATCTTTCAACTTCACTATAAGATTTCTTCGTATCGACCACAAATTCAGTGATGTAGCCTTCCAATATGCTATCGAACCAAACTTCGACAGCTCACGATGCTTTATTGTCGACTTCCTGTAGCTCCTGGATCAGCTCCGGGGTCCAAGTCGTCGGTTCACCACCTTGGAAGTTCCTCTTTTGGAAATTTATTTTTTCCAACCATTCAAACACGATGACTGGAAAATCGCAGAAGAACCATTCATGCGGACCATCATGAATGTACCTTTCTACCCACTGATCCACTGTCAACCAAGTGTTTTGACTTTCTTCTTCAACAAATTCTTGCAACTTCTGGTCGAACCATCTCTGGATTTTCAGTTGCGTCGGATGCCACATATCCTTCGGTCACTTCAAACAAGTTCTCAAAAATGGAACCATTTGATGACTCAAACCCAGTAGACAAGGGTTCCCATCATTGTTGACACCAATCCACCGCGATCTCCCTGAGCACCGGCCCAGATAGGTTTTACCCCATCCGGCAACACCTGCAGAGAAGATGAGGTCTCACCTGAGATGTTCAAGGGAGAGTTGATGGAAACATGTTTCCACCCAATGAAGGAGGATATTGCGACATCTATCACTTAACTTGTTGCAACATCTCAGAAACAGATCTATGCATTTAATTCAGATATTGTTTGTATTCATAGCATCATTCAACAAAACCATTCATCATCACATCAAACATAACGGTAAAGCAATTATTGCAGCAGGGAAACATTACACCATTCATGGATTCATATTGCAACATGCATTACCATAGACGAACAGAAGAAACACAGGGATTGCACAAAACAACTCTGTCATATCATATTAATTCCGCAAAAACCTAGATACAATATCTCCGCAAAGCACAAATCTCACCGATATCAGATATCTGCCCAAATATGCATACACCCAAGATAATACCTCTCCAAAATATGCATAATCCCTCCCCCCCTTAACACATACAACTCTATGACTTTATATAGGCTTACACCTTTACATTGCTTGTCCACTTACTAACAACTTCCTAACCGACACTTTTAGCAAATGACCCAAAACTAACTGACATGGTCCAAATGACCCAAAATCTAACTGACATGGTCCAAATGACCCAAAAACCTGCAAACCGCGGTACAATTGACCCAACCATAGAAAAAGTAACATTATTTGTGCTCGTCTTTCTACCTTTCACAGTATCGCAGCACTCACGGTGTCACAATACTGACCATCCTAACCGCCTGCCAACAGTCCTTAATTTTAAAGTGTGAACTAATTCTTTACAATTGTGAACTAATTCTTTTCCAACTGTGCAAAATGAGTTTATTTTCAAACTTCTAGACAACCTCAAAGTTATAGACAAATTCCAATTTGAGATCATATTAAAATAATTTCATCAAGGATATGGAGTTATGTGATTGGTTTATAAAGAGTAAGGGTTTTAAATTTAAGTTCTACTAGGTTTGACCTCTTTTGTTTCTTTATGGACTTAATTAAAATAAGCTTTTGATACCATGCCTAGAAATAACCTGTGTAATGCATTAGAAGAGCTAATGGTTTGTTGAGCCTTCAAAAGTTTCCCTTAAATTTTGTAAAAATCAAGGGGGCACAAGTTGAATTTTGTAAAAACATTACTTTCATTTTGTGTTTCTTCATGGTTTGATGGTTTTTATTTCTTTCGTTTGGTTTTGTGTGCTTCCTAATATCAATTATTTTGGTTTATATTTCATTATATAACGACTTGGTAATGCGACAATGTTGGAGTAAACTCATTCACATACATGCATGAAGCTTAAATGATGATTCTTTTGATGATGAGTTTGTTGTGTCAAAAAAACTTGCTTTTTCATCACATTTTTTTCACATGCTTAATGGTCATCGCATTTGAGTTTATTTTCTTTCTATTCAGTTGAAATTATTTACCCGTTCACTTAGACTTATTTGAAGTGGTTTTATGTCTCTATTTGTTTAAACTTTGATTATCATGATGTTTAGACAGTCTCATCAAGGTTTGGCCTTCTATCCATCAACTATTTAAATGATCACTTTAGTGGATTGGAGTAATTAAATCAAAAGTCAAATTTGAATAAATTCAATTTACACCTTAGAAGAGTATACATAAAAGGGTGGAAACAAGATGACAATTTTGGGATTTGCCTGATACATTATTTTTACGAAACTTAAACTTTTGTTTAAAATCATGCATTTTCCATAATATTTTACTCTTTGACAAATTTAAAATAACTCAATTAAGGCTTATTCATATACAATTCAATTATGTCTTAAAAGAACATATATAAATGTTAATTTTTCCATATATACATCATGCAACTTGGATGATACAAGCCAAATACACAATAAACAATGAACACAAAGATAAATGACATGAAAGCACAATTTTCTCATTAGCCAATGTATATATAAATACAGTGATAAATGACCCTTGTTTTTATCTTCCAAGTTGTTAAGCAACAAATTTCCCAAAATAGTATGAAAAGAGTAGAAATAGATCAGAAAGAGTACTCCACGACTTGATTGAAGAAAATAGCTGAATAAGAAGCCTCTTCAAGGGGGAAACCTCCTTACACAATGTACGAAGTACACAAGACAAGACAATATACTCCAAATGAAAGGTCTCCTTCCTATAGATAGGAGACTAAGGGGTACAATCCCAACTAACTGACCCAAGCCGGAAAAACTAATATAACCATACTAATGACAATTACCACTAATGGACCAAATCCGACATAAAAACTAATGTAATGAACCACAATATAGGGGGAAATGTGCCCATATTTAGGGATTAACATGCCCCTCCCCTTCAGACAAGTGTTGTCCTCAATGTTTGATTAGTTGTAGATGCCTCTGTATGAAGGACTCATCTTCCCATGTTGAAGCTTCAACTGGTAAGTTCTTCCACTTTATGAGGTACTCAGTAATAGCTCGATTTAGTAGCTATTTAGTCCTTGTTTCAGTGATTTGTTCAGGTTCCATTATGAATTTTCCTTCTTCATCAAGCTACAACAATATTGTTTGAATTGGGATCTTGTCTCCTATTACCTTTTTAGCAAGAAACATGGAAAACTGGATGTACTCTTGAAGATTAAGGGAGCTCCAATTTGTAGGCCATACTACCAGTCTTCTGCAACACTTTATAAGGACCATAATATTTAGGTGCTAATTTATTTTCCTTCTTTAATAGCTTGAGAGACATCTTCTTGTAAGGTTGTATCCTAATAAATACCCAATACCCTTCTTCAAAACTCCTTTCACTACGATGTTGATCAGCTTGTTGTTTCATCCTGTTTTTTGACATAGTCAAGTTGTCCTTAAGTATCTGGAGAACTTATTGCTGGTGCTCTATGTGATCTTCCATGACTTGAACTTTAGATTTTACTTTTAAGGGAGATGCGATAGATGGAGGCTGGTACCCATAAAGTTCCATAAATGGAGACATTTTTTATGATGTATGGAAGGAAGTATTGTACCACCATTCTACCAAAGACAACCATTTCACCCACTGTGTTTGTTTATCAGATGCAAAGCAACGAAGATATCCTTCCAAAAACTTTTTCACGATATCAATTTTCCCATCAGATTGAGGGTGATAAGATGAACTGTGAGCCAATTGAGTACACAAACAGGAAAATAATTCAGTCCAAAATTTTCCAGTGAAAATTGGATGTCTATCACTTACAATAATCATCAACTTTCCTTGTAACTTCTGAACACTTTCCATACATGATGCAACTAGTGTGATTGCATTAAAAGGGTGAGCGAGTGCACAAAATTGTGCATACTTCATGAGTCTATCAACAACCACCATAATAAAATTCTTTCCTTTTGACTTGGGTAGACATGTGATAAAATCCATGGAGACTTCTTCCCAATGCTAACAAGGTATGTATAAAGGTTGTAGAAGTCACGGGGTCTTAACTATTTCACCCTTATTCTGTTGGAAAACCAATCATTCAGCCACGAACCTTTGAACATCAAATTTAAGACCTTTCCATAAAAATTCCTTCTTGACCCCATGGTAAGTTTCTAGGAATCCTGAGTGCCCACATATAGGAGAGGTGTGTAATTTCGAAAGGACCTTTTGTTTGAGTTGGGATTTTTTTCATAAATATAAGCGATCCTTATACCATAGTGAATCATTTTTCCCCACAAAAGTATCTGACACATTGGGATCATTCTATAGATTTTGAATGAGCGTCCACACTGATAGGTCTTATTTCCATTCTTCCCTTGCTTCTACTATCCAATCTGGTTGTAGAATGGAAATGGAACAAAGTAATGCCCCAACATATTCATATTTTATGGAGAATGCATCTGCCACCACATTATGTTTCCCTTTTCTATAAATGATTTCAAAGTTATATCCCATCACCTTGGTTACCCACTTTTGTTTTTCTTCTAAAGATGGTCTCTGTTCCAAGAAGTATTTAAGACTATCATGATCTATTTTGACCTTTAAGTGCCTAGCTATTAGATAAGGATGCCATTTCTTAAGAGCATGTAGTATTGCCAACATTTCCTTCTCATAAATGGGCTTTTGTAAGTTCTTTCTCTTTATTGGATGACTTGTGAAAGAAAGTGGGTGTCCATATTGCATTATAACAATGCCAATGCCATTTCCTGAAGCATCACATTCCACAATAAAGGTTTTTGTGAAGTCTAGTGTGGCCAATACAGGAGCTGTGCACATTTCCTGTATAATTTGTTCAAAAGCTTGAGTTGCCTCTGGAGTCCAAGAAAATGCACCTTTCTTCAATAATGTTGTTATAGGTGCTGCTATTCTTCCATAATTTCGAACAAACTTGCGGTAGTACCCTGTCAAACCTAAGAATCCTCGAAGATTCTTCAAGTTTTTGGGAATCATCTAGTCTATCATGGCTATAATTTTGTTAGGGTCTATTTTGACACCTTCATGAGATACAATATGACCCAAATACTCTACCTCCTTCACCCCAAAGAAACATTTGGAATGTTTTTCGTATATTTTTTGCTCCTGAAGTAGTTATAGTACCATGTCAACATGTTGAACATGTTATTCCCAAGACTTTCTATATATTAGTATATCATCAAAGAATACTAGCACAAATTTTCTAAGAAAAGGCTTGAAAATGGAATTCATCAAACCCTGAAATGTGGAAGGTGCATTAGTGAGACCAAATGGCATGACTAGAAATGCATAATGACCTTCATGAGTTCTGAATGTTGTTCTTGGGATGTCTTCATCTTTCATTCTAGTTTGATGATACCCAGAATGAAGATCCAACTTTGTGAATACAATTACTCAATGTAATTCATCTAGCAATTCATCAATTACATGAATGGGAAACTTATCTTTAATGGTGATCTTGTTGATCTCTCTATAATCTAGGCACATACGCCATGATCCATCCGACTTGTGTACCATTACCACTGGTGTAGAGTAAGAACTCTGACTAGGCCTAACTATGCTAGCCTCTAACATTTCTTCAACCATATGCTCAATTTCACTCCTGTTAACACCCAAAAAGTGTTCACTACCTCATCTACCACATTACATGGCTCATTTGTCCATTTTCCTACCATATTTCCCTTAAAAACCCTAAAAATCCCACTAAAAAGCCTCCAAAAGGCCCAAAATGCCTCCAAAAGGCCACAAAACCATCAAAATAGCCTCAAAAAGGCTAAAAAACCCCCTTTTTCCTCCAAAATAGCAAAATCCCTTTAAACAGGGAATAAAAAATATAAAATAATGAGGAAAAGGAGGAAAAAACCCTATACAGCTGCCTTAAACCATATGGTTCCCAAAACAATGGGTCAGCACTCCACCACCAAAAAGCCATAAATAGGTGATGGAGATCCCTTATTTCACATCCACAATCAAGTATACCCTTACTCTGCCAAAATCTCTCTTGAAACCCTAGCTCACCATTGAGCCACTTTCACCTTGAGAGCCCCTTTTGGCCCATTTCCACCATTGGAGAAAGAGAAGGAGCACATTGGAGCTTGGAGCAACCCTCTTGGACATTGCAAGAGCTTCATCAACCTCCACATTGGAGGTAATATCAATACAAAACCATTATTTATATTTTGTTCTTTATGTTTCATGCATGTGTTTTAGATTAGTTTACATTTTAGTTTTAGTTTAATAATTTACATTTACTGAACTGCTACTAAGGAGTCCATTTTCCTTAGTAGGTGCTCATTTGCACAAGCTAGGGGTAAAACCCTAGCTACAGTTTTGGCGACTCCCCTAGATTTTGAATTTCTGGTTTCCGTTTTAAAAAAAAATTTCCTTTCGGCTGTCTCTTTCGGCCAACGTACATCGCATCTTTTCCCTTTGCAGTCGCGTCCCAAACACGTCTTTCAGGCCTTTATCTACGACCTGACCGCGGCTCTCAGACAGTTTCCGACGCCCTGCCGGCGGATTCAAGTCTGTTACCTGCGATCCGACCGCGGCTAATCAGCCTGTTTGCTGCAATCTGACTGCGCCTGTCAGCCATTTTCCCGCGTCCTGACTGCGGCTTTCAGCCCCTTTCCGGCGTCCCGACTGCATCTGTTAGCCTTTTTGCCGCGACCCGACTGCATCTTTTTCCCTGTTTCCTGTGTCCCGACTGCATTTGTTTGCCCGAAAGCCGCGACCTGACTGCGTCTGTTTCCCTCAAACCCGCGGTCCGCGTGTTCTGATTCGCTACAGACCCGCGGTCTGATTTCTGCATTTTTCCTGTTTTGAGCCCAGCCCCTTTTGCTGCAATATTTTCTGCATCTGAACAACCCTCTGTCCTACTTGCAGCTCCACTTCCTTACAGCCTTTCTGCAACATAATTTCTGTTCCCTTTACAGAATCTTTTTAAAAATTTCAGTATTTTTAATTCAGAAAATTTTGCAAGTTAAAGTTTCAATTCCAGCATTATTGATAGTTAAGAAGTTGCCCCCCCTTGTGGCACTTCTATTTTGGGTTCATAACCTCACGAGCACACACTCTGTCACATAATTCAAGTGAGCCTTAAAAAGTACCTAACTCAACCAATATTCTAACCCCACTTGGGGAACACAAAAGAATCTTTGTAGATAGGTAGGATCGGGGGGATAGGCTTCCAATAACACCCCTCGGTTACTTACACTTGAGACATAGTTGTTGTCCACATAGGGAACCAAAATCCCCTAGTACTTTTTGGCACGGTCACGACCAGTTTATCAGAGGGCCTCTCCCTTAGGAGAGTTGAAGTCGGGAGACTGGTTCCGAAGGCCTGAGTGGAATACCGCACTCCATTCAGTAACCGAAGGGTTACCTTTCGCGGTTCTCGGGATATCCCTGTATAGGGGTATTGCGGTTAAAGGACTAAATGGCAGATTCACCTTTCTGGACGTGTCATGAACGGGGTATCTTAGTTGCCATTCTTCTAGGATTGACTACCCGGTGTCCCTCCCGATAGGGGGACATCTTAGCCACTTGGCTTTCCTATTCATATTCTCTGACTTGGATTTCATCACCTTGCAGAGGATATGTCTAGTTGAGTCAGAATACTTTTAGTTAGGTGTTTGCATGCTCCTTTACCTCCCTTTGGTCTAGTGAGTTCACCATTTTTTATTTTTAGGAAACCTGCTGCTTGTTGGTATTCTGACCATTTTTGTTGGTACTCCACCTATTGTAGCACAGCTGTTACAGTGGGTGTTTTGAGTTGGTTGTTGGCCTGAGTGCCTTGTTTTTGAGCTCTCCTTCTGCACACTCGGTTGCATTAGGGTTTTCAAGCTGTTTTTTACTCACCTCAACCCACAGAGTTTCAACACCATCTGTCACCATTGAGTCCCCGAGACATTCTCGGCGCCTCAGGGGCGAGCCCCCACAGCATGGTTCACTTGACACCACACGCCATCGCCACAGATCATCATCACTTGATACCACTTATCACAGATCTAGAGCCTTGTCACTTGACTCCACTCGTCAACGGCATAGGACTCCGTCACCAGATATTGACGCCCCTTATTTTACCTCTGATTTTGAAGAAGAGTCTGAGAACACTATTTACACTGCCCCTACTAGCCCCATGGCTGGTGTGACTTCCACTCCTTTCGTTGTAGGGACCATTGGTGGCACATCCACCACTACACCAGTTACCACAGCTGCTCTAGGAATGCCCTCGATGGGGGCCACATCCATCATCCCGGTCACCATTCCTATCCCCGTAGCTGGCATACATACCACCACTCCACCAGTGACTCAAACTACCCATGGTGGTGCGGGCCCATCCTATACCACTTTAGTTCCCCCACTTGGGGGCAACATTCCCAACCCTGCCTCTCTACTTGGGGGCATGGGCCCCAACTTGGTCCAACCCACTCGTGTGTCAAATCCTCCTTCCAGTCTGCCATTCATGGCTAGCCTCAACCTACCTGACCTAGCCAGACTGACCAACGACCCTATCCGACGTGACCCTGCATGGCCTCAAATGCCTACCAAGCTCCCCTCTGACATTCCTAAATTCGAGGGCAAGGCGGGTGAGGACCCACAAAACCATATCATGTCCTTCCATTTATGGTGTTCCTCCAACTCCATAGTGGATGACTCTATTCGCCTCCGTCTGTTACAGCGCACCTTCACTGGCTCTGCAGCCAAGTGGTATATCGAGCAACCCCATGGGACCCATGCCACTTTTACTTCCCTGGCCTCAACCTTCCTGCAGTTCTTCCAGTTACCTGTCCGCTATGACGTGTACGTTGAGATTCTCCTATCCTGCAGACAAAACACGGCTACCCACATCACGGACCACATTCATGAGTGGCGTAGACGCCGTAGCTTATGCAAGATCAAATTAGATGACCGTATCTTCCTAGATTGGTTCCTCAAGTCCCTTCTTCCTGTTATTGCTAAGGATGTAGCTTCTGAAATACCCCAGTCTGAAGAAGAAGCCATCCTTAAGGCACAGCAGTTTGACCTCATTTACGCCCAATCGGGTTACCTCTATACCATTATACCTGACGCCCCTCGCGGCGAGTCCAACCATCATGATGCACCGGGGGCATCACACGCTGCAAACGGCATCATTGGTCATGTTTCCTCGCATCCCCAACCCTTTTCCATAGCACGTCCTACCCCGGGCCCTGACCTCGCGGGCTACCTCACAGTCTGGGGCTACCAACTCATATGCTCCTATGACACATCACCATCATTCCCATGGACCCAGCTGTCCACCTCAGTGCTTCGATCATGCGCCCCCTGCTTACAACCCCCCGGTCGCACCTCAGCCCTATTACCACCAGCAGGCTGCACCAGCTCCTGCGCCTTCTCAGGCCCAACCCACTTATTACCACCAGCAGGCTGCACCAGCTCCTGCGCCTTCCCAAGCCCAGCCAGCTTATTACCCGCCACAGGAAGCCCCTGCGGCAAACCCACAACCTGCTCCGTAGACATATCAACAACCTCCTCAAGGTGCCGCACCTGCGCAGCCTCCACCTACCTATCACCCACCGCAGCCTGCTCCCGCACCTGCACAACCTCAAAACCCACCTGCTGCTCAAGGGAAAGTTTACGCCCAAAACAACCCGCAGCAAAACCAGAACAACCAATGCAACCAGGGCCAACCAAATCGTGGCAAGGGTCGTAATCATGGGAACAACCAACCTACTGACCAAGGTGGTCACCCGGCTAATCCCCCAGACAACAACAACGCGGCCCCCGCTAACCAAAACCCTGATCGCCCACCCAAGCAGGCTAAAAACCCTAATTTGAGAACGAACCATCCTTGTTCTATCTGCGGGGTCTATGGCCATTACACACATACTTGCCCACATTTGGAGCGAGCTCGGCAACTTTGGGTTGATGATGCCCATCGCCAAGGGCATGCGACTCCTCAAGCACCGCCCAACCCCCCACAACCTCAGCAGCAACCTTTGGTGCTGCAAAACCCCTTACCAACCCAAGGCGTGGTGAATACTCAGCCGTTGGCCCACCCTCAAGCCAATGCGCAACCCCAACAACAACAACAGATCACATACACCGCTCCTGATCAACCCATGTTTGACTTAGGTACCCACCACTTGTTGATGATGTCTTCCGCTGATGTCAACCTTCAAACTTTCCGGAACCAATATGGCTCCACCTATGAAGCCCTTCCCACTGATAAAACCACTAACGCTCATCCCAATGATCAAGCGTTACGTATCCCTCCCCCTCCGGTCGATGGCGCTTCCAAAGCAGCTCGTTTCCCACTTCGTCGTATCAACAATGACCCCAATGCGCGCGCTGTGTCAAACTACAACATTGTAGATGACCTAGCCCAATCTCCCGCAGCCATGTATGCGTTAGAAGTCTTGAAGAACTGCCCTTCCTAGCGCAAGAATTTACTCTCAGCCATTGGGGCTATTGACCCAAATGATTCGAATTTAATGGCATTTGATTTGGACCAGTCTGAACCGCGCCTGCCTTCCACCTTAGCATTCCAAGTTTCTGTTTCCGTTTGGAATCTTGTCATCCATCGATGCATCATCGATGAGGGTGCCTCCACATGCGTTATGTCTACATTCGTATGGCAGAAGTTGGGCTCCCCTACCCTCCAGCAGTCCACCACTGCGTTACGCGCCTACGACGGTCTTTCGGCTCAGCCCCAAGGTCTCCTAGCCAATGTCCCTGTCCAGTTAGGTGGTAAAACCGTCCTCATCGATATCGAGGTCATCAACGCCCAGCTTGATTACAACCTCTTACTCGGTCGCAGCTACATGTATGCTATGCGGGCGGTCGCTTCCTCTGTCTTTCGTACCATGATGTTCCCCCATGATGGACGCGTGGTTAAGATCAACCAACTTACTTACTATGATCCAAATGCTCCCGCTGCACCCGAAAATGTTCTCCCCATGGTTGAACAACCGGTCAGTAGCGCTGCTACCTCATTTGTTTCCTCTTTGGGACCGGGAGTTTACTCAGACCCGTCGATGACATCCACCTTCCAATCCATTCCGCCCCCGTCATCTATGCCCGAAGTGTCTGACTTATGTACCCTTTCCCACGATAACCAACCAACCAACAATCAGCCACCCTTGTTGCCTAAACCACCACTGGTACCTAGCCACATTGGTGTTACACCCATCCACACAATCCCGTTCCTAGTCCCTACTTCAGGAGTAGTAAGTGACCCGGTTATGGCTACCCTTAGCCTCCCTGGGTTAACCTTGGGATTACCCGTATGGTATCTTTCGCCTCCCGTTCGCCCGCCGACACCAGATGTCGTCCTCCAACCAGTGCAACCCATGGCTACTACCACTCAGCCACCCCCCAGTGTATCTACCCCTTCATCCTCCACGACTCCTCCTCCTACTCCCAAACCCACTGGGGGCAGAGGTCCCCAACCTTATACGGCTGTACCACCTCCCAAGACAGTAAAAAACCCCCCAGTATTTCGTGCTCCTCCCAAATGCTCATTGTGCGACGAGTTAGGCCATGCGACTCATCAGTGTCCACAGTTACCAGCATTACAGAAGCACATGCAGATGCTCGACGACGACCCCAACATCCCGATTGTTGAACTAAACCCCACCCCCAAGCCTAAAGATAAATCCCTATGTACCAACCACCCTTGTGCTATATGCGGTGTTTACGGGCACTACTCACATCATTGTCCCGATCTCCCAGATTACAGAGCGGCTCTCTATGAGATGAACAATTTGGATCTTGAGACAGCACCAACCACTATTGAGGAGATTCACCCCCCGATCTCACCCCCATCCGGGGAGGTCAACACCATTTACATGATCTCTTCCACTACCGTTTCCACGTCAACCGATTTGACGGCCCAAACTTTTCGTACTGATGAGGAGATTCTCGAGGCACTCACTGCCCCGGAGTATCCCTGGGATGACATGCACCATCGTTCGTATTTCCTCCCAGAAGCATCTTCCTCTAGCACCGCTACCCAATTTGCGGTTGAATCCAAAGACTTCCTTCCCACCAAGGTCGACTAGTTCAAGGACCCTATTCCTGTTCCTGACGCCTTCGAGGAAGGTAACATGGCTAACATCTCACCTGTCATCCAAATTGATATCGCTGCCCCTGGGAGTGCCCCTGAACTCATCAATTTAGGAGCCTTCTGCAGTAAGCAAGAGATTGAGGAATACACTAACCTCTTCAGAGAGTTCCGTGATGTCTTTCCCTGGTCCTATACCGAAATGCCCGGCCTTGACCCCGCCAATATAGAGCACCACATTGACACATGGCCTGATGTACCCCCCATTCGTCAGAAACAACATCCCATACATCCCTCAAATCTCCCAGCTGTTAAAGCTAAGATTGAGACCCCTGAACTCATCACTTTCGGAGCCTCCTGCAACGAGCAGGAGATTGAGGACTACAAACAACTCTTCCAAGAGTTCAGTGATATCTTTACCTCCCCACTCGAGCAACGTCTGCTATCCCTCGAACAAGTCGATGAAGACCGTCGTGCCGCTCTCCAGACCATTGAAGCGGCCAAGAACCGCTCCAAAGCTAGTTACGACAAACATGTACACCCTCGAACTTTCCTCGAAGGGGACCTCGTCCTCGCCTATGACCAAGCCCATGACAAAACCGGCAAAGGGAAGTTCGAATCCATGTGGCAAGGCCCTTACATCGTGCAGACTTGTCTCGGCAAGGGGGCATACATCTTAGCCGACTCCGAAGGTCACCCTTTGCGCAACCCGCGTAACAGGTTGTACCTTAAACGCTTTTATCCCTAAATAACTCGCGGCCCCATTGGTCCGCATTGTACAGTTTGCTCTCTTTTTTGTTATGAGTACTACCAGAATCAATCAACACTATTACCTTTTTCTTTTTGATAAATCCTTCGATCTTGAGAGTTTGAGGAGTGATAATTCTAGCCAATGCAGGACATGATATGGTGGGAGTAATCTCTTCTGAATTAGTATCTTCTATTTCTTCATCTGGAGATGGTTCTTGTTCTTTTGGTTCTTCCTCTTCACATTCTATGTAAAATAATTTCTTCTCACCACACTTATGTCCTTTACTATACCTTATATCACAATTAAAACATAGCCCTTTTGCTCTTCTTTCCTCTATTTGTTGAGGTGTCAACCTTTGAGGTGGGTTAGAAGAAGTAACAGTATTCTCTCGGTATGTGTTGGAGGTGCTCTTTCTAGTATTCATCGTCATATTTTTACTTTCAACCTTCCTTTCCATCATGAACAACTTCTGCAAGGATGGTGGTTCAAAGAGACGCACCTCATGTTGAATGTTATCCTTCAAGGTTCTAATGAAGATATCCAACGGGTTATCCTCAGGAATGTGACTTAGCTTCTGAAACTATTTTGTGTCCTTTGCAGCTGGATCCTTTTGCTTGAGATTTATTAACTTTCTAAAGAATGTATTGCTATTAATATCCCCATAATGTGCAATCAATTCTTCGGTGAATATAGACCAAGATATAACAGATTCCTTTTTATGGCCACAAATCCATTGGTACCATACAAATTGATGAGGCGCTAAATATAATGATGCAATAGTTACCTTTTGCAAAGTTGGAACCTGGTGTAGATCAAAGAATTGCTCCATTTGGAATATCCATGTTATTGGACCATTGCCATCAAACATTCTCATGTCAATCTTGGGAAGTTGGGTACCCATTGGTGACCATCCCTGATGAATTCCATTACCAAAATCATTTCCTCTTGGAATATTCTTATTCATTTAAGGTTTATCGACATGAGAATTATCTTTATCCTCATGAGTATCCTGGAACACATCATTACCTATAGGAAGAGTATCCCTTGAATTTTGTATGAGATTAACAATAGTTGTGATATTCCCAATAAAATTCTCCTCTAGGGGAGTAAATCAACTATTCTCACTGAACCTTTCATATTTTCCTCCATTTTATTCAACTTCTCCTCTAAATTATCCAAATCAACTTTTTTCAATGATCGTTTAATCACATCTTCCAACTGGGACACTCTAAAGGAGAGGTCTTCCCTTTCATCATGAGTCGAGGATGGATACTTTGGGGGTTTGGATGGAGTGTAGGTATTTACACTCCCTTTTGGTGGAATTTTGAAAAATATAAATATATATCACACCTTAGGTTTCATCATAATTAGATCCTTCTACTCAAATTTAATCAAAATTAAAAATGGCGTACCTTTTCAATCCCTGATTGGAAGACAATTTTAAGGCCGACTTGAACCTGATGTAAATTTTAAAATTTTTCTCTTACGGGTATGAAACTTCGAACTGTTGTAGCCTGATGTGTCCTATTTCCAATTCCACAGTTCTAATCTAATTTGGATTTACCAATAAGGATTTATTGCGAATCTCCCAACACCTTTTATTTTGGGTCTTTCCAGAATAATGAACTTGTATTGTATGCCACGTGTCCAATTTTATGTATTCGAGGTTGAAAATTCTACCATAGATAATTTGGCACATATTATTTCATATTCAATGGGTCTCACTCAATTTGGATATTTCATGCCCCATATATGACCTTTTTTCTCAAAACACCTGTTTTAGACTATTTTTTGGACTAGTTAGAAGCCCTATATTCTAGAGAAAATATCTCAGAACTTGTAATGTTTCAAGATATGAAACTTGGACAACAGTTTGCTAGGCCTTTTTTGTAGATGGGTTTGAAGTCTCATTCTCTAAACCCTCATAGAAATTTTTTTATAGAGAAAATTACAATATGACTCGTTTTGAAGAAACCAGTCCCGAGGAAAGGGCTCCGATACCAAATGTTAGCTAACAAATTTCCAAAAATAGTATGAAAAGAGAAGAAATAGATCAAAAAGAGTACTCCACGAATTGATTGAATAAAATATATGAATAACAAGCCTCTTCTAGGTGGAAACCTCCTTACACAATGTATGATGTACACAAGACAAGAAAAGATAAGATACTCCAAATGAAAGGTATCCTTCCTATATATAGGAGACTAAGGGGTACAATTCCACTAACTGACCCAAGCCGACATAACTAATATAACCATACTAATGAAAATTACCACTAATGGACCAAATCCGACATCAAAACTAATGTTTTACAATGAACGACAATATAGGGGGAAATGTGCCCATATTTAGGGCTTAACACAAGTTGTCTCTTGGACTCCACGACTATTGCCATTCATTGTAACTCTTAGTCTTCTTCACATTCAAATTGTTGTCAAAAGTGTGACTCCTCGCTTAAAATTTGAGTTTGCTAAATTCGATTCCTTGAGATATTTTTATGATATACATGTTGATTTCTCTTTTTTTTTTAAATATTCTTGATTTAGAAAAATTATTTTGAACATTTGGATTTGCTCATAATCATTATTTAAATGATTATTTCTTAAAACGGTTAAATTCATCCTAGTGTTCAAAATTTCATCTTTGATTTAGACATTGCTTTTAATAATTGCCATATTTGCATTTATCATAATGATAGCGACCCATAGGCTAAGAAAATATCTCACTTTATCTTTGATTCTATTTTGATGTCATAGTTTCCATTAAAATGATTCCTATGAGATGATTGAAAATGGTTAAAAAAATTCTATCTAGAACAATCATGGAAGCAATGGTTAATTGAATGATAATATACAGTTTTTTTGAGATTGGTCACCAATTCAAAAATTTCTTTCACTCAATTGAGATAATTAGTGAGGTCATGACATGATACCAGTGTTGGTTTGCAAAATTTAATCATTTCAGTCATCAAAAACTAATATTGAGCATTGTTTGTACTTAATAGTTTGGGCGCTTCTTCATTCATTTCATGTTTTCCATTTGAGAAATAAAAAAATAATTTTTATGATCTTTTTGGATTTTCTCATTGACAGTTGTACATAATTATTTTCACTATGTTGGTTCTGAACTGTTAGTATTTTGAAGATTTTGATTTGTTAATAATTTTCTCTTAGGTTGGAGTAATTTTTTTGGGAAAAGATTCTCTTGTGGTATCAATGAGTCTACATCAGGAATGATTTCTTAAAATTTTCTTTGATGATGTAATTACTTTCTCAAGGGTTGAATGATTGAATTTTCACAAACATTATTTATGATTTATTTGATCATTTTTAATTTTGAATATTTTGTTAGGTATAATTTGAACAACTCTAAGATTTTCATTTTCTTTTTGAAACATTAAAAGGGTTTGTTATCCTCAATAAATAATTGATATTAGTTGGGTAGTATTTTCGTTCTTATCTACAACTAAAATCTTAAGAATTAATCATCAATACAAAGTTTCATGACTTAGAAGTGAAATTTCTATTTGTGGTAAAACTCCTATGCTAACATGATTTCATACTTATAACACTAACACATTTTCACTTTAGGTTTCTTATAGATTTATTCTTCTACCCCCCATCCACCTCACATTAAATATCTTCTACTTTAAGTGATTGATGGAAGGAAGACCTTAAACTGAATTTTGAAAGTGATTAATTTTCCAAGCAAATCTAAACAACTCTCCTATCATCCCACTTCCCTAAGCACCAAGATTGCATATGCAATTTAGCTGGTTATTTTTTTTATGCTACAGCTTTATATATATATATATATATATATATATATATATATATATATATATATATATATATATATAGATATAGATATAGATATAGATAGATGTAGCATAATAAAGGGAAGTTGGAAGCATTGTATTAGCATGGGAACTACAATTCAACTTGTTGGGGTTGTGGACGCTAGTTGGTAGTGAGGCCATGCTTGTATGACCTCGTCAATTTCATTACCCTCATTGTTTATGCAATATTTAGTATTTATCATAATGGTATTTCAAATGGAAGTTGACAATTCTATACTAGTGTGGGAAGTACAAGTAAACACGTTGGGGATATGGACACTTGCTGGAATCGGGTCTATGCTTGTATGATACTAAGGTATCTTTGTTGGGGATATGGATGCTCATGGGAAATGAAGAAATTGCAGGTTAAAGGGATATGAGTAACACACATAAGAATTGATTGTTTCTCACACAATGTAAAGCCCTTGGTCACACCTTATATTAATTATTTTGGATTATAAATAAGGAAAAATTAACCTTATAAACTAGCGAGAAGAGGTGACCTATCAGTTGCCTGGTGTCGTGTTTAGTAGGAACATATTTAAAATTCATAAACATATGGTGGCACCCATGATTTAGACATATATTGTTATAATTATTGAGCTTATATTAACATTAAGTGTGAATAAGTCTTTTAAGTAATGTTAAACATAGATAATTGTTTCACCCAATGTGTCTCCATTTGTTGAGCCCTCAATAGTTCCCCTTAAATTTTGTAAAAATCAAGGGGCCCCCATTTTAATTTTGTAAAAACATTGCTTTCATTTTGTGTTGCTTCATGGTTTGATGGTTTTCCTTACTTTAGTTGTTTGGTTTTGTGTGCTTCTTAATATCAATTCTTTTGGTTTATCTTTCATTGGATAATGAGTTAGTAATGTGATACTATTGGAGTAAATTCATTCACATGCATGCATGAATCTTAAATGATGATTATTTTGATGATGAGTTTGTTGCATCATGAGAACTTGCTTTTTCATCACATTTTTATCACATGCATAATGGTCATCCGATTTGAGCTCTTTTCTTTCTAATCATTTGACATTATTTACACATTCACTTGGAATTATTCGAAGTGGTTTTATGAATTTTTTTGTTTAAAATTTTATTATCATGATGTTTAGACACCCTCATCAAGGTTTTTCCTTCTATCCATCAATGAATTGTTGAAATTTGGTTGTCATTGATGTCAACTGATGTCAAAGAAAACTCAGTATCCTTGTGCCAGTTTGAAGAAGTATATGAAATCCAGTTTGAAGAAGTAAATATGAAGTACATACAGATTGCAGAAGCACATCCAGCTTGAAGAAGTACATAAGGTATATGCGCAAGTCGCCGTCAGAACATTAAAATCTCACTCCATACTTAGGATATATTTTATTAATATTTTTTGGTTAATTTCCTAGGTGTTGACTAAGTAGTTGGCCTAATTTTGGCTTCTTATGCCACCACATGCCATCATGAGTCATAGGGGCGCACTTGGATAGGTTATAGATACTATTTTCTCTAATTCTATTTGATTTAATGCTATTCTTGGAACAGAAGTGTGCCTTCCTGGTTTAGACAACTTTACTCTGCTTTTAGTGGAAAAGGTAAAGCTAGTTTCACTTGGAAACTAAACCTTTTTGGCCAACTGGCCCTCCTTGTTTTTATTCTCTCCAAAATCCATGATTTATATTTTTCCATCACTCAACACCTCACATGTCTGCTTTTTCCAATTCGTGATCTTGAGGAGTGATTTGGAAAGTGATTTTGTCACTTAGGGGGGTTTTTCACAAGTTTAGTAAGCCTGATTTTGTGAGGATTTTGAATTCCTTCTTTGTATCTCAAATCTATGATGTAATTATATATTTGGACAGCCATTACATAGGGCAAGTTTGGCTGATGTACTCTTATTCAATATACTTTTATTGTGTGCATCAATTTAGTAACTATTTTGAGTGATATATGACTAGTTTTTGCTTAACAATTTGTGAGAGTAATTGTTTTCTTTGCAAGATCAACCCGTGAGTTAACTTTCACATGTTATTAGAGGTATTTAAGCAGAATTATTCTCCTATTGTTTTTTTCCAGGATCGAACCAGTCTCTCAAGAGTGCAACTCAGTTTCATAGGGGTGCAATCTAGCATCACAGGGGTGCAATCTAGCATCACAAGGGCACAATTCAATGAATCCATGGAGCAATCACAACAAATAATCTTTACTCCATTTAATTATTTTGATTGGAATGAACAAATGGAGATTCTGTTGAGGAGAAAAGGCATCTACAGACTGACTATGGCTACTAATCTTAAGCCTACTGTAGTCATTGATAAGGACAAGTGGAATAATAGAAGAGATGAGGCTTATGGTCTCTTGTGTCTCAGTACCTCTAGGGTTATTATTTTTTATATAGATGGCCTTACCACTCCTAATGAAGTTTGGGTCAAACTCCAATATGTTTTTGGAAAGAAAGATGAATTAAGGGGCCACCAACTAGAGAATGAACTAGTTTCACTAAGTCCAAGCAATTTTGAGACCCTCCTAGACTACTTCTCCAAGTTCAAGTCACTTGTTATTTATCTAAATCAATGTAAAATTGAGAATAAATATGAGAAATTTATCTTGGCCATTCTTTCAAAATTGGGCCCTGATTACCTTCCATGCTACTAAGCTCACAATTCGAAACTGGAAGATTCCTTCACAGGAAGAATTCATGGAATCACAAAAAGAGGAGAACGACAAGTTGATCTTAATGGGATCCATAAAGACATCCAAAGATCATGCTTTTACTGCTAGAGACTCAAAGAATTCAAAATTAAAGAAGAAGGATAATCCCAAAAGTCCACCAGATCAAAAGAAATACAAGAAAAAATCACACGAGGATTCCTCGCACTCTAAGAAAAATCCATAGAAGAGGAAAGAGAAGTCCAAGTGTGCATATTGCAATAGAGGTGTTGGTGTCCATTTTGTCACCACTTTTGATCATCAAACACACTCTAATTGGAGTTATTTTCACTATTTTGCTATGATACATTATTCTTTCCGCCATTTAGACCATCAATCAGATCATGTATGCATATATTCATACATCACATGAATTTTGGGTAAAAATTGTCATATCGTGATTTATTGATGTTTATTTGACATTTCTCGACTTGCTTGGCAACTAGATTTTGTTCTGCAGGCAATGGTTTTCAAACAGACCTCCATTTAGACACCTGTTCACATTGCAAACATTCAGCCACATCCAGCCCGTCATTCAGACCTTCATTTGGCCCGCAAGATCATCGGTTGGAATATTTCTGGTCATTAAAGGCAGAAACAGAAAGTTTGAAAACACACCTGCAACTCATGTCAACACTCCAGAAGTTCCATCCTTTTTGCATGCTCAGCTTGACAGCACATTTCTCTGCCCACGTTGAAGGAGGATCAATGTCTCAACGACCACGTGAAGGAAAACAACACTGTGGAACCCGGTAGATGCTCCATGCACTGTCGTAAACTTTTATGGGGTCATTCCTTGGCCATGTGCTGTCATGAGTTGTTAAGCAGAGCCATTTTCTGGCATCAAGACTGCCTATTATTAGAGCAGTCAACCACTAAAGGGTTGACTTGCTCTCCCAATTGAAATTTTGTATATATAGACGTCTTCGTGGCTGAGAGAAGTTAGTCTTTAGTCTATTTAGCTGCAAGTACACACAGAAACATTGTAACTCTGTTTTAATTTAATATACCTCCGTTATAGTTTTATGAAAGCTCAGTAGCGTGCGTGGTGATTGATTGATTAAGGCGCAACCTATTATTGCTGAGAAGGGCCCCTCAACAACCAGTGGTCTTCCGTCTGTGTACATAATTTGTCTTTGTCTTCTACAGATAAGTTGTGTTATTTGTTTAATTCCTGTAGTTATTTTGTATATGATATCTTTGTCTTGTAATGTGTATGTTGTTTTGCTACTTATATAAATGATGTCTCTGTTTTATGATATGTATGTCTTATTTGTTGTTCATGTTAATGATATTTTTAGAATCTAATTGGTGATCGGTCATGCTTAGTTTGCTTAGTTTTCTTACATTGTTTAGTTTGCTTAGTTTGCTTTTAGTCCTGTTATTTACAAATAGCTAGAGTTTAGTTAGCTTAACATTCCAAGTTCAGTTGTAGTTAGAATTAGTTATGTCAGTTTCTTCATGTAGCTGTAGGTTAGTTTTATTCATATCTCAGTTTTTGTCTTATTATGCAATAGAAATAGTTCATTCCTTAGATAATGATTAGAATAGGTTACTTCTTGTTATCTTAGCTCCTAAACACTCTATTCAATGCTTCATTGCACTGTAAGTTCATATGCATCAGTCAACTGACGTTAAGATCATCTAATCTGCTTCTTTCCTTAGTTTAAATTGTTTTCCTCCATTCGGACTATCATTCAGACTGTCATTCGGATAGTCATCCGAATCGTCATATGGACCTTAATACATTCTGCATTGTTTTTATGCTTGTTTAGAATCCAGTTTCTTAGGTCTTTGAACTGTAATATTTCTTGCAGTTAATTAGCATCCTTAGATGTAATTAAGATCTTGTTTTACAATGCATAGAGTTTTAATTAAGTTTTATCATCATTCTTAGTTTTCATTCCATTTTCTTTAATATTGTTTTAGTTGCTTTTCAAATGATGTCTTTCATATCCGATTTGTTAATATGTTTCTATTCTAGAATTTATCAGTTTCATTATTAGTGTAGTTTATCATATGTCGTTATTATTAATATCAGATTAGACTTAGTAATTTCATTCTCCTGAGTATCCTAATTTCAATAGTTTCTTTGTTAAGCATAGGATCAGTTTTTCCCATTGATACAGTTAATGAAGATGTTCATAGAATAGGATTTGGTTCAGAAATAAATATCTTTATCAAGTTTTCTACTTGCTTCCAAATCAAATTCAGAAGTAAATATCATTATTAATTTTTCTACTTGCTTCTAGATTTCATCTGTTCCAATTCATTTGCTTATGGATAGAATATATATCATAATGTTTAAAGTTAATTGTAGCTGGACAATCTTTAGTTTTCATTTATTTGTAGAATTTAAACTAGATTTGTTTCCATTTTGTTTCCTTGTCACGTTTGAAAGTCACTTTGATACATTCGCTCCCATCCCTATTACATTTGATACACTTCCTCAGAATCCCCAAGGAGAATGGAATTAGGTAATTTATTGTAGTCTTGAAATATTAATTGAATGCATGAATAGGTTTGTAGTTTTGCTTTAAGTTATTTGTTTCATAGTTAGTTGCCAGTTGAATTATCTCATAGATAGGTTTTTGAACGCATTGACAATTGTTTCTAATTCCTAGTTTAGAGTTTTAAATCAGTAGTTTCCAACTTTGTCAAAGTAGTTCTGTTTTTTATTCAGTATTGCTTCCTAAAATAACATTGTTGTTTCTATCTTTTTTCAGTCATTATCCATAGAGTAGAGTAGTATAGCTTGATACTATTATGATCTGTTGGTTTAGTTAGGTTTAATTAGTTCATTTGTTTTATTTCTGAAGTTTGACTCGGTTTTTCATTTTGAAGGATATTTCGATCTTTTCTCTATTAAACATTTCTAAGGTCTGCCGAGCCGAAACTTTAGGTCCCATTCTACCTCAACATATACTGTGCCACAACTCTAAGATTACCAACCCAGGTCGATAATTAAATATTTTGGTGATTCTTTAAGACAGTAAATACACCTCAACAAGGGGATTTCATCCTAAGAGTTCCTACATGAATAATACCAATGACATGATGGCTCAAATTATTTAGAAGAATAACATCCCTCTTCCAGAGAGCACAAGGAGGAAGGAAGGATGTTCAAATTATGAAGACAAGGAGAGAGTTCATGCTTTGATGGCTAGCACATCAAAATATTGCTCTTTCATCATTGATTCTAGAGCATCCAGACATAGGGTGTCAACAAGAGATTCTTTTTACTCTCTTGATTCTTTTGGTGGTTCAACAATTGTGTTGGGAGATGACTCTGAAACTGATTACAAAGGTAAAGGTAGAGTTGATTTAGACCATGGTTCTTTCACTAATGTTTTGTTTGTCCAAGGTCTTTCTACTAACCTCTTGTCATTTTATCCGATGAATCGTATTGGTTCTCCTAAGAAGGTCATCTTCACCCCAAATGATGTGTAAATTTCTGAAATTCCCACAGGTAGAGTTATTTCCATAGGAACCCTTGATTATAGCTCAAAAGTCTACGAGTTTTCTCACTTTGTTCCTTTCTCATCACCCTCTTCTCTCCTCACTCATGCCAATGAAGCAAGAAAATTGTGGCATGAGATATTTGGACACCTTAACTAAAAGTACCTTTCCCAGTTGCATGAAAGGAACATGGTCATAGGACTTCCCAACACCAATCTTCCAAAGGAATCTGTCAAGGTTGCATCCTTGGAAAACACCCTGAGCATAAGTATGAGAGAGCTAGATCCGAGTGAACCAATGCACCCCTTGAGTTTATTCACAATGATATATCAGGTCCATTCCCCAATTTGTCTTTGAACAATGCCAAATATGCCATTACCATCATTGATGAATTTTCTAGATTATGTTGGGTCTTCTTCCTTCAATTCAAGTCAAAAGTTTTTGGATTTTTGAAGATTTTTAAAGCTGCTGTAGAGAACCTGCCTAGTAGGAAGATCAAAATACCTAGATATGATAATTGTGTGGAGTACATAATATCTGATTTTCAGTATATTTGTGCTAATTCTAGCATCCATACGTAGCATGCAGTTCCATATGCACCTCAACAGAATGGTGTTGCTGAGAGAAAGAACCTATCTCTCAAGGAGATGGCTACTTGCATGTTGTAGTCCAAGTCTTTGTCTCCAAGACTCTGGGATGAATCCATCAACTATTCATCCTATATTCAAAATAGGGTGCCACATAAATCCTTGAAAGGAATCACTCCTTTTGACTCTTGGAGTGGGCGCAAGCCTGATGTGTCTCATTTCAGGATTTTTGGCTCAAAGGCTTGGGCTAGAATTCCACTTGAGAAGAGAAGGGATTTGAAGCTCCAAATCAAACCATGCATATTTTTTGTCTATCTAGAAGACTCCAAGGGTTACAAGTTATTGAATATGACCACTCAAAAATCCTTCATTGAAAGAAGTGTTCAATTCAAAGAAGAACCCTTGCAGGTAGTTGAAATTGGAGAATCCTCTGAACCACCACCTGTTGAAGTAAGTGAGGCTCCTCATGAATTTTATGATTCTTATATTTATGATGATGAATACCACATTATTTAATATAAAATATCAACTACAAAACCTAAGTGGGATGCAAAAACTCTTGAAGCAGCTAGAGAACTTGTGGGTGATCCACAAGATCCTAAGAGGACTAGATCTCAGTTTGAGAATGCTCTTTCTGTCAAAGATCCTTTCCTCCATGAGAAGTGTTTTTTGATGGTTAAATATAATCCTCAATAATATTAATAATCCTCACATTAGCCAATATGGTAGGATACCATGGACGAGGAGTTTCATTCTCTTCAAAAGAATGGAACTTGGGAGCTAGTCAAGCTTCACCTGATAGAAAATTGGTAAGGTGTAAGTGGATATTTAGAACTAATTTTGCTTCTGAGGGTGAAGTAGTGAAGTAAAAATAAAGTATGGTGGCTAAGGGATTCTTCCAAGTCAAATTCCTATACTACAATGAGACATTTTCACCAGTTGCAAAGATGGATTCGATAAGACTAGTTCTAGCAATTTATGCATCCATGCGCTGGGAAGTGCATCACATGGATGTAAAAAGTGCTTTCCTCCATGGAGACCTTGAGGAGGATATCTATATGCATTGTCCATAAGGTTATATTTATGATCCTAATCTTGTGTGGAGGTTGAAGAAGTCACTGTATCGGCTTAAGAAAGGTCCTAGAGCTTGGTATGCAAACATAGATAGTTTTCTACTATCACAAAGCTTCAGTAGATGCAAATATGATAAGAATGTTTACATGAAGCTAAGAAATGGTTCTATTTTGATTATTGTGTTATATGTTGATGAAATTTTGATCACATGAATCTCCATTTATGAGATTGCTTCATTGAATACTGCTTTGCATCAAGCTTTTTCTATCACTGACTTGGGAATACTTAGACAATTTTTGGGACTTGATATCTCTCATTACAACTCAGGAATTAAAGTATCTCAGTCAAAATATGAATTATACCTACTAAATAAAAATCATATTGGAATATTGAAATCCATCAAAGACACCCTTCCTTTCATGAGTTAGACTTGAAGATGTAGAATCTACTCCTTTGGTGAACAACACCTTGTATAGACAACTAGTTGGTAGTTTGTTGTATCTTACTTACACTGAACCTAATATTGCATATGAAGTGAGTGTAGCATAAAGGTACATGGATAAGCCACATGAGAGTCATTCGAGGGATTCCAAAAGGATCTTTCACTATGTGCAAGGCACCAAGTCTCATGGGATTCATTATGTTGCTAATTCTTCCTTGGATCTTCATGGTTTTTCTGACTTTGATTGGGCTAGTGATAACTCAGATTGGAAATAAAATTTTGGATTTTTTTTCATTCTTAAAGGAGGACCTATTTGTTGTTCAAGTAAAAATCAAAGTCCCATTGCACTCTATTCAACATAGGCCGAGTACATAGGAGCAGTGAATGATGTTATTCAGTGTGCGTGGTTGCAAGGTATACTTTCAGAGTTTGGGATTAACATTAGTACTCCCATAGTCATCTTTTGTGACAACCAGAGTTATATAAGGATATCAACTGAACCATTGCAAAGGAAAACAATCAAGCATATAGAGATTCATATGCACTACATCTAAAGTCTAGTGCATGATCAAATCATTGCTTTGCATTTTTTCCCATCTTCTGAGCAAGTTGCAAACATCTTCACCAAAAAAATCACTGAGAATACTTTCAACCATCTCAGATATTTTCTTGGGATGGGTGAACATGTGGTGAAGAAGGATTGAAAATCAAATTTTCAATTTTGTTCATGTCCATCTTTTGAGGGGAGGGTTTTTCCCATGAGGTTTTCCTTCTTTCCTTATTTTGTGGACAAGTAGTATGTAAAGGGTTGACCAAGCCTTGTTGATGGACCCTATGTTTTTCTAATATTTACCACATAAATTTAGGATTAAGGGAGGGTTTTAGAACAATAAAAACCCACTCCATACTTATGATATATTTTATTAATAATTTTTGGTTAATTTCCTAAGCTTTGACTAGGTAGTTGGCCTAATTTTGGCTTCTTATGCCACCACATTCCATCATGATTCATAGGGGTGCACTTGGATATATTCTGAATCATATTTCATTTTATTTTGTCTTATTTCATCCTATTCCTGAAATAGAAGTGCGCCTTCCTAGTTTAGACAACTTTACTCTATTTTTTCTGCTTTTAGTGGAAAAGGTAAAGCTAGTTTGACTTGGAAACTATTTCTTTTTGGCCAACTTCCCCTCCCCGTTTCTTCTCTCCAAAAGCCATGGTTTTTTGTTTTCCATCACTCAACACCTCACATGTCTGATTTTTCCAATTCGTGAGCCTTAGGAGTGATTTGGTAATTGATTTTGTCACCCAAGGGGGTTTTCACAAGTTTAGTAAGCCTTCTTTTGTGAGGATTTCAAATGCCTTCTTTGGATTTCAAATATATGATGTAATTATATATTTGGAAAGTCATTACATAGCCCAAGTTTGGATTATGTACTCTTAATCAATAGAATTTTATTGTGTGAATCAATTCAGTGATTGTTTTGAGTGTTCTATGACTAGTTTTTGCTTAACAAATTGTGAGAGTAATTGTTTGCTTTGCAAGATGAACTTGTGAATTGATTTTCACAGTCACAATACCTATAGTAATGAAAATTCAAAGGTAATTCCAAAGAGGTGGATGGGTGAGTCTTGGGAGTGCACAAGAGGTTCAAAAGCATGAAGTGGTTAGACACGTACAGAAGTCTTGGAAGTGCGTAAGACTCACTAATCGGAAGAAGTATACAATTTTTTGAAGCATGCAAGAATCCTAGAAGAAAGTGGAGGTCGAAAAATTCAAGTGTGCAAGACCCACAAGCAATGACACTTCAAAGGCGCGAGACCACACACAAAGTGCACATGACCCTCTATGCAAAAGAACAAGTATGTGCAAGACCCACATGGTGTGATACCTTAGTGGTAAAAATCATGACCAGTGACAAAAGCATGAATTATGCTTGACCAAGAAGAAAGGAAGAAGGGACACTATGACCAATTTGTGGACATACCGTCCACACAGGACAAGTATAAATAAGAATCGAAGTTGGAGAGTTAAAGTAATCTTGATTATGTGAATGCGGTAGTACTCTGATTTGGAAAGATTATAATTTTTCGGTTTCAATGGCTCATGGAACGAGAACAACATGATCTAATAGAAGAGATGGATGTGCAAAATGAAGGACATCAGATGATGTGCAAAAGTATGAAATGTTTTATCAAATATATATGCGCGAAGACAGACTTGAAGCACTTCGAGTGATGTGCAAGTTGATATAGTTTATCTAAGACCAATTCTGTGAAGATAGAGATGCAACACAGCGGATGATGCGTAGTATGATGAGGTTTATCTAAGACAAGTGTGTAAGAACATAAAGGAAATATTGCGTATGGTACGAAGTAGATCACATATTATCTAAGACATATGCACTAAGAAAAAAGTGCAGAATAGTAGAAGGTGTGCAAAATGATGTGAGTGATATGAGACAGATGTATAAGATCAGAACGGAAGCACAACACATGATGCATAGTATCAGTTGAGTTTATAGATGCGTAGGAACATAATGACATGATGAACAGGAGCACATATTGCATATTTTTATGAAGTATGATATCAAGTGTATAATGTTTATGTAGTTAAGTGAAGTATGTGATACAGTTCAGCGATTGCAAAATATCAGCATACAAAGGGTGCACACAATGGAATGAACTGCAGTTAATTTAAAAAGTGTGTGGATCTGTAGAAAAATAAACAAGTATCTTCTACTATCATATTAGGGCAGCATGGCGGGGAAAGGAACAAGGGGTCAATGCCTCCTTCCAATTGAAGCTGGTAAATCAGGGATTTGATGCTTCCTTCAGGCTGGTTCTTGTAAAACCAGGGGGTTGGTGCCTCCTTCCGATTGGTACTGGAGAACTTCATAGGTTGGTGCTTCCATGAATGTAATATTTTTAATATAAGAGAGCATTCTGTGGTTTTTTCCTGTTTGGGTTTCCACGTATTTTTTGTTTGTGTTATGTGTATTGCACATGTGATGTTGAATGTTATTGTTTATGATGAACGCATAATATAACTATTGTTTAAGTTTGATAAGAAGTAAAAATTGTTCATAACTGCGCTAATACTGAGTCACCCCCGTCTCATTATTAATAAGATTTCAACAATTGGTATCAGAGCCGGTGTCTTCAGTAACAACTTAAAATATGGAAGATAGATCCTTGCATAGATATGGACGAGCAGGAGGGACTCTCCATCAATAGAGCACTAAGATTTAATGTCTCCAACTACACCTTCTGGAGGATAAGAATGGAAGTAACAAGTTATACAACTTGACGAGAAATGTATACTCAAAACGAGAACTGTAGCAATAAAAGCTCGTAATTTTGTGTTAAAAACAACAAAAACAACCCTTGATTTGGCAAGTAGTGTTACCAGTAGCACCATTTTTTTTTCGGAGCTAAAATTACAACTTTTTTGAAACCTCGGCTGATGTGATTGCAATGAAAACCCTAAATCAACTCGTCAATCAAAAAGTGGTGCTACCAGTAGGACCCTTTTTCTTTTCGGAGCTAAAATTACAACCTTTTTGAAACCCTGATCGATGTGATTGCGATCAAACCCCTAAAACAACCCCTTAATGAAAAAGTAATACTCCCAAAATCACCATTTTTTGAGGGAATTAAAATTACGCATTATTCCAAACTATAATCCTAACAACCGATATGTTGAATTAACACTCCTAAAAAAAAAAAAAAAATAACACAAAAAAAACATAAACCAGATGAAAAAAATTAAATAACAAAAATATTAAAAAAACATTACAATACAACTAAATTTAAATATATTTAAAAAGTTTTAAAAAATTTACACGATACTTAACACCATAACAAAAACATAAAAAAAAAACAAAAAATATAACCAATAATAAAAAACATAGCAACAAAACAAATTAAAAAAATTGAAAATACAAAATAAAAATAACAAAACAATAAAAAAAAAAACCGATTGGTAAAAAAATTTTAAACATTAAAAAAGAAAAACAAATAATTAAAAACAAAACCAAATAAAAAAATATTTTTAAAGTGACATGGCAATAATGAAAAGCCATGTGCTTTTAAATAGTTGAAAGGTTAACGTGACTTCAAACATGGATATGGGAGAGGTATAGGGGTGGGCGATTCCCAGCCACTCACCACCATTACAAGTGGTGGCTTTGCTACTTGGAATAGTGGTGAGTGAATGGGGTGATTCTTGAAATCATCCACTTGTATACCTCTACCATATCCATGTTAATATAAAGAAATTGTAAAGTTTAATTTATATTATTTAATAAATTTAACATATTTTAATATATTTAAACTATTTTAATATATCTTTAAATCATTTATAATAGTTAACTTATTTAACATATTTTTATACATATTTAAATTATTTTAATATATCCTTACATCATTTTTATACATTGTGATATATTTTAAAACCATTTTTATAGTATTATTTAATTATTTTAAATTATATATATATATATATATATATTTTTTTTTTTCCTTAATATTTTATTGATTTGATATAGTTGTTAAATTTTATTAAGAGCACTTTGAGGTCTAGAAAGAGAGCTAAGGCGTAGAAAATGTCAATTTCGATGAAGATTTCAGCCTTCATAATATTTTTGATTAGTTTCATATCGTTGATGAAAATGTCAAGTTTGAGAATTTTTTGTTCATATATTTTTTTAATGTTTTGACTTTAAGACTTTATTTTGAGAATAAATAGTATGGTTTTAATATGCTATTTACAAATATATGGTATACTTTGTGTTAAGTTTATGTTAATCATCACTTTTTGGAAAATAATGTTTAGTAATATTTTTATACGTAAAATGGTTTGAAATGTCTTTATTTTCTCAATTTTTTTTAAAAATTTGCCCATAAAAAGACTTATGTAAGAGAAAACTTTAAAGATGAACTTAAAAAATGTATATATTTTTCATTCTAACTAGCTTATAAATATTTAAAAAAATAAAAAATGAATGTATTTTTTCATTATAACTAGCTACTAAATGTATGTTTTTTGTAAAATTTGAAAAAATGAAGTTGTAAAAAAAAGTTATATTTTTTATGACCAAGAAGTTTTAAAATCACAAAAAATGACCCCCCAAAAAAGCGTTGCTACCAGTATACACACTTTCTGAAACATAGCTAAAAATAGCTACTAAAATTGAACCCCCAAAAAATGAGAACAATGTCAGGTTCTCGTCAAGTTGTATAACTTGTTAAGTGTATATGCAATCCCTCAGTGCTGATGTCTGGCAGTTTGTTGAGTATGGTTATAATGTTCCTGCAACTACACCAATTGAACCATTTGAGAGAAGATCATATGAATGCAATGCAAGAGAAACAAATGCACTGTTATGTGGGATTACAAACACTGAATTCACTAAATTCATGCATTGTGCTTCAACAAAGGATGTATGGGAAAATCTCAAAACTATCTATGAAGGAGACGAGAAAGTAAAGAAATCAAAACCATAGACTTACTCTGGACTATATGATTTTTTGAGAATGAAAGATGAGGAAAATGTTGCGTCATAGTTTTTTTTCGAATTGACGAGTTAGTCAATGCCATAAAAAATATTGGAGTTACACTAACTGAAGAATGGATTGTGCATAAGATACTAAGAACTCTTCCTCAAATATTTGACTCAAAGGTGTATGTATTAGAATACAGAACTAATCTTGCATAGTTAACAAAGGAGGTGCTTCATGGGATCTTGACTGCATATGAGATGAGAATTAAAAGGGGAAATCCCATCAGAAAAGAAGAGGCTTTTAAAGATACCATGAAAGCAAAACATGAGCATGACAAAGGCTCTTGCGATGAATCATAGGAGGAAGAAGTAAACTTCATGATAAAGTTGAAAAGAGGGAATGGTAAGTATAAGGGTAAGTTACCCTTGAAATTTTTTAAATGTGGAAGAGTAGGCCATTTCCCTTCAAAGTGTCCATATAAGGAAGATAGAGACAATGACAATGAAGAAGATGCTAATTACAATGAATGGATATTGGCCCACACACGGGAGAAATATGAGAATAGGAAGAAAGTCCCAAAACAAAGGAATATTTTGTACTCCAAGGAAAATTGTAGTGCATCCGAAAAAAGTGATTGTGATGATAGTCCAAAATAAGTAGTTTTCATGGCCTTTCTAGAATATGAAAGTAGTGAAGAAAAGAAAAAGTGTTTCCCCTCTATCAAGAAATACACATCAAATGCACATAGTCAATTAGGAACACTCGATAAGTACTTCTTTAGTGGAGCCTTTAATTCACCTCCAAAACCTTCCTTAGAAATTAAATCAGTTAGTTAATCTGAAGAAGAAGAAGCTATAGAAGTTGAGTGGGAAGGTGAACTGGTTAGTGCCTTGGATGAATTAAAGAAATCAAGAAGGAAGAACAAACTATTGTAGGACCAACTATCAAAGTATGAAGAAAAATTCAAGTAATCCAAGGTGATTCAAGAGTCTCTTGAAAAATATGTTAGTGAAAAGGAAATGAATTTTGAGAAACAACTAAATTGTGCATTAGAAAAAATCAAAAAGCTTGAAGAAGAGAAATAAGTATTGAAGACATCACTAGAAGATTCAAAGTAGAAAAATGATCTGCTGACAAGTCAACTCGAACAAAAGAGTAGAGAGACCTCCTATTTAGAAGAAAAACTGACTGGGATAAAAGGGAGAGGTCACATCATTAATACTTCGAACTACGCACATTCAAGGAGTGACAAGGCTTGTCTTGAAGAAGAAATGAAGAACAAAATCAAAGACAACCAATCAATCCTGAATAAAATTTTGAATGATTAGAGATCACCAACAGACAAATCAGGACTTGGTTATGGCAGAACAACTAAGAAAGTCTCTGACAATAGGTACAGTACAAATCAAATGAAGCCATTCAGGTATTATATTTCCTTCAATAACTCACCAATAACTACAATTCTTTCCGTTACACTACCAAAAGAAGGATCAATACATTGAAGTGCACAAGGTGCAATTACGATGGTCATATTGCGAAATATTGTCAAACTGTGAGATGTTATGCATGTGATGGTTTTGGACACAAGGCTCAATATTTTTGAAAAAAAAAATCATACAGATAGAAATACTCCACATAACATCAACCACAATACAAGGACCAAAAGGGAAGATAGCTAGGAACAGTATCAAAATGGAGGTGCGCACATGAAGATATGGGCAAGGAAAATGCCTCAAGCATGTGCATAAGAAGAAAGCAACCCAAGTATGTCTCAAGTAACAAGTAATTGTTGCCCATTTTGCTAATCTCTAAGAGGTTAAGTAAGATCCTTGAATTCAACACGATATCATTAGGAATTCAAGGAATGTATTAGTGAGTATTGCAGTTAGAAAATATTTGAAGGTTGTTGTCAGATTAATGTAATGTTGCGAAGGAAATGCGCATGTATTCAATTATTTGCAAGAATGTGTTGAATTGTCACATAAAAAGATCATACATGTAACTGTAGAAAGAAGAGTACAAATAAGTATTGATGATGAACAATCATAAGGTCCACACAAATACAAAAATAAAGTTTGTATTATATTCAAAATTTTCCTTTTACAAAATTACATGAGACCTATTTCACACAAAAAAAATTTGAAGTAAAAAGAGGTAGCATCCTAAGGACAAACGATAATTGAAGTACAAAGATGATAATGGGAGCTATATTGAACAAAAATTGAGAATTACAAAATTGATTAAGAGCAGTAGATCAAGGTCCAACTCAGCGTCATTTGTAGGTTGTTGGGATAGACAAATTTCAAGATCCATTAGAGCTTTTTTGATGAATTCAGGTGATTACAGCAGTGGGAAAAGCTGTAGGGTTGAAGACGATGCATCGAAAGTGGACTGTTCCATCTGAATCAAGTTCACCAAGTCAAGGATTTGTTGTTGTTGCCTCTCTAGGAGGTCAAATATCTTGTTCAGACAGAACAATCCTTCAGTAGTATTACGGTTGACTTGCGACTGCATGTACCAATGCATGAAATTAGACTCCTTCATATGGGATGTCCAAATCCCCATATCCACTCTTAGTCTTGCGAATTCCACTTGCTGCAACTAAACTGCCGAGAGAATACTATCGAATGAGTTGTTGAATCTATGAAAGAAGGAATACATGATGGATGAAGATGAGAAACTCAAAAACTGTGATGCATAGAACAAGCTTGACAAGGAATGAACAAGGATGATGAGCTAGGCAATGCATAACTCATTTATAGAATTGGAAGATGGTTCCTCACGCATACGAAAATAAATTGTAGAGACGTTGAGGTTAATTGCATTCATGTCCATGATTCGAATATGACTATGGAAATGCCAAAATTTCTTGGACGAGTTAATGAAATTGGGAAAGAGGAAAAAAAGCGAAAATCCAATTCATTGTTCTGTGTGATTATAATGATGTTTCCTAAAAGGCCTGAGTACAAAAATAACACGTCAAATTTTTTGCATGAGTTATTAGTCACATCTCCTTATTGCCATACTGGATGATGGATGGAAATATATGCGATATTAAGAAATAATATTTGGATGTTGTGAAGTCAAGAAATGGGATGAAAACCAGTCATAGTTCAATAAATGAAACAAAAGAAAAGTTGGATGTTGGAATAAATCGGCATGGAAGACAATGCAAACCAGAAGCAGATGAAACTTTGTAGTGAGTAGTGAATATGACAGGAAGATTGTATGGATCAAGATTGCACAAGAAATGAAGAAGTGTGAATGAATAATATGACAGGAAAAAAAATCAAGATAGAAGTAAGTTGGCAACTGTACCGAGGGAGCATATCCAATACAACTACAAAGACAATATTGAAAGTACAAATTGCAAGGTGATTGAACTCTACGTAGAAACTCTAGCAAAAGGAAGATAATGAAGAATTAAGACAATGGGATTAATCAAAGCAAGTATATGTATGAAGGCCAACACAAAATCAATGAAATGAGAACCTAAAATTGCACATTTAAGGCACCTCTTTTCCATTGATGTTAAAGGGGGGGAAAGATCGTGAAGCATGCAATCAGTAGAAATGAAAAAAAAAAATTTACCGATAAGAGGTCGTGGAAAGAAACAAAGGATAAATATGATGAAGCATGCATAAGTAAAAGGGATCCACATAGAAATGAAAGATAAAATATAAGTAATAAGAATTGCATAGATGAGCAAAGGATCAAACTAGCAAAAACACATGGGGATTACCGTGAACAAAACAAAGAAAGAGCACAACTTCATGAGGTGTTGACATCAATGCCAAAGGAGGATATTGTTGAAATTTGGTTTCCATTGATATCAACTAATGTCAAAGAGGACTCAGTATCCTTGTGCCAGTTTGAAGAAGTATATGAAATTGATTTTGAAGAAGTACTTATGAAGTACATCCATATTGTAGAAGTACATCCATCTTGAAGAAGTACATAAGGTATGTGTTCAAGTCATAATCCATCGAGTAGTGACACTTCTAAGGTAATGACAAAGAGGTCGATGGATAAGTCTTGGTAGTGTTGTAACGTCCCCTCCCGCCTTACAAATGCAGGGGAGAGAACATTACCAAAACATACGGGGTCTTTTGGCAGACTTAGCCCCAATATTCATACCAATTCATAAATTCATAAAAACTTCTGTGTGCAAAATCAACTCAATATAAACACAGCGGAATAAACATACTAGCAAGCACACAAACAGTAATGCCTAACATATATACATATATCACAGTAGAGGATAATTCAGCATATAGAGACTCAATCTCGTTCCAATGCCATGCATGGATTCCAAATTAAGATAATCAATTCATTTCATTAAACATGGACAATTTAACATATTGCAGAACACAAAATGCAAATAATTTATAATACATAGAACACTTATCTTGAAGATGAAGCTGTCCAAAAAACTGGCTATGTGAGAGCAACGTTCCACCCAACCATAGATCTCTGTCCAGCCTATATTCTTTCAGTTGAGAGATCACCCCCGAGCTGGGTTGTGTATCCACTAAGGTGTTCGGATATCCACATCATCTTTTTCAGGATATTGCATGCAATTAGGGTTTGCATACAAATTCTAGGGTTTGCATGCACTTGCATGCACTTTGCATGCATCCCAGTCACGAGTTTGATGCCTCCAGCACCTTAGCCACCTTATTCTAGCACCCGGGAGCCACTTCCTTTAGAGTTTTATCCCTCCTACGCTGAAAGGCGCTTACTTCTCACCTACTGCCAGAGAAGGGCGCACTTGTTCACCTACCACTGCAGTTCCACTTCAGTTACATTCAGTTAGCTCCGATTCTCGCTGATTTAAGGCTAGTTTCACTCCCGACTGACTGTTTCACTTCCGTTGGACCTCCAGTTTGACTAGATGACTTGTTCTGACTTCAGTTAGTCTCCCATGCACCCCCCACTAAGCCTCCTTCCCTTAATCAGTGCTACACACTTCAGTTACACATGACACACTCAGTTAGACTCAGATTGACAGCTGGATGACAGGTTCTTGTGCATTGATGACCACCACCGATTGATGATGAGGACTCCTAGTTGGAGTCAAGATACTCCATTCAGTGATTCAAATGGCCTACTTAGTCAATTCGAATTTCTCATTGACAGATATTGTATTCTATTGTAATTCATTCACCCTTTCTGGGATATTGAGCACTGCTGCATGTTTTGCACAGTTTTACACCATATTTTCTATATTTATCTGTTGTGATTGATTTACTTGTTCATTAGATCTGCTGTGACTAATTTTACATGGTATCAAATCCATTGCAGGGACAAGATCTCTTTTCTACAGGTGGTTCTACAAGAAGATTTGAGTGAATTGCTCAAAAATTGCAAAAGTTTTGGCATGAGATATCTCAAGGGCATTCGCTCCTGTGCATGCAAAGATTGAAAATACATCCAATACCACTCCAGAAGCTTGAGTTTCCACATAATTCCTGGATCTGATACATTGGACCCATTCAAAATTGTTTGATCTCCAATCCCAGGTGTGATGCAACTCTAAAAGGGTGGATTGTTCGACCTTATTGTTCTTGGTTTGATTGTGATTTGCAGGTTATCAAGCTCCTCCTTTGCATTTGCTACACTTTACATGCAAACTCCTCTTTTGCATTCGCTACACTCTGCATGCAAGCTCATCTACATCAGTTTGACTCGCTCCTAGAAATGGAATAATCTTCTTCAAAGCCTATCCTCACCCCATTCAATTATTTTGATTGGAAAGATGATATGGAGATCATATTACGTTCAAAAGGTTACTACTGAGTCACTCTTGGTCTTGAATTGGAGCCAAACAATGTGTCAGATCGAACCAAACACTACAACAAGCTTGATGAAGCTTATGGTCTTCTTTGTCTCTCCATCTCCAAAGATCTTCACTTCCATCTTAGCGGATTGAAGACTCCAAAAGCTATATGGGAGCAACTTGAAACACTATTTGGCAAGCAGGATGAGCTTAGGGATTTTCAATTAGAGAATGAATTGATTGCCCTTAGCCCTGAGAATTTCGAGACCATCAATGAATTCTTCACAAAATTCAAGAACTTGAACTTGAAGTTGAAGAATAGTGGAGTTATCAAAGAGGATAAACAATTGATCCTCTCCATTCTAAGCAAGCTTGGTAAAGATTATTCGGTATTTGTCTCTACTTTCAATTCCAGTCGGCTAACTACCCTGAATTGGAAGATGCCTACCTTGAATGCCTTCATTGAGTCCGTCACAAAAGTGCATGACAAGTTGATTCAAATGGGGTCCATAAGCTCCAAAGATTCAGCCCTATATGTTCATGTTAAATTTTCAGTATTAAATCACAATACTATAGGATCTTTGCTGAGAGAATAACATCTACAGTATATCAATGCATGACAATCATAATATGACAAGCATCACAAGCATCACAAGAATCAAAAGCATAGAGACAAGAGACACAGAGTTTCCGTGGGGAAAACCCTAAGGTGAAAAACCCCACAACTTCCTCAGAGATAGAGAGAGCAATGGCTCAACCAAAATACAACCAAACAACACTGAGATAGTCTCCTAGCAGATGATCCTCCTCCTCCTCACTAGTGCGCCACTTTTCAGAGAGAGAGATAGATACTTTTTCGAGTGAGTAAAATAGAGATCTCCTATCTCTATTTATACTTACCTTTTTTTCCAGTGACCTACTGGGGCCGACTTGTCTACTTGAGTACATCCACATTATATTATATATTAATTAGGGCCGACCCCATAAGGTGGTCTAATAACCCATCGACAAGTACACACACTTGCGACACTTGTCAATCCACATGACGACACTTCCTTATAGAGGAATAACACATCTCTTATAAGGGTACAATAAATATATATATAATATACTGATTAAATACATTCCGAAGTTACATATACATCAACAGTTCAAGGACCCAAGATCCCGAATGGTAAAGGAAAGAAAAAGAAGGAGAAGCCCAAATTAGAGCCTCACAAGCAAAGAGAAAGGAAAACAAACGGATGCACCATCCAGTTCGAAGTTCAAGCAAAAGGGCAAAGAAGGTAACCAAAAATCTAAATGTACTTATTGTAACCGTGGCTTTCATCCCGAAAGTTCATGTATGAAGAAGACTATAGATCAAATGGCCCTCCTTTTGGAGAAGAACAACATAACCCTTCCTGACGGTGCAAGGAAGAAGGATAGGAATGATGATCATGAAAGAGGACAAGCACTCATGGCAACTGTTTCAAAGCCCACTACTCTCTTGATAGATTCGGGTGCATCAAATCATATGGATGCAAATATTGATTCTTTTTCTTCATTCGATCCAAACAGCTCCATTCCCATCCATTTGGGAGATGACTCAAAAATTGCTTCAAAGGGCAAAGGTACGATTCATGTAGATCATGGAAGCTTTCAGAATGTTCTATATGTGCCTTCCTTAGCTTCAAATCTTCTTTCTGTGTATCAAATGACACACACTGGTGAACCGAAGCAAGTTACATTCATCCCTAATACAGTTGAAATTTCTGATATCAAAAGTGGAAGACTAGTTGCAGTCGGAAAGGCAAACCACACTGTAAAATGCTATGAGTTTTCACACTTTATTCCGCTTGCAAATCCCACTGCTCTTCGCACACATGGTAATGAGGTTAGTAGGATTTGGCATGAAAGATTTGGACATCTTAATTATAAGTATTTGCTGCTGCTATCAAACAAATCCATGGTAGATGGCCTTCCACAACTCCGTTGCTCGAAGGGAATATGCACCAGTTGCATCATTGGGAAGCACCCCAAGCACAGATTCGACCGCGGCAAAGCTAGCAGAGCTTCTACTATTTTGGGGTTGATCCATTCTGATATCAGTGGTCTGCTGCCCCATATGTCATTAAATGGTTCAATGTATGTTTTGACATTTATTCATGATTTTTTCCCGCTTTACATGGGTATTCTTTCTCAAAAACAAGTCAGAAGTGCTTGGAAAATTCAAGGATTTTAAGGCTTCTGTTGAGACCGCCACTGAGAGCAAGATCAAAGCTCTTAGATCTGATAATGGTGGAGAATATATTAAGTCCGATTTTCTGCAACTTTGTGCCCAAAGCGGAATTCAGATCCAACATACAGTTCCCTACACACCCCAGTAGAACGGTGTAGCGGAAAGGAAAAACCGGTCACTGAAAGAGATGGCTACATGCATGATCGAATCAAAAGGTTTGGCTACAAATCTTTGGGCTGAATAAATCAATGTTGCTGCATACATATAGAACCAAGTTCCGCATTCATCTGTGAAAGGTATGACTCCTTTCGAAGCATTCTTTGGTCACAAACCGAATGTGTCAAATTTGAGAGTTTTTGGCTCTACTGCATGGGCTAGAATTCCTTCTGAGAAGAGACAAGCTTTGGATCCACAAAGTACCGAGTGCATACTGATAGGATATGGGGAAGAATCAAAAGCATATAAACTCATGGATATCAGATCTAAAAAGATATTCATAGAGCGCAGTGTGCAATTTGAAGAACCGCTTCAAGAATTGCAACTAGTCGAGGAAAAGACTGCCGATTCACCGCCTTCACCAGAAGAAGATCCGTGCAACGATAATGAAGGTATGAGTTCTGATATTTCTGATATTTCAGTAGCATATGATGATCATGACATATCAGGTTTGGAATCCGAACATTATGATACTCCTCAGTTACCAAAGTGGGCCCAAAACACTCTCCAATCTGCTGGTTCGAACCTTGGAAATCCTGCTGATCCGAGACGAACAAGAGCAGACTTTCAAAGAGCAGGTATGGCACTATCTATTGCTGATCCATTACTTCCTGAGATTTTTTATTTTATGGCTGGTTCAGATCCCACATCATACTATTCTGCTCACCGAGATCCGAGATGGCAAAGTGCCATGGATGAAGAGTACAATTCTCTTCAAAAGAACAACACATGGGAGCTAGTTTCTCTTCCACCTGGAAGAAAATTAGTGAAGTGTAAATGGGTCTACCGTACTAAAGTTGCTGCCAATGGCACTATCAGCAAATACAAAGCAAGGTTGGTGGCAAAAGGTTTCTCCCAAGTCCAAGGAGTGGACTACACTGAGACTTTTGCACCGGTTGCAAAGATGGATTCCATCCGCCTTGTTTTAGCCATTACCGCATCCAAGCACTGGGAAGTGCACCACATGGATGTGAAGAGTGCATTTTTACATGGAGACCTTGCTGAAGAGGTATATATGCAGCATCCAGAGGGTTATACATCAGATCCATCATTGGTTTGCAGATTGAAGAAATCTTTGTACGAGTTAAAACAAGCCCCAAGAGCTTGGTACGCAAAGATGGACTCCTTCCTTCTTTCTCAGAATTTCCAAAGATGCAAATCTGATCCAAATGTGTATCTTCAGTGAGTTAAAGGTAATTTGTTGGTTATTGTACTTTATGTTGATGATATTCTCATTACTGATAGCACTCTTACTTCAATAAACAAGCTAAAAACTGCCTTAAATCTAGCTTTTGACATGAGCGATTTGGGCTTGCTGAGTCACTTTTTGGGCTTGGAGATAGCTCAAAATTTTGATGGGATCACTATATCTCAGCAAAAATATGCTTTCGACCTGTTATTGAAGTTTAATATGGCTGAATGTAAGGCAGCCCCATTCCCATTCCTCTCAGGAATTAGTCTTGAGGAGGGAGATTCTACACCGCTTGCAGATTGTAGTATGTATCAACAGTTGATTGGTTCACTACTTTATTTGACACACTCAAGGCCTGATATATCATATGCCGTGAGTGCCGTGTCAAGATATATGCAGCAGCCACATGAGCTTAATTGGCGAGCAGCCAAGTGGATCTTGCAGTATGTGCAAGGTACGAGACATTTTGGCATACATTATGCTGCAGATTCTGAGCTTGATTTCATTGGTTTTACTGATTCAGATTGGGCAGGTGATAGCATTGATCGGAAGTCCACTTTTGGTTATGTTTTCATGATTGGTCATGGTGCTATTTGCTGGTCCAGCAAAAAGCAAGCATCCATTGCACTTTCTTCAGTAGAGGCAGAGTATCGAGGGGCAGTTAATGCCTGCATTCAGGAAGTTTGGTTGCAGGGTATTCTTTCCGAGTTTGGTTTTGGTGGCACTACTTCGACTGTCCTATTTTGTGACAATCAAAGTGCTATCAAGATCTCCACAGATCTAGTTCAGTGGCAGAGGACCAAACACATTGAAATTCATATGCATTACATTCGATAGTTGGTGCATGACTGCACCATCATTCTGCAATATTGCCCTACTGATGAGCAAATTGCAGACATCTTCACCAAGAGCTTCACTGAGAAGAAGTTCTCTTACCTCTATTCACTGTTGGGGGTGAGTTCCATCATGGTGGAGACAGATTGATTCATTATTATGCTTTAGCATGAGGGGGGGCTTTCTTCCCACTGGGTTTTCCCTCTTTCCTCACTTAGTTTATTTTCAGCATTTTTTTGGATTATTGTATTGGGGTGACCTTTGGTCTTAGTTACCAGGGCCCCACATTATTTTTTGCACATCATAGTCTAGCTTGAGGGGGGGTGTTCGGATATCCACATCATATTTTTTAGGATCTTGCATGCAATTAGGGTTTGCATGCAAATTCTAGGGTTTGCATGCACTTGCATGCACTTTGCATGCATCCCAGTCACCAGTTTGATGCCTCCAGCACCTTAGCCACCTTATTCTAGCACCCGGGAGCCACTTCCTTTAGAGTTTTAGCCCTCCTAGGCTGAAAGGTGCCCACTTCTCACCTACTGCAAGAGAAGGGTGCACTTGTTCACCTACCACTGCAGTTCCACTTCAGTTACATTCAGTTAGCTCCGATTCTCCCTGATTTAAGGCTAGTTTCACTCCCGACTGACTGTTTCACTTCCATTGGACCTCCAGTTTGACTAGATGACTTGTTCTGACTTCAGTTAGTCTCCCATGCTCCCCCCACTGAGCCTCCTTCCCTTAATCAGTGCTACACACTTTAGTTACACATGACACACTCAGTTAGACTCAGATTGACACCTGGATGACTGGTTCTTGTGCATTGATGACCACCACCGATTGATGATGAGGACTCCTAGTTGGATTCAAGCTACTCCATTCAGTGATTCGAATGGCCTACTTAGTCAATTCGAATTGCTCATTGACAGATATTGTATTCTATTGTAATTCATTCACCCTTTCTGGGATATTGAGCACTGCTGCATGTTTTGCACAGTTTTACACCATATTTTCTATATTCATCTGTTGTGATTGATTTACTTGTTCATTAGATCTGTTGTGACTAATTTTACATAAGGAAGAACTAGCTGGGCTCACTCACAGCCATGGTTTAGGTCATCAGCTATGCTAAGCCAACACACCGTTGGGTTTATCAAGCATACGAATGACAAATGAGGAGGATGCTAAGCCAGTGAGCTCAACCAAAAAGCTACAGGCATCTCAAATGAACTCAGCAGTCATGGCACCCATAATACCTACCGCACCCAACACAAGGAAGGTCCCCTTCTCTGCTGCACAGTCCCTCAGGAATCCCTTCCCTCCAGTGCTCTTCAAGGTGGGCATAGAAAGGTCCAGCTGCTAATTCCTTGAGATTCTAGCCTTCACTGGGTTTATCAAGCAAACCAAACCTCTGCTCAGTCATTCAAAATGGGATTTCTCACAGTTCTGTTATCCACTAACTCAATCCCGTCACTTCATTTATGGGATGTAAAAACTAGGTTTTCCAATGGATTTCGGGGTATCTAATACTCTCAATTTCTCCCCAAGGTTCATATCTATGGATCCCCCATTGGATTTCACTGTCCAATGCCAAATCTGGGCGTTTATGGCTCTTCAAAACGTGGGTTCTCTCACAGTCACGATTTCTGGTTTTTCTCCCTGCTGGCAATTCGTTTTTTGATGGAATATGGTGCTGGTCCCTTTCCCAATGGAATGGGGATGAGGAGGAAGCAATCCCCCATGAGGTAGAGTGGCTTGTGGTACAAGAAAACAGAGCCCATACTCCGCCATATGAATTTCTGGGCTTCCCATGCTCCATTGAAGCCATGGACTGAATTCCTCAACCACTTCCTTACAACATAAATAAATGTCAGCAAGATAAGTCAAATGGGTTCTCAAGGTGACATATGGCAGCCTATGGTTCAATCCCATAGCCCCCTCACCACTCCCTAGTGGATACACATGGCCCCTTCTCATTTGTTGCCTCCATAGCCAGTCTTGGAATTTTATATTGCATGATGTTTATTTACATCCTATTACAATTTCCATGGCTTAAGAGCACATGGGCATCAAATATCAATGCTTTCCCTTTAAATCAAAATTCAGGCTTTCACTAGCGGGGCCTTGGCCTTGAGCTCCACGCTAGGAAAACATACATCACATGTACACATTATTTACATTAAATGCTAATACATTCTAAGAGTCAGAATGGGGTATTACAATCCCCTCCCCCTTAGAATAACACCGTCCTCGGTGTTCCAAGACTTAGGCATACATATACAATTTACACATGTCCAAAACTTTAAAAACTTTGCAGATCTGCCCTGCATTCTGTTCTCTACTTTGAACTTTCAGGACCAAGTCCTTTGATTTTCACGAGCTGCTCCTGCTGATTTGGATCTTCCAGCTCATCCATAAGTCTGAAAACTTTATGGCTGCTAGGACTCACACAGTTCCACTAGCCCCATCTTTCATTACTGCTCATGCTGAGCTCTTTAGGGTGGTTATATGTCCACACGCATCCTTAAGATGCTTTCATAGTCATTGCTTCCAGCAATTCCTACACTCAAACATTGAATTAATTCACATGTTTAGTTTATTTTCATAGGAAATCATAACCAAATCATATACACATGTATATTCATAAGCAAGAAATTACAAGATAACCAAATACTTATCTGCACTAGATGTCTTCACTTTATTCCATAGGGTCCTTCTTTGCTTTACAAGCCTTGGAATCGCCTATGGATTTAGGTGTTTGGCCAGTGTGCAGGCTGCCCCTCAACATCAAATAACCTTGTATGTTTTGCCAGCACGCAGGCTTCTCCAAATCATCAACAATCTCGCATGTTTGGCTAGCACGCAGGCTGCTCCAAATCATTAATAATCTTGCATGTTTGGCCAGCTTGCAGGCTGCTCTAAATCATCAATAATCTTTCCCAACCAGCCACTCTCTGGATTTACCAAGCAATTCATAGTTCTTTTAGGGTCCTTGCTTCCTGTATGACCAAGGTTTCCAACAAAGAACCAATAGTGCATCAGCTTAATTGTTACAAGACTTATACTTGTAATCTTCATTACTCCAAACAAGAAATAAATGAAATTGAATACTTATCTGTATTGTGCATTTCTTCTCTAGTCCACAGGGTCCTGCTTTTACTTTATATGCCTTCGGATGCTCCTGTGGACTAGGATGTTTGGCCAGCACGCAGGTTGCTCCAAATTATCAAATAATTAATGCCCTACCAGTACACCTTCACGCCGACTGGGTTTACCAAGCATTTGGTGGTGCCCAACCAGTCCCATACCTAGTTGTCCCTCTCCATTGCCGAGCCAACACATACGTCTGGGTCATCGGCCAATGGAAGGTAACTGCGCCACCAACCATTACAGGTCAAGGCTCCACTACTCTGCCTTAGGATTGCATCAGCCTTTCACATGTATCGCAATCCCTCAATGCGCATAACAATTCTTCACCCACACAAGGGTGGCACTTCTTCTCTCGTGTAAGCCGGCGGTTCCATTTAGGAATTCTTTAGGTGACTTTCTTAACTATAGGCTATCATGGCCCCATGATACCCACTCACCCTACACAAGGGTTACCACTGCTCCTACAGTCCTCTTGAGTATTATTTTCTTTACTTTTCCCTTTAATGTGCAGCACTAAATTTCATAGGTATAATCTGCCAACACAAAATGGATAGCAAGCTCATTAATATTGCTGCTCTAGAATGGTAACATATGTCATAACATTCACTATCCAACCTTGAAACACCAGGAATGCGTCCATTCCCTTAAGGCGTAGTCAATATTGGCATCCCTAACATAACTCAGCACCAGAAAGGTGTGCACTCCTTACTGATGTGAACTATGAAGGTCCTAATCATACTTCAAGCAGTTTGCCGTAATGGAAATAAAATCAAAACATATTCTGCATATTAACTCTAATAATCAGACATGCATGTATGTATATATATATATATATATCATTCAGGGTTTATGGAACACTTATCCATTTTACAGATGTTATTTCTCTTCTTTAATGAGGAATGGAGGCTCCTTCTCTGAGTTGACAGTCCCTCGGTTTGCCATCCCAATTCCTTTTGATGTTACATAACCTTCATATGTCTTACTGACATAATCTTCACCATCCCACTCATATTGTTTATCAATCATTTAGTACAGATGAGACATTAATAGTGTCTTATGGCATTTCACCTGAAACCCATTTTCAAATCATGGAATCCCTTCCCATGAAGTTTGTCTTCTGCAGGCCCACTCTGATGGTCTTACTGCAATGTGTCTTCCTGGCACACTTATTGAACAACCAAACAGTTAGCAACATTTAACAATACAATTCAAATCCGATTGTTCCATAACCAATCCATGGCACTAATAATTAAATTCAGTATGAATCTGCAACTCTGTCTACTACAGAAATTGGTTTTCTTATCCATGAGGCTATCCTCATATTGTTTGGCTCCTGTAAGTGACACCACTCTGCCCTTTATGGTCTTATGCCCGCTGCCATATATGAGCATCCACTTACAACATGTCCTCTTGACACATTTTCATATAAGCCAAACAGTCATTAGCAATTATTAGTAAAATTTCAAATCCGAAACATTTACAAATATGATATTTACAACTGTTCTTACTAACAGAACTTAGAGCTCTCAACCATGAGATTCCTTCTCATAAGCTCTAGATCAAATTTTCAAATCCTTTTCTCACAGAAATTTGATTTGCACTTGTGATATTATTCTCATGAGAATGTTTTCAGATTTTTTTCATGCATAATTTACAACCATGAGAACCTTCCCATAACCTTTGGCTTCTGCATGTGGTAGATCCCGGTCTCTACTATGGACTTATCCTCATTGCCATGTGTAAGACCTTGCTACCGGAAATTGAAACTTCAATCAGCCAAACACTTCGTAAGTCTCTATGCATATAATGTTTCATTATCATTATTTCACAGTCATATCATTCATACAACTCTGTCCTTCCACAGAGCATTCTAGCAGTTCATCGATCATGATTGGGCTCTTCATGCACTTACTATTCTGCATTCAAAACAACCCATGAAATGATCCTAGAATTATCATCATTTCATTCATTATTTATTTTGCAATAACATATGCATCATCCCTATGCATTCATACAATGCATCACAAGATTTATAAATTCTCTTAATGCACATCTACTCAATGCTACCTTGCATTATTTCATGAGTACTATGCATTCAAGCATATTATGATCGAAGCATGACTATCTCATATAACTTGTATTACCATAATCAGGACCACCAGTCCTCACTTGCTTTGGTTATTAAGCACATGACCAACATACACATGGCATGATATAAATTCATATGAATGCATTGAGATTCTAAACAGTCATAGGGTGTAAGGATCATTTCCTTCACTTACCCACACCTCACCAAGCTTGGTAGGTTAACAGTCCCAATCGGTATTCAATATCACATGCAACTAACTCAACATAGCTCAAACATAGTCGAATAGATCTTAGCAAATCCTCTTTCAACATTCATGCAATTTGGCACCAATAATCATTACCCGCATGGTTACCATTAACATCGTCTGATGTTACTTGATCAGTTGGCCTCTTACCAAGGCTGCTCAGTCCTTTTGTCAACTTTATGATCATAGATTTGTTGCACCATCCTTTCTGCATAAGGTTGTTGGCTTCATGCAACAACATCCTCAGCACATTTAGCCATGCTCTTTGTTATCTTTGGTCCTACAACCAATACCAACATCAATAGTGATTATCAACCACAATATTCTCCATTAGTGGTTCATTGCATATGCAGACTTCATTATTCTACCAATATGCAATATCCCATTTATGCACAAGCATTTCCATATGCACTATGCAATGTTTGTTAAGATGCCATATAGTGCATATACATCTATGTAATCCTTTACATTTTAACATTTTTATGCCATATGACAATTTCATAATTATAAGTATGATAACAAACAAGGTTTAAGGAATTCTTCCCTTTTCGATCCCTCATTGTAACATGGAATTCCTCTTCCATATCATGCAATTGTAGAAATTGCCCATATTGACAACAAAATTTGTTTGTCAAAACAGCCACTGGCACTCTTCTGCACTAAATATATATGATATATGTAGACCTCATTCAAACTCTGGTCATGCATCCTTGTTCCCTGTTGGACAAGCTTTCCAATTCCTATCTTCATGCTCCATTCCGACATTGGGTGCGGGAACTGCATCTCTTCAAAAATGACAACTTTCACTCCAATTCTGCACATTTTACACAGTTGCATTTTGGTCCAGAATGCCAACTTCAGCCACCTGTGGAAGAAAATCTATGAAGAATCACAAAAATTTTTATATCGGGCGAAGTTAGTCCATATAACAAGGAACACTTAGCAATTCGCGGATCTCAATTTCGATGCACCATTCATCTTTTATAAAATTATGGGTTTAACTACTTTTCCTTTTTAACTCCCTTTGCAACCTGTGCTCCACTTGTGCGCCACCTGCGCACAACCCGTGTGCAACCTATGCGCAACCTGCGCGCAATCCGTGCACTATCCGTGCGCAACCTGCACTTAATCCGTGCGTAACCTGCGTGCAATTTGTGTACGACCTGTGCGCAACCTGCGCGCAACCTATGCATAACCTGCGTGCAATCCGCGCACTATCCGCGTGCAACCCGCACTCAATCCGCGCACAACCTACGCGCAATTTGCGTGCAATCTGTGCGCGACCTGCGCACAATCCATGCACAACCCGCACGCAATCCGCGCGCAATCTGCACGCAATCCGCGCACTATCTGCACGCAACCTGCACGTAATCCGCGTGCAATCTGCGTGCAATCTGTGCTCGACCTGCGCACAATCCGCGCGTAACCCTCACGCAATCCGCACACAACCCGCAAGCAATCCACGCGCAATCTACGCGCAATCCGCGCACTATCCGCGCACAACCTGCACGCAATCCACGCGCAACCCGCACGCAATCTGTGCGCGACCTGCGCGCAATCCGTGCGCAACCCGCACGCAATCCACGCAAAATCTGCGCGCAACCCTCACGCAACCCGTGCGCAAGCCGTGCGCAATCCACGCACAACCAGCACGCAATCTGCACGCAATCCGGGCACTATCTGCGTGCAACCTGCACGCAATCCGCGCGCAATATGCGCGCAATCTGTGCGCAACCTGCGCGCAATCTGCGCGCAACCCGCACGCAATCTGCGTGCAATCCGCGCACTATCCACGCGCAACCTGCACACAATCCGCACGCAATCTGCGCGCAATCCGCACGCAGTCTGCATGCTTGCGGGGGTCATATCTCCCTCGTCCCTTAATTAAATAAGGCAAGTTTGGTACCGTTGGAAAGATCTTGGAGAGGTATATGCACCTATGTGATCTTCTTCTTTATCTGAGAAGTCTGACCCTATCATTTTTCCCAATCAAAATGACGCTCCCAACTTCCCAATTTTACATTAAAACCATTTTGTCTCTTGCCTTGCAACTGCAACTTTTCACAACAGTTAAAAAAATTTCTGGAATGTGCCCTTTCGTCCCCTTATAGAGGTGAACTACTACAGATCAGACTTGCATAAAAACTTGCATAAAAACAGTAAGAGAATGACAAGAACTTGCATCTCTAATAAGGGATTTTCTTTTCATTTCACATTCAACAATCCAACCAATGGATTCACAATTAATCTCCAAGCAGCCAATAAGCATGGGCAAGGAAAATCATGAGTATAAGGGCGTAATTTGCAGGCTTTCCTCACTTCCGAAAACCATCAATTGGCCACACAATGTGGGTTCATTGTAAGTCAAAATCATCATTGAGATATGGGGCTGTAACAGCTGACTGTTCATGCTTTTACTCAGGAATTTAATAAACAGAAATCATATTTGCAACAAAAATAATATTTCAAGAAAAGAAAATTGCAACTCTTCATGTTAAGCATGAAACAACAAAACCACAAAAACAGTATAAGATGGCAGAGGTTGCCCCTCCTTTCTCTCCTCCATGGAGGCAAACAGACAAATACAAAATTGAATGCTACAGCACTGGGGACAAATTAGAGCAAGCATTCAATCTGAAAATGAATTTTCTCGCTCCTTCCTCTATTTCATAGAATGCAATCAATGCAAGCAGCTTGCAAAAATCCCCAAACAGTCATGGAAATGATTTCCCATCCAACAAATAGAAGCCATGCGATCTTGAGGTTTCTTTAATGCATTTTAGTTCCAAATACAAAATGCATGTACACACAATGATTTATATCTCTGTGAAGGGCCCAACAACCGTAGTGTTGAACCTAGAGCTCTGATACCACTATGTAACGTCCCCTCCCACCTTACAAATGCAGGGGAGAGAACATTACCAAAACATACGGGGGCTTTTGGTAGACTTAGCCCCAATATTCATACCAATTCATAAATTCATAAAAACTTTTGTGTGCAAAATCAACTCAATATAAACACAGCGGAATAAACATACTAGCAAGCACACAAACAATAATGCCTAACATATATACATATATCACAGCAGAGGATGATTCAGCATATAGAGACTCAATCTCGTTCCAATGCCATGCATGGATTCCAAATTAAGATAATCAATTCATTTCATTAAACATGGACAATTTAACATATTGCAGAACACAAAATGCAAATAATTTATAATACATAGAACACTTATCTTGAAGATGAAGATGTCCAAACAACTGGCTATGTGAGAGCAACGTTCCACCCAACCATAGATCTCTGTCCAGCCTATATTCTTTCAGCTGAGAGATCACCCCCGAGCTGGGTTGTGTATCCACTAAGGAAGAACTAGCTGGGCTCACTCACAGCCATGGTTTCGGTCATCAACTATGCTAAGCCAACACACCGTTGGGTTTATCAAGCATACGAATGACAAATGAGGAGGATGCTAAGCCAGTGAGCTCAACCACAAAGCTACAGGCATCTCAAATGAACTCAGCAGTCATGGCACCCACAATACCTACCACACCCAACACAAGGAAGGTCCCCTTCTCTGCTGCACAGTCCCACAGGAATCCCTTCCCTCCAGTGCTCTTCAGGGTCGGCATAGAAAGGTCCAGCTGCTAATTCCTTGAGATTCTAGCCTTCACCGGGTTTATCAAGCAAACCAAACCTCTGCTCAGTCATTCAAACTGGGATTTCTCACAGTTCTGTTATCCACTAATTCAATCCCGTCACTTCATTTCTGGGCTGTAAAAACTAAGTTTTCCAATGGATTTCGGGGTATCTAATACTCTCAATTTCTCCCCAAGGTTCATATCTATGGATCCCCCATTGGATTTCACTGTCCAATGCCAAATCTGGGCATTTATGGCTCTTCAAAACGTGGGTTCTCTCACAGTCACGATTTCTGGTTTTTCTCCCTGCTGGCGATTTGTTTTTGGATGGAATATGGTGCTGGTCCCTTTCCCAATGGAATGGGGATGAGGAGGAAGCAACCCCCCATGAGGTAGAGTGGCTTGTGGTATAAGAAAACAGAGCCCATACTCTGCAATACGAATTTATGGGCTGCCCATGCTCCATTGAAGCCATGGACTGAATTCCTCAACCACTTCCTTACAACATAAATAAATGTCAGCAAGGTAAGTCAAATGGGTTCTCAAGGTGACATATGGCAGCCTATGGTTCAATCCCATAGCCCCCTCACCACTCCCTAGTGGATAGACATGGCCCCTTCTCATTCGTTGCCTCCATAGCCAGTCTTGGAATTTTATATTGCATGATGTTTATTTACATCCTATTACAATTTCCATGGCTTAAGAGCACATGGGCATCAAATATCAATGCTTTCCCTTTAAATCAAAATTCAGGCTTTCACTAGCGGGGCCTTGGCCTTGAGCTCCACGCTAGGAAAACATACATCACATGTACACATTATTTACATTAAATGCTAATACATTCTAAGAGTCAGAATGGGGTATTACAAGTGGGCAAGAGTTTCAAAAGCATGAAGTGGTTAGACATGTACACAAGTCCCAGAAGTGCACAAGACCCATCAATCGGAAGAAGTATACAAGTTGTTGAAGTGCACAAGAATCCTAGAAGAAAGCGAAAGTCAGACAAGTCAAGTGTGCAAGAACCACAAGGGATGATACTTCAAGGGCCCAAGACAAGTGCACAAGACCCACTATGCAAAATACCAAGTATGCGCAAGACCCACAAGGTGTGATACTTGACCGATAAGCAAGGAAGAAGGGATGCTATGACCAACTTGTGGACATATCATCTGCGCAGGACAAGTATAAATATGAATCCAAGTTGGAGAGTTGAAGTAAGATTGAAGATGTGAATGTGGTAGTAATCTAATTTGGAAAGCTTATAATTTTTGGGTATCAATGGCTCATGGAACCGGAACAACATGATCTAATAGAAGAGTCGTATGCACAAAATGCAACATAGTAGATGATGCATGGAAAGATGAAGTGTTTTTATCTAAGATAGATGCACGAAGACAAACTTGAATCACAAGATGATATAGTTGATCTAAGATAGATGCGCAAACACAGATATGCAACACAACAAATGATGCGTAGTATGATGACGTTTAACTGAGACAAGTGCACAAGAACAAAAAGGAAATATTACAGATGGTACGCAGTAGACCATAGATTATCTAAGACAAATGCACCAAGACATTAGTGCATAATAACATAAGGTGTGTAGAATGTTGTGAGTGATCTGATATAGATGCATGGGATCAGAACAAAATCACATCACAGGATGTGCAATATTAGTTGAGCTTGCAGATTCACAAAAACAGAATGGTATGATGAAGATCAAGTGTATAATGTTAATGTAGTTAAGTGAAGCATGTGATACAGTTCAGTGATTGCAATATCTTAGTATACAGAAGGTGTGTACAACAAAATGAACTGTAGTTAATATGAAGAGTGCAGAGATCAACAGAACAACAAAGAAGTATCTTCTACAGTCATACCAGGGCAGAAGGATGGTGAAAGAAACATGGGTTCAGTGCCTCCTTCCAGTTGAAGTGGTAAATCAAGGAGTCGATGCTTCCTTCAGGCCGATTCCTGTAAAACCAATGGGTTGGTGCCTCCTTCTAGTTGGTGTTGGAGAACTTAGGAAGGTGGTGCTTCAATGAATGTAATCTATTCAATATAAGAGATAATTTCGTTGTTTTCTCCGGTTTGGGTTTCCACGTAAAAATATTCATGTTTTGTGTATTGCGCATGCGATGTTGCATTTTATTGTTTATGATGAAATCATAATATAACCATTGTTTTAAGTTTAATAAGACGTAAAAATTGTTCATAATTGCGCTAATACTGATTCACCCCCCTCTCAGTATTAATAAGATTCCAACATGAATTAAATGAGCACTTTGGTGGATTGGAATAATTGAATCAAAAGTCAAATTTGAAGAAATTTCGTTTGTCTTAGAATAGTATGGATAAAAAAGGATGGAAATAAGCTGCTAGTTTTGGGATTTGCACGATACATTATTTTTAGGAGTCTTAAAATTTGTTTAAAATCATGCATTTTCCATAATATTTTACTCTTTGACAAATTTAAAATAACTCCGTTAAGGCCTATTCATATACAATTCAATTGTGTCTTAATAGAACATATATAAGTATGAAAACGAATTGACAATTTTCATTTTGGACAAAGCATCAATTTTTACCAGCTTTAGAGTTTGTTTGAAAAAATTTCTTACCTTTTCGTAATTTTTATTATTTTTTGATAAACCAAAATAATTAAATTTGAGCATGTACATAGGTGACTTAGTTCACGTCTTAAAAGAACATATATTAAATATTTGAGATAAGCTTATAGTTTGTGATTCGAATAACATATCAATTTTTATAAACTTTTATTAAAAAACAATGCCATCTCACATTTTTGTACTTTTTGGAAAAGCTAAAATAACTCGATTAAGGTCATTCATGTGCAATTTAATTTGCATCTTGAAAGAGTGTATCTAAAATATTAGGAATGGGCCAATGATTTTTTATTTTGATTTTAGCAAAGTATCAATTTAGGAATGGGCCAATTATTCTTGATTTTAGCAAAGTATCAATTTTTTTTTTGTAAGTTAGACGATCCTTCTATTGTCAAAAAAAAGATTTACAAAGACAACAAAGCCCTACCAACAAAGGGAAAATAAGCCTAAAAATCAGAGAAGCAGTCTCCCTCGAAAGGAAACAAGACTGAACCATAAAGTTTGATAATTCTTTAGAAGTCTTAAAACATAATTATCCATGCTAGCAGAGTTTGTAAAGCAGTCTTAAAACAAGAAAAAACTAGGAATAAACAACAAAAACATGGTGCAAAGACCATAAGCTAATTACTTAGGAGTCCCACTGGTTGATCGTGTCTCGAATCTCAGGCCCAAATGCTTGTTGATTTCCATCTGGTTGCTCAGGATGCGTTGCAGGCGCATCAACATATCGTCCTGCTAGAGTAGGATTTCCCCATGCTACTCATCTTTCTCCACTAAGGTGTGACCAAGTATCATCTTCTGCGACCAATGCAGATATAGGGACTTTTGATAGAGAGTGAGGTGGCCACGAGAAGAGACAGGGTAAGGGACAAGGTCCTTAAATTCCTTTTTTATCTTTTCCTTCTCAGTGTAGATTCTAGCCACATCCATTTCAACCTCAGCTTGCTGAATTCTCTCTTGCACAAATGCAGGAATTTCCTTCTTATATCTCCTATACTTATCCACGAACTGCTACTGAAACTGATTGGGAGGAGTCATGGTTTCCTTCAGACAGAACTTGGGCAAGGTTGAGGCATGACGGGGGTTATTCCTGGGAGGAATTTTGACCGAGGGAAGGGATAAGGCAGTCATCAGAGTAGACGGGCTTGAGGTGCAAAGAGAACTACCGCAGGATTCGACTACAAGCAAGAGGAATGAGATAGGGGAATGCAGAGGTTCATGGGCGCAAACACACTAGAATATAACCCCCATAACCAAAGTAAACTTGGCCGTAATAAATCCCCACCAGCCGAGGGGAGGGAGTGGAAAGGCCGAGCATGAAAGAGGGAAAAAGACAGAAAACGCAGATCAATTCCAAACCCGATGAAGCGACGAATTATCAGGGAGGGTTGGAGCTAGGGTGGTGTCACTGAGCATGAATTTAGGTTCTCGCTGAATAGTTCGAATGCCAACCAAGGTATTCAGAGTTACATGCGCGAGCAGAACGGTGAAGGATTTCAAAAATGAGACCCAGTCCCTTCTGCAACACTTCATAAAACTAGCCAAAATCCAATTATGATTGTTCATGCTGGAGATTTGGTGATCTCTCCGCCAATCCTCCTCTGTCATGAGTGTGAGTGTCCCATGCTTGGCCATTATGGACCATTTACGTCGACTTGAATGAGCCAACTTACTTCTACAAGGGCATACCAATACTCGTGTGTTGGAGAGGAGACTGCCCGCAAAAGGCATGATTACCATCGGGAAAAGGGTGATGAGGTGGGAGCATGAGGGTCTGGGATTCCAGCCACGTGCTCCTCCTCATCCCACCTATCAATTCCACTATCCAACCGCCATGGGGAACAAAGCATCAATTTTTCATAAAGCTCTTATTTTTGTTAAAATGTTTTGTTCTTTCTTGATATCAAACCAGAATTGGCCCGCACTTATGAGATCAATGTTTCTCCATAAGTATGAAAATGATTCATATGGCTATTTATCATTTATGGGATGTGCTTAATAAAATCTTTTTCAAAGGGTTAAAAGTCAACAAAGATTACTCTTCAACTTCAACTCCTTTTGTCATGTCTTGTTGGAATAATAAAACTTTTTTTCTACATTAATAACATGTTACATGCTAATGAATTCATTTAAAAAACTTTATGCTATTTAAAAGAAGAAGGAAAACTAATAGTTCCCCTAGGCATTCTACTATTACTCTACAAAACAAAACACAAAATTTATTAATGATGTAAATTATGTGTAAATTAATTAAAAATGTATATATTTTACTTTAATACTTTTCTAATTCCTTTTTAACCATGACTTTTTTTTTAATTTTAATTTTATTTTTGATACACTCATTTTAATTACTGCTCTATATCTCATTTTTCTTTTAAGGATAACATGGGTACAAAAATTTGTTGGTAATACCACATTAAAACGTGCTTTTGTTTGAATTTTTTACATGGTCGAGAAGGCTCCACTTGTCTATTAGGATGATGATCTAGACAAACATAAGCTTCCAAACCACCGAAATCGTCGTATTCATCACCATATCATCTGTTGGCATGGATCTAGAGCACACAATTTGTTCAAGTAAATTCAAACCACGAATAGTTAAACTTACTCATAGATCAAACAAGATTCAAGCAGGACTAATCTAAGACAACTAAGTAACAAGTGGGACCTTAAACTCCTAGATCTAGTTCAATGTATGAATATCAGAGCATTGAGAGAGAGAAGAAGGTGTAAATTACTTCAGACTGGTCAATTTTCCAAGCTCCAGCTCCAAGCTTGATGTCCAAGATGTGAACCTGTGTGAGCAAGACAAGCACAATATCTCCAAATACCAAATACAAAGATCAAGATCTAACTTCTAATGAAAACATATCATGAATCTAAACTAACAAGAAACATCATATGGGAGAATAATCCAAGTTGTATTAAGGTAGCTCAAAGAATAATACTACAATGTTACCATTGATGACCAAGCAATAGTGTCTCCTTCCAAGCCTTCCTCCTTGCTATCTCTGCAAAATCTCCAAGACCATAAGTTTGATGCCTCCAATGTTTTTCCTTAGCTCATAGATGGCCTCCTTCTTATAGGATTTGGGAGGCCAACCACTAAGAGAGGAAGGTGGATCTAGATGAGTAAATGGTGGATCAAGAGGTTGAACCAGGCGAAAGATGGAGGGTGAGTTAGGATCGAGAGGAGATCCAATCCCAAGAAAATATCCCAAAGGTAAGATCCACTTTGCAAGCTAAGATATGGTTAAGGTAATTTTTGTTCCCCCGATATTGAGCAAGGCACAAAAATGATGTAATTTCCACGCCCCTGCAGGCATGTAGAGTGCGAAAATGAGGAATTTTTGTGCCTTGCAACACAAGAAGGGGGCGAAAATTCTAGTAAAAGGTGCTCAAGGATGTGGCATTTGTACGTCATGAGTTGGCATTCGGCCGAGGTAAGTTGGATTTATCTCCAAGAAATTCAAGGAAGGCCTAGGAGGGGACCAACTAGGTAGAAGCAAGGTCCAACACTCATTAGGAGGTAGCGCCATTAGGTTCCACATGGTGTTATGACATGAAGACGTGAAATGGAACTCAAAGTGGGACTTTGAGGTATAACAAACGCCCCCTAAAGTGTGAGGTCAGAATAAACTGATGGCCGAAACACTTTACAAATAAATGAGTCTGCAGAGATAGTAGGAAGGAGGTTGGAGTGGAGTTGCAATGAAATATAAATAATATGTCAAATAATGTCTAGGCAGGCATACCCATGCTCGGAACAATTGACTCAAATAATGGTTGTTGACCAATACCTTGCAGATCCATGACCGAATTGACATGATATAGGCTTGAGAAAATTCATGGCTAGTAAGAACAAGAGAAGATTCATGTGATGACAATGACACATCCACGACCAATACAATAGTGGATCTATGTGACAGTACACCAATGAGGTCACCAACATGATGTCTATGTGGGGACCTACCCAATCATTGCCATCGCATCCTGGACATGAAAGAAACATCAGGACCATCCAGGTTCTTCTACCCAATCCCAGAGCGATATGGATTTGACCATGTGATTACAAGGTGTTGAAGTTGAACATGGAAGAGACTACTTGATTACCATCCAATGATGTAAGCCGTTAACAAGTACGAGGGTAATCACCAAAGATGAAAATGATCCCCAAGGTATCTCTAGTATAGCCCAACAAATGTGAGTAAAGTTTTTGAAGAAGAACATTCGAGGGATTATTCGATCAGAGGACAATAATGAAAACATGCCATTGAAGCATGCAGGCACCAAGGTACTATGGTTGGTTCCTAAGCCTAATTCTTGGATAGTGAGTTCATGCCGACAAGAATAGAATCATCGAAGGAGGGCCATAATGAATCCCACATCATCAACACGAAACCAATATAGGAAAGAGATGTAGAGCAACGAATCAGAGTATGGAATGACACAAAAGCATAGTCTTGACAATAATGCAAAAGGTTGACTCAAGGTAACACTGATCCTTTGAACATATAACGACAAGATATATGACTTGGCAGTCGGGATTAACAATAGAAACGACAACAAGGCGAGCTGACTCTGATGAAAATACGACCCATGACTGTATTTATGACTGGAATATAGAGTGAATACCCAAAGAAGACAATGTGTAGATACATGCCATGTTCAAAGGTGATGACTCATAAGCTTCCAAAAGATAGATTCGGTTCATTCCCCCATTTTCCCCCATCATGGTTGACGAGTACATCTTTTTTTTAATGAGCTTGAGGAGGATAGAAGATGCTCTATGTATCTCATTTTTAAGTGAGTCCAACCTTGTACATTTCACGAACCCAAGGAAGGAGAGTTTCGGCTCCATAAGGGTCCTTCAATGTTTAATTTCACAAGTCCAAAGAAGGGAAAATTGACTTTTTTTCGTGTTTAGAGAGTCTGAAATAACCTAAAGAAGACTCCAAGGTTTGAATTTTTAGTGAAAATTAGTCCCTAGACCCAAAAAAGTATAAAATAATATCCAGAATAACTCTCCTAGTCATGGGTGACTAAGGTATACCTTTCTCGTAAATAGTCTAAATGGTCCGAAAAAGGGATAACCTACCACCAGAGAGACATCCTTTCAAATACTTTTACAAGTGTGAAAGAGACAAGTTCACTTGGCAATATTTTCTAGGCGAGGGAGTCCGAAAAGATCTTAAAGAGAACTCCAACGGTTCCATTTTCCTGAGTTAATCAACTTAGCCCGAAAAAGGGAGAAAATAATACTAAATTGATACTTTGCTCATTATTTTATGAGCATGAGTAAATAATTCTAAGCTCGGCACTGTTTTACTTGGGTTTAACAAGCATGACTCAAGTGTGAAAAGCACTTGGAATCTCTTTCATAGTTCAGGTCCAGAGCACGAAAGAGAGAAAGTAAGCTCGAAAGAAGGTCAAGCACTCAACTCCGCCAATGTGGACAACTCATATGAACCTATCAAAGGAGGTCAAAAACCCTAGAAAATGCATTAGGTCATAATAAATGTGAAGAAAAAATGCTCAACCAAGGCTTCTAGTGTGAAAAATAGGTAAAATGACTAAAAGAAATGTATAATAGAGGGTAAAATGACTAAAAGAAATGTATAATAGAGGGTAAAATGGGAAATTATCCATTTTAACTTGGCCATTTTTACACAAAGAGTATCTTTACCTTGTTGAGAGAAAAACTTCAGCTGGAGATATTCGGAGATCCAGGGTGTCATTTCAACCACCGTTTGAAGAAGGTAAGTCCTTTCAACCTCCTCTTTCTTTTCATCCATTTAGTTTTTTATTTCATGCAACGTTTTAGGGGTTTGTAAGGGCGTTAGGGCACCATATTTGTGCCCTTAAATTTTCACGCCCTCTCTATGTCGAGAGGAACAAAAATTAATGGAATTTTGCACTATGGGAATTGGCAAGGGCACGGAAATGATCATTTTTCGCACTCCCTAAACTTCCTAGGGCACAAAAATTTGCAGACTTGGAAAATAAAAACTCGCCTCTCCCTCATGGCACAAAATACGGTTTCCATCTTGTGACTGAAGTCTCCCTTGATGATTTGTAGGAGATTCCAAGTGGTTAGAGCAAAGATGGTGGACTAGAAAGAAATATAACGCAAAGGGGATGAAAGGGATGCCTTGAATGATTATAAGAAACTAGCCGCACTAAGAGAGTGTGGTCTTCTGAAAATTTTCAAGACTAGGGGAATCCGTAAACAAAGAAGATACTGAACCACATTATCCAAATGTGGGACACTGATATCTAAACCTTCCATATTAGAGAGCACGTCCTTGAGATAGAGCTCGAAGACATCTATTTTTTGACCAGTCTCTCCAAGAGAGGGGAACTGGTCAACCTGTTAAGGCATAGGGCTACTGAAGAGAATACAAATACCTACATTGCTCAGTATTCTAGAGAAGAATCTCGCAAGAAGAGTAGGAAAGTGTCCATCTCAGATGTGTTTGATATTCCCTTGAGGACGATCCTGTATACTATCGCTCGAGTGGCGAGAAGTGTGGGGGCTCACCACACAACCAAATCTCAGATGACTTATGTTGTGGAGTGCATGGAGACTAATTTGTTCAATTGGTGTGAAGGGGTCTTGAATAACCTCAAGGATCAGGTGACCAAATGTAGTAATGGAAGCAACAACTAGTTTGGTTATGGTAGTATCCTGGTCACCATCTTCTTGGAGAGGGTGCCTCTGCTGTGTCCTCAGATAGATAGGGATCATCGTCATGCATCCCAGCCACGGATGGGGAGATGGATTGATTATGATGGGTGGATTGGTGGGCCACAGGTCCTAGCATTTGGTGAGGACTTCTTCTCATGGTTCGAGGAGTAGATCGTCATGATATAGGACTATCCCTATGCTAGGGTGGACTTTCGAGGTGATATCAATCAAGCCTTACCAGAGGGTGACGACTGGGATGAGTCAGGTATATGATTTTCAGACTTGTTTTTAACTTTTTACGTTTATGTCATTTTTTTGTTTTGATAATATATAAAAATTCTAATGTATATGTATAATGCTGCAGATCGAGGGCTGGTGAGGTCAGTAGGATTGTCTCCACTGCGATGACGTAGGGCGGAGTACTAGGATTAGGAGGATGAGGCAGGGGATTCTGTAATGTGGAGCAGAACCTAGAGGGATTGACTATGAAAATACCTCCGATGAGGATTCTCGAGGTCCGATATCATCTCCAGAGGCAAACTATGGGTGTTCCAGAGTGGATTGGCAGGATGCTCCGTCAAGTCACCAGGGCAGTGGTGTGATACCATGAGCACCGTGCACCTTGTGACTAGTTTTTAGGCAGTAGTTTTGTTAGCGGCATGTATACGATATGTAGGCCAGAGAGACATTTTTTGTGTGGGTTGTGATCCCAATTTCTTACTTTCGACACATTATGTGGTAAAAACACTTTTCACATGATATATACATATGGATCTATCTCTATTGTTTACCTATGATGACTTATATGTTACATTTTTTCATGTGTTCTTTTATGGTGTATTGATTATGTGTGTGCTAGATGCCAATCCAACATATAGTTAGCTAATGAATCAACCACTGTGTTGAATTCCCTTGGTACATATTGACATATAATGTAATCAAATGATCGTTCAAGGAGGCGTACCCTTCTGTATAAATGAAGTAGTGTAGGATCACGGATGGTGTATACGCAATTTAGATGAGATACCACAAGCTGAGAGTCCAGGTAGACTATGAAGGAATGGATTCCAGGAGAAGAAACTTCCGTTAGAATTCCAATGACTGCATGATACTCCGCAATGTTATTTCTTGCGGGGCCCAAGAAAATGCCACCTGAGGATATCAACTCGCCGACAGAGGATTAAAAGACCCATGCCGCAAAAGCAAGGTTCTAGGTATGTCTACTAAACCATTCGCGAATCCAAAGTATGTCAACATCTGCGCCTAAAATCACAAGTCGAGATAAATGATTGTGTACGAGATAGAGTCCTAACACGCAAAAACTGAACCAAAATCACACTAAATACATTCTATACAAAGTGTTTCACGTAGGATGAACCTACACATAGAATATATTTAGGTAAAGTCTGTTGCGAGGATTTCCCAAATATATACCATTACAGTCTATGAGCTCGTAAGCTCTCTTCTGTAACACACGTTTAACAGCGTAGGGACATACCACATAGATTCTAATTTTCCTTTACGTAGCTTATCATGCATCGGGTCGTAGGTTAATACTATGTCACCTTTGTTGAAAACCTGAGGTTGAATGGATTTGTCATATTGAGCTTCGACACGCTTTTTATGGACCTCATTGGCAAGTGCAACGTCTCGACGACTTTCATCTAGCTTGGCTAGGTATAGAAACTATTCTTCTTCAGTGGTTGTGTTGGGTAAGAGTTCTACATCTAACTTGAGGGATGGTATCTCACACTCAATCGATAGGATTGCTTCCAGGTCATAAACCAATTGAAATGGTGTGAACCTGGTCTCATTTTTTATCGGTCTTGTAGTCCCAAAGAGCTGAGAATAGAGCTAAGTTCCATTTAGATTTTTGGGTACCCATGGTGCATTGGATCATACATTTCAAGACTTTATTGATTTCCTCTACTTGACCGTTTTCTTATGGGTAGTATGGAGTTGCATTCTCATGATGAAAACCTAGTTTGGAAGTTAGTTCATCCATCATGTGATTCCTAAAGTGGGAACCATGGTTTGTCACGATGGCCTACGGGACTCCGAACCTAGGTATGATATGATTGAATATGAATAACGTTGTTGTCTTGGCATCTTCTACATATGTAGGGATGGCTTCATCCCATTTAGTAAAGTAGTCAACAACTACGATGACATGGCTATGCCCCTTGGTTGAAGTTGGCTTACAGTGCATAAAATTAATACCCCATTTTGCAAAGGGGCTGACAAAAATGACAGGGTGAAGTGGAGCAAGGTGTGAGCACTTCTTGGTGTGAAATAATTGGCATGGGGGCACTTCTTAACCGCTTCAATGTAGTATTTGAAGATTGAAGGCCAGAAGTAACCCGAAAGCAAGATTTTATGGGTTGTATCCATCCCAGAAATATGACCACCACATGCTCTAGAGTGGCAGTCATTAGGAACATGTTTGGCTTCGTCAAGGGTTAGACAACGTCGTAACATAGAATCAATACCATGACAGTACTGGGTATCACTAACAATAAGGTAATATTTAGCATGGTGTCTTATGTGGCGACGTTCATCACGGTTGAGGTCGGGTTGAAGATGTTGGGTTTAGAGATATAAGATAATGTCTCCATACCATGGATCAACCATGCCAATGAGGAACAAAGATTCGTCTGGAAGAGAATCAATGGGCTCATATTGATCATTGACACGGGGCAATGCACAAATAAGCTCTGCAAAGACCCAAGGATTTTTTGGATTTTGCTTTGGCAAAATCCAAATCGAATTCCTGGAGAACTACAATCCAACGGGACTATTTTCCCCTTAGCACTTGACGTGTTAGTAAATATTACATTGGATTGAAGTTCCCGATGATGGTAGTTTTGTAGAGTAATGTGTAATGGGGAAATCTCTGGACCGAAAAAACTATGGCCAGAGCCAATTTCTCCACATCCGAGTAACGTGTCTTAGAGTCAATGAGACTTTTGCTGAGATAGTAAACCACATGTTCCTAACCACTATTGTCTTCCTGTATGAGCACCATGGAAATGGTGGTAGTAGAGGCAGTGAGATATAGAATGTAGTCCCGTGTATAATTGGGGGGTTGTAACATGGGAGCATTGGTAAGGGACTTTTTCAAATTGTCAAAAGACCATTGGGATTCCTCATCCTATATGAAAGGAATGTCTTTCTTAAGAAGCCTCATGTAGCCCTTAGTAATCTTGGAAAAATTGCAGACAAAGCGGCATAAAAAGTTCACATTACCTTGCAAACTTTGGAGTTCTAGAATGTTGGAGGGGGAAGGTAAGGCTAGAATAGCCTCCACCTTCGATGGGTCTAGGAGAATGCCATCCTTAGAGATTATGAATCCTAACAATATACCAGATTCGACACAAAATACACATTTATGCGGATTCAAATGGATGTTGTAGTGGCGGAACCGTGCGAATATGGCACTCAGATGATCTAGATGGTCCTCTCATGTATCAGAATGAGCGGGTAGGTCATCCAGATAAGGATCCACAACATGCTTGATATCGTGAAATGCATATGACATGGCCCGTTGAAACGTGGCCCCGACATTTTTGAGACCAAAGGGTAATTTGGGATAGGAAAAGGTCCCCCATGGGAATATAAAATCAGTTTTGTGCTAGTCTAATGGGAGTATCTCAATCGTATTATAGCCGGAGAATCCATCCAAAAATGAATAGATGATGCTGCTGACATAGTTGTAGATAATATGGTCAATAAAGGGAGTTGGATAGTTGTCTTTGGGACAAGCTTTCTTCAAATATTTATAATCGACGCAGACTCTAATCGTACCTTGTTTCTTAGCTACAAGAACGATATTGGACACCCAATATGTCAATGGGACAAGGTAAATGAAAACAGCACGAAGAAGTTTTTCAACTTCCGCTTTAATGGCTATAGTTTTATGGGAATGGACGGGTCAAAGTTTTTGCCAGATTGGTCGGGCACTAGGATAGACTTGAATTTCATGAACCACTATAGAGGTGTCTATCCCTGGAATTTATTCATAATTCCAAGCAAAAACATCGCAGAACTCCTTAAATAAGGAGATATATAATTCCACCTCAGTAGGTGTGTAGGTTTTTCCTAAATGGATTTGTTCCACGATACCAAGTTTCATGGAGATGTGAATTGGAATGGTTTCCATGATATTTGGTATGTTTCCCTTGGAAAACACATCGTGTGTAGGGATGGGAATCTTAGTGTTGACAATATACAGTGAAACGATGGATTGTGTATCAATTTATACCGCCTAGATCATAGGGAAATAAGACCGATTATGGTGATCTTCCCATGGTGGCTCATTGATGCTCATGATCTCCATAATAGACTCGTCGGAAGGAAAAGTCTGTGCAAGGGAGTTAGTGTAGAGAAAAGATGAATGGATTTGAGATGGGATTATGCCACCATATGCTGATTAATTGTGTCGACCCAATCGTAAGAGGATTGAATCGGGTGGCATGTTGCTTGGATCTGGTTCAAAGGCATGCAATCACCGATGGTTTTACATTCGGCAAGACTTGGTATAACCCAAGAATTGTGAGACTCATGTGGTTGAAAGGTACTCGAAGAGATCATGTTGATTGAAAATATCGGGGGTGGGAGCTCCGAAAATACTCCAATGGTTAAGGAATATTTCAGCAGACCAACACCAATGTCTTCATAGTGATGTTGATATTGTGTCAACAACGGGACATTATTGGCGGTGTTGGAGTGAAATTCGTGACTGCAAAAGTATAACTGATTGATGGTAACAATTTTCCCCTAATGAGGAAATTGGATCAAACGGGAAAAACAAGATGCTATGACAGTCATGGCATAAAACCAATTGCGCCCGAGTAAGATGTTATAATCCAATGGAGCATCTACAATTTCAACATGGATGGAGACGGTTTCCCCCCCTAGTTCTATGGAGAGTGATGGCATGATTCCGTAAGGTTGAAAACCATGGCTTTCAAAATATTTTAAAGTAGTGGGAGAGTGAGTTCCCTATGGAGAGCCGATAGCTCGCCAACAAGACAAAGACATGATCGAGGTGGAAGCACCCTCGTCCTAAACGGTATGATGGATGTTGTTTCCACAAATCTTAGTATGAATCTGAATAGACAATTGATGATATAGTCTTGGCTTAAATTATTCCAAATTGAACGTGATTGTATTGGAAGAATTGGGATCAATGGCTCAAAGATCTGACAATAAGGTTCTACGCTGAGTAGGACAGTGTTGTAGAACTTCGAGAGTTGAAATTGCACAAGGTGCTTGAGCTAAGTCCTCAACAATATTGTAATTTTTAGAAGTTCACGCGTTTGGATTGAATGTCGCCTTTCGAATGGTGGCCTTTGGTGGGCACAACACAATGTCAGTAGGAGGCCTCTTGATATGAAGATATCCTAAATAAGGAGGAGCAGAAGGAATCGATTGATATGTCTTTAAATGAGTAGATATGTGGATAGTCTCGTTACTCATCATAAGAATGTCACGATTTGAATATGTCTCTGGTTGAGAATTATCATTTTGGTTTCCCCTTGCGGGGGGTTGTGTGAAACCATTTGTTGTTGTTGATGTGGGAAAGGGTTGGTTAAGACTGTCGGGCAGGAAGATCCTTTGACAAATTTATTGACTTCCTCTTTGTAAGGACATTCTTTTGTGTAGTGGTCTTCTTGACATATGAGGCAAAGGAACTTAGCTTTCCATTTAGGTTTGTTATTAGCATTGGTTTGTTGTGGTTTAGGATTTTCCTGTTGAGTGGAAGAATTTTTTAGGTTTCCCTTTATATCGAATGGGAAAATGGAAGTGTGTCAAAAAATGCATGGCGAGGGTGTTGAAATCCCTGAAAGAGTGTTGTGGTAGCTCGATATACCATTTTGTTGTTGTTCTAGTGAGTGTGCGTTGGAATATCCTCAATCGTATAGAGTCATCCATTAATGAGTTCGAAGAACACCAAAGATGGAATGTCATGACATGATTTTTTAGGTCTTCCCCAGGTTTGGCATCGAACTTTAGAATGTATGATGGTAGTTTGGCAGGAATGGGTGGCCAATGTGGTTCATGCCAAATGGGGTTGTTTATGACTCTCGACAAGTCGAGTAGGTCTAATGTTGCCAAAAATGGAAGTTGTCGATTAGGTTGCGGGAATGAATAGTATTGATGGAGTGCTAGGATGTCCGTCGGGCCCTGCACTGCATATTGTTGCATGTTATATCCATACATGTTACCCGTGGGGTACTGTTGGAAGTTTTTTGAATTGGGGACCGTCTGGTAATCCGGTTGTTGGTTAGGAATCATTGGATTCACCAATTGATTCAAGATTGAATTATAAATTGGTTGTTGAGTGGTATTAAATGGAGTACATACATGGGCTTGCGGGATCCAGGCAGAGTTCCCAAATCCTTGATTGGGTGGATTTCCCATACCTTGAGTAGGGGGAGGTGTCTGAAAGAATGGATCCCATGTCTTATTCGTTCTGCTTTGATTAAGAGATAGGGTTTGAGGGGGTGGGTTCCATTGATTGTTTGATACACTGGGATAAGGTACTCTAGATTTTAGATTAGGGGGGACAAATTGTTACACAAAAATATTCCACCCAATGAGCGTCATCACTCTTTGGCCTGTAGGATCCATTCCATTGACTCAGATCCATTTTTATCCTTCAGTGATACCAGTTTTCCCTATTTTTATTCGTACTCGCATGTTGCATCACTATAGCATGCGTACCCACGAGTTGCATCCCTATAGCCCACGGGTATCAAGTAAAATGGTAAAAACCACTATTTTATTACTTTTTACTCCCAAAAGCGGTCATTGGGTGACCTTTGGCTCTCCATCTGCCTAGGTAACATCTCGATGAGTCCTTTCACCTACCTTTGAGAAGACTATATATTGAGCACATATGGCTTATGGACGTGAGGAAGAAGAGAATAGTAAAGGAACTCTAGTGGATTTTTTCCCTATCTTGAGTCTACACTCATTGATCCTTGTAGTTGTGAACCTCTTATGTTCACCTTCCAAACTCCTTCTAGTTTGAGTTTTCCATTCATGGAGGATTGAAGTGGTGGAGGCACAACGGGATTGAACTAGATCTTGGTTCAGATTGGTTGCTGGCAAGAGGTCGTATCACTTTGTACTTCTTCTTGTTCATTAATAGAAATACTCATATTCTCGTCCATTCATGGTGTGAATGTCATTTATTATATATTGGGTTACATTTGCTTATGATATTATGGACCATTGTTATTGATAATGTTAATGTCAATTATATATTATATGTACTTGTTGGATATTGGCTGTCAAGACTAATTTGCAGATTACAAGTGCGTAGATTGAAAGCTCCAACGGGGATCTACATCAAACGTTGGATCGAGGTTGGCCATATTTCTCCATTATCTTAACATTGTCATTTATAATAGCATTGCTTTTAGAATTGAGTAGATTTCTGGTAGTCATCTATCTGTTGTGGTATTCCGAAGCCATAGTGAGTTTTCTCCAATACAGAAGTAGCAACTCCACTAGGGAAAACATCCATGTTTGGGAAATTGTTTGAGCATTAGTCCATAATTAGAGTTGTTTTTTATCGAAGCTCTGTGTCACTAATTGGTTGTTAAGATAGACTGTAGAAAAATTGCTTTTTCTGAGCCTCTAGACTCTCTATTTTCCCATTTTCCTTTCCTCGCCCGCGGGCTAGCTTAGCTCTGCCCGCGTCTACGCGCCTTTGTTTACTCTACTGCTCGCGGGTAACCGCAGGATTTCCTTCGACAGTAGCGTGTAACTCCGGCTTTTGTTGGTTTATGACTACTGGTTGTTGCTGGGTGAGTTTGGTTGGTTCCCGAGTCTTTGTTGGCCTCTTTCTTGACTGTTTCATGCCTTGGTTATAACCAGATCTCTTCGTTTCTCTTGGTTGATCCTTCTTGGTTTTTTACCAATCTTTGGTTTTAGCCTCTTGGTTTCTTCCTTTTGAGCTCATTCCTTTGGCTGAGTCTTGCTGTTTAGGATCTACTGGGTTGTATTAGTGATCTTCACGGCACTTCAGTGACTGAATAGCAGGGTATTTTTTAATGATTCTAATATTATACTTAAGTATAGTAATCTAGGCGATTATTTTGGATTGAAAAAAACATATATATAGATAGGTAGGCGAATATCAAATATGAAACATACAATTTACCACTGAAATTTGTAAAATTTGGCGAACATTATGATAAAAAAACATATTTTATGTATATATAGGCGATGTCAGAGACTAAAAATAACCAAATAGCAAATTTATTTTTTGAAAAAAAGCCTTAAAAATAGCCAATTGGCGAAATTTCGCCCCTAAAAATTTCCCTGCTGAATAGTAGATGTTTGTGCCAGAAATTGTTTCTAAGGCTAAGGAAACAAGCTAACACAATCTCAAGAGTAAACTCAGTAAATAAGACAAAGTTTTTAGGGTTTTTGAATATGATTTGAATGGTTGTAAGCTCTGGGCACAGTCAGGGAATACATCCAATAGAAAAGTAACAACTAAATCATAAGCATAAACTGATAAAGATGCATAACATATCACAAAGATCTCACAAAAAGAATGTGCTGAGGTTCATACATAAAAGATAAGCATCACCAGAAAATACACATCAACTAGCAATGAAATTACCATTTAAGAAGCTAAACAAGCTTAACAACAAAGCCAGTCACAAACAAAAATGAAGGAGAAAAAGTCATATGTTTCATTATTTCATCAGCTAAAGCTCATAAGAGTCACAATATTTATCTTTTGAACAAGTCTGAAGTTACAATACAATCTGCAGACCTCCTGCTGCCCCCAAAAATCAGAACCATCTTTCAATCCCTCTATCCCTCTTTTATATTTACAAAGAAGTCATTCTATTTCCCCCTCATTAGGTCGAAATTCAAACTTCCTAGCAGTTACATTAACTAACTAGCTCAACTAATTAACTAAAAATAGCAAATCGGATTCCTGGCAAATATGGCTAATTTCTGGAAAAATAGGTTTCAAAGAAGCTTCCATATCTCTCAATTGGTGACACCTGTGTAAAAAATGAGAGAGGTTTTTGTTAATGGGTCCATGATGGACAAAAACCTCTCTTGGGTTTTAAAAATTCATCTCCAGTCAATCAGAATCAGCCCCGCAAAATGAACACTAAAACAGGAAAATATTAAATATTTAAAATCCCTCGAAAATAGGCTGCAAAGATTGAACTGAATCTTTCAAGCCTTGACAGCTGTTGCAAAACTGAGAGAGGTTTTTGTATATGAGTATCGTTTGAACAAAAACCTCCTTTGGTTTTCAAAAATTCCTCTCCATCAGCTCGTGGTCTTCATTTGACTTCATTAACCCAGAACAGGAAAAACGCGAGCAGAATTCTGTGCCAAATACCCTGTTTGTCTTACTATGCATGACTAAGATCTGTAATGAACATACAGCCACCATTGTCATTTCTTCAGTTGGCTGACCTTCAAGCAAGCTAACCAATGCACAGAAAGCTGACACTGCATCAGTTGTTCTTGCAAGCCCATTATGCTTCAGTCACTTGTAAATTGGATATATACTCTTGTATTGTTTGTGAACAGGAGCTGAATTCTGGAAGTTAACACCACTGTAAATTGCTCCAATGTGGTTGTTTGAAAACCTGACCCCCACTGTTAGATGAGTCAGCTTTGTTGTACAGATGTCGCACAATCTTCAATTTAGCAGTTCACCCCATAATTACGAAGCCCTAATTTTTGTGATGCCCTCAACGCCTCTTACTTGTCCAATTGGCAACGGTGCTCAGCTTTTTCAAGTGGCTATGGTTATCTCATTAAATATTCTGTCTTTGAATGAGCTTGTAGATAACAACATCATGCCACATTACCTGAAATCGTGTGGATAGATGTCAAACTGAACTCCACCTGTGTTGATGATGAACCCGATCTTCTCACGACGTGCAAGCATTTGAAATCATGATGCCTTCTGTATCAACACGTCATAATCTCTGAAACACACAATTAATCATTCACTAGTCCGTGCGTGCCAAAATTTGCTAGAAAATAGGAAGAATCTGTGATCACGATATTCTTGTAGCGCTTCCTTGTTGAATTTCAGCTCCAGCGCTACAAGAAAAACTTCAACGCTGTTTTGTTGCTTTTAGACAACTTTATATCATTTTGCATGGAATCTTAAGGCTATCAGGAGCAGACTTGTACATGTCCTCACTTACAATAAAACTTATGAGTTTCTTATTTGATATAATGAACTTTTAAAACCCCTCATCAAAAACAAATATAAAGCTTTAAAATCTAAAAACTCAAAGGCAAGCCCAAAATCTTATATAAAGCCTAAGGAAAACTTACTAAGGAAGAAAAAATCAAGTTAAAGAAAATGAATAGCTTAAAATAGAGTGCAAATCAAACCAAATTTTAAAAAACAAGATTCTATCAAACCAAAATTTGAAAAAACAAGATACTGACTTAACATCTGGCTCCAGCTGCAGGATGAAGTCCTCCCTGCGAGGCTTCAAGAACCTGTAGACCAGTGCCTTCTGTCTGCTACCTTATCTACTTGTCTGAAAAACTTCCATTGGGCTATGGAGTCTTTATTCAATCCTTCACACATTGATATATGTACAATAAAATCAAATCTCTTTCTCTGAGGAACCTTCCATCTACTGAATCAAATCGAAATCCGATTTCCAATGTAACCAAGAAAAAATTTGGTCAACCCACCAAAACTTGCTTCCAACTCCAAATATATATATAATCAGAAATGTTGGAAAACATGAAGAGCAGAGATTTAACCACTTATACTCACTTTCATCAAATAATGTCTCTGAAATAATAGATTTATAACCTGATATTGACTCTAAATAATCTGCTACTGGATCAATAAAACTTCCACAAGTTACTTCTTCCTGCTCTATGAAAAAGACAAGCTGTCCAAAATAATATTTTGTTCCATGAATTTCAATCAGGCATTGGCGATAAAAGACATCAAGATCAGCCTGAATTTGCTCTGTAAATTTTTGAATAGTATCACCAATAATGTCGACACTTTGAACCTCCTTTTCCACATTGTCTTCAAATAAATTACTATCAGGCATTGGCTTTTGCCATTCAAGGATAATAGACTGAATGCATTCTTGAATCTGCTGATCAGATTGTGACATATGACACTCCTCACATATTTCTGGGTCTTTCTTTTCAATTTCATCATCATATTTATTAAAAATTAGACCATCTTCATAATGATTTTTAACAGCAGATTTATCATGACCATGAATGTAAGCAACTTCTGAAAATTTTTGAACAGCCTGGCCTTCATCAAATTTAATATCAAAACCAAAAGGGATAGAGTCTAATTCATCACAGAATTCTTGTCTTGGAACCCTAATCTCTTCATCATAGCAAGGAGTATTCTGAGAAATTTTGAATGATAATGCTAAAGGTTCATATTTTCCTTCAATACAAAACTGATCTTGAACACAACACTGATTTTCAAAAGTTTGTTGAACTAGAGATTGATCTTCAAAAGGATTTGCATTCAAACTGTTATTAAGGCTGTTGAAATCATTATGAGAATGTTCCAAACTATCTCTACTGATCTCATCACTTGAATAATCCTCAAACTGACCTAAAACAACAACTTGATTGTCATAATGATCATGGCATTCTTCCTTAACAACACTATCTGAAACTGTTACCTTCTCATCTTCAATAAATTCTTAAACTTCAACTTCTTCATGACATATTTTGAACCCTTGATTGTACTCATCATTATGATTTTTTAAATCAGAAATTGTATTATAAATATCACCCTGCTCACAACAATCTTTTAAAAAGAGTTCAGCTCGGAATAGATACTTACAATGTTTCTGAAAACATGTGTGAAATTCTTTCAGTGAGGAGATGCTAGCAGCGGGAAGAGAAAAATACCAATCTCGTGCATCTTTTTCAAGTGAATACATGAACATCTTCATGAGCACATCTCCATGCTGGATATTTAACTGGACCATACATTGATGAAATTTGATGAGGTGATCTGAAGGATTATCCTCTTTGCTTTCTCTAAACCGTGGAAGACAATCTCCCCAAACATCCATAATAGGTACTGGATTTGGAAAACCTAGAATATCAGAAAAATTGAAAGGGGCAAACCTTCGAGCCAGAATAGCTCCCATGGACATCGATCTCTGCATGTTGAAATAGTGGAGTCGCCAATCAATTTGTTAGGACAGACTTTGTTTCTTCTTCTCAGAAAGAGAAAGGGGTGACAGTGGTTCAAACTAATTAGGGCTGCATAAAGCTGGGGATAACTGAAACTTTCTAATTCTTCCAACTCCTCTAGTAGCCATTCTGTCAAACTTGGTGAAAATAGCCTTTAAAAAGTGTTGGTTCAAGTCCACCTCTTAAACCAGGAAAACTGATAAGTATCCCAGGGAAGATATGCTTCAGCTTCGTCCCCGGCAACGGTGCCAAAGATGTTTGTGACAGAAATTGTTTCTAAGGCTAACGAAACAAGCTAACACAATCTCAAGAGTAAACTCAGTAAATAAGACAAAGTTTTTAGGGTTTTTGAATATGATTTGAATGGTTGTAAGCTCTGGGCACAGTCAGGGAATACATCCAATAGAAAAGTAACAACTAAATCATAAGCATAAACTGATAAAGATGCATAACATATCACAAAGATCTCACAAAAAGAATGTGCTGAGGTTCATACATAAAAGATAAGCATCACCGGAAAATACACATCAACTAGCAATGAAATTACCATTTAAGAAGCTAAACAAGCTTATCAACAAAGCCAGTCACAAACAAAAATGAAGGAGAAAAATTCATATGTTTCATTATTTCATCAGCTAAAGCTCATAAGAGTCACGGTACTTATCTTTTGAACAAGTCTGAAGTTACAATACAATCTGCAGACCTCCTGCTGCCCCCAAAAATCAGAACCATCTTTCAATCCCTCCATCCCTCTTTTATATTTACAAAGAAGTCATTCTATTTCCCCCTCATTAGGTCGAAATTCAAACTTCCTAGTAGTTACATTAACTAACTAGCTCAACTAATTAACTAAAAATAGCAAATCGGATTCCTGGCAAATACGGCTAACTTCTAGAAAAATAGGTGTCAAAGAAGCTTCCATATCTCTCAATTGGTGACACCTGTGTAAAATCTGAGAGAGGTTTGTGTTAATGGGTCCGTGATGGACAAAAAAATCTCTTGGTTTTTAAAAATTCATCTCCAGTCAATCCGAATCGGCCCTACAAAATGAACACTAAAACAGGAAAATATTAAATATTTAAAATCCCTGGAAAATAGGCTGCAAAGATTGAACTGAATCTTTCAAGCCTTGACAGCTGTTGCAAAACTGGGAGAGGTTTTTGTATATGAGTATCTTTTGAACAAAAACCTCCTTTGGTTTTCAAAAATTCCTTTCCATCAGCTCATGGTCTTCATTTGACTTCATTAACCCAGAACAGGAAAAACGCGAGCAGAATTCTGTGCCAAATACTGTGTTTGTCTTACTGTGCATGACTAAGTTCTGTAATGAACATACAGCCACCATTGTCATTTCTTCAGTTGGCTGATCTTCAATCAAGATAACCAATGCACAGAAAGCTGACACTGCATCAGTTGTTCTTGCAAGCCCATTATGCTTCAGTCACTTGTAAATTGGATATATACTCTTGTATTGTTTGTGAACAGGAGCTGAATTCTAGAAGTTAACACCACTGTAAATTGCTCCAATGTGGTTGTTTGAAAACCTGACCCCCACTGTCAGATGAGTCAGCTTTGTTGTACAGATGTCGCACAATCTTCAATTTAGCAGTTCACCCCGGAATTACGAAGCCCTAATTTCTGTGATGCCCTCAACGCCTCTTACTTGTCCAATTGGAAACGGTGCTCGGCTTTTTCAAGTGGCTATGGTTATCTCATTAAATATTCTGTCTTTGAATGAGCTTGTAGATAACAACATCATGCCACATTACCTGAAATCGTGTGGATAGATGTCAAACTGAACTCCACCTGTGTTGATGATGAACCCGACCTTCTCACGACGTGCAAGCATTTGAAATCATGATGCCTTCTGTATCAACACGTCATAATCTCTGAAACACACAATTAATCATTCACTAGTCCGTGCGTGCCAAAATTTGCTAGAAAATAGGAAGAATCTGTGATCACGATATTCTTGTAGCGCTTCCTTGTTGAATTTCAGCTCCAGCGCTACAAGAAAAACTTCAAAGCTGTTTTGTTGCTTTTAGACAACTTTATATCATTTTGCATGGAATCTTAAGGCTATCAGGAGTAGACTTGTACATGTCCTCACTTACAATAAGACTTATGAGTTTCTTATTTGATATAATGAACTTTTAAAACCCCTCATCAAAAACAAATATAAAGCTTTAAAATCTAAAAACTCAAAGGCAAGCCCAAAATCTTATATAAAGCCTAAGGAAAACTTACTAAGGAAGAAAAAATCAAGTTAAAGAAAATGAATAACTTAAAATAGAGTGCAAATCAAACCAAATTTTAAAAAACAAGATTCTATCAAACCAAAATTTGAAAAAACAAGATACTGACTTAACATCTGGCTCCAGCTGCGGGATGAAGTCCTCCCTGCGAGGCTTCAAGAACCTGTAGACCAGTGCCTTCTGTCTGCTACCTTATCTACTTGTCTGAAAAACTTCCATTGGGATATGGAGTCTTTATTCAATCCTTCACACATTGATATATGTACAATGAAAATCAAATCTCTTTCTCTGAGGAACCTTCCATCTACTGAATCAAATCGAAATCCGATTTCCAATGTAACCAAGAAAAAATTTGGTCAACCCACCAAAAATTGCTTCCAACTCCAAATATATATATAATCAGAAATGTTGGAAAACATGAAGAGCAGAGATTTAACCACTTATACTCACTTTCATCAAATAATGTCTCTGAAATAATAGATTTATAACCTGATATTGACTCTAAATAATCTGCTACTGGATCAATAAAACTTCCACAAGCTACTTCTTCCTGCTCTATGAAAAAGACAAGCTGTCCAAAAGAATATTTTGTTCCATGAATTTCAATCAGGCATTGGCGATAAAAGACATCAAGATCAGCCTGAATTTGCTCTGTAAATTTTTGAATAGTATCACCAATAATGTCGACACTTTGAACCTCCTTTTCCACACTGTCTTCAAATAAATGACTATCAGGCATTGGCTTTTGCTGTTCAAGGATAATAGACTGAATGCATTCTTGAATCTGCTGATCAGATTGTGACATATCACACTCCTCACAGATTTCTGGGTCTTTCTTTTCAATTTCATCATCATATTTATTAAAAATTAGACCATCTTCATAATGATTTTTAACAGGAGATTTATCATGACCATGAATGTAAGCAACTTCTGAAAATTTTTGAACAGCCTGGCCTTCATCAAATTTAATATCAAAACCAAAAGGTATAGAGTCTAATTCATCACAGAATTCTTGTCTTGGAACCCTAATCTCTTCATCATAGCAAGGAGTATTCTGAGAAATTTTGAATGATAATGCTAAAGGTTCATCTTTTCCTTCAATACAAAACTGATCTTTAACACAACACTGATTTTCAAAAGTTTGTTGCACTAGAGATTGATCTTCAAAAGGATTTGCATTCAAACTATTATTAAGGCTGTTGAAATCATTATGAGAATGTTCCAAACTATCTCTACTGATCTCATCACATGAATAATCCTCAAACTGACCTAAAACAACAACTTGATTGTCATAATGATCATGGCATTCTTCCTTAACAACACTATCTGAAACTGTTACCTTCTCATCTTCAATAAGTTCTGAAACTTCAACTTCTTCATGACATGTTTTGAACCCTTGATTGTACTCATCATTATGATTTTTTAAATCAGAAATTGTATTATAAATATCATCCTGCTCACAACAATCTTTTAAAAAGAGTTCAGCTGGGAATAGATACTTACAATGTTTCCAAAAACATGTGTGAAATTCTTTCAGTGAGGAGATGCTAGCAGCGGGAAGAGAAAAATACCAATCTCGTGCATCTTTTTCAAGTGAATACATGAACATCTTCATGAGCACATCTCCATGCTGGATATTTAACTGGACCATACATTGATGAAATTTGATGAGGTGACCTGAAGGATTATCCTCTTTGCTTTCTCTAAACCGTGGAAGACAATCTCCCCAAACATCCATAATAGGTACTGGATTTGGAAAACCTGGAATATCAGAAAAATTGAAAGGGGCAAACCTTCGAGCCAGAATAGCTCCCATGGACATCGATCTCTGCATGTTGAAATAGTGGAGTCGCCAATCAATTTGTCAGGACAGACTTTGTTTCTTCTTCTCAGAAAGAGAAAGGGGTGACAGTGGTTCAAACTAATTAGGGCTGCATAAAGCTGGGGATAACTGAAACTTTCTAATTCTTCCAACTCCTCTAGTAGCCACTCTGTCAAACTTGGTGAAAATAGCCTTTAAAAAGTGCTGGTTCAAGTCCACCTCTTAAACCAGGAAAACTGATAAGTATCCCAGGGAAGATATGCTTCAGCTTCGTCCCCGGCAACGGCGCCAAAGATGTTTGTGCCAGAAATTGTTTCTAAGGCTAAGGAAACAAGCTAACACAATCTCAAGAGTAAACTCAGTAAATAAGACAAAGTTTTTAGGGTTTTTGAATATGATTTGAATGGTTGTAAGCTCTGGGCACAGTCAGAGAATACATCCAATAGAAAAGTAACAACTAAATCATAAGCATAAACTGATAAAGATGCATAACATATCACAAAGATCTCACAAAAAGAATGTGCTGAGGTTCATACATAAAAGATAAGCATCACCAGAAAATACACATCAACTAGCAATGAAATTACCATTTAAGAAGCTAAACAAGCTTAACAACAAAGCCAGTCACAAACAAAAATGAAGGAGAAAAAGTCATATGTTTCATTATTTCATCAGCTAAAGCTCATAAGAGTCACAGTACTTATCTTTTGAACAAGTCTGAAGTTACAATACAATCTGCAGACCTCCTGCTGCCCCCAAAAATCAGAACCATCTTTCAATCCCTCTATCCCTATTTTATATTTACAAAGAAGTCATTCTATTTCCCCCTCATTACGTCGAAATTCAAACTTCCTAGCAGTTACATTAACTAACTAGCTCAACTAATTAACTAAAAATAGCAAATCGGATTCCTGGCAAATATGGCTAATTTCTGGAAAAATAGGTGTCAAAGAAGCTTCCCTATCTCTCAATTGGTGCAACCTGTGTAAACCTGAGAGAGGTTTTTGTTAATGGGTCCGTGATGGACAAAAACCTCTCGTGGTTTTTAAAAATTCATCTCCAGTCAATCTGAATCAGCCCCGCAAAATGAACACTAAAACAGGAAAATATTAAATATTTAAAATCCCTGGAAAATAGGCTGCAAAGATTGAACTGAATCTTTCAATCCTTGATAGCTGTTGCAAAACTGAGAGAGGTTTTTGTATATGAGTATATTTTGAACAAAAACCTCCTTTGGTTTTCAAAAATTCCTCTCCATCAGCTCGTGGTCTTCATTTGACTTCATTAACCCAGAACAGGAAAAATGCGAGCAGAATTATGTGCCAAATACCCTGTTTGTCTTACTGTGCATGACTAAGTTCTGTAATGAACATACAGCCACCATTGTCATTTATTCAGCTGGCTGATCTTCAAGCAAGATAACCAATGCACAGAAAGCTGACACTGCATCAGTTGTTCTTGCAAGCCCATTATGCTTCAGTCACTTGTAAATTGGATATATACTCTTGTATTGTTTGTGAACAGGAGCTGAATTCTGGAAGTTAACACCACTGTAAATTGCTCCAATGTGGTTGTTTAAAAACCTGACCCCCACTGTTAGATGAGTCAGCTTTGTTGTACAGATGGCGCACAATCTTCAATTTAGCAGTTCACCCCGGAATTACGAAGCCCTAATTTCCGTGATGCCCTCAACGCCTCTTACTTGTCCAATTGGCAACGGTGCTCGGCTTTTTCAAGTGGCTATGGTTATCTCATTAAATATTCTATCTTTGAATGAGCTTGTAGATAACAACATCATGCCACATTACCTGAAATCGTGTGGATAGATGTCAAACTGAACTCCACCTGTGTTGATGATGAACCCGACCTTCTCACGACGTGCAAGCATTTGAAATCATGATGCCTTCTGTATCAACACGTCATAATCTCTGAAACACACAATTAATCATTCACTAGCCCGTGCGTGCCAAAATTTGCTGGAAAATAGGAAGAATCTGTGATCACAATATTCTTGTAGCGCTTCCTTGTTGAATTTCAGCTCCAGCGCTACAAGAAAAACTTCAACGCTGTTTTGTTGCTTTTAGACAACTTTATATCATTTTGCATGGAATCTTAAGGCTATCAGGAGCAGACTTGTACATGTCCTCACTTACAATAAGACTTATGAGTTTCTTATTTGATATAATGAACTTTTAAAACCCCTCATCAAAAACAAATATAAAGCTTTAAAATCTAAAAACTCAAAGGCAAGCCCAAAATCTTATATAAAGCCTAAGGAAAACTTACTAAGGAAGAAAAAATCAAGTTAAAGAAAATGAATAACTTAAAATAAAGTGCAAATCAAACCAAATTTTAAAAAACAATATTCTATCAAACCAAAATTTGAAAAAACAAGATACTGACTTAACAGTAGGATTTTGCTTGCATTTTTTCATTCCGTTTATATTGAAAAAATACAAAAATATTCATTTAGTTTTTTGCATTTTCCTTGTTTATAAGCGAAAATACAAAAATATTTTATTTCCATGTACTGCAGCTTGCATTGAGTGCTTGTTGCCTTCATTTTAGGTTCTGCCTGTGCATCGAAAAGATAAAAGATTGCATCTTTATTTCGGAATTGTTGGTTGATTTTGCATATTAGTGACATTGTTTTATTGGATAGATGAGTCTAGGATTGGACGATGTTGCATACTATTGAGTCTACACATCACTAATTTCACGATCATATCCCTTGAGTAATCACAGCCACTAAAATTAATGCTTAATCATAAAATTGATTAGACTAATTTTATTTATAGGGTACACCAACTAGCATAGGTTTAGAGTCTTGGAATAGATCATTGTGAGTTAACAATCCAAGACTACTAGACGAAACATTAGGTGTCTGACCAGGGAGTGGAGGAATCCATGGTATAGATCGGTGTTCTTAGGAAGCTCTACTCAATCCAGAGTTAAGCACGAGGTCACGGGAGGTTGGTTGAGGAGATATCCCTCTGATACCGGCTGGACGTGGGAGATATATACAGGATTTGTTCGTATCTGGGGGTACCGGAGGTTCGTCCTCTTGTGCTTCAAGCTTAGCTACCCTCCCCATATGACGGGTCCCACCTATGACTGTCTCCCTGAACATTGGTTATATTGCGTTGAACATAGTTTCCTTACCTATGTATTGCACAGAGTACTTGCAGTGGTTATGTTGTTTGTGTCCTGAGTTAGATAGGGATTGGATAGCACAGTTGTGTTCGTGCAGTGGAATTGACCCTGTCGACACTGTGAAGCCTGGATGTCTCTATAAGTGATTTTGTTACCTTCGGCTATAGTTTGGGAGTTTCAAGCCTCTCCTAGGCGAGGCATACCAGCTCTAGTGTCGGGAGCTCATTTAGCCACTCTGTTTGTTTGCTCTTGGCTGTAGTTTCTCTAGGTGTGTGATTTTGATTTACTGTTTTTATCGATAGTTGGCCTTTAGGGGACATTGTGTCTCTCTCCAGAGATATCGTGGCGCAGAGCCCTACTCTCCGCTGGTCCCGTCGTTTGGTTGGTTTAAAGCCACTCGAAGTTACACGCCGTATTGCTAGAGGACGCCAGAGCGATTCCTCTGAGTCTTCATATTCTTATGTGACTTACGTCGAAGACTGCATGGATGCACATACCAATATTGGGAAAGATCCTTCTACTCCTTCGGGTAGAGTTGAACATACTTCCGACCCCCATGCCCGTGAGGATTGGGGAGGTGATCCACCTGACACTCAACCTGGTTCTTATTGGCCTAATCCACTTGACCGAGATCCATTTGATCCTTCCAATCTGGATAATTATCTTTACGGGATGCCCGACTTACCCGAGGAGGAAGAACAGGATGAGCCTTTTGTTCCTTCGTTTCCATGTGATTATAGATACAAGAAGCCTGAGACTCATCATGACACTGGCCTTATGATCAACCCCACCTCACTCTCTTTTGGTATGACTAGTCTAGTATTGTCGAACCTTCCACTACGGTTGGTACTCACGTTGGCACTAGTCAAAGTGTTATCCATACTATACCCACTGGGGGCACTATGCTGTCCACCCACTCACATAGTATGGGGACTAGTCAGATTCCTAACCATGCTAATGTTGGAACACGACCACCTCCTAGGAATACCCAACCTAGCCAGAATGCTATTCGAAACACAACTCACCATCCACACCTAATACACCTGTCACTACTCGTCAACCCAGGACTACTTTTGCACATGATACCGTTCCTCCCAACCACGGGGGTGGACATATACTGCATACTTTTGCGCCCACTTCCGCCACTAGTAATGCTAATGCAGGGGGTGGGAATATTTCCTATCCACATGGACATCACACCACCAACCCTGCTACTAATCACACCAATGTTGGGGCTAGGAATACCTCTCATGTTTTTGGCCACCACACGACTGCTCAAGCTAATCCTAATGATGGGGGTGGGAACATACCATACCATTACGGTCATTAAAACACGGTTTCCACTATGAATAGTACATACATGCCCCATACTCATGGTGGAAACCCTTACTACAACACAGTCGGTGCTGGCCACCAGTATCACCCACCACCCCAATATGGTGCCAAAAACACGCATACACCTGCTTACTCTCAAATGGGTCAGGCAGGAGGAGGTTATCAATCTTATGGCCATGGGCAAGCTTATGGTCCGTCAGGTCCTTCTTATCAGCAGTTTAATCCTCATGGTCAAGCTTTTGGTCCATCTTATAACACAGTTCCGTTTAACCAACCTTTTATGGGAGCTTATAATCTAGCTTTCCAGCCATAGCTCCCATTCCTTGCACACTTGAATCTCCCAGATCTTTCGAAGCTCACAAATGATCTGGTGTGTCATGACCCTACTTGGCCCCCGGTTCCTACCAATCTCCCTTCAGACATTCCAAAGTTTGAGGGGAAAGGTGGTGAGGACCCGGGAGATCATGTCACAACATTTCACCTTTGGTGCCCCTCCAACTCTTTGAATCATGATTCCATTTGTTTATGACTATTTCAATGCACCCTCACGGGGGTAGCCGTGAATTGGTATGTGGAGTTTCCCGGAAACACCTATAGGGTATTCAATGAGATTGCTTTGGTTTTCTTAGACCATTTCTAGTTGCCGGTTCATTATGATACTAGTACTGAGTTATTGTCCACCTTCCGTCAGAATAAGGCCACACATATTTCTGACCACGTTCAAGAGTGGCGTCGGCGGAAGAGATTAGTGAAAGCCAACATTCCTCCAAAGTTCTTATTGGAATGGTTCCTTAAGTCTTTACTCCCATACATTTCTAAGAATGTTTCGATGTCCGACATTGTGACTGAGAAACAAGCTATATTGAATGTCCATCAGTTAGATCTACTTTATTCTCAGTCTGGCATTTTGTATGACATTATTCCTGATGCACCAAGAACAAGACATGAGCCCATGTCATTTCCTAGACCACATGCCTATGGCATCGTGGGGTCCGCATGCACTCGCCCTGTAGACTTGGTAGCTAATCAAATGCAAAAAATTTCACTAAACCAGTCTGCTCCCGGATAGGTACACACCTTGTCCACTTCCACTCCGTCCTCTGATGTACACAATGTGCAATCAACGAAACCGTCGGGTAACCAGCAACCTGGTGGTAAGAAAAAGGGGGGGAAATAATCATAGGGGTGGAAATGACGGAAGTAATAACAATAGAAATCATAATACTCCTCGTAAAGAGAATGCCAACCCTCCTCGAGAAGGCGGTAATGCTAGCGAGGATCGTAAACCTAGGCGTAAGGTGAAATTCCCTTGCAAGCTTTGTGGGGAGGATCATCTTACTCACTTATGTCCTCGAATTGAAGAATCATCAAAGCATTTGGCACAGAGCCCAGCTGTGTTGAAGGATCCCCTTCCTCATCATCAAAACATGGCTTTTCATGCTCCCACCACTAGTTATGGTACTAATGAAACGTCAACGTCTTCTTCCAATACTAGTGGTTATGGATGTGTGAATATGGTTCAGTCGGAGATTTGTGTTGCTACTCGTCAACGAGATTATGGTGCACCCCAACCAAATTTGGGGAATGAGCCTCCCCCTCCTCTTGACAATTCCTTGCATATCGAGAAGCCCTCTATTATGCCATGGATACTGAAAGGTGTTCTCAAGCGCTCCATGCATAATCCTAATGCTTGAGCTGCCCAGAACTACTCCATCATAGAAGATTTGGGCCAAACTCCATGTGCCATGTCAGCTCTTGATGTTTTGCAATCCTGTCCTTCTCAGAAGCATGCCCTTTTGAGTGTGTTAGGAGTTCAGGATGGGGGAAATCCTAGTGTTATCAAGTTCGACACTACTAATGTCCAGCCTCACTTACCTTACCATGTGTATTTTCAATTCCAGGTGGTTTTCCTTAAAAGCTTCGTCAAACGTACTATGGTTGATGAAGGTGCCTCTGCATCAGTAATGTCGTTAGCTTGTTGGAAAGTTCTTGGCTCTCCTCCTCTACTCGCATCTACAACTACACTCACTGCATTCGATGGTAGGTCTTTTATGCTGCATCGAATTATCCCTTCCCTTGTTGTCTCCTTGGGAGGTACATCCGCGCCTATTGAAGTCAAAGTGGTTGATGCGCCCATCGACTACAACCTTTTACTGGGTCGGAAGTGGATGTACGCTATGGAGGTTGTCACGTCTACTATGTTTAGAGTTATCTGCTTTCCCCATGAAGACAAGAGTGTGACGATCGATCAGCTGGATTATGTTGGCACTCCTTCAACAACATCCACGGGATTTGTAGTCCCTCAAGTTTCTGATTGTCAGCCGGCAACTGGGAAAATAGGTGTTGGAATGTACCCCTCATTGATGGGAACTTTTAACCATTCGGCGCCTGTGAATTTTATTGGAACCATTACCGACAATGCATCTCCTCCTTCGAATAATATGTTATTCCGTACCTCCTATTAAAATGATCCGTGGATTTTACCATCCACAAATTCCACGTTTGGAGACATTGCGCATGTTTGGATGTCTATGCCTTTATCTGTAGTGGAGCTCACTTACAATCATATCCAACAACCACTCCAGATCCGGATATTTCTTCCTCCTAGACAATTGAAGAAGATCCCGTTACACTGCCAGTTTGGGCAGCCAACTCGTCTTGCTCCCACGATTTCCTTGATGGTACTTTTCCATCTGATGAAGCTATCCTCGAGGCCATGTGTGGTAGTGAGAGGCCTTGGGAAGATATGCAACATCGCTCTTATTTCCTTCCCAACCTCGAGCTCATTGAGCAGGACTTTAAGATGACTCTAGTTGAGATGGTTGGTCACCCTATGGCTCTTTTGGAGTCACATGATGTTTTTATGGAGGGGAATATGGCCAATATTTCTCCAACCATTTCGATTAACATCTCTCACATTCCCGGAAAGATAGAGAAAATTTACGTCGGTGTCGATTGCACTCATGAGGAGATTGCTATTTACATTGACTAGTTTACTAAACTCCGGGAAGATTTCGCCTGGTCATATGAGGAGATGCCAGGAATAGACCCCTGCATTTTTGAACACGATATTAGAACATATCCTGATGCTAAACCGGTTCGACAACGCTTACGTGTTGTGAACCCTAGGATGGCAGCTGCTATTAAGGTAGAGGTGGAGAAATTGCTCAAAGTTGGTTTCATCTACCCCATTCCCCTCACCGAATGGGTGTGAAACCCTGTTCCTGTGGATAAGAAGCAGGGAACGATCTGTGTATGCACTGATTTCAGAGATTTGAACCGTGCATGTCCAAAAGACAACTTCCCCACGCCATTCATTGATCAAATATTGGATACTTGTGCGGGGAGTGAGATTTTTTCATTCATGGATGGATTCTCGGGTTATAATCAGATTCAAATCAAACCCGCGGACCAACATAAGATGACATTTATTTGTCCATGGGGAACATTTGCATACTGGAAAATGCCCTTCGGCCTCAGAAACGTCGGAGCTACTTTTCAGCAAGCCATGACCTATTCCTTTCACGATCTTAAGATGATTATAGAAGTTTTCTTGGATGATCTTGTTAGCCATTCTCGCAAGAGAGTGGACCACCCCAAGCACCTCCATATGATTCTCGAACGATGTATCCACTACAAAATTCGATTGAATCCAAACAAATGCATCTTCGCTGTTAGGACTGGTCGCCTTCTAGGATTCATAGTTTCGAAGGAGGGTATTAGAGTCGATCCTCTCAAAGTTGAGGCAATACTTCAGTTGCCTCCTCTGCATAATCTGTTACAACTTTAGATCCTCCAATGGAGAGCTACTTTTCTGCGTCATTTTATAGCTAACTATGCTAGTATTACTAAAGGTTTCACACACCTATTGAAGAAAGACACACCTTTTTATCTGGGATGAGCGAGCCCAATAGTCTTTCAACGATCTTAAGAAATATTTGGTATCGGTCCTTGTGCTTAGTCCGCCGGACTTTACATGAGATTTCATTCTTTATGTGGTCGCGTCTCAAGAGACTTTTGGCATGGTCTTGGTTCAGGTAGATGATGCACTCGTCGAGCATGTTATCTATTATCTCAGTCGAAATTTAGTAGACGCTGAACTAATATATACTCACGTAGAAAAGCTGGCACTTGCGACTATTCACGTAGTCTAGAGGTTATGGCATTACATTTTGCTTCGAACAACCACCGTTGTAGCTCACATCAATCCATTTCAGTTCATGCTATCGTGACGCCTTATCGAGGGTAAGTATAATAAATGGATTGTGATCCTTCAGGAATTTGATCTCGATTTTTCTTTAGCAAAATCAGTGAAATCATTGGTGTTTGCTGAGCTTATGTCGGACCTTCCACAGCTTGACAAGGATGTCATTCATGGAGATTCCTTTTTGTATGGACACTTATTTCTTATCTCGATCGAGGACCCTTGGTATGGGGATGTCATTGTATATCTCCAAACTTTGAAGTTTCCTCCGCATTATTCACGAGACGAGCAACGACGTGTGAGACATCATGCTAAAGATTATACTATCATCGGTGACACTTTGTATCGTCGAGGAAAGGATTCCATTCTCCGTCGTTGTTTGACTCACGAAGAAGCGGAATGGGTACTTAATCATTACCATGAGGGGGCGTGTGGCGGTCACTTATCCGGGCTTGCTACAGCCCAGTGTATCATGCGAGCTGGTTATTTTTGGACTACTATATTTAAAGATTGTATTAATGTTGTGAAGAGATGTCACCCTTTCCAGGTGTTTTATCGGAACATACACTCGCATCCAGCGCCCCTCCATCCGGTCGTCACTGCCGGTCCCTTCACCAAGTGGGGGGTAGATTTCATGGATTGCAAACCAGCTTCAGTTGGGGGGAATCACCATATTATCATGGTCGTGGATTATTTTTCCAAATGGGCTGAGGCCATGCCTACTACTAAAGCTGACGGTGCTACTGTAGCCCATTTCGTGTTCAACCAGATTATCACTCAGTTCAGTATCCCGAAAGCGATTGTCACTGACCATGGCCGTCACTTTCAAAATAAGATTATGGAGGATTTGTCTCTCAAGCTTGGGTTTCGTCAAGAACACTCGTCTTCCTACTATCCTCAAGCGAATGGTCAGGTTGAAGCAGTAAATAAGTCTTTGAAGACCATTCTCCAACGTACCATCAAACAAGCAAGACCAATTGGCATATCATGTTATATCCTGCTTTGTAGGCATATCAAACCGCAGTTAATACTTCCACCAGGTTCTCACCATTCCAGTTAGTTCATGGTTTGGACTCACTTTTACCAATTGAAATCGAAATCCCTTCGCTCAATCTAGCCATAGAGATTTTCCCTGATACGACAGAGATTGAGCAACATTTAATACACCTCGAGCAACTTGACGAGCATCGTCGAGATGCCGCTGTAGCCATTGATGTTAACAAGCATCATGTCAAGGTCCAATATGATAAGTCTGTCTGTCCCCGACAATATGATGAAGGTGACTTGGTACTCTTGTATGACCAAGCTAAAGAACCCTTGGGGGCAGGAAAGTTCAAACCCATGTAGCACAGTCCATACATTGTGAGGCATGTCCTTGAAAAAGGATCTTAAGAGTTAGAAGACTATGAGGGAGTTGTCTTGAAGGAGCCTAGAAATGGGCTCTACCTCAAGCAGTATTACGCTTCAACCTTTGGTTCAAGCTGATACTTTTGTACACTATTGTATAGTTTTTCTGTACATAGTTTAGATTGCCTTTTTGGTTGTCGGGTTTACTGATTAGCCTCTGTTTTATTGACAAATGTCAATGGGATGTCCTACGTTCTTAGGTTTCGCGGATGGTGCTAGCCGACATACGCAGCAGCTTGCTTCTGCTGCCTGGGTTATCTTTTCACCTGACCACCTAGTTGTGTCTTTAGAAGGTGCTTGTCTCGGTCCTACATCTAATAATGTGGCTGAGTATAGTGCCATTGTTGATCTACTTCGGGATGCCATTTCACATGACATCCAATCTTCAGAAATCTGCCTGGATTCACAACTAGTTGTGTCTCAGCTGAATGGGTAGTACTGTGTATGAGACCCTACATTACTACGAATATTCATTAAGGTACGACTCTTGGAGAGACATTTTGTTTCAATTACATATATTCATATTCCGAGAAGTCATAATTATATATCTGATTTATACGCTAACTATGTATTAGATTGGCATTTGTCACATTCATCATGAGCACGTAAATACAAAGACATTCATACTTTTGTAACATACACAAATAGTAGAACCAAGAACCAAAGTTGTATATATATATAAATACGTCCAAAAATGGTAGTGTCATACAAAAATGGATCCCGTAGCCCTCAAAAATATACATATCGATACAAAATGATGAGACCCTGGGATATCTATTCCCAACGAGGAGGTCTAGCTTCCACCTTGATGGGATGTGTCTCATAGTAGTACTATACTGCGTTGGCCATTCGTTGTAGTAGCCGCACCCACTCACTAGGAACACCCACTACCTGGTGTTGCATAGCCTTAGGTAGTTGGGTTACCTCTATCAGTGGTACTCAGGAAACCATCCGTGATATGTTGTGCTGCAACATCTGGAGTGTGCGCCCTGCCGCAACATATGTTGCTACCTCATCCCTACCCCGACGACCATGTCTCGGGAAGCCCTCGGGTCTCGCTGGGCCTTTGTCTACAAGAAAACAGTCAACCATTAGTACATGATACTACCACCAAAAATATTTTTTGCATTTCAACTATAATAAAAAAATCCATAAAAATTTAATAACCACAAAACCAAAAGAGTACTCACCAATGTCTCTAAAAGCTACGCCTAGTGGGAGCAGCATGTCACAGTCCTGTTTGAAGTCTATCCCCGCATAGGGGTAGTCCCTGATAGCGATCACCTTCCGGTTCCACCAAGGGAATAACTCCTCAGTATATGGTGACGCCAAGCGGCAACCACCCTGTCATGTTAGGATCTCATCCCATCGGATCAGGGCTGGATCACGAAGACTATGACGAGGGACATCCACCCTCAGACTAAGTCCCGGAACCCTCTCAAAGAAGAAACTGCAGAGGATGCTACCATACCCAAATTTTTTGGCCTTACCCTCTTTGCATTCTGTCAGTTGTGTCTTCATAGACACCAATAGAGTAGTACACCAGTCGAATATAGTAGGTTGCAAGCATTGTGATGCGTAGAAAATCACCGGTCTGGATGCCTGATGCAGTGCTTTGGATCCCGTGATCCGCACTAGAGTAGCCACAAACATATTTGTACTCAGATCCGTTATGAAATTGACTGGGACTTGACTTCCCACCGGTCGTGTGTTGGCAGGACAATACCGTACTATGTAGTCTTGCACAATGATCCCACCACCCATAGTCCGTGACAAAAGACTAGCCACCTCCCCTCTAAGGGACAAACTGGTAATGAAATAGATATCCTCTACTTCCAGTGTTAGTGTTTTCCCATTGAGGATGAAGTGTTGAGCACCCACATCCCAGTAGTTTATCAGATGACGGAGTAGTAGGTTTTGGGCCCTTAAAACCCCTAGACTCCAGTACTTATATAAGCCACATGCTTGCAATGCCTGTTGTGCTTGCAAATTATTGTGCACGACCTCATCAACCTAGACATGATCTCTCTCCCTCCACTCTAGAACCATACTAGAGTGAAAAACAAGTGAATTTTGGTCAGTTTCATGATTAAAACTTTCTTCACGGCCATACCCACGAGAAAAATTGTAGACAATGGCGGGTAGACGCGGGCAATCAGTTTTTTGACTACGCATTTGGTGCCCTACCCGCGACCTGCATACTTATAGCCCACGGGTAGCGCCGAAGCCATCTAGGGCTTGGCCAAACTAAATAATCCACCGACCAAAACTGAAATAAAAACATTAAAATGAAAGGTATGGCAGTGACCACTAACCTGCTCTGGATGGTTCGTTGAACGATCGCTTGTATCTCCCACGATTGGTTTAAAGTTTTAGGTAAAAACTACCCACTAAACTCCAAATTGGTGAATAGTGCAAATAAATTGAAAGTTATTAAATTTTATTACTATTTATAATTTTTTGGACCCACTTTTCTATAGTTTTTTCCAGTTTGAGCCGTTATGAACTAATATCGTGTCATGGAGTAGTGTTTTTCAACAGATTTCCTCGACGAGAGTTGTTCTGAACCATTTCACACCTATGATAGGTACTTTTCACACCCGACATATAGGTTAGATGTTTTATATTCGCATGCATTATGCATTTGACCTGTTGACCATTTTTCATAAACCCTAGGTGCGACCTCGCTTCATAACTGACCATTTTTCAGCATTGCTGGTACCTCGTGCTGGTTGATGGGGGATGCCTTAATTCCCTCCTTCCAGCGAGTCTCGTTCTATCGACTTCAACTCATTTATTCTGGGACTTGAGGCTTAGAGTTCAGTTGAGTACCTTGAGGCTTGCAGTCATTAGTGGCGGGTTCTCTCACCATCAACAGTTTTGGGAATACATCAATGTCCCCTGATCGATGGATTCATCCTAGTGTTCGACTTCAACCCATTTATTCACACTCTGATGATTGTGCTCGGTGCCCTGATTCCCATTTTCATTATCGGCGGGTCATCTTGCGTCTGTTAACAGTATACATCATTGACCGGTAATCAGACGATGTCTCATCAGGTTCGACCCCAACTCCTTTATTCACTTGATGGGACTTGCACCATCGAAGACTTGTGTAGAAGACCCCAGGCGATGGTGGCATTCAGTATGCTACATATGACGTTGACTTTACATTTGAGATATCACCTCTCAGATTTCAGTAGTTTGTATCTCCAATTTGCACCAGTTGTCTTCTTTTCAGTGGAAGACCATATCTTACTGTAGAGGGATCATGGCTATGATCACTTATCACATCTCTCCATTATGTACTTCCTATTCATGGCCATTATATCAGATTGTTGTACTATACCGGCATGTATTCAGAGATACTATTGTATTATGACGAGTGAGCTGTTCTTTCCACTTGTGTCTCCATCACTCCACTTCTGAGTTTTATAATGTATTTTGGCCATCGTAGCACATTTCAGTCTCTGACCTCACACATTAGGGGGCATCTGTTACACAGAAATCTTCCACCCTGTGAGAATCAACATTATTTGGCCTGTAGGATCCATTCCAGTGACTCAGATCCATTTTTATCCTTCAGTGATACCAGTTTGCCCTATTTTTATTCCTACACACATGTTGCATCACTATAACATGCATACCCGCGAGTTGCATCCCTATAGCCCACGGGTATCAAGTAAAATGGTAAAAACCACTATTTTATTACTTTTTACTCCCAAAAAGAAGTCATTGGGTGACCTTTGGCTCTCCATCTGCCCAAGTAATGTCTCGATGAGTCCTTTCACCTACCTTTGAGAGGACTATATATTGAGCACATATGGCTTATGGACGGGAGGAAGAAGAGAATAGTAAAGGAACTCTAGTGGATTTATTCCCTATCTTGAGTCTACACTCATTGATCCTTGTAGTTGTGAACCTCTTATGTTCACCTTCCAAACTCCTTCTAGTTTGAATTTTCCATTCATGGAGGATTGAAGTGGTGGAGGCACAAGTGGATTGATCTAGATCTTGATTCAGATTGGTTGCCGACAAGAGGTCGTATCACTTTTTACTTCTTCTTGTTCATTAATAGAAATACTCATATTCTCGTCCATTCATGGTGTGAATGTCATTTATTATATATTGGGTTACATTTGCTTATGATATTATGGACCATTATTATTGATAATGTTAATGTCAAGTATATATTATATGTACTTGTTGGATATTGGTTGTCAATACTAATTTGCAGATTACAAGTGCGTAGATTCAAAGCTCCAACGGGGATCTACATCAAACGTTGGATTGAGGTTGGTCATATTTATCCATTATCTTAACATTGTCATTTATAATAGCATTGCTTTGAGAATTGAGTAGATTTCTGGTAGTCATCTATTTGTTGTGGTATTCCCAAGCCATAGTGAGTTTTCTCCAATACACAAATGATTGATGTTGATTTGTGTGCCCCCCAACTAGTTTCTGGTTTCCAAATATATGTTTCCCCCCAGTAGGTGGGATTTGTGGCCGCTAAGAAGGAAGTGGGACGAACAAAGGAAATTGGTTGTTGGTCCCGCTTGGGGTACTAACAAAAGGTTGTCCTCCGCTAGGTTGGGTTTTTGGCCCCCACAGAGAAGATGATGCTGATGGAGTAGGTTGATGATTGGTTCCACTTGGGGCACCAACAGATGGTTGTCCTCCAAAAAATGAGTCTTGTGATCCCCACAGGGTGGATGGTCCTGGCGAAGGAGGTTGGTTATTGGTTCCAGTTAGGGGACCATTGACTGGTTGTCTTCTGGAAATAGTATAGATTGTGGCTGGAGATTGGACTCGAGTCAAAACAGGTGTTCTGACAGTATAAATGGGTGGCCTTCCAACAGGAAAATTAGAAGGAATTCATTGTGCAGGTTGGTTGGATGCACTAGTGGTACTGAATTTTGAAGATGATTGTGCACTAATTATAGATGATAAGCGAAATGAAAGGAAAGTAGGGTTTGTCCCATGAGTAGGAATGTTCCCTGAATATGAACCAAATATATCATTTGGCAGTAAATCAGGGGAAGGTTGGAGCGGCATTTCCGACGTCATTTGCATGGGTACTGAAAAAGTGCGGAAATCATTGATGGCTTGGCCCAGAGTGGTGTTCCATAATAATGAGGATGGATAAAAAATGTTTGTTCTTCCTAAGTCATCAGAGAAATATTCTGGATGGATCCAGTCTGTGGGTCCAGATTGACCTACAAATGATGTGGCATAGGTAGTATCATAAGAAGTGGATCAGAGGGATCTATAATCATGAGGATTTACCACTTGAGAAGTGGATATTGGTGGGTATTGTGAGGTCGAAGCCAGTATTTGTGCAGCTTCACATCTAAGTTTTTCCGTCTCCGCCTGTTCATGGGATAGACTAACCATTTTTTATCGTATGGATGCCATGATGTCATGACCTAAAGGGAGATTGGGGGAAGGCATTCCAAATGATCTATTGCTAGAAGATACAAATTCGTAGCTTCATATAACCGAGGGAGAATATATGACAGGTGGGGTTACCAACTATACAAAGGGATGGTTAAAGTTCGTAGCAAAGCAGATTTTCGAAGGGGGGGGTGGATCGGATTCCTCAATAATATCGACATATCCTTTAGGGAGATCAAATTGTGATGGCATAAACGGATCAGTGCTGGCTTCTGGAACGATAATAACGTCTGGAATAATGTTGACTTGAGGTGAGACACTAACCTTAGGTGCTAAAGTGGTTTCCACTATGGTGGTAACTTATGGTGCAACAATGGATTGTGGTAATGCACTAGTCTCAGGTACTACACTAGTCTTTGGGATAGTACTAGTCTTTGGGACTATGCTATGAGTTTGGGGTCTCGTAGAAGCTGGTGGTGTTGTGCTAAGTGATTGTGGGACGGTCCCCCATCTAGCTAGTCTGCTAGTAGGGGGTGTAGATATGCGTGAAGGTGGTGTACGACTAGTTCTAGGTACTGGTTCTAGACTCTTCCCTTGTTGTCTTCATGATTTTCTTTGGTCCTCCATGGAACATGATTAAATTTTCGAGGGGAAGTCTCGCTGAAAAAGAAATCAAAAAATCTGAAGAAATCGAGTGTGCAAAAGGGGAGCTAGGAAAAGAAGAGGCGCACAGGACAAAAAAGAAAACTCAAAAAACTATATTGAGACTATTGTCACAGTAAGCGAGCTACAACAAAATGGCCAGAAAGAAAACAAGCAGCACTAAAAATAAAAGACTCTCTATAAGGTACAATTGCAATAAATCCTCCTATCTAAGGTATGGACACCTCAACAGATCGTATCCTTGGCAAGGTGATGAAATCCTAGTCGAAGAATACAAAGTGAGACCAAAATCTGAAAGTATATGCCTCTACCAAAAGGGATCCCAGGTAGAATATCCATAGAATAAAGGTCACTAAGATAGCTCGTTCATGACACGTTTGAGAAGGTTTATTGGAGCTTATGTCTTTGATCCCGCGTACAACCGGTATGGAGGCCAGAAACTACAAGGAAGACAATGGATTAATGTCCTTAGGTGCTAAGTGGAGTGTGGTATTCCATAAAGTCTATCTGGAACCAGTCCTCACTGCTTACCCCCGTGAAACGGGAGGTCCTCCCAATAAATTGGTGTAAATCCGTGTCAAAAAATACAAGAGGATTTGAGCACCCTAAAGGAAAAAAACTATGTTTCATATGTAAAGTGGCAGGGGGGAATGATTTGGCTTCCTATCCCCGATGTCGTACCTAACTACACAATTGTTTTGTATCCTCAAGTGAGGTTAATGTGTGTTTAGTTAGGCTATTAATTTTAAGGGCTAGTTGTTAACTCAAGAGGTCACAGGAATGCAACTCGATGGTGTGAAGAATTGACTCAAACCATGCATTTATAATGAATCAATGCAACTTTTCTTTTCGATGAATGTCTAGCTATGGGAAGTAGAGATTTGTTTTATTCCCAATAACAAGCATAAACAAAACGTTTTTCAAAAAAAGAGAAAAAATAAGTCACTTTTTTATGCCGAACCAAAAGTAAATTACTCTTTCAAGAAATGAATGGATCCAACTACTAATTGAAAAACAAATTCTTTGTTTTATTTTCTACTTCAAATGAGTATCTAAACTATGACAAGTAAATGGAACAACATCTTATGATTGGAAAAAACAACTTGATCGTTTAAGTGAAGGAGAAATAGATCTTGAATAAATATTATCTAAGCCAATTCAAAGAATTACAAATGAAAATAGTTTTTCTTAAGTAATGAATTTTCCATTAACTTCTTTTAAGGATGCAAACTAGTATATAAAAAAAAATTGCCTTGAATTTTAAAAAATGATCACTTTTTGCAATGAAGAAGTCAAGAATCCAAGCAAAACAAATTCACTCTTGTCACTTTAACTCAAAAAATCCAAACCAATATAAATAAGGGTTCGAAATCTATTGCAAGAAATGCAGGAGTCAGACTGGAATCACACAGGTCTGATAAGGATCAGAGAGGTGCACTCAAACAAAAAATCAAAAACCAAAAATAACCAAGCAAATAACCAAATTGAGATGGGACACAGGGAATTTTCACACTCTATTGCACCGCTAGGGCGCAAAAATATCAATATTTTTGCTCTGTGGTATGTGGGGGGGGGCACGGATTTTCTGTGTAGGTGGATAAGGGAGAAAGTATGAGAAATTCTTTGTGCTTTTCTCAAGTTTGCAGACCCAGAGAACTGATTTCTGAGGATCAAAGCGATAAATAGAGGTCAAGGGTTGATTAGATGCAAAGATAATGAATCAAATTGGTAAAAAGCAACAATTTAATAACCAAATGAAGACTGGGATGTCCCCAGTGGAGTTGCCAGTTTATGTTCAAGTAAATTCGTCTTACGGATAGTTAAACTTACTCATAGATCAGACAAGATTTAAGCAGACCTAATCTAAGAAAGCTAAGTAACAAGAGGGATCTTAAACTCCTAGATCTAGTTCAATGTATGAATATCAGAGCATTGAGAGAGAGAGAAGAAGGTGTAAATTACTTTATATCGGTTGGTTGTCCAAGCTTCGGCTCCATGCTTGATGTCCAAGATGTGAACCTGTGTGAGCAAGACAAGCACAAAATCTCCAAATACCAAATACAAATATCAAAGTCTAACTTCTAATGAGAACATATCATGAATCTAAAATAACAAGAAACATCATATGGGAGAATAATCCAATTTGTATTAAGGTAGCTCAAAGAAGAATAGTACAATGTTACCCTTGATGAACAAGCAATAGTGGCTCCTTCCAAGCCTTCCTCCTTTCTATATTTGCAAAAGCTCCATGACCATAGGTTTGAATCCTCCAATGTTCTCCCCTTAGCTCATGGATGGCCTCCTTCTTATAGGATTTGGGAGGCCAACCACTAAGAGAGGAAGGTGGATTTAGATGAGTGAATGGTGGATCACGAGGTTGAACCAGGCCAAAGAGGGAGGGTGAGTTAGGATCGAGAGGAGATCCAACCCTAAGAAAATATCCCAAAGGTAAGATCCACTTTCCAAGCTAAGATATGGTTAAGGTAACTTTCGTTCCCCAGACACTAAGCAAGGTGTGAAAATGATGTAATTTTCACACCCCTGTAGGCATCCAGAGCGCAAAAATGAGGAATTTTCGAGCCTTGCACCACTAGCAGGACACGAAAATCCTAGTAAGGTGCTCAAGGATGTGGCATTTGGACTTCATGAGTTGGAATTCGGATGAGGTAAGTTGGATTTATCTCCAAGAACTTCAAGGAGGCCTAGGAGGGGACTAACTAGGCAGAAGTAAGGTCCAACACTCATTAGGAGGTAGCGCCATTAGGTTCTGCATGGTGTTATGACACGAAGACATGAAATGGCACTCAAAATGGGACTTTGAGTTATAACACAAGTGTAGTACCACCAAGCGACGGAAGGGTCATCAACAGGAACAAAGGACTAGTTGCGAAGTGTAAAAGAGCCGATGAATAAGGAATATTTAGTTATGTTAGTTAGTAATGGGTCATTTGGACAATTTTGTAACGATCATGTGAGCCTATAAATAGGAGTATGATTGTAAGTCTAAGGGCATATTTTATCTTTTGATGTATGGATTGCATCTGGTTTTGGGTACGTTTTGCATGAAAGACTTAACATCTTTCAGAGATAGTCTTTTTTATTTCCCGGATAACAACTGTTGTTCTGAGTTTGTAATGGTACTGCGATAGGCATTCCAGAGAATTCTGCAATGTATGAGGCAAGTTGATGAATAATGAGAAGGGTTGATTGATCTATGTATTTGTCTCTTTTGAGTTATCGCAATGTGGTTGAATATGTGTTGTGGAAATGTTTGATGTCGCTACACGGTTCTACATGTTTTATGAATGAAAGCGCAGTTATGTTATGTATGTCAGATATGTTAAGTATGTTTCGATAATATGCTATTGCATAAACCTAATTAGTCTGTCGATTGTGAAATTGTAGCTAGGGTTTTCACCCTAGCTTGTGCAAATGAGCACCTACTAAGGAGAAGGGCATGTTTAATAGCAGTTCAATAAACAGTAAATTAAAGCAGTAAAACAGTATGAAATTTAACCTAGCATGAGCATTAATAGAAATAAAAAACAATGACAAGATGATGGAAATTTTCCTTTTGTATTAAATTTACCTCAAGTGTTGAGGTTGGTGGAGCTCTTGCAGTAGTCCAAGAGGGCTGCTTCCGTGCTCCAATGGGTTCCTTCTCCTTCTCCAAGGTATTTGAATAATGGGCCAAAAGGGGCACTCAAATGGGAAAAACTAGCTCAAATGGTAAGTTAGGGTTTCAAGAGTGATTTTGGCAGAGTGAGGATAGGGAAGATTGTGGATATCAAATGGGGATCCTCCATCACCTATTTATAGGTTTTTAGTGGTGGAGTATTGACCCATGGTTTTTGGCACCATATGGTTTAGGTCAATTGTATAGGGTTTTTGCTTATTTTTTCCCTCTTTTTCCTCTTTTTTTATATTTTTTATTCCCTTTTAGAGGGTTTTTGCTATTTTTGGAGGCTTTTTAATGGTTTTTTAGGGGTTGGGAGGCAAATATGGTAGGAAATATAGACAAATGAGTCATGTAATGAGGGAGATGAGGTAGTGAGCACTTTTTAGGTGTTAACAGATTGCCCCCTGATGTGTGAGAGCAGGAGCTCATCGTATGGCCGATAGATATCATAGGTCATTTATGGTTTTCATGGGATGTGGAGATGAGAAGAAACGAACTAGAGCCCGGAATAATGGTCCTCATCAAACTGCAAAAATTAAAAATACATGACCTCAATAATGAATGAGGAATAATCTCAATATATGGATGAGGCGGGCATACCCATTCTTGTATCAAGATATATAAAATTAACAATGAGGTCCAAAAATGGGGACCTGAAAGATACATGGAGAACCACTGTGTACATCATAAGGGTCCAAAAAGGGGACACAAATCTGGGACATACAGCCGGGTTGACCATGTCTGAGATGAAGAACTGATACATTGGAATATCAATAGTGGTGCTGAGTATGGTACCAGAGGAACTGTTGAACTAGAAGATCATAATGACGCGGGGTCATACCCTCAATGGTACACTGGATTGGAGCTATACTAGGTACTCATGGAAGCATCTGAGTGAGTGGATTCTGAATACAATCACCAACGCAACCCAGATATCTATGGGAACATATAACTGGGTGTTCCAAGGTGACTCACCAATGTGCTAGAGTCGGGGGAAGTCCGAGGTCTTCGACAAATAACTGAAGGGATATATACCTCGCACGATTCTCAACGATGCGATCAAGGTGTTGAAGTCCAGCATGTGAGAAACAACCATTTGGAGAGGCACTGATGACTCCTCTCAAAATGGTCCATAGGCACTCACCACAGATGGTAATGAGTCTAATGTGCAGGGACCTCTGGGTCTATCCTCTGGAATAGATGGGCTGGCGTCGACAGAGGGAGACCTGCAACTACCCAAGAAATGATGTTTCCTTGATAGGAGCACAAGGTGGAGAACCGTAGTGTGAAAGTACTGATGGTAGGATTGACATACTGGCGGGGTGGGGAATAACTGGGAAAATAAGTGGGTGGACTCAAACTTCCTCTGTTTAGAGTATGATAGTGGGGATGATTGGGAAACATATGCAACCGACTGGTGGGAAAGGGATCGTAGCTGTAATGGATTAGGGATGTTGACTGGGATGAGTGATACTCAAGCTGGTGTAAGATGGCAGGAGATCCTGAGGGTGGTTTATTGCAGAATACTCTGAACAAAGGTGACTTTATTGGGGTGCTGCCAAGATGATTGATCATAGTGCCAAGGGGCACTGGTGGGGGATTCTTCATGGTTTTAAGGAGCTCGAAGAAGTGTGCTCAAAATGGTACTATCATGTGGATTTATACGAGCCCAGGACAGTTCATGCTCATGATTGCTTTCAATTTTAAGGAGTCTGAAAGCGATAAGAAGACTCTGAAATAATGGAATGGTACCGCCGTGTGGATTTGTACAAGACCAGGACAGTTCATGCTCGTGGTTTCTTTCAATTTTAGAGAGTTTGAAAGCAAAAAGAAGACTCCAGGGGGGTTCTTTTTCATGTGTTAGTCTCCAAGGCGCAAAAAAGCATAAAGGGATGCAATGAAGAACTCTTCTAGTCGGTGTGACTAGAGTATTCCTTTTTCGTAATTAGTCTACTAGGTCTGGAAAAGGGTTAAACTTATACCAGAATGACGCCCTTTCAGGTACTTTAACAAGCATGAAAGGAAGCAAGACTCCTTGGTGATCTTTTCATTATTTTTAGGAGTCAGAAAAGAGCTTAACAGAAACTCCCTAAGTGCCTTTTTCATAAAGGACTTGTCCGGCCCAAAAAAGGGATAAAATTATACCAAACAAAAGGAATGGCCAAGCAAGGAGAGAGTGTTCAATCAAGGGACATCAATGAGAACCAAGAACGAGGGTGGGGGGGAACACTAGTGGGCCTCCTTGCGGGATGATGAATGGTGGAAAAATAACGAAATAATCGCAGTATGAATGGAGTTAATGGCTCATGCATAAATGTGTAATAATTCGATGGTGGCCGATGTGGTGCGCAAATCGAGGCAGCAAGGTTTCGAGACACAATGTTGGAATTGTTCTTAGTGAGAGCAAGAAATGATCTCAAGCGTCATCACGAGCTCAGAAAACGGAATCTGGTGATATAAACAGTGTAAAAAACTGAGAACGTTCGAGGTGGCATGCAAACTGAGATGACTAGGAGGTAAAAAAGGCCCAAAAACATTTGGGGGTGAGAGCGAGAAATGATCTCAAGCATCACCATGGGCTCGGAAAACAGAATCTGGCAATATAAAAAATGCAAAACACTGACAACGGCCATTGTGGTGCGCAAATCGAGATGGTGATGTGCATGGAAAAAAAATTCCAAAAAAGGGTTTCGTAGAAAAATAGAAACTGAGTTGACCATTTTGAAGGTCGCATCGTGCTGATTCCAGTGGTGGAAAATGTTTGGAAAATGGACTCCGTATGGATCCATAATGGCCAAATCAAGAAAAGTCAATTGTCTATAAATAGTGAGTGGACCCATAATTCCAAGTGTCATTTGTGTGGTTGACTTTGACAGAGAGTGTGGTGGGCCAGAAGTGACAGGGGGATGAGGAGGATCCAGAGGAGCCGGAGGAGGAGCGAGGAGAGGAGGAGTCCGCAATAGAGGAGGCTAGTGAGGAGGATTCTGATGGGGGATATGACTCTCATTAGGGAGTACTGGGGACTCCCCCCGATGCATATGGGCATTTGATATTTTTGTATAGATGGCACGTACTTTATGACAAGGATGTTATTGGGGCTCCTTGATGTATATTTTTTGTATAGTTGAGTGCTGGGACACTCATGACATGTATATGACGATGATATATATATATATATGCACATGGATGCATTTTTTGCAGTGACTATTTTGGTGTACGCACGTGGATGCACTTGTATTGTCTTGTGTTATTTTATTGCCGTGGATGAAAATGATGTGTTATGATAGGCACGTGGATGCCCCTGTATGGTTTTGTGTTATGGTATTGGACATGGATGCAAATGGTTTGTTATGAGAGGCACGTGGATGCCCGTTGTTGTAGATGCAGTCTTTTTGGGATTTTTATGTTTTTGATGTGATGATTATCCATGATGGATGATTTTACATGGTGTGATTGATATGCCGGTCTAGGATTTTGTTAGCCATTTGATCTGTGACACTATTATGAGCTCTTGGGACATGAGTGAATATTATGGATTCAAACTTTCGTCTTAGCTGTTTTGTGCGCAAAAACTTTCTAAAGAGGCAAGCATCACGCACCTAGTATCAGTTGTTGAGCTGGGAGACAAGCAGCTGGGAGTCAAGGAACGCATGAAGGTGACGTATACCCATCTGAAGGGAAGCTATCAGGAGACTGGTCACAGCATCATACTCATCTTGGTTATTGGTAGCAACGCCTATGCACATTCCGTCAAGGTGAAGCAAGTCATGTGAAGGGAAAAATAAGATCCACGCTACAGAGGGAAGGTTAGGAGGCCAACGGCTTGCTCCATCGGTCAAGCCAATGTAATAAGGTGGGAGATGGTCCATATGTAATCTTGCAAAAATGATGAATGTAAGGTTGCGGTAAAAACAAAAATGAAAAACAAAAGGAAAAGCAAACTGTACAGGATGGACCAATGGGTTCGCGGGATTGTTAAGGATAAAAGCATTTAAGATACAACCCATTGCGGGGGTTGCGCAAGGGGTGACCTTCTGAGTCAGTTAGAATGTATGCCCCATGTCCAAGGTAGGTATGCACTATTTAAGGGCCTTGCCATATGGATTTGAACTTCCCTTTACCTGTCTTGTCGTGGGCTTGGTCGTAAACCAGGACTAGATCTCCTTAACGGAAAGCTCGTGGGTGGACATGTTTGTCATAACCAGCTTTGGAGCGGTTCTTGGCAGCTTCAATGGTTTGGAAGGTTGCACTACGGTCCTCATCAGCTTGTTCTAATAACAGTAGGCGTTGTTCAAGTGGGGAGGTGTCGAGGAGAAGTTTAATAGCGATGTGTAGGGCAGGGATCTGACACGCGATGGGGAGGACAGATTCGACACCATGAACTAAGTGAAAAGGGGTGAAACCGGTGGCGGTCTTAGTTGATGTACGGTAAGCCCATAATGCAGAGAAAAACATGTGATGCCAATTGGACTTATGTCGATCAACAGTGCGTTGGAGGATTGTTTTCAAAATTTTGTTAATAAACTCAACTTGGCCGTTCCCTTGGGGGTAGTAAGAAGAGGCATACTGATGTTTGAAATTAAGGAGAGTTGACAACTGATGCCAAATGGCATCTTCAAAATGTGAACCATGGTCTGAGACAAGTTGTTTTGGGACCTCGAATCATGTAATAACATGGTTAAAAAAGAAACGGGAAACAGTGTCGGATTTACAATTAAAGGTGGGCATGGCTTCAGCCCATTTGGTAAAGTAGTCGATGGCGAAAATGATGTACTTATGGCCATTTGTGGATGAGGGTTTACATTCCATGAAGTCGACGGCCCATTTGCAAAAAGGGCCAACGGTGACGACTGGGTGAAGTGGAGCAGGTGGTGTCCTGGCCTTTGGGGAAAAGAGTTGGCAATTATGGCAATGCTTGACTATTGTGATGCAGTCGGTAAATAGTGTGGGCCAGAATTATCTGGTGTGGATGAATTTCTAGGCAGCGACCATCAATGAGAAATATCCGCCGCATGCGGTACTATGACAGTCGTTGAGGACTTGTTCGGCTTCCTCGTGTGTAAGGAAATGACGGAGGATAGTATCAACCCCTTGCCGGTAAAGGACATCGCCCAAGAGGAGATATCGAGAGGCGTGGTGATGAATAATGCAGTGTCCATCGCGATTTATGTTGGGTCTAAACTTCTGCATTCGAAGGTACATCAAAATATCACCATATCATGGGTCATCTGACGAGATAATGAACAAATGATTGTCTGGTAACTCATCGGAGATTGGAGGGGATGGAAAAAGGGATGGGAGGTCGGTGATGAGCTGGGCAAGTGCAAGGGATTTAGTAATCTTAGGGGTTGTGAAAGTTAGGTCATATTCTTGGAGGATAATTACCCATTTAGTGACGCGACCTTGCAGCAGTCGCCGACTCAAAAGGTAGACAATGGGGTTGGAGTTGGCGACAACTGTAGTATGACTGAGTAAAATGTAATGGTGCAATTTTTGTATGGAAAATATGATGGTAAGGGCCAATATTTCTTCATATGGGTAACGTAGGGGAGGTCCAAACAAGGTTTGGCTGACGTAATAAATGACATGCTCCTGGAAAGCAATGTCTTCTTGAACAAGGACCCCTGACATGATGTGGTCGAATGCTGAGATGTAAAGGATGAAGTCCTGAGAGAAATATAGAGGGGAATTCAAAGGGGCTTGCATGAGAGATTTTTTAAGGGATTCGAATGCAGCTTGCGCTTGGTCATCCCAAAAAAATGGGATGTGGGTACAAAGGAGACATAAGAAACCATGAACTCTGGTGGCATAATTAGGAACGAAGCGGCGGAGGAAATTAGATTTCCCCTATAAGCTTTGTAGCTGCCGGAGCGTGCTTGGTGCGGGAAGGTCTAATATGGCTTGAACTTTGAGGGGGTCTATAGCGATTCCTTTGTGGGAAACAATGAAACCTAACAACCAACCTGCCGGAATGCAAAACACACACTTGAGTGGGTTCAAGCAGATCTGATACTGGTGACAACGCAGAAAAAATTGCTGGAGGTCGTGAAGGTGGTCAGATTGTTTCTTGAAACATGTTGTGAGATCGTCAAGATAGACTAATAGGATATGAACCAAGTCGTGAAAACAATAGGTCATGGCCCACTGGAAGGTGGTGCCAAAATTTTTAAGGCCGAAAGGCATGACACGACAGGCAAAGATGCCCCATGAGGTAGTGAAGGCAATCTTGTAATGATATTCCTTGCGGATCTGAATCTGGTTGTACCCAGAGAAACCGTCCATGAAGGATAGGACTTCATGCCCCACACATGCATCGATGAGTTGCTCAATAAATGGCGTGGGGAATTTGTCTTTGGGACATGCTCAGTTTAAATTGCGGAATTCAGTACATACCCTGATGATGCCTTATTTTTTGTTAATAGGGACAAGGTTAGAAACCCAAGTGGTGTATGCGATAGGATAAGTGAAACCTGCGGTACGAAGTTTCTCAATCTCTGCTTTAACGATGGGGAGCATTGATGGGTGAATGGGGAGCTATTTCTAGTGAACAAGGGGCACATCTGGACATGTGTCAATGTGGTGTTTTATGATAGCGGGGTTAAGACCAGGCATTTCGGTATAGGACCAGGAAAAAACATCGCAAAATTCTTGAAAACGTTTATTGTATTCTCCGATCTCGTACTCGGTACAGGAGGCTCCCAAGGTATTGATTTCAGGGGCACCACTTGGGGTAGAGATATCAATGTGGATTGTGGGTAAAATATTGGCCATGTTACCTTCCTCAAAGGCATCGGGAGTGGGAATGGGCTCTTTAAACCAGTCGACTTTGGTAGGAAGGAAATATTTGGACTCAACCAAAAATTGGGTGGCTTTGGTGGTGGAGGACTCTTCCAGGAGGAAATAGGAACGATGGTGCATATCCTCCTAGGGGTAAACAAGTGTAGTAAGAGCCTCGAGAATCTCTTCATCATTGTGGAAACTTTGTGTCATCAAATCGGTTGACGAGGGACCACTAGTAGAAGAGATCATATAAATGGTATTGACCTCTCCGGTGGGCGGGGATTCTAGGGGGTGGATCTCTTCAATGGTGGGGGAAGCCGTCTTGAGGTCCAATTTATTCATCTCATAGAGAGATTCTCTGTAATCTGGGAGATCTGGATAGTGATGTGAGTAATGGCCGTAAATACCGCATATTGCATAAGGGTGGTTGTTACATAGTGATTTATCGAGAGGCTTAGGGTTAGGGTCGAGTTGGAAAACCGGGATGTTGGGGTCATCGTCAAGCATTTTCATGTGCTCTTGTAATGCAGGTAATTGTGGACATTGATGGGTAGCATGGCCCAACTCATCACACAAAGAGAATTCAGGAGGAGCGTGAAACATGGGGGAAGTTTTGACCATTTTTGGTGGGGGTAGAGCGGTGTATGGTTGTGGGCCTCTGCCCCTAGTGTGCTTGACAATAGGGGATGGTTTAGTGGATGAGGAAGGAGTAGGGACACCGGGAGGTGGTTGACTAGTAGTGGTGATGGGTTGCACCGGTTGTAGGACGACATTTGGTGTCAGAGGGGAAACGAGAGGCGTGATATACCACATAGGTAATCCTAAAGTTAACCTGGGGATGCTGAGAGTGACCATAACCAAGGCGCTTACTACTCCCAAAGGGGGGAATAGGAAGGGGATCGTATGGATGGGTGTAACACCAACATGAATAGGTACCAATGGTGGTTGGGGTAGCAAGGGCATTTGATGGTTGGGTGTTTGTGTATTGTTGGAGAGGGTACATAAGTCAGATATTTCGGTCGCTGGTGATGGGGGTGGAATAGATTGGAATGTGGAAGTCATCGATGTATCTGAGTAAACTTCAGGTCCCACTGAGGAAACTAGCAAGGTAGATGCATCACAAATGGGTTGTTCAACCATGGGGAGAATGTTTTCGGGTGCAGTGGGGGCATTGGGATCATAATAGGTGAGTTGATCAATATTGACCACGCATCCTTCATAGGGGAACATCATGGTACACAAAACGGATGAGGCAACCGCCTGCATGGCGTACATGTAACTGTTTCCAAGTAAGAGGTTATAATCAAGTTGGGTGTTGATGACCTCTATGTCAATAAACACTGTTTTACTAGCCAACTGGATGGGGACATTAGCTAAGAGACCTTAAGGTTGAGCCGAACAACCGTCGTAGGCTCGCAACGCAGTGGTGGACTGCTGGAGAGTAGGGGATCCCAACTTATGCCAAACAAATGTGCACTTAATGCATGTAGAGGCACCCTCATCGATGATGCACCGATGGATGACAAGATTTCGAATGGATATAGAAACTTGGAACACTAATGTGGAAGGCAAGCATGGCTCGGATTGGTCCAAATCAAAGGCCATCATTTGTGAATCAGTGGGTCAATAGCACCAATGGCTAATAGAAAAGTCTTGCATTGTGTAGGACAGTTTTTTAAGAACTCTAACACAGACATGGCTGTGGGGGATTGAGCTAAGTCGTCCCTAATATTGTAATTAAATGCAGTGCGAGCATTGGGGTTATTGTTGATGCGGTGAAGTGGGAAGCGAGGGGATTTTGGGGTGCCATCTAATGGAGCCAGAGGTATTTGCAACGACTGATCGGTGGGAAGAGCATTGGTGTTTTTGTCGGCGGGAGGGGCTTCAGGGGTGGAGCTGTATTGGTTTCGATAGGTTTGAATGTTGACATTGGTGGATGACATCATTAACAAGTGACGGGTACTTGAGTCTAGCATGGGTTGATTAGGAGCGGCATAAGTGATTTGCGGTTGTGGTGGTGTGTTTCCTTGAGGGGGAGCTAACGGTTGAGTGTTCACCATTCCTTGGGTTGGTAAAGGGTTCTGTAACACCAAGGGTTGAGTTTGAGGTGGTGGGGGGTTAGGTGGTTCCTAAGGAGTTGCGTGCCCTTGGTGGTGGGCATCATCAGTCAAGAGTTGTCAATCCCACTCCAAATGTGGGAAAGTGTGTGTTTAATGGCCATAGACCCCACAAATAGAACAAGGATGGTTCGTTCTCAAATTAGGGTTTTTAGCTTGTTTGGGAGGCCTGTTAGGGTTTTGGTTGGCAAGTGCCACGTTATTATTGTTTGGGGGGTTAGGTGGCTGGCTGCCTTCGTCGGGAGGGGGGTTGCTCCCGCGGTTACGTCCTTTTCTGCGGTTTTGCTAGCCTTGTTAGCCTTGGTTATTTTTGTTCAGCTGCGGATTTTTTTGCACATACACTTGCCCTTGGGCGGCAGGTGTGTTCTGTGGTTGTGTAGGGTGTAGGAGCAGGATGCGGTGGATAATAAGTGGGTGGAGGCAGTGCAGGGGCTGAACCTTGTCGGAGTTGTTGATATGTCTGTGTGATAGGTTGTGGGTTTGCCACAGGTGCTTCCTATGGAGGATAATAAGCAGGGGGGTTTGAGAGGATATAGGAACTTTCACGACCTGTGGGTGGTAATATGGCTAAGGTGCGAGCGAGGGGACGTAAGCGGGGGATGCATGGCCGAAGCACTGAGGTGGACATGAGGGTCCGTGGGAATGGTGGTTATGTGCCATGGGAGTATACGAATTGGTTGCTTCAGAGTGGGATGTCGCTCGCGAAAGGTTGGGGCCATTGCTAGTACGTGATATGGGAAAGGGATGGTTATGTGAGGCAATATGGCCAATGATGCCATCTGCGGCATGGGATGCCCCCGGGGCATCATTTCGCGAGGAATCACCATGGGGGGTGTCAGGTATAATGGTATATAGATAACAAGACTGGGTGTAAATAAGGTCAAATTGCTGGGATTTTAGGATGGCCTCTTCCTCGGACAAGGGTCGTTCAGATGCCACAGCCTTAGCGATGATGGGGAGGATAGAATTAAGAAACCAATCTAGGAAGATCCGGTCATCTAATTTGATTTTTCATAGGCTTCGACGTCGATGCCACTCATGAATGTGGTCAGTGATGTGGGTGGGCGTATTCTGTCAGTAAAACAGTAAGATCTCAACTCCCGCGTCATAGTGGACAGGTAACTGGAAGAACTGCAGGAAGGTCGAGGCGAGGGAAGTAAAAGTGGCATGGGTCCCATGGAGCTGCTCGATGTACCATTTCACTGTAGAGCCAGTGAGAGTGTGTTGTAATAGACGGAGTCGGACAGAGTCATCCACTATGGAGTTAGGAGGAACACCACAGATGGAAGGACATAATGTGGTTCTGGGGGTCTTCACCTTCCTTGCCATCAAACTTAGGGATGTCTGATGGGAGCTTGGTGGGCATGTGAGGCCACGCAGGGTCGTTTCTGATGGGATCATTAGTCAGTCTGGCTAGGTCAGGAAGGTTGAGACTAGCCATGAATGGAAAACTAGTAGAAGGATGTGACAAGGTGGTGGTGGCGGCCATATTAGGGCTGATGCCCCCAAGTGTAGGGGCTGGGTTGATGTTGGGGGTGGTGCCCCCAGGTGGAGGCATGAAGGTGGTATGGGAGGGTCCTGCGCCACCAAGGATAGTGTGAGTCACTAGTGGGGCTGGGTTGGGTATGCTAGCCACTGGAATTGGCACAGTGACTAGAATGGTGGGTGTGGGACCCATCGAGGGCATAACCAAAGTGGGTGTGGTAGCTGGGGTGGTGGTGGACGCTCCACCAATGGTCCCTACAAAGAAAGGGTTGGAAGTCATGCCAACCATGGGGCTTGTTGGTGCAATATAAGTGGGGTTCTCGGACTCTGCCTCAGAATCAGATGTAAAATCAGGGGCATCAGAGCTGGGGGACGGAGCTCTATGTGGAGTCGAGTGATGATTCCCTAGTTCTATGACGAGTGGGGTCAAGTGATGAAGCTCTACATCTATGATGGGTGATGTTAACTGAAACGTGCTACGAGGGCTCACCCCGAAGGCACCGAGAATGTCTCGGGGACTCAATGGTGACAGATGGTGTTAAGTATCTGGGGGTTGCGTCGAGTGATAAACAACTCAAAAACCCTAATGCAACCGAGTGTGCAGAAGGAGAGCACAAAAAATGTGGCATTGAAGCCAACAACCAAATCAAAACACTCACTAAAACAACTATGCTACAATAAGCGGAGCGTCAACAACAATGTTTAGAATACCAACAAGCAACAGGTTTCCTAAAAAATAAAAATAGTGGACTCGCTAGACCAAAGGGAGGTAAGGGAGCATGCAAACACCTAGCTAAATAGTATTCTGACTCAACCAGACATATCCTCTACAAGGTGATGAAATCCAAGTCAGACAATATGGATAGTAGATCCAAGTGGCTAAAGATATCCCCCTGCCGAGAGGGACATAGGGTAAGAAAATCCTAGAAGAAAAGCAACTAAGATACCCCGTTCATGACACGTCCCGAAAAGGTGAATCTGCAGCTTTGGTCCTATCACCGTGTGGGACTAAAAGGAATCACCACACGCAGACCAACGAGTAGGTATCCTTCGATTACTTAATGGATTGTGGTATTCCAGTCAGGCCTCTGGAACCAGTTTGGCTACTTCAACCCTCCTAAGGGAGAGGCCCTCTGATAAACTAGTTTTGACCATGCCAAAAAATACTATGCGATTTTGGTTCCCTAATGGACAACAACTATGTCTCAAGTGTAAGCGACCGAGGGGTGTTATTTGGATGCCTGTCCCCCTTGTCCTACCTAACTACAATATTCTTATGTGTTCCCCAAGTGGGGTAAGAATTTTGGTTGTGTTAAGTAGTATTTTAAAGCTCACTTGAATTAGGTGACAGAGTGTGTGCGTGTGAGGTAATGAACCCAATCAAAAGTGCCAAGGGGTGGGCAACTTTTAAACCAATAATAATAATGCACAAATGAAACTTGTAATGCAAAATTTTCTTTTTTCGATTGAAATGCTTAAACTTAAAAATTTTGTAAATGGAGCAGAAAGCAAACTGTAGAAAAAGACTATAGGTAAGTATGGCTGCAGACAGAACATGTGGTTGTGCAGGTGCATAAAATATTACAGCAAATTTCTAGGTTCAAAAAAGAGTAAAAATTGCAGAAAACATAGCGCGGATCCGTGACTGAAAAGCGCGGGCTGGAGTGCGGTTGTACGGGTGAAAACTACGATCGGGGTGCAGGTTGGTGCCCGAAAGGCACTGTTTGGGGTGCGGATGTATTGGGAAAACTTGCGGGAAAATCGCGGCTCTGTGGCCGAAAGGCGCGGGCTGGGCCCAGCTAAAGGGATGAAACCGGCGGGTGAATCGTGGGTATCGGGTCAAGAGGCGTGGTCTGGGGTGCAGCTAAAGGGGGAAGAGCTGCGGCCGGATCGCGGGTTTACGACCAAAATGTGCGCTTTGGAGCGCAGGTCTGGGATGAAAAACTGCATTCTGCCGTGCAGGAGAGAGGAAAAAGGTTGCGCTCGGGTTGCGAGAAAAAATCAAACAGTTGCGATCTAGATCGCGGAAAAACGGCTGAAAACTGTGATCTGGATCGCAGAAAAATGACTAAAAACTGTGATCTGGGTCGCGACTACAAAGAGCAGAACCGTGATCTGCTGTGGAAAACCCAACTAGCCGAATCCACAACCAAATAGGGAAAGCAAAAAAATACTTGCAGAAAATGAAAACGTCTAAAAATTTTAACCAGAAATTTAAAGGAGCACTAGGGGAGTCGCCAAAACTGTAGCTAGGGTTTTCACCCTAGCTTGTGCAAATGAGCACCTGCTAAGGAGAAGGGCCTCCTTAGTAGCAGTTCAATAAACAGTAAATTAAATCAGTAAAATAGTATGAAATTTAACCGAGCATGAGCATTAACTGAAATAAAAAACAATGACAAAATGATGGAAATTTTTCTTTTGTATTAAATTTACCTCAAGTGTTGAGGTTGGTGGAGCTCTTGCAGTAGTCCAGAAGGGATTCTTTCGTGCTCCAATGGGTTCCTTCTCCTTCTCCAAGGTATTTAAATAATGGGCCAAAAGGGGCACTCAAATGGGAAAAACTAGCTCAAATTGTAAGCTAGGGTTTCAAGAGTGATTTTGGCAGAGTGAGGATAGGGAAGATTGTGGATATCAAATGGAGAGCCTCCGCCACCTATTTATAGGTTTTTAGTGGTGGAGTATTGACCCATGGTTTTTGGCACCATATGGTTTAGGTCAATTGTATAGGGTTTTTACTTCTTTTTTCCCTCTTTTTCCTCTTTTTTATTCCCTTTTAGAGAGTTTTTGCTATTTTTGGAGGAAATTTAAATTATTTTGGGGAAAAAAGGGGGTTTTGGAGGAAAATATGGTAGGAAATATAGACAAATGAGTCATGTAATGAGGGAGATGAGGTAGTGAGCACTTTTTTGGTGTTAACAGAAATGATAATGTTTTGATGTGAATAATGATTCTATTGATCTCCGAGCTACTTAGTGATTGACTGTGAATGATGTGTGTCCTCTTTAATCTACAGAAACATGGTTCCTACAACCCCCTTAGATATCTCAGGTGAGACTTCACTCGCTCCTTGGGTGTTGTTGGAAAGGATAAAACCTTTCTGGGATGATGTCTATGGGAGTCTATTCGAGGTTTGTTGATGGCAGTGTGAAGTGATCCCCTGTCGACAAATCCACATCAAAAAATGGGTCTGTTGTTGAGACCCTAGTGCGAAAAGAGGGAGGACATGTTATGGCATCGGAGAAATATGGAGATCATAGAATGGTTCCAAAATAAAACATGAGAATTTGACGAGGAACAAAATTGGAACCCTGGATGGTCAACGACCAATTGGATACAGAACTACATCTACTCGGATATCCACGAAGTATTATTCTGTAAGTTTCCTATACTACTATACGACTGGTTGGTGCAACTAAATTTTAAGAAGAATAATTTCCAAGGAGGTGAGCCTGAACATTGGACCCTAGAATTGATCTAGTAGTTGAAATGGGTGAACAACAAAGATTCAAGGGATGTTGAGGTTTGGGTAGATAGTATTTTGGAAGGATACATTATTGAATTTTTTGTTGACATAATTAATTCATAAAACGACATAGAAAGGAAATTTTTAAAGGGACATAGAGAAAGGTATCTATTGTCGCTAAAATTATGGATCAAGATGCTCATTTGTGAGAAGGGCATATTAAATATGAATTCGGACGAGTAAAGCTTGGGTGTGCAGAGGTTGTGGGTACTACACGGATGTGGGTCATATACAAAGGTGGCAAACTAAAACATTATTCAATGGAAATTCTCATTAGGGATGTTTAGTTCTACACCTAGGATAGAAAACACTCATTGTTGCACGCTCTTCATCCTCTCTCTTTTTCTCTTGTAATGCATATAATTGGGCACCCATAGCTCCTTAGATATTTGTTTTGAAATTTTCTAATAGGTTTCTCAATTCTACCCTTGTAACTCCACCAGGACCAAATGTGTTTCCTTTTAGGTTCCTAGCATAAGATTCTTGAAAGTGTTTTCCACTTTCCCTCTGCTCCTAGAGTAATTCCTACATAGTTCACAAATATGTGCAAAAGACTTATGAGAGATATCTCCTACTTCCATGAGATTAAATTTTTATAAGAATTCTCTTGAGATTCCCTTGAGGAAGAATGTTCTTACTGCATCTTCCCAAAGATCACTATATTTGGATTTATGTAACACATAGTTAAATCTTTCAAGACAGTCTTCTAGGCTCTCATCTTCAAGTTGTTTTATTTTAAAAATATCATTGCGAGAGTCCTTAGGTTTATAGTAATCCTGATATTTCTGTAGAAATGCATTCTTTATGTCTTCCCAAGTTCTAATACTAGATTCTCCTAACCCCATGAACCATCGAAGAGAATAATCTTTTAATGTGGCAGGAAAGAGTTTTAGCTTTTGGTCATCTTGTAGGTAGTTATAACTCCTACATGAAATATCAAATTCGAATAAGAATGTATCTGAATCCTCACTACTCTTCCCATAAAAGGTTGGTTGTGAGGAAGGATGGATGTTTTTCATAGTTACATCTTGTGCAGTGTCTAGGATAGGGAATCCAAAAGTACCTTCAGTTCTAACCTCTCCTTCTTCTTCATCTTGTCGGACATGATCTTCATTTTCATCCTCCATGAAGATTCGATTGCCAAAGAGAGAATACCTAGGTGGTTCCTTTCTTGGTGAATATGGGATGTCCCAACGTTCTGTTTCAGGAAGAGTATTTTTCTTTTTAGAAGGAGAATTACTAGCCACGTGGTAATCCAATTTTGAAGGTCCTACCGTTCTTGTCTCAATCTGTGAGATAATTATGTTCATGGAATTTTCGAAGAGAACATCTACTTGATAGGATCAACAAAATCTACTAAGTTTGGACCACCTATAATTGAAAAAGTAGTGTCTTTGGTTTTTTGGACTAATGAAGGGTTGGCAGGTTCTTAATTTTTATCCTTTTGAATTTCTTCTTGTCTAACAATATGAGCTTGAGGTTCTTCTAGTGGAATTTATTTATGAACAGAGTTTTTTGATGTCCCTATGGATTCCCCTAATTGATTTCCAGAAAGGATTTCCTTTGCTTTCCAAGTAGGACTATCCCCTTTAGGTGTCTTTTGATACCTTTATGTTGATTTAGTAGTTGGGGTGGCACACCCCCCGAATAGGTTAGTAGGAATTTTAGTAGGGATTTTAGTAGGAGGGCTAGTTTTAATAAATCCACCTTTTGAGTGTCTAGACCTATTCATGAAAACAAACTATAACTGAAATATATTATAACTGCATCACTACTATTGTTGGGTTTTGGGGATTCCTGTTATAACAGATGCGCAAGTTCTAACCTCTCATCTTACCGCTCACCCGCCACCAGCCTATTTCTAAGTTTCAAAGAGGAGAATTCAAATCTATTACTATGTTTTAAAAGAGAATTCTACCTATCTACAACCGAATTCTACCTATCTACAACTCCTCGGAAACGGTGCCAAAATGTTGAGGTGTAATTACTATTTTTAAGGAATCACCAAAATATTTAATTATCGACCAAGGTTGGTAGTCTTAGAGTTGTGGAATAGTATATGCTGAGGTAGAATGGGACCTAAGGTTTCGGCTCGACAGACCTTAGAAATTTTTTAATAAAGAAAAGATCAAAAGATCTTTCAAAATGAAAAACTGAGTCACACTTTGAAAATACAACTACTGAACTAGTTAAACCTAACTAAACCAACAGATCAGAATAGTATCAAGCTATACTACTCTACTCTATGGATAATAATTAAAATGATAGAAACACTAATATTATTCTAGGAAGCAAAACTAAATCGAAACAAAACTACTTTGATGAAATAGAAAGTTACTGATAAAGCTCTAAGCTAAGAATTAGAAAACAACTGTTAAATGAGTTTGGAGACCTATTTATGAGATGACTCAATTTGACAACTAATTATGAAACAAAGAGCTATATTAACTTAAAGCACAACTACAAACTACTTAGTAAATTCAACAACTATTCATACATTCAATTAATACTTTAAAACTACACTAAACTACCTAATTCCATTCTCCTTGAGGATTCCAAGGAAGTGTATCACATGTAATAGGAATGGGAGAGAATGTATCAAAGTGACTTTCAAATGTGACAAGGAAACAAAATGGATGTAAATCTACTTTAACTTCTACCAATAAATGCAAACTAAAGATTGTACAACTAATATTAACTTTAAACATTATGATCTATCTTCTATCCATAAGCAATTGACTTGGAAATAATGAAATCTAGAAGCAAATAGAAAAATTAATAAATATATTTACTTGAACTGAATTTGATTTGGCAGCAAGTAGAAAACTTGATAAAGATATTTATTTCTGAACCAAATCCTATTCTATCAACATCTTCATTAACTGTATGAATGGAAAAACTAATCCTATGCTTGAATTGAGAAACTAATTAGAACTGAGATAACTTGGAGAATGAAATTACTAAATCTAATCCGATATTAATCTTAACGACATATGATAAACTACACTAAGAATGAAACTAATAAATTTTGTAACAGTAAAGCATTAATGAATCAGATATAAAAGAAACATAATCTGTAAAGCAACTGAAGCAAGGTTAAAGAAAATGGAATGAAACTAAGAATGATGATAGAACTTGATTAAAATTCTATGTAGTTTGGAACAAAGTATTAATTACATCGAAGAATGCTAATTAAAGGCAATAAATATTATAGTTTGAAGACATAAGAAAACCGGATTCTAAATAAGCATAAAAACAATTCAAAAAGTATTAAAGTCCGTATGACGATCCGGATGACTGTCTGAATGACAGTCCGGATGGAGGAAAACGATTTAAACTAAGGGAAGAAGCAATTTGGATGATCTTAACGTCAGCTAATTGATGCCTATGAACCTATAGTGCAAGGAAGCAATGAATAGAGTGTTTAGAAGCTAAAATAACAAGAGTAACCTATTCTAATCATTGTCTAAGGAATGAACTATTTCTATGGCATAATAAAAACTGTGATATGAATAAAACTAACCTACAACTACAGGAAAGAAACTAGCAGAGCTGATTCTAATTATAAACTAAACATGAATTAACAACTAGCTAATGCTCTATCTAATTGCAAAAGACTGAAAAAAAAATACAAGAAAAACTATGCTTGACCAGTCATTATCAATTCTATAAACGTAAATTAAATTATCAACAGGAAATAAATTTCAAGAAATGAAACAACAGCTATAGGAAAACACATTTAAAGACAATTACTAGAAATGAAAAACTATTTATTTGCAGAAAGGAAAATACAAAATATACACAATAAAACCTCGGTTGTTGAGGGGACCTTTTTAGCAATCAGAGATTTGTGCTTAACTCACACTAATCACCAACAACAAAACATCAACAGTAAAATTCAGGAATTTCCATTAACTGAGAAAGTTGCACAACATTTCTACAAATTACTGCTACCCTCTATGTATGCATGTGATATATTGTGGTTTTTTTGCTGCGTTTCTCCAAAGGAGGTGCCTATATATAAGTTTACAATAAGAGAGAAGGTCGACATAGTTGACCTCTCTACAAATAGAAGTATTAATGATTTACAAACGGCTTCTTGGTAGTTTATGACAACGCAGAGGCATATTCCTAAGTCCACGACATTGATCCCCTTTGACACGAACAACTGTGAGTCAGTTTCCTTCCATCGTGGGCAGATAATGCCTTGGAAAGCTGAGCATGGGAGAGAAAGGATATTCTGGAACATCGACGTGGGTAGATTTCATGTCCCAAAATTGGCATTGGGTCACAATGGCCTAATCACAATGGCCATATTCATTAGTGTTTGTCAAATTGATGCTAAAGGTCAATTAATTGCCAAGGAGGGAAATTACTAGTTTCCTAGGTTTGGGGTGGAAGCTTTGGGATTGTGAATAATGGGGATCATAAATGATGTTGGAACATTAGGATGGCATAAATATTTAATAAAGGATATAAATATATACAAGTGAAAATCAAAGTGGCATTTCATCATGAAGACACATGGAGGAAGTGGGACCCACATATGGCTAGATTTCCCCACTACACTTGGCATCATTCTCTCACCAATTCGAATTCAAGGTGAATGGTAACATACTTGGGGGAGTCCAAAAGATATTATTCATGGCATGACTCATCCAAGGTCGAAATATATAGGAAGAGTAACTCCCATGGAAGAGGAAGAGGCAATTTGGAGCTAGTGAGACACTTGGGCTAGATTCCCTAGCCCTATGACAACAATGATGAAGATGCTATGAAACCTATGACACAAATCATAACTGAAGGCTGACATATGACATATAAGACATGACAGGGATAAAAATAGACTCCAAGAGGGAGCTCAAGGGTGTTAGGGAAGCTAATATGCTTCCACATGTGATTTGGTGGAAGTGGGAGACTAGGAATTGTTGTACAAGTGGCGTTCTTTGGAATCTCTTCCCAACTTGAGTTGGCATGAGTCTCTTGGAATGAATTCGACCCATTGAGAACATTAGAAATTTATACATGTCAATAAAAAAGAATGAAACCAGCTTTTGATCATTTTTATAATTTGCAATTGCATTTGTGAAGAGGGAGAGCTAGTGGATGACTAGTTTCTTGCCTTAGCCAATTTCGAGGGTGAAAGATTCCCATCCAAGTTGGTAATTGGAAAGGCCATTCAGACTGTGCATTTGATGATTAAATGGAGTATTTATTTGCAGTTTTAAGCTATAAGGCAGCCCATGGTTTCTTCTATTTCAGCTCACTCCTTCAACCATTTCCTGTTTTGATGGCATATTCTTTATCCTTGAGGGAGGGCGTTTTTGGTGAGCTATTGTACTCTTTGGGGGAACTTATAATGCCTCGTTTATTTTTTAATATGAATTAAATACTCTATTCTTCATCTCCGGAAAGTTTCAGGTCGAAATTCCAAGTAGAAATGTATAAATCTCATTTTTAATGAAAGAACAATGCCATTTCCCCACTACCTTGATGTATAGCACGATAATGATGATGATTTCGAATGAATGGATCATTAGCTGATAAATTTAGGATTAATAGACTGCCATGTATTTATTTTACAAGTTTCATGTACTGTACTTGAGCATTTGAAGTTTTTTTACTCAGTTTAATTGCATTGGGAGAAGAAATAGTGCCATTTCCCCAAGGGTCGAATTGGTGATTTTATGTAGCTGAATGGGAGAGGGTTGGAAGAGATATAATAATCAATTAATGTTTCACATGAGACCTTAATAATATACTTAATACATTACCTACCTCGTTTCAGAAATTTGATTGGGTTTGGAGGCATTTGGGAAGCCAATTTCAGTACTTACCCCAGGGGGATTTGAACCCCAAATTACTAGTAAAATTGCATACTTGCTCCAGAATATTAAGATAGTTTTCAGAGGTCTTTTGGTTGCCATATGTTATCCTTGAACATCATATTCAATCCATAATATCATTCATATACCTTCTCAAAATATTTAGGAGCAATTGGAGCAATTTGGGGACCTAGAGCTCAAAACTAGTCAAAGGTTTAACTAGGGAAAAAAGTGAAAATTTTCCATTTTAATAAAATTCCTAACAAGGGACATTATAGTAGAGGTGCATGGTATCAGGCTGGGCAAATAGAAAAGACAAAACTTCTAGAACTTGACGTGAGCAGCAAATGCGTTGTCAAGAGAGGGAAGTAGGAGGGAGAATATTCTAGAATAGGGGCTCACCAACCACGATAGCCATGTTGCTAACAGAACCCACCTTTCCGTTTCTTCCTTTAATGACCAGAAATATCCCAACTGACAATCTCATGTGTTGAATGAAGGTCTGAATGTGGATGGACGTCCTCGGCATGAACGCATGGCTGAATGAAGGTCCGTTTGATGACCACAACCTGTAGAACCAAAACTAAATACCAAAAATGTCAAGAAATATGAGATGATAGTCAATAAACCATAAAAATGATAATAATTATTCGTAATTCGTATGACTTTCAAATAAACGCATACCTAAGTCTTTTTGATGGTTTGAATGGAAAAGAGAATAACTTATCATAGAAAAATAGTGAAAATGACACCAATCAGAGTGTGTTTGATGATCAAAAGTGGTGACAAAATTGACACCAACATTCCCCCGAACCGGAGATATGCCAGGTCCCACTAAGAAAAAAGAAGAGAGAATTCAGGAAGAAAACTGAGCTGCGGTAGCAGCTTCCTTCGACTTGGAAGAGGAAGTGGTTTTGGCTCTAAGCTTCTGAAACTGGCCCTTCAAAGTATCATGCTTCAACCGGAGAGAAAGGTTGGAAGTTGTTTTGGCTTCATTTAAATATTCCACACACTTCACCTGGAAACGTAAGTCCTTGTTCTCTTGACGAAGCCCAGAGATGATCACGAGATATTTCTTGTTATGGCTTCTTAGCTTTGCTATGTCTTGGGTTAGTCTATCCACAGTCTATTGAAGTGGAGTAGATGCTTCTACAAAAGACTCAGGGTCTTTTTTAGGGGTCGATTCCCTTAGAAAAGGTTCAGCAGTATGTTCTTCAAGAGCCCTATCTTCATTGTGTGCATGAGCGAAGCAGGTAGGGGTCTCAAGTAAATGGGAGGATACATTGGCTAATGCAAGGAGCGGGGATTCAAGGACAGGGTTATTTTCTTGGTCATCAGGGTTGTCCGAATGCATGCATTGGCTAAATGACAGACTAATTGATGGTTTGGATAACCGACTAGACGACAGTTTGGTCACGATTAGCCTTCCTCTATTTCATGGGTATGGGTGAAAATAATGGGGGTTCTGTGGTTGTGTCCTCGTGGACATGCTCAGGAGAAGTTGCATGATCAGGGTGTATTTCTCCCGAGGGACCGTCACTAAATCGTATAGACTTGGTAACCTTCTCTTCTTGGGCAAAGGTTTGGGCCAGCTCATTTACATGGGTTTGGAAATGATGCCGTTTACGAGAGGCAGGGGATTTGACCGTAGGATTCTTAACTAGATGAGGGTTTAGGACTTTAAAGACAAAGCATTCCTAGGTTTTCCCCTTTTCTTCCAACTGGTGAGTGATCAGGATTTTGATCAAACAGTGGTGGTATAAGCTTCCAGAGTGGTTAGTTGTATTCTTCCTAACCTGGCTTGACATATTGTCTAAACTTTTCAGAAGATAAAAGGGAAAATTGAGATCCTGACCATTAACGAAATGTGCCAGTATCCTAAAGTGGCAATCTTTGAAAACAATGAACTTACCCTCACAAGTGATCAAATGGATAATGACAGTTAGTGGCTCATGGTATTCAGGATTAACCCATTCCCTGTGGAACCCTTTCGTGCCCGCAACATGTTGATATTTGACCTTAAGATGAAATTTATGCTCCATTTGTGGAAGGAAAAGATGTTTATTCCAACGGGCTCATTCCCTGGGCAGTTTTGTGGCCAATGCAATGGATTCTTCCATCATAGGAAAAGTGAGATGGCCGACCCTGGCAGTAATATCGGCATCATGGCCATCAAGAAGGTGAAGAAATGAACCCCATCTAGCTCGCAAAAATACTTCACGACATGCCTTAAATTCGAGAATGTGGAGAGGTCCTGGTAACTTCCAGGCTCGTAATGTATTGGCATATTGAACAGAGGTCGAAGGACGCGGATGGATTAAGAGGATGCGTGAAATTGCAAGGGATGGAGCTTGATAGGTTTAGGGTGGATGGAAAATGAGCAAGATGAAGCAAAATTTACGCAGGGATAAGTTTAAATTGAGATCCATTTGAGCGGGTGAATGATCGTGGAAGAAGATTTGGCACATTCGAATGATACGCTATCATTCAGTTACCTTGAGTCATGTGCTGCCATGGAACTGCATGAGTTAGTGAATTCGCATGGCTATGATATGTTCAACCATGTCCAAAGTGAAACTTTGGATAGGTTGAATGTAATCCTCATTATGAAATTATAGACATAAATTACACATACAAAATCATGATGACTTAATAAATGAAAAGGTAGATCACACGATAAAACTTAATGAAGGATTATAATCGTATGATAGCCATATGATGGTTAATCAATTCATTTGATGAGACGAAATGAGTATGCAAAGATGGCATTTAATTTGATCCTTGACATGATTCGTTGATTAGATATATCAGTAAAAATCAAAATTTTAAATATCTTAGTACACTTATTAATATTATTACAAGCTAAGGTTTCATTCAGCACTTCATTTAGATCGTTATTCATTTATCTCATTTTTCACCTCATTCAGATCGTCATTGGACCCTTCATTCAACCCTTCATACAGACTTTTGTACAAAAATGTGCTTTGATGGATTTGACTGCTACTGATTAAGCAGAGAATTTTCCTAGTATTTGTCAGCACACAAGAGATGTTGTAAACCTGCTTTTCTGGAACTTTAGTCACGTTCTTCTTTATTTGTCATTGATCAGAATGATCTTCCTTCTTCTTTTTGCATTATCCCGAAAACAACTATCATTTTATCAGAGATAAATAAACTTTTTTTATAAATATTCAAAAAGTAAAAAAGGTTCTAATCCTTCCCCAAACAAGAAATATGGCGTGTCCTCAAACCATCAAAGAAAAATTGGTTAATATTCAAATATTTTCAATTAATAGTTTAGGCAGTAACTTCTAAAATGTTGTGATAATTTTCGTAAGAAAATGAAATATTAACTAATAAATGTAGATGATTCAAATATGTGCATTCATCAAAAAGAATACAACAGTGCTTAAGAAGACCATATGAAGAATGATAGTACAATGGATGTGAAAAATGTCATAGGAAAATTAGTCATCCATGACTCATTTTAAAGATCTCTCGTCATCCAAAGAATATAGATAATATTCACCCTAGAGTTTGTGATATTTCTATAGTTATGGGTCCCATTTCTAGGATAGTCATACCCTAGGTATTGGTTGAATTAGATGATAGGGTCCAAGTCAGAATTTACTTCAATCTGATCTAGGATCTTAACTGAGAGAACAACATGTACAACAAATCTACAACATATCATTCATGGACACAATAATGCAAGCACAGAAGAGACACCAAGTTTACTTGGGGAAAACCATAAAGGTGAAAAACCCCAATAAGTTCCTCAGAGATAGATAGAGCAATGATACAACCAGAATACAAGAGATAGTCTTCTCCTAGAAGCAGAGCCTCCTCCTCCACAAGTGCACCACTCTCCACAGTGTGAGTGAGAGAATAGAATGTATAAAATGAGAGAGACACACTCTCTATTTATACACTAACTTGACTTGACCTTTACTCAACTAGGTCGGCCTCAACTTAACCACTTAACATAATGCTAACTGGGCTGACCCCCACCAGGGTGGTCGAATAACCCTTTGACCCACATGGCCGACCCCCAATAGGGTGGTCTAATAACCCTTTGACCCACATGACTTATACAGGGCCGACCCCAACAAGGTGGTCTAATAACCCATCAAGTATAAGTTACGACACTTACAATATAAATGACGACACTTCCGTATAGAGGAATAATAACATCTCTATAGGAATACAATATACATATATGTGAAATACATTTTGAAGTTACATATACATCAACACTCCCTCTTAACTAGGAAGGTATTTCTCGACACAGGTCTTCTAGCACAAGTCATCTTCTTTGTATCATTGTCACTGGATAATCGTCATCGAGTCATCATCATCGTCACTGCTGCTGCTATCTCAATCAATCTTTGAATCTACTCGTCATAGGAAGTTCTATAGAGCCAGTCCTTTTTCATACTGGATGTAGGCCCACCACCTGCAGGTCTTTGTCATCACTAGCCATACTGTGGAATCCTCAGGACTTATTACGTGTGTCACAAAACCTTGAAAGAGCATCCCAGGTTGTTACGAGCACACAGCTCTACCTATAGGATCTCCCAGGGCCATATTATATGTGACCTCACCACAAAACCTCAGAAGAGCATCCCAAGCTGTTACGAGCATGCAGCTCTACCTATAGGATCTCCTAGGGCACTAATTACATGTGGTCACCACAAAACCTCGCAAGAGCATCCCAAGATGTTACAAGCACACAGCTCTACCTATAGCATCTCCCATAGCATGAATTACATGTGGTCATGGCAAAACCTGTCAAGAGCATCCCAGGAATGATTACGGGTGCACAGCCCAACCTATCGGATCTCCCAGGGACATGAATTATATTCCATAGGACAAAACCTCGAAAGAGCATCTGCCAGATATCCCAGGGCAATGAATTACATGCCATAGGCAAAACCTCGAAAGACTATCTGCAGATCTCCCAAGGCCAAATTATATGTCCTCCCATAGCAAAACCTCGAAAGAGCATTTTCCAGATATCCCAGGGCAACGAATTACATGCCATAGGCAAAACCTCGAAAGACTATCTGCAAATCTCCCAGGGCAATGAATTACATGCTCATCTGCACAACCTGATCCATGGCCATAGAGTATCAACCTGATACTCACCATACATCATCCTGATGTACACATGATCATCCTGATCATCATCACTACAATATCCTGCTGCATGTCATCCAGAGCAACATCGTGAGGCTCATCATCCATGATCATCCTGATCATACAATGCATCTATCTGATGCATGCCAAGTATCTACCTGATACATATCATCATACATGATCCACCTGATCATACAATGTATCCTCCTGATACAAATACAAATACATGATACATATCACCATACATGATCCACCTGATCATACAATGTATCCACCTGATACATATACAGATACATGGTCCAAGCATCCAACATGATGCATATACAAAAATACATACACATGATCCAACCGATCATATCCAGCATCCAACATGATGCGTACATACATATAAATGATCCTACTGATCATATCCAGCATCCAACATGATGCATACATACATACATAAAAATGATCCAACTGATCATATCCAACAGAAACCATAACATCATCTTGATGCTAATCATCCAGTGCTTACATCCACAGCCATGTGAAGGATCCTCATCCCAACATGCTTGGAATGGCTTTATGAGATGTGTCCATCACTTCTTCCTCGAAGTGTCCTCGATCTGAAGAACGCCAAGCCTCTCTCTGAAGTACTCGAACTTCACCCTGGCTAGTGGCTTCGTTAGCACATCTGCAATCTGCTCGTCCATCGCAACATACAGGAGCTTCACAACTCCTCTCTGCACCATATCCATGATATAGTGATATTTGATCTCTATGTGTTTCGACTTGTCATGAAACACCGGATTCTCGGACAGCTTCACACAAATCTGGTTATCATAGAAGATACCAGTAGCATCCAATGGGAGATCAAATAACTCATACAGTAGCTTCCGTATCCATACTGCCTCACAACTAGCTGAACAGGCTGCAACATACTCTACCTCAGCTGTACTCAGTGCTACGTAGGACTGCTTCCTGCTGAACCAAGGGATCACACCTGATCCCATACTAAAGTAGCACCCATATGTGCTCTTCCTATCTGTAGCACTGCCTGCAAAATTTGAATCAACATAACCCTGCAGGTTAAAATTTTGATTCGCTTCATACTTGAGCCCATAATCCACTGTACCCTTCAGGTACCTCAGAACATGCTTTACAGTAACCAGGTGAACATCTCTCGGATCCGTCAGGAACTGGCTCAATGTGTTCACCGTAAAGCAAATATCGGGTCTTGTGTTCGTCAGGTACATAGAGGACCCAATCATCTTACGATACATCGTGACATCAACTGGATTAGATAAAGCATCACATAGAAGCTTTAGGTTCGATGCCATAGGTGTGGCCATGGCCTTGCAATCCATCATCCCGAACCTCTTCAGGATCTCTACTGCATACTTCCCTTGTCCAAGGAAGATTCCATCTGCACTCTGCCACACCTCCATGCCAAAAACAAATAGTGCATCATCCCCAAGTTCTTCATATCGAACTCGGCAGCAATCATCCGCTACATGTCGGCAATCAATCTATTTTCACCTGTAACAAACAGGTTATCCGCATACAAAAGTAGTATCACTGGATTTCCTTCCTCAACCTTGTAGAAAATGATGGAATCCACTTTATTCTTGGTAAATCCCAAACTGGATAGAAAGTTGTCTATCCTACCATACCAAGTTCTGCACACATATATGACTACACCATGCTGTATTGAAATTCATCTAGTGTATCTTCTATTTCATCACTTTTATATTTCTCTATGCTACCGTCTACATCATGTTTGATCTTGATAGATCCATATGGAAATCATAACAAACTTCTCTTCAGGTCTTGGGACTACATCCCAAACATCATTCTTCATGATCGACAGATCATGGCATTCTTCCCATATCCTGGGAACTTCAATATCTTCAATATTTTCAAGAGATAACTTTGTTGCTACATTGTAGTCCTTCTTTTGTAGGTGATGGTATACGATCTTTCCTACACAACAAGTTAAATTGCATGATTAGAAAATAGCTCATAGTTTTCAGAACAAATTCTTACACATTAAGAAATATGTCATACATTCATGCAATTATCTTAGCCAATTCTTCAATACAACATTTATCCATATCCCGTAACTTTCTAGATGCCTTCCAATCTCTACTAGAACATTGTTAAGAGTGTGCACAACTCCCAACATGTCAGCAAAGAGGTTTCATTCTAGATAAGTAGCAATGGAATGTTGTACAGTGCCATAGGCCACGTACCCATGTATATTAGTAGTATATTGTTCATCAATGCAACTATTCTAATATGCATAATACACAACCTAATTCTAGGAACATCAGTATATACATTATTGAACAATATTATTTAAACAATAAAATATGCAAGTAATGACAATTCAAATACTTATCTTTGTTTGTTTGTTGGGTGGACTCCCTCTGAATCTTTGCAACTCCATTCTGATGTGGATTGTGAGAAGTGGTCAACTCCCTCTAAATATCTGCATCCTTGTAGAAACTATTGCAGTGTGCTCCCTCTTGATCTTTGCTTCCTGGATTACCTGTCCTTGAACTTATATACATTCTTGATCCCTATGCATACTTTTTAGTATCATCATTGTGTTATCCTCTAGGTCTCATACATAATTCATTAGTATAGTCTCAATATTATCAAGAAACAATAATCTCAAGCATGTATAGTCAGGATCAATTCAAACACAGATAATAAACATCAGTATTCAAGGTTTGAAGGAAGTCTTCTTTTATTCATACATATTCTTATTTAATCATAGGACTCTTCTGGTTAGTTAAATCATCAATCAACAGAAGAGATATAATATGCATAAAACCCGTGATTATTCAAAACTATACCTTCATGATTCTTCTCGTTATTCATATCATCAATTATGGTACGAAACATAATATGCATACCACCATGATTATTCAAACCTATGACTTCATGAATAATCATTATCAACAACACAATAGTATAAGATCCTAACACAAGGTAGGATTCTAGCTTGATATAGGAAAAACATACCTGGATTAGCATGCTAGCTACTTATGTCTAATATACCCTCATAATGTCTTCTGGTTCTCTTCAGTGACTTGTGCTAGTAACCTACATGTTTCATAAGTTAACCATTGTAGAACCAAGTTATACATACCTCGAAAGTAGATCTTCTATGTGATCCATGACAATGGATGAATCTTTGTCTTCACGTCACCATGAGCATATGTTCTTGAAGTAGAACATGATTTGACTTTATTGGTGTACCTTTTGTGTTAGCAAACAACATAAACCTCGTACAACACCATAATGCATTAGTACAATCATAAGTGTCAACACCCTAACCAATGAATATCTTCTATCATGCATTCATAATTTTGTTAAGTTGATACAACAAATCTAAAATCAAGATTGTACTAACCGTAATAACATGAAGACAGACATACCATAAACTTAATCATGAACAAATATCAAAACATACCTTGATGAGTCATACCTATCGAGATCGCTTGTAATATTCTTATGTAAGGCTTAGCCTCATCCCCCTCTGAAACATGAACTTCTTCACTTATGCAGGTGACCAATCCATCTTCTTCTAGGATTATCCCAATCCACTTGATTTGCAAGAACTGGACCTAGAGCTGGATATGGGTTTGTCAGAGAAACCCCAAAAATTCAAACTTCTGAAAGGATAGAAATATGTGCCTTGATGAGCTTGATTAAGCTAGTATATTCCAAATTTGAAAATTGCAAAGTTTCACTCCTTAATTTTGCCTTTGAAACTTCCGGATTCACTGGACGTGACGCTGAATTGGGGTTTGACGAATCCCACTCTTCTTCCCAATCAAAAGGTTTGATCCAAAGCTCTAAGATTCTATTTTTCTGAGGAGCTTCCAACCGTGGTCACAGATTTAAAAAATTCCCATTTTTACAGAAGCCCTAATTTTCCACTTTTCTGATCAAAGTCCCGAACTAGGGTCTTATCAAGCCCGGCCTTCTGCCCAACCAAAAATTCTGATCTTGGTCTCTAAATTTTTATTTTTATGAGTAGCATTCAACCGCGGTTTCCGATTACAAAAATTCCAACTTTCTCCAAAGCCCTAAATTCCGGAAGCCATGAATGAAGGTACTAAAAAAAATTATGTTTTGACAGAAATATGTACCTAATTGTTTCTGGTGTAACTCCAAAATTTTCGATCCACAAGGTCTGAAACAGTTTCCTGAGATAGCCTGACCTGTTATCTTTCTATCCTGATAGGTATGACCTCAATTGGATTCTCAAAGAGAGAGTTATGCCAAGTGTCGCAATGTGACCTGTTTTGGGATAATACAGGAGAGCGAACTTGTATGACGTTCCACGTGTCACTGTTTGAACTTCGGCCTCTGAAATTTTTTCCTGAGATAGTACAGTCTGTGCAATACCTTTCACTTTTTACGAAATTTCATTTGGATCTTCCTAGCCCAAGTTATGACCTTTTTCCCAAGGTCACCTGATTTTGACTCAAATCTAGAAGAGGCAGAAACCCTATATTGTACAGATCATAAATCACAAAGTACAACGAATTAGAGGTTTTCCTTAGGACAAAAGGTACATGGGGATTTAAGCTTCGACCTGTAAATATTTCAGATCCAAAAACATCGCCAAAACATATTTAAAGAAAAAGTGCTACGATGACTGGTTTTTGCTATATCAAGCCCTAGCATCGTAAGTGCAACGAGTGCATACATGCCATATCATGCCTTCTTTTAGGCTAGCTCTGATACCATGTTAAATTTTTAGAATTTACTTCAATCTAATCTAGGATATTAACTGAGAGAACAACATGTACAACAAATCTATAGCATATCATTCATGGACACAATACTGCAAGCACAGAAGAGACACCGAGTTTACTTGGGGAAAACCATAAAGGTGAAAAACACCAATAACTTCCTCAGAGATAGATAGAGAAATGATACAACTAGAATACAAGAGATAGTCTTCTCCTAGTAGCAGAGCCTCCTCCTCCACAAGTGCACCACTCGCCACAGTGTGAGTGAGAGAATAGAATGTATAAAATGAGAGAGACACACTCTCTATTTATACACTAACTTTACTTGACCTTTACTCAACTAGGTCGGCCTCAACTTAACCACTTAACATAATGCTGACTGGTCCGACCCCCACTAGGGTGGTCTAATAACCCTTTGACCCACATGGTCGAACCCCAATAGGGTGGTCTAATAACCCTTTGACCCACATGACTTATACAGGGCCGACCCCAGCAAGGTGGTCTAATAACCCATCAAGTATAAGTTACGACACTTACAATATAAATGACGACACTTCCATATAGAGGAATAATAACATCTCTATAGGAATACAATATACATATATGTGAAATACATTCTGAAGTTACATATACATCAACAAAAGTTCACCCTAGAGTTTGTGATATTTCTATAGTTATGGGTCCCATTTCTAGGATAGTCATACCCTAGGTATTGGTTGAATTAGATGATAGGGTCCAAGTTCAACTTACAACCATTTTCTAATGACAGTATAAATAATTGGCCTCAACATGTGTTTGTATACTCTTGTTTTTTATGAGCCATCTGCATAGCAATGCGTTAACCAAACCTCTTTTACGCGATATTGCCCCGCTGCCAACAAGCATGTTCAGTACCCTGTCGGGTTTATCTTGGTACCATGCAAGCATAGCCCCACTTCTAGCCAGCCTGTTAAGTGCCCCGATGGGTTTACTTGCATTTACCGAGATTCCTTGTTTAAGAATTTACTTAGCATGGACCCACTGCCCGCGACCCTGTTCAGTACCCTGACGGGTTTGCTTCGTATAATGATATTTTTGTAATGAAGCCGGTTGGCATGAGAGTGTGCTAAGCTTTCTAAATACATAATTCGAATTTTAGAGCGAACCTTATGAGTAACTTAATTTATAATAGCCTGAATTATAGATCATGTCAAAAGATAATAACCTAAAGCTATTCTTTGACGTCAGTTTATCTTCTTCATAAAAGATCAATAATGTTCCCCACAAAATAGAAGTATCACTCCCTTTTGGGCTACCCTTTTAAAGAATGCTTAAGAGACAAGTTTTGATAATGGGTCTAGGATGAGCTAGTAGTCCATAGGTGTAAGGTATAATTTTTTCAAATCATGATGATTAAAGTAGGCCTTAAGCAACTGTTCCAAAGATAAATCAGAAATGTACATGTTTGAATCAAATACCATATACATAATCATAAAAGAAAGTGGTTTTAAATTATGTAAAGAACATTTTAACCTTTCACTATAAATTTTCAATTTTCAACAATGATTGAAAGAGAAGGAGTTAGGATGTATTATGAGGTTTTTAGAGCACTTCCCTTTTTAGATAATATTGCATGAGCTGATTAGAAAGATAAGGTTCTTGTAATCAAACAACAAAACCACTTGTTAGATGATTCAAAATTATTCAAAACAAAAACATATGTATAAAGAAGAAGTCAAATGAAATTTAGGAAAAAGGGAAAAAGGTCTTCCTGTTTTAATTGACAAAATTTCATAAGCTCACCATAAAAATGAATTTCCTGTAAAAATGCAATCAGTTGTTAGAGATGACTCTTTTTATTCAAAAACAAAAATATATTTACATATATACAAATGAAGATGACCCACAATAATTCAAGAACCAGGAGAAGTAGGAATGACTTCCTCTTCTACCAGCTGCATCTCATTTTGTTGTAAGACATTCTGCACAAAATCTTGTTTAGATATTGGTTGATGATAAAGTCTAAATATATGTCCATTTACAACAAAGAAAATTTGAGAATCATCAATTTTCTTAATTTTAACAGATCCATTATCAAAAGCTGTAACAATTTCATATGGACCCATCCATCAAGTAGTTAATTTACCTTTAAAGTTTTTGTACCTTGAATCAAAAAGTAATGCCTAGTCTTCCATTTTGAATTGTTTTTGTTTAATGTATCTATCATGCCACTTTTTGCATTGGTTTTGTATTAGGATTGTGCATTGAATAACATCTTTCCTAAAATCATCTAATTCATTTATTTGCAGGATTCATTGTCTTTGTGCTTCTTCTATATCCATCCTTAATTGTGCAACCATACGAAAGGTTTTGACTTGAAATTCAATAGGTAGAAGAACTTGTTTACCATAAATAAGTTCATAAGGTGTGTGGCCAGTGGTATTCCTCCAAGTTATTCTATAAGCCCACAAGGCTTCTGGGAGCCTATCTACCCAATCTTTGTGGTGTAACTGGATAGTGTTGGAGAGAACTTCCGCAGCATTTAGGAAGCTGCTAATTTTGGGAAGGATAACTAATTTTGGAGAGAAAGTACCAATTTTGGCGGTAAGACAAAGATATCGCCGTAGCGCAAATCCCGGCGGGAATCACGGCGATAGGTACAGAAAAGTCAAGCATGTGGTACAAAGAAGAGGCCGAAGGGAGAGCTCAACCACCGCAATAAAGGCGCCGTAGATGAAGAGAGGGTTCAGCTACCCTCATTAAAGAAGAAGGACTACAGTCAGCGTTGCTTGAACTAAGAAGAAGCGACGGGCCGATGCATTAAAGACTAAGGACTGCAGGAAGCGGCGACGAGACAGAAGGCGGCCATGGAAGTACAGCCAGTTGACTGTAAGTGGTTAGGGTTGAGTCACTGTTGGGATAAGGCCCACAGTTTTGTAACTGCGATGAGACCTTCGGGCCATCTATATATAGTAGTCTTTTTATATGATAAGGGGTTGGCCACATAGTGATAGAGACATCAGGTAGAGGTTAGTCAAGCCTTTTTGTGGTTGCAGAGTCTGGACATCCCTGAGAGAATACAAGGGCCAACCTGTTGAGAGATAGTGCGATCCGCAAGGATTGTGAGAGAAAGAGAGTGCATTGTAAAAGGCAGGAAGAGAAAGAGGTCTATAGAGAAGGGCTCCCACTGAGGTGGAGTTTCCCAGAAGACCCTTGTTGTAAAGAAAGGAACGGAACTGTGTTTATTCTTCAGAGTTGTAAACAAGAACCGCAGTACCCCTGGGTGTAGTTCTTGCCCTGGGAGTAACAACGTGCTTATTTAAGTAGCACTATTGTATTTGTGTAGCTACTGCTCTCATTCACTTGTCTGTGTTATATATGAATGCTTCAGTCTGTTATAAGAAATGTACATGGTCGTCAGCTTAACTTCTGAATGATGTATAATAATTGCGAGAATCATAGCTACCCGCATAACAACTAGATAGTTGTTAACAGAGGATGATGTGCGAGTAGGAACTGAATGTAAGTCATGAATGGTCTACTTAGACGCTGCTCAAAGTGGTATTCTACTTAGTCACGTCATTGCGAGATATCAAGGGTCAAGTTCATTAGCGAGGGTTAGGCTTGGAGACTGAATGTTGTAGCCAACTGCGGTACCAGGATAAGGCTAGCGGAGACCACTTATTAATACAGGAAGCGGTCAAGATTCACTTACCGCAGGAACTAGAAGGGGAAGATATCGCGCCTACGATATCTTAGGTATCGCTAGACGGTCTCACGTAGGGGGAGGACTCATCGCACCCCCCTGCGTAATGCGATAAGACAGAGGCGTAGCCGGAGTAAGGGAATGAGATAGACAGCTCCAGTCAGAGGGATTAAGGTGGATTTAAGCACCCCGGATGCCTCGGAACTTGGCTGAGGACACTTGAGTCTTCTGCCTCCCATTAGAATCACTTCGGGTGAGACTTCAGGTTGCCTCTGCGACCTATTGCCGAAAGGGCCAGTGAGCTAAGGGTTCTGTTGGTCTAAGAGATTACCGCAAGCCCGGGTCTGCTAGAAAGGATAGAGAATCAGATCAACAAATGGTTCCGTTGCCGGTTTGAACACATTGAGCTGATGTTCTGTTGGCATCCTACCAAGCAAGAACTTAACCAGTGGGTTGAGTCAAAAGAAAGAGAGTTTGCTGCAAAAGAAAACAAGAATCCTAGACTGAGCACTGAGGCTTGGCTACAGAAGCACATTTTTACAGATCTCCATGAGATATTCTTCGTAACTTATGCTATTGAGTTATATGGTTGGTTATCAAAGCTTGTTGACAACAGCGGTGTCAAGAAGAATCGGGAAGTTGTCTGGACAGCAGAGCTGATTCAGACCTTGAAAGGTGTCGATAACCCCATCTCACGCGCAGTAGACTTCTGGCTTGCGAGTCTGCTGGAAGGCTTCATCACAGAGTTCGCGGTTGATCAGAGAAAGAGTTTCAGCGCAGCAGAACGATACTTCTTCAAGGGTTATCGCGGTAAGTACCTAAATTCTCTAAGTCTGTCCATTAAGCAATTACTATATGAAAAAGGAGTACTGGATATACTCTCAGATGAATAGTAGCATGATATTGTAATGTCAGTAGACTCTGAAAGTGATTACGAGTATCTTGGACATACACGTAGTGGTAAAAGATATAGAGTCAACGATTCATCTTCTTCTGAAGAAGACAGCTCAGATCACCCGAGACAGCAGAGTCAGAACCCTAGGACTCCTCAAAAGCCAGTCAGAACTCAGAATAATCCCGCAGGAACCCCGTCCAGTAGCTCTTACACAGCGAATACTGCCGCTACACACCTCCACATCTACACAACCGAGTGGTAATCATACAGCAAACCAGAACCCACCATCTAGAAACAGAATGGGAGATGATATGAAGCTACCAACATTCAAAGGTACAGGGTCGGAGGACCCTGAGCAACACTGGTTCTTATGCGAAGCCATATGGACCATTAAGCAAATACAAGATGATAATATCAAGCTTGTCCAGCTGGCCACCACATTTAGAGAAAGAGCATTAACTTGGTATATGAAGTATACCACTGGCCATAACAGAACGCTTGCACAGGTTAGAACTGCTATGATTAAAGAGTTTAAAAAACCTAAATCCGAGTCACAGTGCATAGCAGAACTTAAAGATATTAAACAATTGCCTACGGAAACGGTTTGGGATTTTGACCAGAGGTTCAAGACCCTCATTGATCAGGTAAGCTTTGAGCTTGCGCCTCAACAGCATAAAGAATGGTTTATCGCAGCAATATTACCACACATCAGACTTCCGCTAATGCAACAGAAATTAAATACACAAGATGAAGCATTAGAAATGGCAATGAAACTAGAGGCTTCACCTCTAGCAGAAACTAGCACCGGTATCACTAATCTGCAGAATCAGCTAGCTAACCTCACCTTACAGCTGCATGAAATTAAGAAAGGAAAGGAGGTTGCGCATGAAATTTGGTGTACTAAGTGTAAAGCGCAGGGACACAGTAAGGATAACTGCCCTGTCTTTGCTGACTATATCGCCAGTGGAGCTCCTAACCCGTTGATGCAGAACCAGGGGCCATGGTGCGAGATTTGTAGAACCAGAGGACACAGTCCTCAGGAATGCCCTCTCCTTCAGAAATATGTGCAGACACCAAAGAACCTATATTGCAACTTCTGTAAATCTGTGGGACATGACGAAAACAACTGTAGAGCTTATGAGTTAATGATAGAAAGGAAGCATGACCTTTACAGAGTTCAGTCAGAAGCATCCGGACCAGCAGTACGTGCACAAACTGATCCGAATCAGGGAGGCCGTGGAGGAAATTTCAGAGGCCGAGGACGCGGAGGAGGCTATGAATCTGGCCGTGGCCGTGGAACTATCACCTGTTATAACTGTGGAGGCACAGGACATTACGCTAGAGACTGTCAGAACCCTACTACAACGTGCAAGTATTGTAAATCTTATGATCACACAATAGAGGAATGTCCCATACTGATAGCTAAGATCAAGGACGCCAAGCCAGCAACCAATCAGACTATCCAGTTTATCGCTGCTGAGCAGAACGAAACCGAACCACGGGTCAATATTGTAACTCGCAGTGGTCTCTCCACAAGCAACATATCGCAGGACGTGGAAAAAACGACAGGAACGCAGTGGGTGCGCAAAGCTCCAGGAAAACCTATCCCACTTGATCTACAGAAGAATAAGGAGGCATTTCAACAAACTAAGATTTCCTTTGCTGAACAGACACCGCCCAGATCACTATTATTACCATCTCAGGGTATACCACGGAAACCACCGCAGGATGTTAGTACTGCGCAGATACCACAGGCTAGCACATCTGGAAGATGCGACGAAGAGGAATTGACCGGGAGTGTACAGTCCTTCTTGCAGAGTTGTTTGAAACTTCTAAGAAACGGGAAAGCTGTAGAGGAACTTCAGAAAGTTATTGACCAATGTCAACAGAGCCCTTCTGTGAGCAATACACAGCGCACCATTCACCATATAATGGGCCATACAAGGACAGGAAGAGAGATGAGGCTCACAGCGCAGATCGGACTATTTGAAATGGATGAGGTTATCCTAGACTTAGGATCAGAGGTAAATGTCTTGACTAAGCAGACATGGGAACAGATGGGAAGTCCAAAACTAAGCAGGTCCCCTATCCATCTTAGACTAGCTAATCAGCAGAGAATATCACCGATGGGTCGCTTATCGCATGTCCCAGTGGACATCGACGGAGTTCACACATATGCCGATTTTGAGATCATAGAAATTATTGGTGACACCAAACCCTATCCAGCTCTATTAGGTATTGATTGGGCTTTTGATAACAAGGCTGTTATCAACTTAAAGAAAAGGAAGATGACATTTGAAGATGCTCAAGCCCGGGTTATCGCACCACTAGACCCTTTACAGGGTCCTCGCTACATTGAGCCAATCAAAGCAGAAGAGGAGGTGCATAACATGGAAAATTTGTACCAAATGACTTCTAATCAGACAGATTACATTGACCCTACAGCTGATGGACATATCAGCTGGAGATGTGATAGCTCCTGCACATCAGATTCAGATGTTGGCTTAGAGAATTGGCAAAATAGACTCCACGAAGTCTCTATTCGCAGATGCGCATTCATGACTAAATCACTGCGATGGATTGGGACTGAAAACAGGTATATTCCAACTTTTGATGGATTAGCAGACGTCAATGATTTTTTGCAGCAGTTTGAACAAGAGATTCCTCAAGAGCAGAGGATGGAGGTTTTTGACCTTGCAGTTCGAGCCACACCTGCAAGATGGTGGTACACACACAAGGAACATATCGCATCATGGTATGATTGTAAGAGATTGATGCGCATTAGATTCTCTAAAGAAAGAGACTGTACACAGCGGAAATACACAGGGGAGAGTGATCCCAGAGCACACATTATGAACTGTAAACAGAGTTGGCTAGAAATTCCAGCAGAAGAATGGGTTCATTTGTTCATCCACACACTGGATACAGTTCCACGGAACTGGTATACAGAAACAGAGCTAAGAAAAGGAACTATCTCATGGCCTATTATGATTGAAAACTTCTTGGTCACGTTCAGTTTTGAATCTGAACATCCAAGCATTGATCGGGCCTTGAAGATCATAAAGACTAAAATATTTGAGGATTGCCCATCACCAGCGGCTTCGCAACCCGAGTGGGCTATTCAGATGGAACATGCACTGGAATGTTACAACTGCGCACAAGATTCAAGCGATGAGGATGAAGATCCTCGCAGTATCAATATCGCAGAAACAGAAGGTACGCGTGAAGTTGAAGGTCCACACTTAGAAATCCCAGCTGTAACAGAACCAATCAAGATTAGAAAGAGCAATATTGGCACAGAAACAGACCCTAAGTTTGCCTCTATTGGAGATTATTGGGATGATGAGACAATTGGCCAAATCACAGACCTATTACACGAGTATCAGGACCTATTTCCTACCAACTTTACAGAAATGAAGGGAATAGTGGGTGACTTAGGAGTCATGAGAATACCGCTTAAGAAGGATGCTAGGCCAGTTAAGCAACGTCCATACAGGTTGAACCCGCGGTATAAAGCAAAAGTAAAAGATGAAATAGATAAGATGCTAGCAGTAGGCATCATTGAACCTGTTGAAGAAAGTGAGTGGGTTAGTCCCATGGTAGTACAAGAAAAGAAAACAAAAGGAGACATCAGGATCTGTGTCGACTTGCGCAAACTGAATGATGCATCGCTGCATGACCCGTTTCCGACACCATTCACTGATGAAGTCTTAGACAATGTTGGAGGACAGGAAATCTATTCATTTACTGATGGCTTTTCAGGCTATCTCCAGATAAGAATCCATCCAGACGACAGGCACAAGACCACATTTGCGACAGAATGGGGCTCCTTTCAGTATACGGTAATGCCCTTTGGTCTTAAGAACGCCCCAACAATTTTTTCTAGAGTAGTTGTTGCTGTCTTTAAGGAATACATCCATCAATTTTTAGAAGTTTATTTTGATGATTGGATTGTATTTGGACTAGTCAAGAAGCACATAGGAAACCTGCGATTAATGTTTGCAAAATGTAGACAGCACCAGATTTCCCTTAACTTAAAAAAATGTATATTTTGTGCGCCTTTTGGTACGTTGTTGGGTCACATTGTGTGCAGACAAGGCTTGATGGTAGATCCCGCGAAGATCGCCATCATTGTCAATTTACCAGCACCTAACTCAGTAAAGCAGCTGAGAACTACACTTGGTCATACCGGGTATTACAGAAAGTTTATCAAAGGTTATGCCAAGATTACCGCACCAATGGAGAAATTATTGAAGAAGAATATCAAATTCCAGTGGAACGAGGAATGTCAGAAGAGTCTTGACGCTCTAAAAGAAAAAATGGTTACAGCACCTATTCTGGTCTTTCCAGATTGGAACAAGCCTTTTCATGTTCATGTGGATGCATCTGGCATCGCACTGGGCATTATTCTCACGCAACCAGGCGAAGGGGGTATTGACCACCCTATCGCATATTCGAGCAGGAGACTATCGACAGCTGAGAAGAATTACACCACCACAGAGAGAGAAGGGTTAGCAATGGTGTATGCTTTACAGAAATTTCGGCACTATCTGTTGGGTGCCCCGTTCAAGATGTTCACCGACCATTCTGCATTAAAGTACTTGGTCAATAAGCCAGTGTTAGGGGGAAGAATATGCAGATGGCTATTGTTGTTCCAGGAATATGATTTCGAAATCATTGTTAAGCCAGGAAGACTAAATGCAGGACCTGATCACCTGTCAAGGCTAGACTCAGGTGAAGAACCAAGTAATTTAGAGGACAACTTGCCTGATGCGCAATTGTTCTCCATTCAGGTCGCAGATGAATATTATGGAGACATAATTCAATTCCTTACTACAGGGTGGGCACCACCTGAGTTTACCAAGCAACAAAAGAAACAATTAGTGGTGAAAGCAGCAGACTTCACCCTGATTGCAGGACACCTCTATAAGTTAGGACCAGATGAAATCTTGCGCAGATGCGTTATGCCCCACGAGAAACAGACCATTCTTAAGGAAGCACATTCGGGCATCGCAGGAGGCCATTTCGCAGGGAAGCCTACCGCTCAGAAGATCCTAGCAGCCGGACTATGGTGGCCTACATTACATAAAGACAGTAAAGAGTTTTGCAGATCATGCGATATCTGCCAAAGGACAGGAAAGCCCTCCAGAAGAGATGAAATGCCGTTGCGACCACAGATAACGCTACGCGCATTCGATAAGTGGGCCATAGACTTCGTGGGTCCTATTAACCCCCCAGGAAAATGAACTGGTGCGAGATATATTATTACAGCAACAGAATACCTCACCAGGTGGGCTGAGGCGAAAGCAGTCAGGAATTGTGATGCTGCTACAGCAGCACAATTTATTTTTGAAAACATCATCACTAGATTTGGATGCCCAGTGACTTTGATGAGTGATCAAGGCACACACTTTCTGAATAGCACCATAGAAGCCTTGACAGAGGAATTTGAAATACAGCACCATAAGAGTACACCTTACCACCCTCAAGCTAATGGTACGGTGGAGGCTTTCAATAAGATATTAGAACAGGCTCTTACAAAGATTTGTAACAGTCAAAGGGATGATTGGGACCTCAGAGTTAATGCTGTATTATGGGCTTACAGGACCACGTGTAAGAAACTAACAGGGCACACACCTTTCAGCCTGGTATATGGACAAGAGGCTGTTATGCCTATGGAATACATCTTACCCAGTCTAAGCATTGCTCAGCTTACAGAGATGGCTGATTCTAATACTTTAGAGGAGAGATTGGCGCAGCTGCTCAATCTGGAGGAAGACAGATTTATCACAGGATTCCATCAAAAAGTGCAGAAAGCACGAGAAAAAGCTTGGCATGATAGGCATATCAAGAACAAAATCTTTCAGCTTGGAGACTTGGTACTCCTTTATGACAGTAAGTTTATAAAGTTCCCTGGAAAATTCAAAACTCATTGGTTAGGGCCATATCAAATTCAGCAAATAACAGATGGAGGTGCTATACAGCTTCGTACTATGAGTGGGGAGTTTCTTCCTACCCTGATCAATGGCAGTCGGCTTAAGCTGTATCGCGACGGCCATGCCACCTCCCAGCCCTAGCCCAGAAAGGAAGCTAGTGGTGCAGATGTTCAGTGTAGTTGAAATGAAGCATCGCACCCTAAGGAGTCTACACCGGGAAATACTTTAGGTAAGAATTCGCAGCCAGCTTTCCTGGTGGTTGCGATAATTTTGATATGAGGCGAGTTTGTGGCACTTTCCATCTCCAGACGATGCGATATCTTATCGCAGAGGACAGAAAACAGATGGATGCGCTACCAAATTTTGAATTCATCAGAGGGCTAGTCACTTCGCCATCTGACAAGCATTAACTGCACGGCTGACAAGTATCTGTTGTACTAAGATTTGGCAGCAGTACGACGATTCTTCTAGATTTGGAAAATCCGATGCGACACCACTCCGACGCACAGTTTCCCAGCGAAAATTCAAACGGCGTTTGCAATAAATAGGCGCGGGGTGCTGTCTTGTCTCTGCATTAAATGCCGCCAGCGGGTCCAGTCACTGATCCGTTGCCATTTAAAATTCCGCCTTATGATAAATGCACGTTCTATTCAAATCACGGGGCTACTTGGTCATTTTCACCAAAAAGAGTTGAGCGCAGTTGAGCCGAACCAAGCGTATTCTTAGCAGAGTTCTGAGCAGGGAAACCAAAAACAATTGCAGACTCTGATTTGCATTAAGATTAGCAATCATAGGAAGTCCAGAGTACCACAGGGGAAGGTCCCTCGCGCCAGACGAGCCTCTCGAAGACGTGTTGCAGAGATTCCAAAGGGGTGGAATCGAGTGCGCTATGACTTCGGTTGTGGCGAAGAAAGGGAAGAAAATTGCTGCTGGTTCTCCGTCTACACGCCAGTCACCAGGAACCTTAGCTAATATGGAGCGTAGCGAGACCCCGAATAGCACAGACTCAGAAGAACCGGCGCAGGAACTTCCGGAAGAAGTTACAGTCACTACCATATACTTCCCACCAAGAATAGAGAATGCGCCAGCCATTGTTCTTCCACGAGACTTTAAATATGAACTCATACTCCCACCGCTGGATAACCAAGTGAAGGAAGAAGGTAACTTGTGGGGGAATATGCATGCTGTTAAGTTTACTGATTATAATCTGAGAGATTATACGCTGTACCCACAATTCCGCCGCGATCGTTATATGACGATTCAGAGGAACCCAAGGACACAGCACGATGAGTTCGTCCCCATGGACCATGTAAGCCATTTAGCACCGTCGGGACTGCTCAATCTCCTGGAGATTCCACACTTTGGACGGGGCCCGGAGGTCAATGCTGTGGTGCGGACGCTACTATCATGTGTGCATGGTGGTTACTTATGGTTGGGTAACCGAATTGATGTCAATGTTGACCTCATTCACCGCATTACCGGTCTGTCGAAGACTGGTTTCGACCCACAGATAAATATTGATGGCGCCACAAAGGATACCAGGCTCTCAACCAAGCAGGTTGCGGAGTATAAGCTGCAAAGAGGAGGTCGCGCCTACGATGTCAATTCAATACAGGATGACGCCTTGCGGTTTACTGTTAGTCTGTTGGCCGGAAAACTCCTCCTCAAGGTGAGGCCGAAGGAGGTCACAGGCTCAGTTATCCGCCTCGCGATTGAAGTCATAAAAGGTAAACCTTACAACTGGAGCTTATTTTTGTTAAATAGTTTCTTTCAAGACTGTGCGCAGGCGCAGCAGGATCCACTTCACAGCTTCCACTTCTCGTGGCTGCTGATCCTTATGGCTTTCATTGGATGGAAAGAGCCGCCCAATTCGCAGTTTCCACAACTGCCACCAGGGGCGTGCAGAGGGTCGAGGTACTCAAATCTTTGGGCGAGTAGTCACCCCGAGAAGCACAAGAATAACGCAATGCTATTCCATGAATATTATATGCTATTGCTTGAATCCGTCGCAACGATTCCGCGTGTCGACTCGCCGGTCGTTGATCTTTATCAGTCCAAGCTGGAATTTAAAGTCGACAGGGATAAAACCTACATCAGACCCAAAGGATTCAGGAAACATAACGAATGGGCCCCCGGCCCATATCGCATGGAAATCCAGCAGGTTGAAGATACCATTAAGAATTGTTTTGATGAGGACATGAAACAAATGTATGATGATCTATCCTCTGGCCTAGTTCCAGTTGATCCCCCAGCTGAGGACCCAGAAGATGTTCAGGAGGTAGATCCTAAAGACAAAGAGAAAGAACCAATAGGTTCTAAGAGAAGGGCTATTGAAGGCCCTTCTCCGGTGCGACCAAAGAAGAAGAGAACAAAGGCGGTTACTTCCGACGAACCGCAGGCACCAATCATGACAGAAGATGAGTATGATCTCATCGCCAGCCGAATACAGGAGAAGATGCGGGATAAATTCGCTGCGATTCAGTCATCGCAGGATCGTATGCGCATCAGCCTTGACAACAAATTGCGAGAGTTGAAGGCAATCACTGAGAAGACTGCTTCCATGCAGATTCAGCCAGCTCCAACTACAGTCGCAGAAAGTTCGCAGCCCCCTCTACAGAGCAGAGAAGAAAGCATTGCAAGGGACCGCACGAACATTGTTCGTATACCGCCAGGAAGCATTAAGTTCCCTGTACCGATGGAAGTGCACATGGTTCATCCTCTTGAGGTGAACCTACCAGAGGTACCTGTGGATCAGTTGTATGAAATTTTCCAGCAGATAGGCACGGAGCTGAGGCACAGAGAACAAGTCACATATGAGCAAAATGTTTTGCTGTCTAACGACAATGTGCAGCTCATTGCACAGCATGAGGCAGAGAGTGCCCAGTTGACGCAATATGTTCAGCGAGAGCAGGATGTCTCCCTTGTTTTAAAGAATATTGCAGCAGAACTTCCGCAGTGCGATATCAGGCCTGAGTTAGAAATAACTCAGAAGATCAGAAAAATAGCGGAAAGAGCAAAGGCTCTAGATGAAGAGAAGAAAAAGATGGAGGAAGAATACGAAGCAAGGATTGCTGCACTTGAAGCAAATAAACCACCTACTCCAGAGGAAATCCAAGAAGCACGAGTGCAAGCTTTCAGAATTGTACAGACACAGATGCACTGTCGGGTGGAAGCAACAGAGGCTATCCTGGAAGATGCATCAAAAACATGGCTGGAGCTAGAGGAGCTCCCACAGAAAGCCGAGCTCGATCAGCACATTAAGCACTGTGAAGATGCGATAGCAAGAGCTGAAGAAGAGTACAAGGGCTTGAGTGCTCTTGCGAAGATAAGAAAGAAAGGAGAAATCACACAAATTCAGCAGCAGGTGCAGAAATACAGAGCACAGCAGATCAACCTGGCTAACGAAGTTAGCCCGCACGAAAGCAAAGTCGCACATCTGGTTGATGAACTGGAGCAAAAGGTGAAAAGCTTCACCTCAAGTAAAGGAGTCATTGAGGGCACAGAGGACTCCTTGGTAACTGCTGAGCTGCTCAGCGCAGCGCAGGAAGAAGTAACACACATGGATGAAAGCATTAAAGCGCTTAAGGCACAATTCGCAGCAATCTCACGAGCAGCAAAGGACAAGCTTAGGCAGATGAATCAGGCTGTTGTTGCGAGTGGCTCGGGGACGAGCCACAAGTAAGTGTTAGGGGAGTTGTTGGAGAGAACTTCCGCAGCATTTAGGAAGCTGCTAATTTTGGGAAGGATAACTAATTTTGGAGAGAAAGTACCAATTTTGGCGGTAAGACAAAGATATCGCCGTAGCGCAAATCCCGGCGGGAATCACGGCGATAGGTACAGAAAAGTCAAGCATGTGGTACAAAGAAGAGGCCGAAGGGAGAGCTCAACCACCGCAATAAAGGCGCCGTAGATGAAGAGAGGGTTCAGCTACCCTCATTAAAGAAGAAGGACTACAGTCAGCGTTGCTTGAACTAAGAAGAAGCGACGGGCCGATGCATTAAAGACTAAGGACTGCAGGAAGCGGCGACGAGACAGAAGGCGGCCATGGAAGTACAGCCAGTTGACTGTAAGTGGTTAGGGTTGAGTCACTGTTGGGATAAGGCCCACAGTTTTGTAACTGCGATGAGACCTTCGGGCCATCTATATATAGTAGTCTTTTTATATGATAAGGGGTTGGCCACATAGTGATAGAGACATCAGGTAGAGGTTAGTCAAGCCTTTTTGTGGTTGCAGAGTCTGGACATCCCTGAGAGAATACAAGGGCCAACCTGTTGAGAGATAGTGCGATCCGCAAGGATTGTGAGAGAAAGAGAGTGCATTGTAAAAGGCAGGAAGAGAAAGAGGTCTATAGAGAAGGGCTCCCACTGAGGTGGAGTTTCCCAGAAGACCCTTGTTGTAAAGAAAGGAACGGAACTGTGTTTATTCTTCAGAGTTGTAAACAAGAACCGCAGTACCCCTGGGCGTAGTTCTTGCCCTGGGAGTAACAACGTGCTTATTTAAGTAGCACTATTGTATTTGTGTAGCTACTGCTCTCATTCACTTGTCTGTGTTATATATGAATGCTTCAGTCTGTTATAAGAAATGTACATGGTCGTCAGCTTAACTTCTGAATGATGTATAATAATTGCGAGAATCATAGCTACCCGCATAACAACTAGATAGTTGTTAACAGAGGATGATGTGCGAGTAGGAACTGAATGTAAGTCATGAATGGTCTACTTAGACGCTGCTCAAAGTGGTATTCTACTTAGTCACGTCATTGCGAGATATCAAGGGTCAAGTTCATTAGCGAGGGTTAGGCTTGGAGACTGAATGTTGTAGCCAACTGCGGTACCAGGATAAGGCTAGCGGAGACCACTTATTAATACAGGAAGCGGTCAAGATTCACTTACCGCAGGAACTAGAAGGGGAAGATATCGCGCCTACGATATCTTAGGTATCGCTAGACGGTCTCACGTAGGGGGAGGACTCATCGCACCCCCCTGCGTAATGCGATAAGACAGAGGCGTAGCCGGAGTAAGGGAATGAGATAGACAGCTCCAGTCAGAGGGATTAAGGTGGATTTAAGCACCCCGGATGCCTCGGAAATTGGCTGAGGACACTTGAGTCTTCTGCCTCCCATTAGAATCACTTCGGGTGAGACTTCAGGTTGCCTCTGCGACCTGTTGCCGAAAGGGCCAGTGAGCTAAGGGTTCTGTTGGTCTAAGAGATTACCGCAAGCCCGGGTCTGCTAGAAAGGATAGAGAATCAGATCAACAGATAGTCTTAGTTAGGATGGATTCTAATACTTTGTTGGTGGATTCTACCTGACCATTGGATTGTGGGTGGTATGGTGAAGATTTACAATGTCTAATACCATATTTGTAAATAAGCTCTTTCATCAACTTGGAGTTGAATTGAGATCCTTGATTGGTTACAATTTCCCTAGGTACACCGAATCGGGTAAATATTTCTTCATGTATAAACTCTACCATTGATTTCTTTGTGGCTTGGAATAAGGCTTTAGATTCTACCCACTTGCTGACATAATCTATGCAGACTAGAATGTACTTCTTCTTGCGAGACATAGGGGAAATTGGCCCAACAAAATCTAGAGCCCATTTTTCAAAAGGCTCAATCATAACTTGTGGTTGTAAGGCCATCTCATCGGATGGCGTAGGTCTACCCATTCTTCGGAAATTGTCACATCCCTTGAAATATTTGGTAGCATCTTTGAAAATGCTTAGCCAATAATATCCAAAGTGCAACACTTTGTATGTTTTTCTCTTGTCAGAAAAATTCCCGCCACAAGGTCCACCATGACATGCATGAAGGATCTCTACCATCTCATCCTCTCGTACACATCGTCTAATAATGAGATTAGGACTAGTACAGAAAATATCATTGTCCACCCAAGAATAATTAGAACTCTGAACTATGATCCTATGTTTATTCAGGTAGAGAGATATGGTTTGGTAGCTTTCGAGTTGATGAATAACTAGCTATGTCTGCAAACCATGGGGCTCAAACAGACACCGCGAACAAATGTTCATCTGGGAAGCTATCATCGACAGGACTAGCATTATTGTCAATTTGAATTCGAGAGAGAAAATCTTCTACAACATTCTCTCGGCCGGGACGATCAACAATGGTAATGTTAAATTCTTGTAACAAAAGAAGCCACCGAGTCACTTTGCCATTGGTGATAGGTTTTCTCATAAAAAATCTAACGGCGGAGTGGTCAATGTGTATAAAAATTTCATATCTTATGATATAATGACGAAACTTGTTGATGGCATAGACTACTGCTAGAAACTCTTTTTCAGTAATAGTGTATTTCGATTCTGCAAGATTTAAATTTCTACTAGCAAAGTAGATGGCATGTCATGTTTGTCCCTCTTTTTTCCCTAGGACTACTCCTATAGCTATGTTAGAAGCATCGGTGGATATATGGAAGGGAAGTGACCAATTGGCCCACCTAAGTATTGGTGCCACTGATAGCTTTTTCTTCAAAGTTTCAAAGGCATGCTGACAAGGTTTAGTCCATTGAAATTATGTGTCTTTCACGAGTAGCTTGAACAGAGGTGTGGCTATCTTAGTGAAATTTTCAATAAAACGTCTATAATAGCCTACATGGCCAAGAAAATGTCTTACTTCCTTCGGAGTTTTTGGAGGAGGAATATTAACAATTATTTCTATCTTAGCAGGATCGACCTTGATACCTTGAAAAGAGATATGATGTCCCAGAACTATGCCCTCAGTTAGTAGCATCTTACATTTTTCATGACTAAGAGCTAAGTTCATTTCTTGGCACTGAATAAGAACTATTTCAAGGTTGTCAAGGGCTTCTTGGAAGGTAATACCATAAAATGTAAAATGATCCATATAAACTTCTACACAATCATGTATAAGGTCAGCAAAGATTCCTAAAACTACATGCTAGAAAGTAGTAGGTGCATTACATAGGCCAAATGGCAACACTCGATAGGCATATGTCCCCCAAAAACAAGTAAAGGTTGTCTTGTCTTGATCCTCAAGTGCTATTAATATTTGGTTGTATCCACTATAGCCATCAAGGAAAGAAAAATATTGTTTCCCTGATAAGGTATCCAACACCTTAAGAGTGGCCTTGTTCAATTCTCGAAAGTCAACACAGATACGCCATTTCCTTGTAACTTTCTTTGGAATTACTACCAGAGGATACACCCATTTACTGTTAGAAATTGGGTAAATGAAACCAATATTAAGGAGTTTTTGTAATTCATCTTTTACTATATCCTTTAGGGATGGATTCATTCTTCTCCGTGGCTACCTGACAGGAGGTATGTTTGACTCTGTGTAAATGTGGTGAATGCAGGTATTTGGGTGTATACCTTTCATATCGGTATATTCCCATGCGAATGCTCAAGTTTGACTCTTGAGAACTTTTAGTAATTGTTTTTGTTGACTCTCATCTAGACCTGCATTTATATGTAGAAATTTGTTGGAACTAACCTCACAAGGTATGGTATAGGATCCTAGATGTTCTTCGATTGCGAAGACACAAGGTGTACTTCTAAATGTTGAGAGGCTCATGTTTTCATGGAATTCATCTCCAAAGATCTGGTCAAGTTGGTTAAAAGACTAAGGAAAGTCTATACATGTTGTGGAAGAGATAAATTGGTTCAAAACATTCTCAGTATTTTGTTCTTGAAGTGCCCTAGAGAAATCACTAACAAGGGAAAGTTCTTCCAAGTTCTCATCCCCAAAAGTTCAATATAACCAAAACAGGTTTTCAGTTATTGGCTATGTTGGTGGGTATAAAGCTAGTTTTCTTGTAGATAATCCATCAAAGATAATCATATCTCCATCCCTACATTCTATAAATGCATTGGCAGTAGCCAACTAGGGTCTTCCCAAAATAATGGGGTGACCTTTCGAAGGGTCCTTTGATTCTATGACCATAAATTCCATGGGATATTCCCATGAAGCTACTGATACGGTGATGTCATCTAAGATCCCAGTAGGATGCACCATAGTGCGATCTGCTAATTCTAGCATTGTTGGGGTAGGGCAGAGCAACTGTCCTAAATGGAGAGTTTCTAGACTCTGGTAGTCATCAGGTTAATAGCAGCTCCTAGATCAATAAGTGTATTTCCTATGGCAATGTTATTGATGATAACATTCACCACAAGGTTTCCTGGGTTTGAATACTTGGGAATTCTAGGTTGGTTTGCTATGTAATTTGACATTTCTCCTATTACATGAATCGTCAGAGGGTCTTTTTGTTTTCTACCTGGTCTTTTAATACATAGTTCCTTTATTACTTTATTATATATTGGGATATCCTTAATGGTTTGTAACAAAGGGATCTTAATACAAATATTTTTCAATCCGTTAATGATATCATACTCTAGATAAGTTATAGGTTTTTCTATTACCAGACACTCCGGATATGGGGGTGATCTTTCTTCTGTAATTACTTCTTTATGAGGATGGTTGTGTGTTGAAGATTTAGGAATAACCACATCTTCAAAAATGGCATCATTCAAAAATTCCCTAGGTATGTATTCTTCTTCATTCTCTTCTTGGATAACAACTGATGACTTGGGATGATCTTGCAGAACTCTTCCAGACTGCAGTTGAATCTCATGTATTGGTGCGGTCGAAATGGCATATGATGGAAGAGGTAACAACCCAATGCTATTAAGAGCTTGAGTTGCCTTGTTGTTAGGATTTGGTATCGGTTGTGCTGGTAATATTGTGGGCCTTGGAGGATTCATATTCTGGAAATGGTGAGGTTTATTTGGGATAGGGGGTAGTGAAGCAGGTACAAATCCAGGAAAGAGTTGTTGAATATTAGGTGGGTAGGATAGTTAGGCATAGGAGGAGGTGGTTGAGCATAAGCGTGTCCTCTCCATCCATGTGGCCATTGTTGTTATTGAGCATTTTGAGGAGGGTACTGCGGTGGCCAATTTTTCCAACCTGAAGTGTTCCATTGTTGAGGTTGATAAGGATAGTAATAGGGTGGAATTTGTGATGGATATTGATATGATGGTTGATCCCTAGGTTTCCAAGGCCTCCTAGATGTTTCACCAAAGTTTACACTCTTATATACAACTTGAAACCCAGGAAACGATGGACAATTATCAGTTGGATGTTCTTCTGTACAAAGGTGACAAACTGAAACATTATTCAATGGACATTCTCATTGGGGATGTTTAGCTCTACACCTAGGATAGAAAACACTCATTGGTGCACGCTCTTCATCCTGTCTATTTTTGGATTGTAATGCATCTAATTGGGAACCCATAGCTCCTAAGATATATGTTTTGAAATTTTCTAATAGGTTTCCCAATTCTACCCTTGTAACTCCACCAGGACCGGATGTGTTTACTTTTAGGTTCCTAGCATAATATTTTTGAAAGTGTCTTCCACTTTTCCCTCTGCTCCTAGAGTAAGTACTACATAGTTCACAAATCTATGCAAAATACTTGTGAGAGATGTCTCCTGCTTCCATGAGATTAAGGTTTTCTACGAATTCTTCTCAGATTCCCTTGAGGAAGAGTGTTCTTACTGCATCTTCCCGAAGATCACTATATTTGGATTTATGTAACACATAGTTAAATCTTTCAAGATAGTCTTCTAGGCTCTCATCTTCAAGTTGTTGTATTTTAAAAATATCATTGCGAGAGTCCTTAGGTTTACAGTAATCTTGATATTTTCGTAGAAAAGCATTCTTCATGTCTTCCCAAGTTCTAATACTAGATTCTCCTAACCCCATGAACCATCGAAGAGAAGAATCTTTTAATGTGGTAGGAAAGAGTTTTAGCTTTTGGCCATCTTGTAGGTAGTTATAACTCCTACAAAAAATGATAAATTTGAATAAGAATGTATCCGGAACCTCACTACTCTTCCCATAAAAGGTTGGTAGTGAGGAAGGAGGGATGTTTTTCATAGTTACATCTTATGCAGTGTCTAGGATAGGGAATCCAAAAGTTACTTCAATTCTAACCTCTCCTTCTCCTTCATCTTGTCGTACATGATCTTCATTTTCATCCTCCATGAGGATTCGATTGCCAAAGAGAGAATACCTAGGTGGTTCCTTTCTTGGTGAATATGGGATGTCCCAATGTTCTGTTTCAGGAAGAGTATTTTTCTTTTTAGGAGGAGAATTACCAGCCATGTGGGAATCCAATTTTGAAGGTCCTACTGTTGTTGTCAGAATCTATGAGATAACTATGTTCATGAAATTTTAAAAGAGAGCATCTACTTGTGCAGGATAAAAAACATCTACTAATTTTGGACCACCTACTATTGAAAAAGTAGTGTCTTTGGGTTTTTGGACTAATGGATGGTTGGGAGGTTCTGAAGTCTTATCCTTTTGAATTTTTTCTTGTCTAACTTTGGTCTAAATATGAGTTTGAGGTTTTTCTAGTGGAATTTCTTTATGAACAGAGTTTTCTGATGTCCATATGGTTTCCCCTAATTGATTTCCAGAAAGGCTTTCCTTTGCTTTCCAAGTAGGACTATCCCCTTTAGGTGTCTTCTGATACCTTTCTGTTGAGTTAGTAGTTGGGGTGGCATATCCCCTGTATAGGTTAGTAGGAATTTTAGTAGGGATTTTAGTAGGAGGGCTATTTTTAATAAATATAACTTTTGAGTCTCTAGACCTATTCATGAAAACAAACTATAACTGAAATAGATTCTAACTGCATCACTACTATTGTTGGGTTTTGGAGATGCCTATTATAACAGATGCACAGGTTCTTACCTCTCGTCTTACCGCTCACCCACCACCAGCCTATTTCTAAGTTTAAAAGAGGAGAATTCAAATCTATTACTAAGTTTTAAAAGATAATTCTACCTATCTACAACAGAATTCTACCTATTGACAACTGAATTCTACCTATCTACAACTCCCCGGCAACAACACCAAAATGTTGAGGTGTAATTACTATTTTTAAGGAATCACCAAAATATTTAATTATCGACCAGGGTTGGTAATCTTAGAGTTGTGGAACAGTATATCCTGAGGTAGAATGGGACCTGAGGTTTCATCTCGGAAGACATTAGAAATGTCTTAATAAAGAAAAGATCAAAAGATCTTTCAAAATAAAAAACTGAGTCAAACTTTGAAAATACAACTACTAAACTAGTTAAACCTAACTAAACCAACATATTAGAATAGTATCAAGCTATACTACTCTACTTTATGGATATTGATTAAAAAGATAGAAACAATAATATTATTCTAGGAAGCAAAACTAAATTGAAACGAAACTACTTTGATGAAATAGAAATTTATTGATAAAGCTCTGATCTAAGAATTCGAAAACAACTGTTAAATGAGTTTGGAGACCTATTTATGAGATGACTCAATTTGAAAACTAATTATGAAACAAAGAGCTATATTAACTTAAAGAAAAACTACAAACTACTTAGTAAATTCAACAACTATTCATATATTCAATTAATACTTTAAGACTACACTGAATTACCTAATTCCATTCTCCTTGAGGATTCTGAGGAAGTCTATCAAATGTAATAGGAATGGGAGAGAATCTATCGAAGTGACTTTCAAATGTGACAAGGAAACAAAATGGAAGTAAATATAATTTAACTTCTACAAATAAATGCAAACTAAATATTTTCCAACTACTATTAACTTTAAACATTATGATCTATCTTCTATCCATAAGCAATTGACTTGGAACTAATGAAATCTAGAAGCGAGTAGAAAACTTAATAAAGATATTTACTTGAACTGAATTTGATTTGGAAGCAAGTAGAAAACTTGATAATGATATTTATTTTTGAACCAAATCCTATTTTATCAACATCTTCATTAATTGTATGAATGTAAAAACTAATCCATGCTTGAACTGAGAAACTAATTAGAACTGAGATAACTTGGAGAATGAAATTACTAAATCTAATCCGATATTAATCTTAACGACATATGATAAACTACACTAAGAATGAAACTGATAAATTTTGTAACAGTAAAGCATTAATGAATCAGATATAAAAGAAATGTAATCTATAAAGCAACTAAAGCAAGGTTAAGGAAAACATAATGAAACTAAGAATGATGATAAAACTTAATTAAAACTCTATGTAGTGTGGAACAAGGTATTAATTACAGATAAGATTGATAATCAAAGGCAAGAAATATTATAGTTCAAAGACCTAAGAAAACTGGATTCTAAATAAGCATAAAAAAATGCAGAAAGTATTAAAGTCCGTATGACGATCCGGATGGCTGTTCGAATGACAGTCTGAATGATAGTCCGGATGGAGGAAAACGATTTAAACTAAGGAAAGAAGCAGTTTGGATGATCTTAACGTCAACTGACTGATGCATATGAACGTACAGTGCAAGGAAGTAATGAATAGAGTGTTTAGAAGCTAAAATAACAAGACTAACCTATTCTAATCATTGTCTAGGTGCATGCTGTCAGGTTGGGCGAACAGAAAAGACATAACTTTTGGAGTTTGACGTGAGCAGCAGATGCAATGTCAAACAAGGTGAGTAGGAGGGGGAATCTTCTAGAACAGGGGCTTACCAACCATGACAGCCATGTTGCTAACAGAACCCACAATTCGTTTTCTTCCTTTAATGACCAGAAATATCCCAACCGACGATCTCACGGGATGAATGAAGGTATGAATGACGAGCTGAATGTGGATGGATGTCCTCGGACTGAACGCATGGTTGAATGAAGGCCTGTTTGACGACTGCAGCCTGTAGAACCAAAACTAAGTACTAAAAATATCTAGAAATATGAGATGATAGTCAATAAACCATAAAAATGATAATAATTATTCGTAATTCGTATGATTTTCAAATAAACTCATACCTGAGTCTGTTAAATATTCGTATTATAGGATATCAAGAAGGGGATGGAAGTCCATGATTAAATATGGTGCATTCAATGTATGTCTGAGCGACATCATAAGGATCAGTGTTCTGAATTCTACGAATATTTATAGTATGGGGCACCAAATCCACTCAGTCAAGGAGGAATTCCCTGGTGTCGAATTTGTCAAACTATGAGAAATTTCTCAAAAGAATGCATGTACTTACATAAGGTTTTGTCGAATCTAGCTAATCATTTTTGTAAACTCTGTCGATTGGTCGGTCATGAGGAGAAGGATTGTAGAGCATATGTTTTACTCCAAGAAAGAACTGCAAATACATTTTTTATGAAGGGAGAGGAGAAACCTTCTGTACAACTGCAAAAACAATATAATCAACTGCAGCCACATTATAATAATCCACATTCGCATTATAATAAACAAAAGCCTCAATATAACCAACCGCCGTCGCAATACAACCAACCGTAGTATCAGCCATTGCAATATAATCAGCATCAGTACAATCGGATGTGAGGAGGATTCTGCGGATGTTGAGGTGGAGTTTTTGGTCGTGGAGGAACTTTTGGTCGAGGTTGAGGATCGGTTACATGATATAATTGCGTCCAGATTGGACATTATCAGAGAGATTACCCGAATCGAACTCCGTAGTGTATCTATTGCAGTGCAGACGACCACAATGTCAAAGATTTCCCTTAGTTAATCGTGAAGTGGCAGACCAAGAATGCGCCACAACCATAAAAAAATCCAAATGGAAATCAGAACCAAAACCCTAATCCAAATGTACAGAATATCTTAGTTGAGATCAAAAGTCAACCCGTGAATGTTGTAGTGGTAACTAGGGGAGGAGCTGCGACAAGAGAATACAGACCACTACCAAGTGTCCAACATGCAACATGGAAACATGTTCAATTTGATGTGGAAGTAGATAAGGAAACCTTTTTGGAAGCACGAGATGCGATGAGAAAGAATAATACTAAGTTTCCACCTATAGTCCAAAAAGAGCCTATCTATGAGATGCCACCGATATTTGATATGACAAATTAGCAGAGGTCACAATGGAAGGTCAGCAACATGAGGAATTTCCTTGAAAGTTGTTTGACGTTAGCAAAGGATCAATACGCACTAGCATATATAGCTAGTTTATTATATCGACAGGAGGAAGGGCGACAAGATCAAATAGTGAACCGATTGCACATGAAGAAGATGGGAAGAGAAATGAGGATAAAGCATGCCCATATTGGTGCATACGATGTAGATTCCATCATTTTGGATCTAGGATCAGATGTAAAAATACTTACTAAGAAACCATGGGAGATGATAGGGAAGCCACAGTTGGTATGGTCCCCTATGCAGCTTCGATTGGAAAATCAAAGCAAAGTTACACCAATAGATTGACTGCCTCATCTACTTGTCGAAGTAGAAGTATCGAAGACTTATGTGGACTTTGATGTCATAGAGACAGTTGAAAACACAAGCCCATATCCGGTGCTGTTGGGAATAAATTGGGAAATGGAGAATCAGGTCCTCATCAATTTTAGAAAAGGATGATGTCTTTTGAAAACCGTAACATGAGGGTAATCATCCCGCTTGATCCACTGGAAGGGAAAAGGTATGTCGAACCAATCAGGGATGAATTTACAGAAGGATGGGACAATGTCTACAACGTTTCGTAGGATTACATCAATCCCGCCGCCGACGGGGAATTGGGGCGGTGAAGTGTTAGTTCGACATCGTCAAACTCCAATGAAGCACTAGAAAACTGGAAGAATCGATTGAATGAGGTGTCATTCAAAAAGTGTGCATGAATCACTCAGCCATTCAGATGGGTAGCAATAGAGGTATGTGATTTTCTGACATATGAAGGATTACCTAATATGTTTATCTTCATCACCAAATTCGAAGAAAAGGTATCAGAACCACAACGACTACTTGCACTTGAAGAAGCATTGAAGGCTACTCTAGCAAGGTGGTGGGCTACGCATAAGTTGTCGATAACAAGATGGAAACTAAGTCAACAATTGTTGGAATTTGGGTTTGGGGAGACTGAATGCTAATACAGGAAGAAATACAATGGAAGGGGTGATCCAAGGGATCCTCTGGAAGAGTGTCAACGTGCATGGGGAATGCGACCGAAGCAGTAATGGGTTCATGCGTTCTTTCATACGCTATATGAAGTACCACGGAGCTAATACATTGTAGCATAAATGCGACAAGGAACAACCACATGGGAAGAGTTGACCATTAGCTTTAGTCAGACATCCAACTTCGTTGATGAGAACCCATTCATCCACAGTGCACTGTTGGAGATCCGCGAAAAGGTACTTGAAATAGTTTTGACACAAAGACCAATGGGATTACAATGGAATATGAAACCGGAAATGATGATGGAATTCTATAATGTGTTGGGAGGACCTGATGAAGAGGATGATCCTAGAGCCGTTTGTTTACTAGAATCGGAAGGAAGCCGCGAAGTCGAAGCACCAGAGATGCCATTCGACAAATTCCAACAGCCGCTAAAAATTAAGAAGGTTAATATTGGGTCGGAGGAAAATCCCAAGTTCGTTAGTATTGGAGATTATGTTGAGATATTGTAACTTCTAAGAATATTATATTTGTACTTTATTATTACGGAGATGTTTCATTCCTCCGTGAAGACCTTATTGTATATCCGGAGATGTTTTTTCCCTCCGTCGATAATGTCATAACTTGGGTTATTAGACTTCCCTAGTGGGGGTCGGACCTGTATGATTCATGTGGGTTAAAGGGTTATTATACCACACTAGTGTGGTCGGCCCTATCACATTATGTTAAGTAGTTAAGTTGGGGTCGACCTAGTTAGTCCAAAAGTCAAGTCGGAGTTGTGTATAAATAGAGGAGGTGTGTTCCTCATTTAACACACATTCACTCACTTGTGATTAGCGCATAAGTGAGAGAGAGATCTGCTATAAAGGATAAGGAGCGTATGGTTGAGGATTACATCTTTGTATTTGTTGGTCATCAATGTTGAGGAAGCTTTGCTAGGTTTTCTACCCCATGAGGGTTTCCCAGGATAAATATGTGTCTCTTGTGTTTATGTTGTGCTTGTTGTTCTTTCAGTGATCCTGTATATGCTACTATTGTGAAATGGAGTGTAATGCTAATATTTTCTGTCTTAGCATATTGAATATTAACATGGTATCATATATAGCCTGAAGGAAGGCAATGTATGGCACTTACGACACTTGCTTCACTTGCGATAATTTGAAGGTTAGGGTTTTATATAGAAAAAACCAGTCATCGTGGAACTTTCGCTATAGATCCATTTTGGCGAAGGTTCGGTATCTAAAACCTTTACATGTCGTAGTTGACATCCCCCTATACCTTGTTTCCAAAGGACAGCCTCTAATTTGTTTTAATTTGTGATTTATGATCAATACAAGTTAGGGTTTCTGCCTCTTCCAGATCTCAGTCATAAATAGGTGACCTAGGAAAAATGGTCACAACTTGGGCTAGGAAGCTCCAAATGAAATTTAGTAAAATGTCATAGGTAGAGAATGGACTTTAGTTTCTCAGGTAAGTTTTTCAGAGGCCGAAGTTGAACCAGTGACAGGTGTTACAACGTGCAAGTTCGCTCTCATGTTTTATCCCATAAATAGGTCACATTGTGACACTTGGCATAAATATCTCCGAGAGAATCCAATTGAGGTCAGACCTGTGCGGTTGGAAATATGACAAGTCAGGATACCAGAGGTAGAATTTTCAGACCCTTTGGATTCGTAAGTTCATATATGCACCGGAAATAATTAGGGGCATATTCCTGTCAAAACAGAATTGGATTCTGAGCACCTTCATTCTTGGCTTATCACTGCTGCGGGAATTTAGGGATTCAGAGAAAGTTGGAATTTTCAGAATTGGAGTCCATGACTGAATGCTCCTCATCAAAATCAAAAATTTTGGTTGGGCAGAAGGCTGGGCTTGATCAAACCCTAGTTTGGGGTTTTGATCGGAAAGATGGAAAATTAGGGCTTCTGCAAAAGTTGGAATTTTTGAAGTCTGTGACCACGGATGGAAGCTACTCAGAAAAATCAAAGTTTAGAGCTTTGGATCGAACCTTTTGATTGGACAGAAGGGTGGGCTTTATCAAACCTTAGTTCAGGGTCCTGTCTAGTGAATCTAGAAGTTTCAAAGGCAATTTGAAGGATCAATTTTTTGCAGTTTTCAAAATCGAATGATACCAGCTTGATCAGATCAGAAAGCCACATCTTTCCATCCATTTAAAAGTTTGAAATTCAAAGTTTGAATTTTTAGGGTTTCTCTAACAAACCCTAATCCAGCTCCAGATTCATTTTTAGCAAATCAAAGTGGATTGGGTTAATCCTAGAAGAGAATGAATTGGACACCTTCATAAGTGAAGAAGTTCCAATTCCAAAGGGAGATGAGGCTGAGGCTTTACATGAGAAGGATACAAGAAATACCGACAGGTATGACTTGAGGAGATACAGGTATGTGTTGAAATATGTTCATGATATATTTGTCTTCATATTATTGAGGTTAGTACAATCTTGATTCATCTTAGAATTGTCTTATCATCCTAGTAAAAGTATGAATGCATGTGAATGATAGAAGACATTCATTGATTAGGGTTATATGATTGTACTAATGTACTTGTGGTGTTGTATGAGGATGATGTTGTTTGCTAATAAGATATAGGTACATCAAGAAAGACAAATAAAGTTCTATGACCATGATGACATGAAGACAAAGATTCATTCATGATATTTGATCACATAGAAGCTCTACTTACGAGGTATGTATGATTTTGTTCTACTATGGTTAACCTATGAGATATGAAGGTTCTAGAACAAGGTCTCTAAATCATTGAAGAGAACAAAGAAGTTATTGTTTGGGTATGTTAATACATAACCAAGCTTTATAATCCAGGTATATTTTCCTATATCAAGTTAGAATCCTACTTTGTTAGGATCTTAGGTAAGTATACCTATGTATGAAATGATCATAACCATACATACGTAAGATTGTTTAGAATCATAATGCTTTGATAGTATTAAGACCATACTAATGAATCTATGATTCTGTATGAGATCATGATGATGACACTAGTGCACACTTAAGCATGCATAGTGGTCCAGGATGGATAGAAGTTCAAAGACATATAATCATGAAGGGAAAATAGAGATCAAGTGGGAGGCAACCACACAAACATAAAAGATAAGTATTTAAGTTGTCACTTGAATTACTTCTTGAATCTCTAAATAGTCAATGATATTGCTCGTAATAGTTGTATGCATATTTATATCATGTTGAGTGTAACGTCCCCATTATTGACCCCATTACATTCAAATGTAATTGATGTAATACTGTTATGAAATCATGGTGAAGAGCTCAAGGCCAAGGCCCCGCCATCGATTTAGTGATGCATGTGGCTTGTGTGCTAGCCAGGCACATTGGAATTTCAATATCATGTAACATGCATTTTAATAAAAATACCCACAACTAGCTATGCAATGCAACAAAGAGATGGGGGCATGATTTTACAAGGAATTGGGGGAGGGGAAACGTTCAAACCCTTGAGCCAATCAAGTCAAGCCAAGTGTCAATGAGAGAACCCATCAAACCCTCAACTACCCATGTTGACTTTTGTACCCAATCATTGATTTCTCCCAAGAGTTGGTTGAGGTAGTTAATGCCTTGGGGAATGGGAGGTATGGCTGTCCAAATTCGGGTATGGACAAGCCACCTTGCATGGGAAATCGCATTTTGCTTCTTGGGCAAGAAAAGAGCCATGAATCGCTCCCCAAGCCATTATCCATCAACCAATTTGCTTTCCCTCACGAGTGGGGATCTACCTGGGTGTTTTCCACCCATGTTTTTGGGTGTTCTCCTTGTTCCTCAGTCGGGATAAGGATGTTTTTGTATTGTATACCAGTGGGGAAGATGGAAAAACGAATTGGGGTTCCATAGAGACCATTATGGCTGTTAAATGCTGAGATGGTTGGGGAGAAATCATTTTTCCTCCCTGTGAATGTTTTTCCTCATCCTACAATTCGTTTTTTGATGGAAACAATTTGGGAAAGCCCAAACCCATGGCCATCTTGTTGGAAAATCCATTGCTTTGGCTTGATCTTGAGTGTAAGCCTCCAGGGTTCGAATGCAGCCTGATAAACCCAGTTGTGCACTGGATTGGCTGAGAGGAAATGAGAAATGGGCTGTGAATGAGTGAATGTCCACTTTTCCTTGTGAGAATCATGCCCAGCTCGGGGGTGGCCTTCGTATGGATTCAATATAAGCTGTCAAAGAGCCTATGGTTGGGTGGAACATTGCAGCGACATTCCTAGTTGCTTGGGGCAGTTGCAAAAATGGAGATAAGTGTTTTTGTGCCTATATATTTACTTCTGCACAATATTAATTCAATGACTGTTGATATGTTGTATGCATGAGTAATGTGTGTGGATGTTTTAATTCCGCTGTGCATCATTTTCTTGTTTTCTATCTGCACACATCTCTTTTAATGATATGAATCTAATGAGTGGGCTGAGTTTTATGTGAAAGCCCCAGAGATTGCCATCAGGTACCCTTCCTTTCCTTGGATGGATGGGTGGGTACATTACAAAATGGTATCAGAGCTACTGGTTGTAGCATTGGGCCTTTATGGGCTACCTATCATAGTTGCAGAGGTAAGTATGCTTCCTTCTCAACACTAATAGTTAAGAAAAATTTCAAAATTTTCAGATTTTCAAAATTTTTCTAAATGTCTATGAGTTTTTGCCAAAAAATGTGTCGGCGAATCCCGACGAGTTCATCCTCAACGGCGGAGGAACACGGCAAGTTCATCTGCAACGGTGGAGAAACTCAGCGAGTTCATCCGTAACAGCGGAAGAACTCGGCAAGTTCCACCGACGAAGTTGCGGAAGTGCCCAGGGAAGGGAAGAAAATTTTCAAAAAAATTTCTAAGTGTTTTCGGCGGTCGGACTCGGCGAGTTGGCCCGAAACTACGGAAGGACTCAGCAAGTCGTTCCACAATGTAGAAAAACAAATCAATAAGTTCGGCAGAAAGATGGAAAAATTTTGGAAGGAGACGCTGAGTTTGATTGGAAGAACTCGGCAAGTCGCCCCGCAACGGCGGAAGGACTCAGCGAGTTGGTCCGAAAAACTTTCTAAGTGTTTTCGTCGTCAAAGAAGAAATTTTGGAAGAACTTGGCGAGTTGTGCCAAAACAGTGGGAGAAATCGACGAGTTGCTCTGAAACTGCGGGAGAATTCAGCAAGATGGTTCGAAATGGTGGAAAGTTTTTCTAAGTATTTTTCGGTGTCCAAGAGAAAATTTCAGAAGAACTCGGCAAGTCACCCCGCAACGGTGGAAGGACTCGGAAATTTGGTCCACAATGAATTGGAAGGAAAAACTGAGTCTTTGACCAGAAGAACTCAGCGAGTTGGCCCGAAACAGGTCAGAAGAACTCGCTGAGTTGCTTCAAAACAAGGAATTTCAGCCATTTCCCAGGGAGATTTTTCAGGTGCCAAAAGTTGAAAAATGCCATGGAACTTATGCACCAGATTGCGCGAAATTGACCCCCATCGTCTTCCGGAAGATAGTCGTTGAAAGTGTGAAATGCATTATTGGGATGAAGAGCAAAAATTGCATAGAAGGTTGTGGAATCCTCAATAAGAGTAATCAGTTGTAATACCCATTATGGAGGATGAAAGGGAAATTCCTCACCTTAAATTATCTTTGTTTATAGCATAAGAATGACATAATGAATGTTATATACGTATGTATATACTGAATTGCTAATTCGTGAGAAGATCATAGCTAATGATTCCTTGCGTGCTTGGTAGGGAAACCAAGAAAAGGATCAGCTATGACGTGGAGAAGGGACCCCATGTCATGCTTGGAAAGGGATAATTCCTTAACTCCGCTATTGCTATTGTTTTTGTATTTTACAAGTTATGGCATAGGAATGCTAGAAATGCAAAAGGGATAGATAGATGGCATATTGCACAAGTGCATGTGAAAATGATTTTGCATGTATCTGATATTGCATATTGGTAAAAAAGTGAGGATTTACATATGCAATGAGCCACTTAAGATGAAATGATGGTGGTTGCTAATAATTAAGTTGTGTTCGCATTGGTTGTAGGACCAGAGACAACCGAAGCATGGCTAAAGGATGTGGATGATGATTGTTGCATACAACCTCATGAAGAGAGGATGGTGTAACAAATCCATGATCATGATGTTGGAAAAAGGACTGAGTAGCCTTGGTAAGAGGCCGACTGATCAGGTAACATCAAGCGATATTAATAACAATCATGCAGGTAAGGGTTAACGGTGCTTAATTGCATGAATGTTGAAAGAGGATTTGGTGAGTCTCTTCAACTAAGCTTAGACTAAGGTGATTTGGTTTGCATTGAGTGCGTGAATGTGAATTCCAACCCACTAAGTATGGTGAGGTGCGGGTAGGTGAAGGCAGGGATCCTTACACCCTATAGTTTCTAGAAACCTCAATGCATTCATATGAATTCATATCATGCCATTTGTGAATATTGGTTTTGAGTTTAACAACCAAAGAAACTGAGGAATTATGGACCGATCATGGTATTGCATGATGTATGTAGTAATCATGGTTAGGCCATAGTATGTTTGAATGCATAGTATTCATGAAATCATGCAAGATGGCATTGAAGAGATGTGCATTGAAATATTCAGTAAATGTTGTAAATATGCATGCATGTGTAGGTGCACATGTTGAAATGCATTGTGTGAATGCATGGGTGTGACATATATATGTTTCAATGCAGTTAGATAATAGATGAAATGGTGGACTATTGCTAATCCTGAGACCATTTCATAAGCTGCTATGAATGCAGGAGAAGGACTGCATGAAGAAGGTAGACATGTGATGGGCTACCAGAGCACTCTGTTGAAAGGACAGAGCTGCATGGAATATGAAGTAATGAGTATTTACATTTATTTAAATTGCATGGATAGTGTTACTATGTCTTTCAATTTTATTGTGATAATGATGCATATATAGAAATGTATATATTTCATTGCATTTCAAATGTTAAACAACTGAAGGTGTTTGAATTATTGAGTGTTATAATTCTAAGATCACTTCAGTGACCGTTATGGCAATGAATGATTATGTGCATAGATACTCACAACGTGCTTGTCTGATTGAAGTTTCAGTTTTCATGTAGAAAAGTATTGCATATGGCAATGAGGATAAATCCATAGTAAAGACAGAGATATACCATGTGCAGAAGCCAAAGGTTAGGAGAAGGTTCTCATGGTTGTAATTTTTGCATGAAACAAATCTGAAAATTGTCTAGTTTAAGTTTATGAGAATAGTCTCATAGTTGCAAATCTAATTTTTGTAGGAAAACAAATTTACAAATTTCAGATTTGAGAATTTCCTTATAATTGATAGTGACTGTTTGGCTTATATAGAATTGTGTCAGGAGGACATGTTGTAGGTGGATGTTCAGGTATGGTAGCAAGGGTGAAACCATAATGGACAGAGTGATACCACTTACGAGAGCCAAACAATATGAGGATAGCCTCATTGCTAAGAAAATCAATTTCTGTAGGAGATAGAAATGTAAATTCATGTTCAATTTAATCGTTAATGTTATTGATTGGTTATGAAACAATCATATTTAAGGCTTATTGCTAAACGCTGCTGACTGTTTGGCTATTTGATAAGTGTGCCAGGATGACGCATTGTAGGAAGACCATGTGTGATGGCTTGCAGAATCCAAACTAGATGGGAAGGATCCCATGTTTTGGAAATGGGTTTCGGGTGAAACGCCATTGTAAACATTGATAATGTCTCAGCCAAACTGCATGTTGTTAAAGCATGTGAGTGAGACAGTAAAATTATGCCAAGAAGGCATGTGTGGGTTAAGGAACGTGAAAATATTGGGGTGGCAACCTGAAGGACTATTGAATCAGAGAAGGGAGCCCCCATTCTTCGCTAATAAAGAAAATATACATCTATAAAATGGATGAGTATTCTATAACCCCAGCTAAAGAATATGCATGTCTGGCTACTAGAGTTAATATGCAAAGCATGTTTTATTATTTCATTATTATTCCAGACTGCTTGAGTATGATTAGGTCCTACATGGATCCTATCGGAAAGGGATGCATACCTTTCATATGTTGGGTTATGATAAGGGTTTTCAATATTGACTACACCCTAAGGGAATGGACGCATTCCTGATGTTTCAATACTTGATAGTGAATGTTATGAAATATGGTTTCAATTTTAGAGCAGCAATACTGATGAGTCTTCTTACTCTTCTTGTGATATCAGCTTACACAGATGCAATTTGGTGTTGCACATAAGAGGCAAAGTGAAGAAAGGGTGCTCAAGAGGACTGTATGGGCAGTGGTAACCTTTCTATGTTCACACTAAAGGACACTAGAAGAGATGGATAGGCCTGAGGAGTTGTGTTGCAAAAAAAAGGGGTATCATCCTTGTGTAGTGTGAGTGGGTATTGTGGGGCCATGCTAGCCTGCAGTCAAGTGACTCACCTATGGATTTCCTGGAAGGAACCACTGGTTGCATAAGAGAAGGAGCCACGTAATCATGTTATGTTGTTCATATTGCCTGATAAACCTAGTCAATGTGCTGGCTTGGCAATGGTTGTTGGATGCCTGATAAACCCAGTCGGTGTACTGGCTTGGCATGTTGTTAGATTGATGCCTGACAAACCCAGTCGGTGTACTGGCTTGGCATTGCTTATTTGCATGTTGTGGAGGTATTAGTATTTGGGTGTTATTTCCTGACAAACCTAGTCAGAGAAATGGCTTGGAAATGGTTATTGAATGCTTGATAAACCTAGTCAGCATACTAGCTTAGCATACTAATTTTTGAAATGCTTGATAAACCTTGTCGGCGTACTGGCTTAGCATACTAATTTTTGAAATGCTTGATAAACTCAGTCGGCATACTTGCTTAGCATATTGATTTTTGAAATGCTTGATAAACCCAGTCAGCATACTGGCTTAGCATACTGATGTTAGGGATGCCTGATAAACCCAGTCGATGTACTGGCCTGGCATTGCCTATTTGAATGGTTGTGGAGCAGCATGTGTGCTGGCCAAGCATCCAGTCCACAGGTGATCCGAGGCTTGTAAAGCAGAGAAGGAAACCTGTGGAGTGGCGAGGAAAATGCGCAATACAGATAAGTATTCATTTTCATTTAATTCTTGTTTGGAATAATGAAGATGTTAGGTATAAGTCTTATGAAAACCAAGCTAATACACTATTGCTTCTTTGTTGGAAACCTTGGGCATTGCAGGAAGTAAGGACCCTGAAAGAGCCACAAACGCTTGGTAAGTCAGAGAGTAATTGGTTGTGCACTATAAAATTCTTGGTAAAACCAGAGAGTAACTGGTTGTGCACTATAAAATCCTTGATAAAACTGGAGAGTAACTGGTTGTGCACTATAAAATTCTTAGTAAGTCCAGAGAGTAACTGATGCTCGATAAACTCAGAGAATAGTTGGTGGGAACATTAAACACTTGATGTTGTGGAGCAGTCGGCGTGCTATCCAAACATTCCTTAATTGATTGATAAAACCAGTCGGTGTACTGGCATGGCATAGCTATTCGAATGGTTGTGGAGTAGCCTGCATGCTGGCCCAACATTTGTTGTTGTATCCACGGGAAATCCAATGCTTGGAAAGCAAAGAGGGATCATGTGGAGTAAAGTGAAGACATCCAATATAGATAAGTATTTGGTTATCTTGCAACTCTTGCTTATGAATATACATGTGTATATGATTTAATTATGATTTCTTAAATTCTCGTTTGGAGATAAACCCTATGAAAATATACTAAACATGTGAATTGACTCAATGTTTGAGTGTAGGTATTTTTGGAAGCAAGGACTATGAAAGCATTTGGAGGATGCATGTGGACATGTGACCATCCTAAAGAGAGCTCAGTATGAGCGGTAATGAAAGATGGTGCTAGTGGAGCTGTGTGGGTCCTAGCAGCCAAAAGTTCTGTAAGCAACAATGGGGAAGGGTTCCCTAGTTGAAAGGCATTAGACAAACCTTAGACACTAAAGTGTCATAGCCAAGAAAGGGAAAGTCAAGCATTCACATTGAAGTGAAAGAAGCTAAGGATCATAAAAACACAAGTGATGGTGTGACTTCGGATTGGAACAAGACTAAGAGGGGGAAACTCTTACTCTTCTCTTTCCTTTTGACTGATGCATCTTAGAAACAAAATATTGTTGAGTGCATGTCATAAATGAAAACAAATTGTGTTTAATTGCCTGAAATGAATTAGGAATGCTGAAATAGTTATTTTCTTGTGAAAGGATGAACATGAAGGATTTCATGTGTATGTGGGAAAGCATGAAGTGTGTGGAAGTCTCATGAGTGAAGCATGGACGTTCCAAGTCAATTAGGAAAATAATTGACTAATTTTAATATTGTGTTATGCTTGTCCTAACATGAGTTGCCATGATGAGTCTCACAAGAGAGACATTGAAATCCATTGTGGCAGTTGTTACTAGCCAAGTGATTGCTAGTGAGAAAGGTGAGAGCGAGTTGTGCACCTTGATCATGGAAGCAGACCAAAAGCTATTTGTTTTGGTTGGAAATCTTCCTCAATTAGTTACCAGGACAACAAGAAAGATGGTAGCCATGGAATTCCAGACTTGTAGGTCAGCTGGAAGGGTAATAAAGGAAAGGAATTGTTGTGGAGCAATGCCCACATACAGAGATGGAAGATCAAAGCCAGCAGGAGCAGCTTGAGGAAGCCAAAGGACATGATCCTAAAAGGTCAAAGTAAAGAGATGAAATGCAGGACAAACCTACCACCAGTTGTGAATTTTGGACATGTGTAAAGTGGGTATATAATCTAAAGTATTGGAACGCCGAGGACGTTGTTATTCCAAGGGAAGGGGAATGTAACATCCCCATTATTGACCCCATTACATTCAAATGTAATTGATGAAATATTGTTATGAAATCATGGTGAGGAGCTCAAGGCCAAGGCCCCGCCATCGATTTAGTGATGCATGGGGCTTGTGTGCTAGCCAGGCACATTGGAATTTCAATATCATGTAAGATGCATGTTAATAAAAATACCTACAACTAGCTATGCAATGTAACAAATAGATGGGGACATGATTTTACAAGGAATTTGGGGGGGGGGAACATTCAAACCCTTGAGCTAATCAATTCAAGCCAAGTGTCAATGAAAGAACCCATCAAACCTTCAACTACCCATGTTGACTTTTGTACCCAATCATTGATTTCTCCCAAGAGTTGGTTGAGGTAGTTAATGCCTTGGGGAATGGGAGGTATGGCTATCCAAATTTAGGTATGGGCAAGCCACCCTGCATGGGAAATCGCATTTTGCTTCTTGGGAAAGAAAAGAGCCATGAATCGCTCCCCAAGCCATTATCCATCAACCAATTTGCTCTCCCTCACGAGTGGGGATCTACTTGGGAGTTTTCCACCCATGTTTTTGAGTGTTCTCCTTGTTCCTCAACTGGGATAAGGACGTTTTTGTATTGTATACCAGTGGGGAAGATGGAAAATCGAATTGGGGTTCCATAGAGACCATTATGGCTATTAAATGCTGAGATGGTTGGGGAGAAATCGTTTTTCCTCCCTGTGAATGTTTTTCCTCATCCCACAATTCGTTTTTGGATGGAAACAATTTGGGAAAGCCCAAACCCATGGCCATCTTGTTGGAAAATCCATTTCTCTGGCTTGATCTTGAGTGTAAGCCTCCAGGGTTCGAATGCAACCTGATAAACCCAGTTGTGCACTGGATTGGCTGAGAGGAAATGAGAAATGGGCTGTGAATGAGTGAATGTCCCCTTTTCCTTGTGAGAATCATGCACAGCTCGGGGGTGGCCTTCAAACGGACTCAGTATAAGCTGTCGAAGAGCCTATGGTTGGGTGGAACGTTGCAACGACATTGCTAGTTGCTTGGGGCAGTTGCAAAAATGGAGATGTGTTTTTATGCCCATATATTTACTTCTGCACTATATTAATTCAATGACTGTTGATATGTTGTATGCATGAGTAATGTGTGTGGATGTTTTAATTCCGTTGTGCATCATTTTCTTGTTTTCCATCTACACACATCTCTTTTAATGATATGAATCTAATGAGTGGGATGCGTTTTATGTGAAAGCCCCAGAGATTGCCATCAGGTACCCTTCCTTGCCTTGGATGGATGGGTGGGTACGTTACACTGAGTGTAAGCATTCATATGGCATTGAACAATATACTACTAATATGGATATGATTGGTAAGTTGGACAAACATTCCATTGTTGCTTATCTAGAATGAAACCTCTTTGATAACATGCTGAGAGCTGTGCACGCTCTTGATAGTATGTTTTGGTAGAGATGGAAGGAATCTAGAAAGTCACTATATGCATATAGGATATGGAAAAGTGTTGTGTCAAAGTACTGGTGTCGTGGGGAAAATGCACCTATACTTCAGGGGAGAAACTACCAACTTACGGTGATAAAGATAGACTTACAAGCATTCTCCAAGTACAACAAATAAATGAAGAGATTAGGGTTTAGATATGTAGGCACCTCATTTAGAAGGTTGATCCTAGCTTTGCTTCTCTCGCTCTTCAATGCTTATCCAGTGTCGCAATGCCCGGACCTGCAAAACAACTTGATACCTTTCTCAAACACATTTGACTACATATATAAGACTGATATCCATGACATAACAAGACATCAAACTATAATTAAATAGTAATCAAATCACACACATACAAGAATAGGTCATATTTGGAAAGGAAAGAATGTCTGATATTTATTAATGAATGAAAGCAAGTACATAAAGTTATACCTTCCTTCAAGCTTGGCACTTCATGAAACCTAGATTCAAGGTCTCTTGCTTCTGTTCTCCAAGGATTCTGGCCTCTAATCAATTGTGCTAGGGTTTACCAAAACTGAAGCACAAGAGAGGGGGATGAGGGTCTCCATTCCTCTAGCATAACTTTGTAATTGGGCTTAGTCCCCTCACATGGCCCTTCTACCCTCCTTATATAGTCAGTGAGGAAGAGGAAAAGAAGTTATAACCACTCAAGAGGTTTCCCAACAAACTTAACTTACTCGAATTTCGAGATTTTGACCAAAACAGGGGTGTACTCTACTATACATTAGACAAAGTAGCGTACATATGGAGTTGAGTGCTACTTTAATGAAGCAAAGTAGGGTACACACGCTACTATCATGCCTGTGTACTAGCGCTCATGTTGAAAAATGGCAAAAAATAGGCTTTTCTGCTCATTTTCAGGAAATGGTTTGGTCTGGAAAAATGTTCCTAAGGGTCATATACATCAAATGGGTCAAGAATGAGGTAATTTCAACCATTTTTAGTGTCCCAAATGACTCCTCCATCCATAAATGTCCTGTTGTGTGACTGAAACTTGATCTCAAGAAGTGTCGTCATGCGACCAAGGGAAGCAAGTGTCGTCATGGATGGAGAGGTGTCATTTCAAGCTATAAAAGATGCCCCTTAATGTATGAGGTCAGAGGGAGTGCGGGAAACGATGGCCAAAATACATTATAAATAACAAAGAGTTGAATCATGGAGGAACAGAGAAAACAAGAATCATAGGCTCAAATGAAGTACCTGAAAGCAAAGGCAATGTCAGACAAACTTATCCTTGGGGTAACTGTCCATGTTCAAATGGTGGAACATCACCTCGAAGAGGATAGAATAATGATCCAACATATTGATGCATATATCATGGCCACTAAAATACAAACATGGATCCATGAGGAACATAAGTGTAAACATAGCCACATAAATACAAGGTGGATCTATGTCAAAACTGGAGAACATAGCCATAGAGAACAAGCTAGATCTATGTCTCATCAAGAGCCCAAAAAGAGTGTGGCTTAGTATTGCACAACTTGGGCGATAACATAAATTAGGTGATGCTATCGAGGATCCCAAGGTCTTCATCCAAAAACAACCCAAGGTACAAACCTATCCATGTGAATAAATGAGTTGATGTCGAACATGAGAGGTATCGTTTTGATTACCGATCATTGATATATACCGTTAACAAAAGCGAGGGTGTCCACCAATAATGAAAATGGAACCCAAGGTACCCAGTACATTCAAGCAAGTGCGAATAGATGGTCTTTCCATCGAACACTTGAAGAATCCATCGGATAGGAGACATTGATGTATTCCCATCTATCCAATAGCGAGGGAAACTGCCACTAATGACTGCAATCCCCAAGGTACTAACCGAAACTCTAAACTTCATTCCCAGAGTACAATGAGTTGAAGTTGATGGGAAGAAGTCCATTGGAAGGGAGGCTTTAATGCATCCTCCATCATCCAACACGAGGGACACTCAATAGCTATGAGCTGATTTGGAGTAGGACTGAACACATGATGAAACATACTGACACCAAGGAATGGTCGACACATGAGGTCAATGCAATTCCAGAATAGTCGACACAGGTTATATCCTTGAACAGTGAGCACGACACAAGAGTGACTTAGGAATATTTGAACACAAAGGGACCACGATGCAAGTCTGCAATGTAGGAGACATTAATAGATTCTCCATATGATTGTAAGACTAACCAAATGGAGGAGTAAGCAATCTCAGATCAGGTTTATCCTAAGGACAACTCTAGAACCCAACTTGTTTGATAGAATCAAAATAGGTGCTTTGTTCAAGGAGATAGTTGACTTGCTGCCATCATATTGAAAAATATTTTAACATTCTTCCCTTCCCTTTCCTTTTTCATTTTTAATGAGCTTAACAAAGAACTAAAGCATGCTCGATGGTATTTTCATATTTAAGGAATCTGAAAAACCTAGAAGAAAACTCCATACACCTATCGGTCAATTTTATATCGAGCCCGGATTGGTCTGTGCTCGGCGGTGTTTTCTTGCTTATAGAGTTGAAAAACTTAAACAATCCTCTATACACCTATCTGTGGATTTTATATCAAACCCGAGTAGGTGAATGCTCTCTTGGTGTTTTCACATTTCGAGAGTCGGAAAACCCTAAAGACGACTCCAAAGGTCCTTTTTCGTAAAGTTAGTCTCCTTCCCCGAAAAGGTGTAAAATGATGGAAGAAGAACTCTTCTAGCACATACAAGAGTATACCTAGAGTATACATTTTCCGTAAATTATCCACCAAGTCCCGGAAAAGGGGTAATTCTATACCTAAGTGGATGTCGGTTCAGTTATTTTAACGAGCATGAAAAGACAACTATGCTCGGCAAACTTTTCCTATTTAAGGAGTCTGAAAAGGGATTAAAAGAACTCCGTAGGGATCTTTTCTGTAAAGGTTTAACGAGTCTGGAAAAGTAAACTCATGACCTCCTTACTGTTTTTAATGAGCTCAAAGGAGATACAGAAAAATACTCACAACTTCCTTACTGTTTTTAATGAGCTCGAAGTGAAGATGAAAGAAATTCCCATAGCGTCCTTACTATTTTTAATGAGCTCGAAGAAAAGGTGGAAGAAATGCTCGTAACCTACTTACTATTTTTAACGAGCTCGAAGTAAAAGAAGAATGCTCGAAATGGGAGGAGACGAGTGTCAGGGACATGCGAAACTAGCTCCAAGCGCATGGAACAAAGCTATGCCTAATGCAAGGAACATGAGCAAGATAAGTACACTCAGGGTGTGTCTCCTCCAAGTAAAAGGTGTCAAATTGTGAGAGTAAAATGATACAGGGCTTAGCGGAAATGAGATCAGAGATGGAGGCTTATACAATAGGCTAAAAGCGTGGAAGCCAGCTTTAGGCTCATTAGCGCAAGCATGATCATAACATATGCATATGCAATTTGAACACAAAGATGGGAGCCTTATCAGGGATGGCCAGAAATATATGAGGAAGAAAGATATGAGGCTTCTTCTCAAAGTCATGGTAAATTTAAAAAGGCTCCTGAGCCTATGAGAAAAACTCAGCATGGGCACCAGAATGGCATAAGGGTGCTGAATAGGGTGACCCATGTTAGGTAGGCTCTGCTGTCGGACTGGTGCACGATGCATAAAGAGATGGCTAACACACCAATATCCAACAGGTTCGACCCTATGGCAAATTCAGATGGAAAAAGGTTCAAATGCAACATAACAACGGGGAAGCCTAAACCTATATGCAAGGTTCCGAATATACCTGACATGGTTGCACAAGGTGTCGAAAAGGACCAGTAAGCAAGTATGCATCCAGCTAAGAATCCTGTCTCCAAGAAACATTAGTACCAAGATCATATCTAAAACATATGTAAAGAAAGACCCGATACAAGTCACTGTGGTAGAAATACTTTCAACTTCACTATCATCAACAACAGGCATAAACAAGGTAGAGTTTTCAAATGAAGACTCTATGGAACCCAAGACCGAGGACTTACAATCAACAAGATCAACTTTAGGATGAAGATCAAAGTTGAAGGACATGATGGAATATGCAGAAACAAATTCATCATCACGGGAGTTGAAAATTCTAGAAGCAGAATCAAACTCAGCAGGAACACCGATTTACAGATCTATAGGAGAGTCCAAAGACTCAACAGTAGGAAGATAAGACTTTAAGGTCAAACCGGGGCTAGACATAACTGCGACTGGATCAACAACCCAATGAATGGCAGACTGTACTATGGACTCTAGGAAAACTTCATCGGAAGGAAGTATATCATCCTAGATAGAACACATATCTAAATATTCAGGTGGAGGTGTCACTTCGTCAAAAGATGGGACCAAGTCCCGAGAAGGTAAGCATGAACTCAGAAACTTCTTCTCAGTAGCAGTTGAACTCAAGGAACAATATGCCACATAAGTCCCATGTGACATAGTAGTGCCTAATGACAAGGGATCTGACTGGTCTACAGTTGGGTAATAAGGAGGATCAACGAATCCAAGTTGTTCGATAGTGACGATGTTTTCGTTATGAGGGAAATGCATCACATGAAAAAGCGTAGACACCACAGCATGCATATCATAAATGTAATCATGCCCGAGGATCATATCAAAATCCACAGGGTCCTTTAAAACCATACAATCAACTATGACTATTTTTCCACCCAAAGTAACAGGTGCCTGACGGAGGAATCCGATAGGTTCACTAGGTCTTCTATCAAAGGTCAACGGCCAATTAGCAGTTGGAATAACATTAGGGAAACCCAAATCTCTCCAAGCATAAACATATAAGATACTAACAGAATCACCTTCATCAACAATGCATCGATAAACCGTATGGTTCCCGATATCAACCTTTATCTGGAAAGGTGTCGAAGAAGGAAGACGAGGCTCGGCTAGACTATTCCAATCAAAGGAAACAATCCTAGGGCTTGGTAGGGGTTCACATGGCATAGATGAAGTGCCCCCTTTTTCAGGAATATCAAAACTGGTAATGCAGAAGACTTCAGCAGTAGGTGCATCAATCTCCGAAGGACTGATGGGATAGGTCAAAGATTGCATCGATTTGATCACTTCACTCTCCGAAGGAAGAGTGGGGTCAACCAAAGATTTCATTGGTTCAACCACTTTATCAACCAAAGGTTGATCTGACTGCAAGGAATCTATAGAAAACTCAGGAACAGAGGTTCCTTCAGACATGGACCACACTCTTCGTGCCTCTAGAATGGCAGGGCATCGGTGAGTAAGGTGATCTCCCTTACAAAGTTTACAAGGAAACTTTGGTTTCCGTCCTATAGGTTTAGACTCCTTTACAACGTCAGTACTCTGAGCATGAGTAGCATTGGCTAATAGCTTGCCCCTAGCATGACTCACAGAGTCTGGTTGCTTAGAAGCATCAGAATTTTAAACTAAGGACCACACTTTTTGCACTTCTGGAAGTACAGGGCACAAGTAAGTAAGGTGATCTCCCTCACAAAACTTACAAGGGAACTTAAGCTTCTATTTGTTTGGTTTGTCGACAATGCCAACTCCCTCAGCATTGCTTGTAGTGGCTGATCTAGTGTCTCCAGTATGACTCATAGGAATTGGTGACTTGTCATTAATATGAATAGTAGTGATTAATGACGTGTCCTCAACATGACTGATAGTGGTTGAAGACAAACTTTCAGTATGATTTTCAGTGACTAAAATTTTTCTCCCAGCATGACCTCCATAGGATGGGTAGGTGCTCCCTGCATGACTTGCAGAGGAAGGGAGCTTGCCCCTAGAATGACTTGCAGAGGCTGGGTTGCTTCCCCCTTGTTTTGGCATCCTCTTCCTGTTCTTCCTCCGTCTATTCCTTTTAGATTGCTGGCTACTAGTATTGCTACTTTCGCCACATGAGGTAGAAGGAGGAGGAGAAGATATTACTGGCAAAAAAGGCATAGGGTTCTGATGCTCTTGATTTTAGGTGCTCAAAAAATAAGCGTCAGGAGCATGCAAGGCATTCGGAGTGGAAAACAACCAAACCAGTAGCCCTATGGTGAATCCAGGAAAATTCAAAGTAGCCATTAAGGGAGTACCAATGTTTCCAATGAATGGAATAGCACAAGGATCCCTCGGAATAGGGGTACCTTGATTGGCACTCTCTGAAATGCTAGACATAGTTTCCTGCTCAAATCAGCAAGAAGTTCTCTAAGGCAAACTAAGACAAGTAGCACAAATAGCACACCACTAAGAAAGGCCCTAGGTAAATCAAACTAGGAAAGCAGATGCCTTCCAGAGAAGAGTCTGGGATGATGAGGGCCCAGAACAGATCAACGAAGGATGACGAACAGTTACCCGGGGTCCACAATACAATGACTAAGGGTGTAAGCACTGGAATCACCCAACCACCCTCCCAAATACCTGCAAGGAATTTCCTCCCACGTCTGTCCTAGGTACAACAGATATAACCTCCACTGTCACCTATGTATGAAACTATGGTCAGATACTAAGGATACCACCACACCGAAAACTCCTGGGGGAATAGTCGTTGGTCGAATAAGAAGGCGTGGGCAGGGTAACTGATCCCGAAACTCAAAAGAGTCCCCAAATGCGATCCAATCCTGGTATATGCTTGAAACAGAAAGTAGGAGGAGTATTCCCAGCAATCTATTCTCATAAGACCTACTGCATAGATCCCAGTCAAGCTTTGAATGAAGTGGGTTTACCTGTGATAGTCAAACTACAATTTTTGTGTAATGTGTGATCTTGGGTCGTTTAAGGTGTTTTAAACCCAAGATCCTAACCAAGACTAGTTGGTGTAGTGTAACCTAGAAAACAAAATGTTACTAGTACATTTTATTAGGGTTCATTTTAAAGGTTACTTGCTTACTCAAAAAGGTAGTGGGTGTGTGAGAGTGGTTATAGTAGAGATAGAGTACTGAAAATGAAATATTTACCACCAAACAAATATTTTCTTTTCAATGCAAGTCTTAAAATTATGGTCTAGAATGCATATGCAAATGCAAGTTTAAATATTTTGAATGCAAAAAAGGTAAAATAAAGTCTAAATGTACAAAATTAAACTCAAAACCTAAGAATGCAGCTACTCAAGCAAATAGGTATGCAAAAGAAAACTTGTTCTTTTTTATGCAAAGCACTCTAAAATATTTTAAGCCACTTGCAAGGTACTCTATTCAGAAAATGAATCAAAATTCTTTATGCTTATCAAAGTTAAGAAACAAAACTGAAACTACCCTACTATCAAAACAAAAGCAAAGAACTTTCAGGTTCTCTTTATTGAAATAGTAAAAGCTACCACAAATGACTTTCAAATTCTTATTGATGTAAGCATGCCAAACATTGGGAAAAGAGTACAAAAACTACTTTTAGACCCAAACGAAGAAAATGACCTACGAAGAAGTATGGTTTGGTAAAGTCAGGTATGCAAATAACAATGCAAACAAAGTCTTGAACAACAGCCAAAACACTTGAGCTTTCACTACAAAAGAAAACTTAAAAGCATAAGGGAGGATAAAAAACCAATCTAAAAGAGAAATTTCACTCAAATAGATACAAACATGGTCAAGAAGACTCAAGAGGTTTCAAATCCAGTGGAAATGGGGCAAGCAGGTTCAATCAGACTCAAATTAGGGTACAAAACACCAAACGGGTCCACAACACCCCAACTTGGGTCAACAAGCCCCAAAACTTTCCAAACAAGCCCAAATTGATCAAAAGAGGTTCAAATCATGAATGTAGGATCAGTATAAGGATGGGAGACCACTTACAGGGGTTTAACACAGACCTAGGGTCATCAGGGACCACAAAAATGTAGCCAGAACCCCCAGATTTGGGTCCACAACCCAAAAACTCAAAAATTTAAACCTAGATTTTGAGCGCTACTATGTATGAAGGAGACTAGTACCCAGGGCGCTACTGTACTACACAATAGTAGCGTACAGGTTGAAAAAATTGAAAAAATGGGGTTAAACCCCCCACAACTGGGTCCACAAGGGTTTGCAAGGGTCGGGAAGGGTCTGTAAAAGCCCAGCAGGGTCAAACAGAGCCTACTAACTGATTCTAATCAAGAAATTGAACAAAGACCTTAAAAAAAACTAAATAAATGACCTTGTATACCCCTAAGCAGTTAGGCTTTCCCCAGCGGAATCGCCATTCTGTTGTGGGGAAAATGCACCTATAGTTCAGGGGAGAAACTACCAACTTACGGTGATAAAGATAGACTTACAAGCATTCTGCAAGTAAAATAAATAAATGAAGAGATTAGGGTTTAGAGATGTAGGCACCTCATTCAGAAGGTTGATCCTAGATTTGCTTCCCTCGCTCTTCAATGCTTATCCAGTGTCGCAATGCCCAGACCTGCAAAACAACTTGATACCTTTCTCAAACACATTTGACTACATATATAAGACTGATATCCATGACATAACAAGACATCAAACTATAATTAAACAATAATCAAATCAGAGACATACGAGAATAGGTCATATTTGGAAAGGAAAGAACGTCTAATCTTTATTGATGAATGAAAGCAAGTACATAAAGTTATACCTTCCTTCAAGCTTGGCACTTCACGAAACCTAGATTCAAAGTCTCCTGCTTCTGTTCTCCAAGGATTCCAGCCTCTAATCAACTGTGCTAGGGTTTACCAAAACTGAAGCACAAGAGAGGGGGATGAGGGTCTCCATTCTTCCAACATAAATTTGTCATTGGGCTTAGTCCCCTCACATGGCCCTTCCACCCTCCTTATATAGTCAGTGAGGAAGAGGAAAAGAAGTTATAACCACTCAAGAGGTTTCCCAACCAACTTAACTTACTCGAATTTTGATATTTTGACCAAAACAGGGGTGTACTCTACTCTACAATAGACAAAGTAGCGTACATATGGAGTTGAGTGCTACTTTAATGAATCAAAGTAGGGTACACACACTACTATCATGCCTGTGTACCAGCGCTCATGTTGAAAAATGGCCAAAAATAAGCTTTTCTGCTCATTTTCAGGAGATGGTTTGGTTTGGAAAAATGTTCCTAAGGGTCATATACATCAAATGGGTCAAGAATGAGGTAATTTCAACCATTTTTAGTGTCCCAAATGACTCCTCCATCCACAAATGTCCTACTGTGTGACTGAAACTTGATCTCAATAAGTGTCATCATGCGACCAAGGGAAGCAAGTGTCATCACAGACGGAGAGGTGTCATTTCAAGATATAACAATTGGTCAAGATAGTTGCATAACTATGTGAATCATATCTGTACGCATAATAGGTTATCATGTCAACATGATTTGATGATTATGAAGTATTACTAATCATATAATTAACTTTGATTTGTAGGAAAGATCATGAAGAATGATGAACACTGAACAAGTGATGGATGTTCAACAAGAATACTTACAAATCAAACATGCTATAAAAAGCTCGTGGATAGAAGATTATCTTAGAAAGAGGAAGAGGATCATGACGAGATGTTAGATAAAACCATTCTCTTAATGGTGTAATTGAAGAAGAAGTTTGAATCGAGAAAACTCCCAGAATTCAAGAAAGCTCTGTACGGGTTCAACAGGAACCGAGGATCGATAGTCATTTGATGAGCTTGATGATCACCATGGGTGATGTGGATTTCAACCTTTTCTACAAAGTTGAAGATGGTTTATAGATAACATGGATGTAAGAAGGAACTCACCATAGAGTTTGAATGATCTTGAGGCTCATATCAGTAGATTCATTTGACGGGAGATGGTATGGATAGATATGCAGAAGATCACTCAATGCAGAGTGTGAATGATGTTCAGTCACAAAGGGAGATTTTATAGCTTCTTGAAAATCTTGGGCTTTACCAGAAGTAAAGCTGATCTTATCCTTTACCTTAAGGTTATGGATGATACTAGTATTGTATTTGGATGATCGCTTTCTGATAGGGAATGTGAAATAGATCATGGAAAGCAAGAAGAAGCTAGATATAGAATTTGAGATGAAAGATCTCAGATTGATGCATTACTTCCTAGGTCTGGAAGTATGGCAAGGCCCAGAAGGAATATTTCTCAACTAGGGAAAGTATGCTATGGAAATCTTGAAAAGATTTGATATGTTGGAATGTACAACCATGGCCACTCTCATGGGTTCCGACTTGAAGCTGTTAGTTGATGACTCATCAGAGTTAGTGGATGTGACTCTGTATAGACAGATTATTGGGTCATTAATGTATCTAATGAATACCAGGCCAGATATATGCTTTGTTGTGAACACCTTGAGTTGGTATCTAGTGGAACCTAGACGCATTCACCTGATAGTTGCAAAGCATGTGATGAGGTACCTAAAAGGTACGATAGAATTTGGTCTATGTTATCTTGGAGATCATGATTTCAGATTGTATGGATACATAGAAGTTGATTGGGCAGGAAGTGTATCAGACAGGAAGAGCACATCGAGAGGATGTTATTGTCTAGGATCTGCCATGATCTCGTGGTTTAGCAGGAAGTAGTCTAGTGTGGCTCTCAGTACAGTTGAAGTGGAATATATTGCTTCTTGCTCTGCTAGTTGTGAAGCAATATGGCTTCAGAAGTTGTTATCGGGATTATTTGACTTAGAGATGGAACCCACTGTGATCCTATGTGACAACCAGAGTTGTATCAAGATGACAGAAAATTCAGTGTTCCATGATAAGTCAAAGCACATAGAGATCCGATATTTTTATATACGAGATATGGTGCAGAAAGGACATATGAAGCTCAAGTATGTGAGCACTGACGAACAAGTTGTTGATATATTGACCAAACCTCTGTCTCGAGTGACGTTTGAGTATTTCCGAGACAAGCTTGGTGTAGTTCAGAAGGAACCTCCCCGAAAGGGGGAGTGATGTGGTCACTGATGATGAGATTGTTTGCATCGACAGTGAGGTTGATGATGTGGATACCTGCATTGGTGACACCAACAGTGAGGTCGATGATGTGGATACCTGTATTGGTGAAATCGATAGTGAGGTCGATGATGTGGATACTTGTATTGGTGATACCGATGCTGAAGTCGATGTGTGGTCCTTAGACTTTATCTAAGTGGATAAGAGGACTGCATCGTCCTTAGACATGAGAGGTGTCTTAAATGGATCATAATTGATCATCCTGTAAGTAGATCTGGACTGCATCATCCATAGACATGAGAGGTGTCTTAAATGGATCAGGATTGATCATCCTGTAAGTAGATCTAGACTACATCATCCATAGACATGAGAGGTGTCTTAAATGGATCAAGGATTGATCATCCTTAGATAGTGATCCTGTAATTCCGAAAGGAAGGATAGTCTTAAATATTGATCCTTAGACTAGAATCCCGTAATTCCAAAAGGAATGATTGTCTAAGATATGTGTGATGGACTGGAATCTCGTAATTCCAAAAGGAATGATCACCAGAGTTGACGGACTAGAGTCCTGTAATTCCAAAAGGAAGGACTGTCGAGGATCCCATAATTCCAAAAGAAAGGATCACCAGAGTTGATGGACTAGAGTCCCATAATTCCGAAAGGAAGGGCTGTCCAGGATCCCGTAATTCCGCAAGGGAGGATCATGTGTATTGCAGAGTATGATCTAAATGATGATGGTGATGATCAAGATGATCGAGATGATGATACTATTGATCGAGATGATCCAGATGATGATGATCAAGATGATCTAGATGATGATGATCGAGATGATTGAGATGATGATGATACGACAGACTCAAATAGCAGATATGCTCGATCAAGAGGTGATGTCGTGTCGGAACTGGTTGGAAGCGGGATAACTTGTTGAGCTAAGTTTTCACATTTCGCAAGGAATGTAGTCCTTTCTTACTATAGCTACACTATTTGTTCCTCTGACTCATGTCGGTGACATTTTTGCACTCTGAAGACTGTGTCTTCAAGTAAATCAAGCTCTTCTTGGAATGCCAATTGTGGCTGATAGCTTGTAATAGCTCCAAATTGATCTAAATATATGGAAAGAGTATTTTCTGATTGGCTCAGCTGTGTTTGCTACATTTGCAATTGCTGTTGCAATTATCTTTCTTTCTCTTTCTTCTCTTTATGCTTCCTGTGACTACTCTTTTCTTTTTGTTTGCTTAAAATTTGTTGCTCTGGCTCCTTATCTTTTTCGACTGTTGTTGGATGTCGATGATTGCTTGAGTGGTGGAAATAGCTTGATTTGCCTGGTTTTGTGTACTTGGTCCTGCTGCTATGGCGAATGGAGTTTCATGTTCAACAACTTCAGCACTTAGTGGAATGTCTACTGCTATGCCGGATGTATCCATATTCCTTGCAGTGAATTCTTGAACATTAGTATGCTCTAGTGGTTCTGTTGTGTTGGCTGGAGGATACGGTATCACGATTGGTTCCTTGTCTTGTATGGAAGTGGCTTCGGCTGATTTTGTCGTAGTTGCTTCTTTGTCGTGTTGCTGCATAACCGGACTAGACTTGGATCCGTCGATGGGGAGACTCAACTGGTTTATAGGGAGTGATGGTAGGTCGAATGATGTCGAAATTGGACTCAATGAAATGGTATTGTCGAGTAGATCCGAACTAACTAAACTAGACTCAAATGTAGACTCGACATGGGGACTAATGACTTGGGGATTTCTACTTTGAATGAATTTTGGTTGAGGTGGATTCATTTGTTGCGGTAATACAATGACTCGAAGAGGGGTATAGACAGTTTTTTGTTGTGCATAAACTAGACCTGATAGGTCAGGATTTCTAATATGATGGGTTTTCTTGTGACCGACAATTTTTGGGATTGTCGATGGTAAGGCTAAAATTGGTGTTTGAATCGTGTCGGGGGAAGCTAAGTTAACTGGAATAGTAGACAGAGATGCAAAAACTGGTTGTTGGACAACCATCTCACGCCAGTTGGGACAAAGTATTGGAAGGTTTGAAATAAATGTACTCAAAGGGGTGTCTGCTGGGTTAACTGGAGCAGGTAATGCTAGGAGGTTGCTTTCTTCTTCTACCGCAGTTAGGGAAGAGGGGGGGGACTGAATGGTTAAGTCGACATCAGGTTCGACCGAAATTTTGGGTTTTTGAACAATAATTTTAGAGGATGGATACTTATCTGTTTCTAGAAATTTTCTAAACTGATCTTCGACAAGTAGTTTGTTCTTAGCTGCATCTTCAAGAAGCTGAGTAGGAGTGTCGTATAACTCTATCTCATCTTCTTCTATAGGTTCTTGAAATGTTACGTGTCTTTTTCGTTTCCCCTTGATCGATGTTACTCTTTTTTGTTGGTCTGTAACAATTTCAGCTGCTACCTTCTGTATATTATCATATGTTAGAAGATGTTCTGGATTGTCGGACTCTGTGTCACTGTCCAAATGCTCTCCGGCCTCTGTGGATTCTATTTGTGGTGTTTGGGAAAGTGCTAATGTCTTAGGGTTAGGTGTCAGCTTGAGTTGATACATGAAGGTGTTCATATACAACTTACTTTCGTATGCTTCTTCTTGTTCCATATCAGTGAGAGGCTTGACATACTGGAATTTGGTTTTCCTTGCTTGTACTTGAATAGGTAATACTTCATTAGATTTCCATACCGAAGGGTAATAGTCGAGCTGCTTTGCCGGACCTGCTGCTCCTTCCATGTACTAGACTGCTGTATCATCCAAAGATAGTTAAAAGTCAGCTGTCGAGGGTAAAATTTGATGGAAGTTCTATGGTACTCTCCATCTTGTGGCCATTGTTTTGAGTTCTATAAACCATGCTTCTAGCCAAAGTTTAACTATTGTAGGCCCATGTCGACTTGCTCCAGGTGCAAAACAATGCAAATTTTCCATAAGGACAAGTCGATCTTCTGAAAAATCCTTGTTTCCTTTCGGTCGGAGATGGTTCATAGCAATTCATATGAGTACAGATGGGTAACGGATGCTAGCTCCCTCCTCTTGGCACTTATGCCATGTCTATTTGAGAATTTCGGCCAGGAATTCTTCCCATTTGTATACTTTGTCGTTCATGACCATATTCTTGATAGCTTCCAACATGTCAGTCTTCAAATATGATCCCCTACCCGTCTGTGAAAGTGCACATGACAAAATCTTGGCGGCGGTTTTTTAGTTGCCAAAAAAAATCTGGCTCACAACTATGCCTCAATAATTCTCTCCAGCAGGAGAATCAATAAACTCGTCAACCAAGTTTGTGCCTAAATTTGTTGGTACAACATATCCCTTATGTGATAGGCCAGTTATCTTGTGGATTATTTCACCATTCATGTCGACTGGAACATCAAAATAAAGCTTTCCATTATGATACCTGCTAATGATAAATTGTGCAATGACTTCTTTCAGTCCTCCAAAATTAACCAACAAGGGTGCCTTCATGTAATGCAGAACTGTGGCTATCTGTAAACGTCATGCTTCATCCCTCCAATGGCCATCTAACTCCTTCCCCCAATCTTGAATGTTCTTCCATGCTTTCTTCCAAGTGGGTTATGTCTCCTTTGCGTTCCTAATCATCTGGAGTCTTGTTTCTAGTTGTGTTTTCTCTTTCTCCAATTCTCTGACTGACGTCGCAGCGGCTCTGGTATCTGTTAGAGTTTTTCTGGGAGCCATGGTGGATTCAAGGTTCAAGAATGTGAAGTTAGTTTCAGCGGAGTCAGGGAACTCTATATCTTGGAGTTCAAGTTCTCGTAAAAAGAGTGCCAAAGAATCCTCGAGCTCCAGATTTATGGTGGAGTTACTCGACATGGGTGAACGGGACGTAGAGGCCCGTATTGATGGTTGATTTGATGGGGTTATTAAATTAGATTGACAGGATATCGACACTTCGTCAGGTGCATTACTTCTGGCATCACGGGTATCTTAAGCCTTTATTTCTTTGTCATCATGATACTGCGACACCTCGTTCGATGTGTTATGTTGACGGGCTTCTCTGTTTGAGTTTGGTCGGTCTGGGCTCCAATGCTTTTATCGTGCCTGATTTTCTTCTGCAAACCGTCGGTGTTCTTGTCGATGTCTATAATATCGACGGTTGTGTGCCAGACTTCTTTCTCTTCTTTTTCCATCCTTCTTCTACCACTCTCTCGAAATTTCTACTTTTGTCATGCTCTGTTTTTTTTCTTGATTGCTTATAGTACTCTCATTCGGTTATTTCTTAACCTGTTTTTTTTTTTTTTCGAATATCCATGACTTGTACCGTTTAAGTTAGGCACCATTTACCGCTTTCTTGAAAACATTTCCTTGTAGCGTTTTCAGCTGGACTGATCCATTAGGATTTAATGCTTCGATAATATAGGGTCCCATCCATTCTGTATGCAGCTTTTTCAGCTCCCCTTTTACTTGGCTATTATAAAGGAGTGCCAAATCTCCAACTAACAGATTCTTATGTTTGATATTTCTATCATGCCACGCTTTCTATTTTTTTTTTGCACTCGCTGATGTTCTATCGCCAGCTGTCGACTTTCATCCAGCTTCGACGGTTGGAGTAGCCGTTCTTGTCGAGTATCTTCGACGTCAATATGTAAAGTTGTTGCAATGGTCAGTGCCTATCATCGAAAATGTAATGGGACAACAACTTCTTTTCCATAGACAAGTGAGAATGGTGTCTGACCTGTCATTCTTTTTTATGTTGTTTAATATGCCCAGAGAATAGCATGTACTTTGTCATCCTAGTCATCTTTCTCTATGTTGCATATTTTCTTCAGTCCTTTTGTAAGTGTTTTATTGAATGATTCTACGGTGCCATTCGACTGAGGATGGTACTGTGTTCTTATTCTATGATCAACTACAAATTCCTTAGTCAGTGCTTCAATGGTTTTACATACAAAGTGTGTACCTTGGTTGCTTATCAATGTTATGGGGGCATCCAAAATGTGTTATGATGTTTTCATAAATAAACTTAGCAGCAACTTCGCTTGAACATGTTTCAACTAGTTCTGCTTCTGCCCACTTGGTAACATATTCGACAACAGTGATAATGTATCAAGCACATGTCCTTCTCCCCACTACTAGAAATGGTCCAATAAAATCGATAGCCCAAATTTCAAATGTTCGGCTAGGGTTAATTGGGACCAATGGCATTTTTGTTCTTGGAAGTGGTCGGCCCATGCGCTGACATTTATCACACTTAGATAAAAATTCTCGATAGTCTTTATGAACTGTCGGCCACCATCTGAAATCCTCACAGTTGATCTAAGAGTTGATGTATACCTCACAAGAAATAATTTAGGAATAAGAATAAGAGTGGTCAATGTAGTGTAAATGAGCAATATAACAATAATACAGTAGAACTTGGATAGAAGCAAAATAACTTCACACACACTAATTCATTAATCACAAATGGACAAATAAATAATACAATGCATGCGGATTCGAATGCCAAGGTGCCAATTCGAATTGGACTTCATGGAGACATCAAAAGATCACTGGAGTGTCATCGGAGCACAACTAGAAGTCTATCTCATCATCAGTGGAGTCACCAATGCACAAGTAACTGTCAACCATCAGTCAATCTTAGTCTAACTGAGTATGGTAGGTGTACCTGAGTGTAACTGGCACTAACTGAATGAAGGAGGCTCAGTGGAGAGCGCATGAGGAGCTAACTGGAGTTAGAATGGGTAGTATAGTCTCATCGGACGTCTATCAGAGTGATAAAAGTAGTTAGGAGTCAGTTCAGCCTTAAATCAAGGAAAGACAGGTGGCTAACTGAAGTGAACTAGAGTGGTAGGTGATAAAAGGCGCCCTTCTCAAGTGGAAGGTGAGAAGTGGGTGCATCACTGGATAGGAGGGATCAATCTGAGTGGAAATAAGCTCCCAAGTGTTGGAAGACTAGGGACTACGTGCTAGAGGTGTCAATCTGATGACTGGGTAGTCTAGTCTCATTGAAGGTCTATCGGAGTGATAACAGCAGTTAGGAGTCAGTCTAGCCTTAAAGCAAGGCAAGACAGTTGGCTAACTGAAGTGAACTGGAGTGGTAGGTGAGAAAATGTGTCCTTCTCAAGTGGAAGGTGAGAAGTGGACGCATTAATGGCTAGGAGGGCTCAATCTGAGTGGAAATAAGCTCCCGAGTGCTAGAAGACTAGGGACTAGGTGCTGGAGCTGTCAACCTGATGACTGGGCAGCATGCGGATGCATGCAATGCATGCAAGACTGAAAATGAAAAGGATGAAAACTCTGGTAGGACTAGGATGGAGTATAGGAATATCCTAACACCCCCCTTAATCCATCCTAGGCCCTCCTAACTGAGACCAAAGGTCACCCAATACAATGAATAGTAACAATCAATAAACCGAGGAAATGGGGAAAACCTCATGGGGAAAATACCCCCCCTCAAAATAGACTATGAGGCACACACAAAAAATAAATCCTCCAAACTCAAGCAGGTGTGATGCTTGGTCATATTTCTGGAGATATCTTCTTCTTGGGAAGAAGTGGATCATGCTCAAAAAGCATGTGCTTGTAGTTGCTCTTCAGATCGAATGTGATGAGAACAAATCCAAAAGTATGAGGATGATCTTTGAACCTGTGATTCGATTCAGCTAAGGTAGGATCAAATATATGAATGTGAAGATAGTCTTTTGTCTTCTCCTTCGAACCATCACGGGTGAGAATATGCCAAAAAGAACCATCACATGATTGCTTGAAATACAAATCAGATTTAAGACTTGAAGAATAGTTTCTTGAGATCTCCTTTGAACCAACAGGGGTGAGATCAAAATCATCATATGCATGAGAAATTATCCCAAGTAGTGATTGCTTAGAATCCAAATTAGATCCAAGACTTGAATCATGGTTTCTTGAGATCTCCTTTGAACCATTATAGGTGGGATCAAAACCAGTAAGTGCATGAGAAATTATCCCAAGCGAATGGAAATGGCCATTATCTTCAATAACCTTCTGAAAGCATGAAATAATGATCATATAGTAGTATATAAGAGGTGAGTGATCAAGGAGATCGAATGCATTACCTCCAATGGTTGATTTTACCTCCGAAACATTCAATAGATCATGATGCAAACCAACAAACTCTGGTGCAAGAGAGGATTTAGGACCTTCTGCAATTTCTAGAGTGTGAGCTAGCACATAATTCAAAATAGAAGAAATTTGGAGCATGAGTGTAGAATCTACAAGTTCTTCTTATTTTTTATACAACTTCAATATGAGATATGTTTGATACTGATTCATGATCAATGAGATCATCAAGGAGGGTGAATGCATCACTTTGCTTGCTCTCGAAAGGGTTTGGACCAATCCCTTCATTCTGCTTGCCAAATATTTTATCTAGATGGGCCCATAGCTCTTTTGGAGATTCAACATCATCAATGAATTGATGTACCAAGCATCAAGACATATAAAGCAGGGTGGTTCCCATGGCTCTGTCACCATTATTTAACCAGTCAATCTCTTCTTCAGAGGATTCAAACTCTCTTTCAAACTAATAATCAAAGAGACCATTTATCTTCAAATGTGCTATCATCTTTGGTTTCCATTCATCATAGTTGAATGGAGAAAGAGGATCATAGTTGAATGGAGGATGATAGATTTATTCTGAATACATGGAAGCTGTAGAAGACCTGCAAAAACAATAGAAAATATCTGCAACTGCTACTACTGTATAAATGCAGAAACTGCTCCAACTACTGCACTCGAAATCTTGATAATAACCTGCAAAAACCTCTTAGGAATGGAGATAAATAATACTCTCAACATGCTCTGATACCATGTGAAAATCCTCACATTAGATCTAAGAACTGATGTATACATCACAAGAGAGATTTTAGGAATAATATTAAGAGTAGTCAATGCAGTGTAAATGAGCAACAAAATAATAATACAGTAGAACTCGGATAGAAGCAAAATAACTTCACATGCACTAATTCATTAATCACAAATGGACAAATAAATAATACAATGCATGAGGATTCGAATGCCAAGGTGGCAATTCAAATTGGCCTTCATGGAGAGATCAAAATATCACTGGAGTGTCATCGAAGCACAACTAGATGTCTATCTCATCATCGGTGGAGTCATCAATGCACAAGTAATTGTCAACCATCAGTCAAACGGAGTCTAACTGAGTGTAGTATGTGTAACTAAGTGTAACTAGCACTAATTGAATGAAGGAGGCTCAGTGGAGGGAACATGAGGAGCTAATTGGAGTCAGAATGGGCAGTCTAGTCTCATTGGAGGTCTATCGGAGTGATAACAGCAGTTAGGAGTTAGTCTAGCCTTAAATCAAGGAAAGATAGGTGGCTAACTGAAGTGAACTGGAGTGGTAGGTGAGAAAAGGTGCCCTTCTCAAGTGGAAGGTGAGAAGTGGACACATCATTGGCTAAGAGGGCTCAATCTGAGTGGAAATTGTTGAATTTTCTGAATTTACTTCAATCTGATCTAGGATCTTAACTGAGAGAACAACATGTACAGCATATCTACAGCATATCAATCATGGAGACAATAATGCAAGCACACATAAGAGACACAAAGATTTACTTGGGGAAAACCATAAAGGTGAAAAACCCCAATAACTTCCTCAGAGATAGATAGAGCAATGATACAACCAACCAAAAGAGATAGCCATAACCTAGCAGCAATCCTCCTCCTCCATAAGTGCGCCTCTCCTCCTTGAGAGCATGTGTGTGAAGTGAGTGAGTAAATAGAGTGCCTCCCGCACTCTATTTATACTTGACTTGACTTGCCTTTTTACCTAACTCATGTCGGCTCGAACTTAACCACATAACATAATGCTGAGTGGGCCGACCCCCAATAGGGTGGTCTAATAACCCTTTGACCCACATGGCCGACCCCCAATAGGGTGGTCTAATAACCCTTTGACCCACATGACTTATACAGGGCCGACCCCAAACAAGGTGGTCTAAGAACCCATCAAGTATAAGTTACGACACTTACAATATAAATGACGACACTTCCTTATAGAGGAATAATACCATCTCTATAGGAATATAATATACATATATGTGAAATACATTCCGAAGTTACATATACATCAACACTCCCTCTTAACTAGGAAGGTATTTCTCAGCACAGTTCTTCTAGCACAAGTCATCTTCTCTGGATCATCGTCACTGGATAATCGTCATCGAGTCATCATCATCGTCACTGCTGCTGCTATCTCAATCAATCTCTGAATCTACTCATCATAGGAAGTTCTACAGAGCCAGTCCTTTTTCATACTGGATGTAGGCCCACCACCTGCAGGTCTTCGTCATCACTGGCCATACTGTGGAATCCTCAGGACTTATTACGTGCGTCACAAAACCTCGAAAGAGCATCCCAGGATGTTACGGGTACACAACTCCGACCTATAGGATCTCCCAGGGCGCTATTACATGTGACCCCACCACAAAACCTCGCAAGAGCATCTCAGGATGTTACGGGTACACAACTCCGACCTGAAATCTCCCAGGGCACAAATTACATGTGGTCCACCACAAAACCTCGCAAGAGCATCTCAGGATGTTACGGGTACACAACTCCAACCTGAAATCTCCCAGGGCAACGAATTACATGTGGTCATGGCAAAACCTCGCAAGAGCATCCCAGGACTGATTACGGGCACACAGCCCAACCTATCGGATCTCCCAGGGAAACGAATTACATGCCATAGGACAAAACCTCGCAAGAGCATCTGCCAGATATCCCAGGGCGCTATTATATGCCATAGGCAAAACCTCGAAAGACTATCTGCAGATCTCCCAGGGCAACGAATTACATGTCCTCCCAGAGCAAAACCTCGAAAGAGCATTTGCCAGATGTCCCAGGGCACCGAATTACATGCCATAGGCAAAACCTCGAAAGACCATCTGCAAATCTCCCAGGGCAATGAATTACATGCTCATCTGCACAACCTGATCCACGGCCATAGAGTATCAACCTGATACTCACCATACATCATCCTGATGTATCCATGATCATCCTGATCATCATCACTGCAACGTCCTGCTGCATGTCATCTGGAGCAACATCCTGAAGCTCGTCATCTATGATCATCCTGATCATCACTGCAACATCCTGCTGCATGATCCACCTGATCATCAATGCATCTACCTGATGCATACCAAGTATCATACATGATCCTCCTGATCATCAATGTATCCACCTGATACAAATACATGATACATATCATCATACATGATCCTCCTGATCATCAATGCATCTACCTGATGCATACCAAGTATCATACATGATCCTCCTGATCATCAATGTATCCACCTGATACAAATACATGATACATATCATCATACATGATCCTCCTGATCATCAATGCATCTACCTGATGCATACCAAGTATCTACCTGATACATATCATCATACATGATCCTCCTGATCATCAATGTATCCACCTGATACAAATACAAATACATGATACATATCACCATACATGATCCACCTGATCATACAATGTATCCACCTGATACATATACAGATACATGGTCCAAGCATCCAACATGATGCATACATACATACATAAAATGATCCAACTGATCATATCCAAGCAGAAACCAGAACATCATCCTGATGCTCATCATCCAGCGCTTACATCCACAGCCATTTGAAGGATCCTCCTTCCAACATGCTTGGAATGGCTTCAGCAAATGTGTCCATCACTTCTTCCTCGAAGTATCCTTGATCTGAAGCACGCCAAGCCTCTCTCTGAAGTACTCGAACTTCACCCTGGCTAGTGGCTTCATCAGCACATCTGCAATCTGCTCGTCCGTCGCAACATACAGGAGCTTCACAGCTCCTCTCTACACCATATCCCTGATATAGTGATATTTGATCTCTATGTGTTTCGACCTGTCATGAAACACTGGGTTCTCGGACAGCTTCACACAACTCTGGTTATCACAGAAGATACCAGTAGCCTCCAACGGGAGATCAAATAACTCAGACAGTAGCTTCCGTAGCCATACTGCCTCACAACTAGCTGAACAGGCTGCAACATACTCTGCCTCAGCTGTACTCAGTGCTACGTAGGACTGCTTCCTGCTAAACCAAGAGATCACACCTGATCCCATACTGAAGCAGCACCCAGATGTGCTCTTCCTGTCTGCAGCACGGCCAGCCCAATCTGAATCAACATAACCTTCCAGGTTAAACTTTTGATTCGCCTCATACCTGAGCCCATAATCCACTGTACCCTTCAGGTACCTCAGAACATGCTTTACAGTAACCAGGTGAACACTTCTCGGATCCGTCAGGAACTGGCTCAATGTGTTCACAGCAAAGCAAATGTCTGGTCTCGTGTTCGTCAGGTACATCAAGGACCCAATCATATGACAATACATAGAGACATCAACTGACTCAGATGAAGCATCACATAGAAGCTTCAGATTCGATGCCATAGGTGTGGCCATGGCCTTGCAATCCATCATCCCGAACCTCTTTGGGATCTCTACTGCATACTTCCCTTGTCCAAGGAAGATTCTATCTGCACTTTGCCACACCTCCATGCCAAAAACAAATAGTGCATCATCCCCAAGTTCTTCATCTCGAACTCGGTAGTAAGCTTCCGCTGCGTGTCGGCAATCAATCTATCTTCACCATACCAAGTTCTGGGAGCTTGCTTCAATCCATACAAGGCTTTCTTCAATATGCATACATATGACTCCCTGTCAGTTCTTGGGACTGCATCCCAAACATCTTCTTCATGATCTACGGATCATGGCATTCCATTTCTTCATCCCAGATCCTGGGAACTTCAATATCTTCAATAGATATCTTTCTTGCTGGAACAAATGTTGTAGTCCTTTTGTAGGAGATGGCATATGATCTTTCCTACACAACAAGTTAAATTGCATGATTAGAAAACATCTTATAGTTTTCAGAACAAATTCTTACACATAAAGAAATATGCCATACAGTCATGCAATTATCTTAGCCAATGCTTCAATACAACATTTATCCATATCCCGTAACTTTCTAGATGCCTTCCAATCTCTACCAGAACATTGTTAAGAGTGTGCACAACTCCCAACATGTCAGCAAAGAGGTTTCATTCTAGATAAGTAGCAATGGAATGTTGTACAGTGCCATAGGCTACTTACCCATGCATATTAGTAGTATACTGTTCATCAATGCAATTATTCTAATATGCATAATACACAACCTAATTCTAGGAACATCAGTATATACATTATTGAACAGTATTATTTAAGAAATGACAATTCAAATACTTATCTTTGTTTGTTCGTTGGGTGGACTCCCTCTGAGTCTTTGCTTCCTTGCAGGAGCTGCTGGAGTCCTAATCTGAGGTAGCTTCTTCTACACCTTTCTGTTGTGAAATGTAGAGAGATGATCAACTCCCTCTGAATATCTGCATCCTTGCAGAAACTACTGAAGTGTGCTCCTTTGCTTTCTTGCAGGAACAACTAGAGTGTGCTCCTTTGCTTTCTGGCAGGAGCAACTGGAGTGTGCTCCCTCTTGATCTTTGCTTCCTGAATTACCTGTTCTTGAACTCATATTCATCCTTGGTCCCTATGCATGCTTATTAGTATCATGAATGTGTTATCCTTGTGATCTCATATAAAATCATACATTCATTAGTATACTATTAAAACACAATAATCTCAAGCATGTATAGTCATGATCATTTCAAATAGAAATAATAAGCATGAGCATTCAAGGATTCTTATGGTTAGTCAAATCATAAGAAACATAACATGTCTAAACCTGTAATTACTCAAGCCTATGACTCTTCAGGTTAGTTGAATCATCAATCAAGATAAGATATAAAATGCATAAAACCTGTGATTATTCAAGCCTATACTTTCATGATTCTTCTGGTTAGTCATATCATCAATTATAATAATATACATCCAACCATGATTATTCAAACCTATGACTTCATGAATAATTATTATCAACAACAGTATAAGATCCTAACACAAGGTAGGATTTTAGCTTGATATAGGAAAAACATACCTGGATTAGCATGCTAGCTATTTATGTCTAACATACCCGCATAATGTCTTCTGGTTCTCTTTAGTGACTTGTGCTAGTAACCTGCATGTCTCATAAGTTAACCATTATAAAACTAAGTTATACATACCTCGAGAATGGATCTTCTATGAGATCCATGGCAATGGATGAATCTTTGTCCTCATGATCATATGTTCTTGAACTAGAACATGATTTGTCTTCTTGGTGTACCTTTCATGTTAGTAGACAACATAAAACTCATACAACATCACAATGTGTTAGTACAAACATAAGTTTCATACTCCTAATAAATGAATGACTTCTATCATGCATTCATAATTTTATTAAGGTGATATGACAAGTCTAAAATCAAGATTGTACTAACCGTGATAATATGAAGACAAGCATACCATAAACTTAATTATGAACAAATCTCAAAACATACCTCGATGAGTCATACCTGTCGAGATCACTTGTAATCTTCTTATGTAAGGCCTTAGCCTCATCTCCCTCTGAAACAGGAACTTCTTCACTTATGCAAGTGATTAACCCAATCCACTTGATTTGCAAGAACTGGACCTTGAGCTGGATATGGGTTTGTCAGAGAAACCCCAAAAATTCAAACTTTGAATTTCAAACTTCTGATAGGATAGAAATATGTGCCTTGATGAGCTGATCAAGTTGGTATATTCAGAATTTGAAAACTGCAAAGTTTCACTCCTCAATTTTGCCTTTGAAACTTCTAGATTCACTGGACGTGACCCTGAACTGGGGTTTGATGAAGCCCACTCTTTTGCCCCATCAAAATGTTTGATCCAAAGCTCTAAGCTTCTATTTTTTTGAGGAGCTTCCAGCCGTGGTCACAGATTTCAAAAATTCCCATTTTTACAGAAGCCCTAATTTTCCACTTTTCTGATCAAAGTCCCGAACTAGGGTCTAATCAAGCCCGGCCTTCTGCCCAACCAAAAATTCTGATCTTGGTCTCTAAATTTCTATTTTTATGAGTAGCATCCAGCCGTGGTCTCCGATTACAAAAATTCCAACTTTCTCCAAAGCCCTAAATTCCGGAAGCCATGAATGAAGGTACCAAAAAATAATTCTGTTTAGACAGAAATATGTACCTGATTGTTTCTGGTGTAACTCCGAAATTTTTGATCCACAGGGTCTGAAAAAGTTTCTTGAGATAGCCTGACCTGTTATCTTTCCATCCTGACAGGTCTGACCTCAATTGGATTCTCTGAGAGAGAGATATGCCAAATGTCGCAACGTGACCTGTTTATGGGATAATACAGCAGAGCGAACTTGTACGGCGTGCCACGTGTCACTGGTTCGACTTCGGCCTCTGAAAAAGTTTTTTGAGATAGTGCAGACTGTGTACTACTTGTCACATTTTACGAAATTTCATTTGGAGCTTCCTATCCCAAGATATGACCTTTTTCCCAAGGTCACCTGATTTTGACTCAGATCTGGAAGAGGCAGAAACCCTATATTGTACAGATCATAAATCACAAAGTACAACGAATTAGAGGTTTTCCTTTGGACACAAGATACCTGGAGATCTTAGCTTCGGCCTGTAACAATTTCAGATCCGAAAACTTCGCCAAAACGGATTTATAGTGAAAGTGCTACGATGACTGGTTTTTGCTATATCAAGCCCTAGCATCGTAAGTGCAACAAGTGTCATACATGCCATATCATGCCTTCTTTCAGGCTAGCTCTGATACCATGTTGAATTTTCTGAATTTACTTCAATCTGATCTAGGATCTTAACTGAGAGAACAACATGTACAGCATATCTACAGCATATCAATCATGGAGACAATAATGCAAGCACACATAAGAGACACAAAGATTTACTTGGGGAAAACCATAAAGGTGAAAAACCCCAATAACTTCCTCAGAGATAGATAGAGCAATGATACAACCAACCAAAAGAGATAGCCATAACCTAGCAGCAATCCTCCTCCTCCATAAGTGCGCCTCTCCTCCTTGAGAGCATGTGTGTGAAGTGAGTGAGTAAATAGAGTGCCTCCCGCACTCTATTTATACTTGACTTGACTTGCCTTTTTACCTAACTCATGTCGGCTCGAACTTAACCACATAACATAATGCTGAGTGGGCCGACCCCCAATAGGGTGGTCTAATAACCCTTTGACCCACATGGCCGACCCCCAATAGGGTGGTCTAATAACCCTTTGACCCACATGACTTATACAGGGCCGACCCCAAACAAGGTGGTCTAAGAACCCATCAAGTATAAGTTACGACACTTACAATATAAATGACGACACTTCCTTATAGAGGAATAATACCATCTCTATAGGAATATAATATACATATATGTGAAATACATTCCGAAGTTACATATACATCAACAGAAATAAGCTCCCAAGTGCTGGAAGACTAGGGACTAGGTGTTGGAGGTGTCAACTTGATGATTGGGTAGCATGTGGATGCATGCAATGCATGAAGAATGCATGCTGCATGCAAGACTGAAAATGCAAAGGATGAAAATGATGGTAGGACTAGGATGGAGTATAGGAATATCCTAACACACCAAAGTCCGGCTTGCAGGATTTTTCTAGCTGTTATGTCTGCACCTCTCGCCGGTCCAGTATGGGCTTCTGCAAGTATAGCCTGTCATTCATGATCAAGTGCACATCGACGTAATATATCATCCCAACCAATTTTATAGAGGAATCCATTGATCAAAGTTTAGGGGGCTGCTTTCATTGCTACAATCTTCCTCTTTTTCTCAGTCATTCCTTCAGGAGCTTGTCCATCCTCGAGAAATTGTGCAATTTCCACAAGTTCTGAAGGGACTGCTTCAATACGAAACAAGTGTGCACCTGGTAAGTCATCTTCAATTCCTGTTGGTTCTTCTCCTATTTCAACTCTTGACAGGTGGTCAGGTCCGACATTAACTTTCCCAGGTCGAATGATTACTTCAAATTCAAATTCTTGAAACAGTAATAGCCAGCAGCACAATTTGCCATGATGCAATGGTTTATTGACTAAGTATTTTAAAGCTTGGTGATATGTATAAAATACAAAAGGGTTAGCCAATAAATAATGACGGTATTTCTGAAGTGAAAATACCATACCTAATGCTTCCCTTTTGATCGTGGAGTAATTTCTTTCAGCTTTATTCAATTTCTGACTGCTGAATGCATTAGGGTAATCCATGCGATCTTATCTGGGTTGTGTTAGAATGGCGCCGACTGCTATTCTAGATGCGTCAATATGTACTTGAAATTTCTTTGACCAATCTGGAAATCGGAGGATGGGTTCTTCGACCATTTTTATTTTCAACGTGTTAAATGATATATCGCATTCCTTCGTCCACCTATAATCTCGATCATCTTTTAGCAATTCTTCGAGAGGATAAGTCATATCGAAATAATGACTGATAAACTTTCTATAATATCTGGTATGACCCAACAGGATTCGTACTTGTTTCGAATTAAATGGAGGCTTTAGGTCAAGGATAATTTTGGTCTTTGCGTAATCGACCTTGATTCCTTCTTTGTAGACTACATGGCCTAGTAATATGCCAATAGGTGTCGCGAAGATGCACTTTTTAATATTCAGTGACAATTGTATCTGTCAACATCGTTCCAACATCAGTCGAAGCCACTTGCAATGATATTTCAGCATTGTATAGATTGTCCAATCATCAAAGTATACAGCCATGGTTTTGTAGATATATTCTTTAAATGCTTTGACTACAATTCTTGAGAAGACCGAAGGGCATAACTTTGTACGTGAATGACCCAAATTCGCACATGAATATTTTCTTTTTCTGATATTCCTTTGCAATAGGTACTTGGTTCTACCTAGAGAATCCATCCGTGAAAGAGTAGCACTCATGCCCTGCAACTTCATTAATAATTTCATCAGTGAAATGGGTTGGAAAGGGATCTATGTGTGTTACCTTGTTCAACTCTCGAAAGTCGACACAGATTCTCAGTCATGTTGGATCTTGTTTCTTTGGTTGAACGACCATTAGGCTTTCCCACTTCGACTGGTCAATAGAATATATGATTCCTACTGCGAACATGCTATCGATCTCCTTTTTGACAATATCCTTATATTTGTGAGTGATCTTGTAGGGTATTTTCTTTACAAGTCTGGCATCAGGCTTAATATCAATTTTCATCTTGCCCATTTCCTTTACAAGTCCTTTCAAGTCTCTATAATCTCGAGCAAAAATGTCTTCAAATTCTTTGAGGATACTAGATATTTCTGCCATTTGTTTCTGACTCCAGTAATCGCCAATCTTTGAAATTTTCAGTCAATCGTCATTTGAAATATCTACTTCTTTTGTTTTAATCTTCACGTCCATCTATTTTAGTGCACAACTATTACTTATCTGTCTTTCACCTTCTTTGATTTGTGTGAAAGTTGGTGGAAAGTCTTTTTTTGATAACCTTTCGGGTTCATCTTTGTCGACAATCTCTGTGCTAAATATTTTTCTTACGGGCTTCGACACGTTGGGCTGATCCTTTCTCTATTGAAAACTTTTTCCGACTAACATCTTTGTTTCTAGACTCATGCTTGACGAATACTAGCCTTCTGTCGACTTTATGTTGTAGCAGGTGGTAGGTGGGTCCATAATCTTTTACTTGTCTGCAAGTGTTAAGGCTTATGTTGGCTGCAGAAATTCTTTGATGCTTTGACTTGCTTCGACCAACCTCTCATCCTGCGGAGAAAACTGGAAATCCTTAATAAAATTTTCTTTTAAGTCTTTCCAAAAGAAGGTTTCTCCTCTTGCTTCTTCCATCTTGTACCATTTGTTAGGTAGATCCTCAAGTGTTCTGGGGAAGAGGTGAGGCCATGTTCTTTCATATTTATAGTCCATTTTTCTCCATTATTTTTCGCAACAGTTGATGTGAACTTCAATATTTTGTCCTTGCCTAAACAATGGGATGTTGGCTTGAGTTGTCAATTTTCTTCATCCAAACCTTTCTATGAAAAATGTTGATGTCGTATTCCAATTTTGGATTTTCGACTGATGGGTGTCCCACCATCTCCAGTAAATTTCTCTACCAAACTTTGTCGTCGGCCTTGCTCTCCGACATGTTTTGATACTTGTTCGACATGTACAACCGATGAGTCACGTTCTTTATACCTTAGTGTCGAACTACCTGACTGTACCTTTTTGTCTGGAACAAGTGTTGGATATGCTCGCATTTTTCATTTGAATATCTTTGGTGTGTATGATAGTAAGAGACACTTCTTTATTTGCTTCTTTGAGATGGCTTCCATAGTCCAGCATTCTTTCGCATGTAAATCATAGTTCTCTATTTTCCAATCACAGAGTTCTACATCGAAATTGTATCCAAGCGAGAGAGGATCTATGAGGTGAAGTTCTCCTTGGGTATTTGGCTCAATGCGATCTTCATTATTATCTATGCAGTAAACTTGTCGAGCATCATTGTCGATTTCTCTAGGTTCCGACCAAGGTTTTCCCTGAGATGGCAATATTGGTATGATAACCTTCTGCCCCTTGCCTTTCAACTTGATACGAATTTTGTTTAAGGAAATTGAGGCCTTCATCTTTCGCCCCGAGGGTCGACCGACCAATGCGGGGAATGGACTCGCATCATCCTTTGTAGTGATGATTTAGAAATCTACTTTCGTCGTGATTCCTGTAATGGAAGTTTTGACTCCTTTCCATACTCCAATCAACTCAATTAATCCTTGATCTGCGAGCTTTAAATAGATGCCTAATTCCTGCAGTTGAGGTTGATCGAGTTGGTCCCAGGTATCATGAGTCATGATATTCACTTGGGATCCAAAATCCAGTACAACTTGTCGTACATGATATCCATTTATGTCGAGGTCAACTAATGGGTCAGCATCACTTTTCTCTTTTTGTTTTAGTCGGAAAATTTTTTTAGTTTGTCTTTGCTCGACATGTTTATGTTTTAATTTATGCAACAGGTCAATCATTTTTCCTACAGCTTCCTTGTTTGAAATTAATCTGAGCAATTCATTGAGAACTTCTTGTTGTTTTTCTTCAACATCTTCATGTGCTGCTAAGTCATGAAATATGTCGGATGCATCTTTGTACACAAATTTTTGTTTTATAGGATTTGGATAATCCTCTTTATCGACAATTCTAGTTATCATAGGTTTATGTTGACCAATGTGAGTGCCTTGCCTAGTTACAATTTTCAATTTTTTTGTACGAAGCACATCATATTTTGAAATACAATATAAAACATGAACATTCTTTTTATTATTTATTTTCTCAACCATGGTAGGGAAATCCTCTAAATAGTGATTGCCTACCCCACACTTTATACAAAATTTAAGTCAGTTCTCTCCTTATAATGGCATTTTTCATGTCGATGATCCCCACTGAGACATGTGAAACATGCACCAGGTCATCTGGATCGAACACCGTGACCTGCACTACCACGACCATGATTCTAGTATCCTCTATGTCTATTGTAGCCATCATATCACCGATCATATCGTCAGTCATTATACCTTAGGTATCTGTCGTTCCTGTTTTGATTGTACCGGTTATTTCTTCCATTGTTTCACTTGAATCTGTTGTTTGTTGTATTTCTATCGTGATGCTACTCGATAGAGTTTGTCTGGTACACTGCATGACAATTTTGTCGATTTTTCAGGTTCACATGACAATCTTCAATTGTATGTGTATTCACTTCACAAATTTGACACCATCTTTCCTTTTTGTTTTTCAGATTGAATGGGGAATCATTTGTGGTATGTGAATCATATTATTTGCACAAGTCACAGAAACATCTGGATTGAATGAGTTTCACTTCTTGTCGCCGATCCTCAATTCAACAAGAATCTTTGGTATGTCCTGAAGTGCAACAATTTGTACACCATAATTATGGCCCTTTTAGCATCATATTCTAGATAGCCTACTCCATACTTTCAAGGCATTCGTCAACGTTTCTATCCATGGATACTAGAGGGTATTCATCATCCATTTCAATTTCGAGTGCTACTTTTAGTCCATCTGCATATGTATTAACACTTTGTCGACGGACATGTATTCTGATTTTATTTATTAGACCAACAATAAACCATTTGATTAATATTTTTTCTTCAATCTCGTACTCTAATTTGCTTAGGAGGTCTTTGAACCTTTTTTCATACTCGTTGACAGTTTTTGTCGGCTTTTGGACTGTCGTCTTCAGTCATTCTGCTGCCAGGTATGTCGCATCTTCAATCATAAAGAAGGCCAAAAATATTTGTTTGATTTGTGCTTTTGTTGCATTTGGTGACTTTTCTATGTATCCCATGTACCATGTCAGTGCTCTTTTTCTTAACGAGCCAACAAACTGAGCAATCTGTCTTTCTTCGCTAGTGATTTGATTGGCTGTCCATATTTCTTTGCACACAAACCAGTGTCTTCTTGGGTCTTCATCACCTTCATAGAACGGAAGGTGTGCCATTGTGTGTGCCATGTCTGCTAGTGTATTATTTTGAGAATTTGATGGTGGTGTGGGTGGGTTATTTCCACAATCAAAACTTAGTGCATTGTTAATTTGAATTAGTTTTATTTCTAGACTTGGTCCTCTGTCTTCATAATCAGTGACTATAACTTCTTCTGTACCGCTAGATATTCCTTCTTCGACCACTTCTGTCGAAAACCAGTTAAAGTTCTACTCGAATGGGATTTCACTACATCTTAGGCTTTCCGACGTGCTTGTAGAGTCGCTCAAATGTGGTAATGGCAGGGGGGCGCTTCCTCATGCTCTGAGTACACTAGATGAAAGCTTCTATTTGAAAATTTGGGCTGAAAAGACACCCAATTTCCTTCCTTCGGCCGATGAATCAATATTCTATTAATATCCTCGCCTTCTATGCTTTGATGACTCCAAATTCTCGATTGACCAGCATGGAGACCGAGATTTTCTTCAACAATTTCTTGCACCCTTAAACTTTGTGTTAAACGAAATGGAGAGGCAGGTGTTACCGTTTCAGGTATTTGAACTTGGAGAGCTCTACCATGGTCTATCCACAAGTCTTCATCCATCGACGATTCTTTGACAGCCCAATCATCTGGGGCTCGACTTGATTCTTGCAGATTTCCTTCTGCATTTGTTGTGATATTCGATCCTCATGTCCTCCAGAGTGCAAGTGCCTTCTCCAGCAGCTCTTCATGCCGCTGCCTCCTCTTTTCTCTTTCAATTTTTTGAATGTCTGGTGTGATTTTATGACTCAAAAGTCAGTCTTTGTCGGATTTTTTTCCACTGCTGGCCATGTCATCTTTTCATATGTCGAATTTCATAGAACTAGGTACATCAGAGCATGCTTCATCACCCCCCCAATGTCAGCTCGAAGGTTTCTAGATTACTAGGGAAATTCAGACCATCATTTGTTCAAGAAAAATTCCCATTCGCGCTCCTTTACAAAATTTTCCCACTTACGTTCTTTCTCCTTCCAGTTAGAGTTTGGAAGGGGTGGGAGCAGCAGCGGTCTTGTTTCGACAATATGCGCAGTGCCTTTGTCAATAAAAAATTTGAACAATAAATTCAGCAGAGAGCATAGAAATTGATTAGCTAATTCAATGAAGAACTTTCTTCTTATTTCATCTACCAAGACTCGATCTTCAATCGCCTGCTCTTCACAAAAATCGTCTACAATATTTTTGCACCACTCCAATAGATTTGTACGTCCTCCGTTGATCAGCTTCGACAACAGCTTCTGCTCTACTTCATCAACTAGTCTTTTCATCCAGAAGTTTCTTCAAGGCGGTCGACATGGATTCTACAAATATCTCATGGGTCTTGGAGAAGAATCGATCTCTCGCTTGGCTAATCGTCATCTTGTTACGTCGCGCATAGTTCTGTAGATAATTCACAATTTTCTTCTCCCACCAATCTCTAATCTCCTATTCTTAAATCATAGGTCTTGCTGATATTTTATTTTTCATGCATCAACCGGCAACAGAACCAGATGTTGTAGTCCCAAGGTTCATGTAGTTACCATAGATACATTACACAATATAATTAAAGTATACACAATGATACAGATACATGAGACGAGAAAGATAGAGGGAACAAATCCTTTATATTAACCAGCAAGAGCAGAATATAGTCATAGAACCAATCTTAACTAGTACATCGGCTCACCAGCCTATATATATATATATATATATATACATATATGAAAATACAATTACATAACCGTCTGTCGGTTTATCTAACCGACCCGACCTATACTAGTCGACGTGACCTGTCGACATGTGATGTAGAGTGGTTGGGCAGAGGGTCTAGTCGATAGGCTGACCTAGGCCCCTCCAACAATACTGTTGATCGATATGATCTAGATGATTTATGTAGTTGATGACTGCTTTCTCCTGCAGATGTTGTTATAATATCCTTCTCATTAAGGGGGACTGTTGAGATATTGTAACTTGTAAGAATATTATATTTGTGCTTTATTATTCCGGAGATGTTTCATTCCTCCGTGAAGACCTTATTGTATATCCAGAGATGTTTTATTCCTCCGTGGATAATGTGGTAACTTGGGTTATTAGACTTCCCTAGTGGGGGTCGGCCCTGTATGAGTCATGTGGGTTAAAGGGTTATTAGACCACCCTAGTGGGGTCGGCCCTATCACATTATGTTAAGTAGTTAAGTTAGGGCCGACCTAGTTAGTGTAAAAGTCAATTCGGAGTTGTGTATAAATAGAGGAGGTGTGTTCCTCATTTAACACACATTCAATCACTTGTGATTAGCGCATAAGTGAGAGAGAGATCTACTATGGAGGAGAAGGAGCTCATGGTTGAGGATTACATCTTTGCATTTGATAGTCATCTATATTGAGGAAGATTTGCTGGGTTTTCTACCCCATGAGGGTTTCCCAGGATAAATTTGTGTCTCTTGTGTTTATGTTGTGCTTGTTGTTCTTTTAGTGATCCTGTATATGCTATTGTTGTGAAATGGAATATAATGCTGATATTTTGTATCTTAGCATATTGAATCTTAACAAATTACTAGGATGATTCGACAATTGGAAAGGTTAATGATCTACTTCATGAATTTCAAGAATTTTTCCCAAATTTTTTTTTTGAAATGAAGGGCACTTCCGAGGAACTGGGTGAGATGAAGATCCCTCTGAAACCTGACGTGAATCCAGTAAAGCAGTGATCATATAGGCTGAATCCAAGGTATAAGGAGAGAGTAAAGAATGAGATAGAGTGAATGCTAGATGGAGGAATCATAGAACCTGTCGAAGAATCGGAATGGATCATACCAATGGTCATCCAATATAAGAATACCAACGAAATTCAGATCTGTGTCGATCTAATAAAGCTAAAGGATGCATGTCTTAACGATCCATTCCCTATGCCATCCACTGATGAAGTACTGGAAGGAGTTGGAAGCTAGGAGGTATACTCATTTACAGATGGATTTTCAAGATACCACCAGATTAGGATTGCGAAGGAAGATCGACATAAAACTACTTTCGTGGTAAATGGGGTTTCTCTCAATACAAAGTGATGTCATTTGGTCTTAACAACGCTCCTGCAATATTTTCAAGGCTGGTTGTTGTTGTGTTTAAAGACTTCATTCACAAGTTTCTGGAAGTGTATATGTATGACTGGACCGTATATGGGTTGGTTAAGCACCACGTTGTGAACCTGAGGATGATGCTAGAAAGGTGTCGACAACATCATATTTCGTTGAATTTAGAGAAGTGTATTTTCTGCGCACCATTTGGAATCCTACTGGGACATATTGTATGCAAGGAGGGGATGTTGGTTGACCCAATGAATATTTCGATCATCATCCACTTACCACCACCGAGGAAAGTAAAGAAACTAAGGGAGACGTTGGTACATACAGGATATGACAGGAATTTCATAAGGGGATATGCGGCGATTACAACACCTATGGAGAAGAAGGGTGCAAAGTTTGAGTGGAACAAAGAGTGCCAGAAGAGCCTCGAAATGTTGAGGGAGAAGATGGTTGCAGCACCAATATTAGTCTTCCCCGATTGGAAGAAATAATTTCATGTCCATGTAGATGTAGATGTTTCATCAGTAGAGATGGGCGTGATATTATCTTAGCCAGGAGAAGGATCGATTAACCATCGATATGTCCATCGCAGAGAAGAATTACACGACGATGGAGAGAGAAGGCATATCGATAGTATATGCATTGTAGAAATTTCGACACTATTTCCTTGGAGGACACTTAAAAATGTTCACTTACCACTCAACATTAAAATACTTAGTCAATAAGCCTGTGTTAGGGGGGAATATGTATCGATGGTTGTTGTTATTTGAGTAGTTTGATTTTGAAATCATTTTGAAACCGGGGAAATTGAATGCAGGACCTAATCACCTGTCAAGGATTGCATCAAGAAAAGAACCAAGGATCATTGATGAAGGTTTTCTCGATGCCCAGCTATTCACGATTGGAATCGTCGATGGCCATTACGAATAGATTATTCAGTTTTTGGCTACTGGAAGAGCACCTGAGGAGTTCACTACCAATCATAGGAAGTAGTTAGTCATTAGGGCCACTGATTTTCAACTAATCGCAGGACATAACTACAATATGGTACCAGATGAAGTTCTTCATCAATGTGTCCTTCTGCATGAACAAGAAAGAGTATTGGAGGAAGCTCAAAATGGGATCAGAGGAGGTCACTATGGAGGGCGCGCAACTTCCAGGAGGATACTTAGGGATGGACTATGGTGGCCAATAGTGCATGGTGATTCACTATTCTAAGAGGTACAACATATGTCAAAGGACAGGGAAACCATGACGAAGGGATGAAATGCCACTAGTACCTCAGTTGATGTTACAAGCTTTAAAAAAATGGGCAGTAGATTTTGTGGGACCCATTAACCCACTAGGAAGGTGAATAGGTATGAGATACATTATTAATGTGACCGACTACTTGACCAAATGGGCTGAAGTGGCACTGGTAAAGGATTGCACAACTCTGAAAACAACAAGGTTTCTCTTCAAAAACGTGGTCACCAAATTCGAGTGCCCAAAGATATTGATGAGTGACCAAGGCACACATTTTGTCAATCAAACCATCAGATCCACGAAAGAGGAATTTAAAATTTAGCTTCGAAGGAGTACTCCATATCACCCATAGGAGAATGGTGCAATGGAAGCACTAAATAAGATATTGGATCATGCACTCACAAAGGTGTGTAACACAAACTGTGACGACTGGGATTTAAAGATTCTAGTGGTATTGTGGGCCTACTGAACAACATGTAAAAGGTTGATAGGCAAGAATCCTTTCAAGTTAGTATATGGACAAGAAGCAAAGATGTTGATGCAATGCATTGTCCCTAGTCTGCGCATCGCAGCAATGACAGGAATAAGTGACGACAGAGACATTTAAGAAATATTGGTGCAACTGTTAGAGCTAGGAGAGGATCACTTCATTGCAGGATTTCATCAACAAGTATAAAATATCAACAGAAGGCCTGAAATGATCGCCATGTAAAGGAGCAACACTTCCAACACGGAGACATGGTTCTCCTTTAAGACAATATCTTTTTGAAGTACCCTAATCTCTAGATGCATTGGTTGGGTCCATACCTTATAAATTTTATTATTAACAGAGGTGTAGTGCAGCTGCAAAATCTAGATGGAACGATGTTGAAAAATTTAGTGAACGAAATCTGGAAAAATCCCTATCGAGATGGCCAGGTGCAAATCGACTGAAAAATAAATCGAGTTGACATGGAAAGAAAAAAAATGATGAAATGAATAAAACAGGTACACTTCGAAGTTTGGAGTCTATCGACAGCACTGTCTCTGTTGATGGATTAGCGATGCGATTTGGAACGATGATGAGGTTTGGATTTGTCGAAGTGCAAATGGGTCAAATCCAGTAATGAATGCAACAATTAACGTGGGGTGGATGACGACTCAAGTGTATGAAGGAGCATTTAATGGCCAATGAGTGCGTAGGATTCGGTAAATCGACGGAGGATTCAGTAAATCAATGAAGGATTTGGAAATCATTGTCCAAAGATCAACAAGATGGATGGGGAGTGAGAAATTGAATTTATAAATACATGCACAGATGGACAATTTGAATCACTATGCATTGAGCGGCTTAGTGAAGAAATTACAGAACATGGTTGAGTGAAGAGTGAGATTAGAGAGTTATGATGGCGCATTTCATTTCCAGCACGACTACACAAGACTGACCTAGGATGATGGTGATTGTTCAAGAGAAATCGTAGGTTGCATCAGTGCGGCTTGTTGATGTATATGTAGCCTCAAAATGTATTTCACCTATGTATATTGTACTCCTATAGAGATATTATTATTCCTCTATACGGAAGTGTCGTCATATGTATTGACAAGTGTCGTAACTTGCTATGATGGGTTATTAGACCACCAAGTGTGGGGTCGGCCCAGATTAATGTAACCATGGGTTATTAGACTCTTCTAGAGAAGTTGGCCCTGCTAGTGTATTAGGCAAGTCAGAACAAGTATAATTAGAGAGCGGGAGATCTCTATTTGTTCATCTCATTATTCATCTCTACATCACTCGGAAAGTGGCACACTAGTTGAGGAGGAGGAGTAGCTGCTAGTAGAAGACTATCTCTTGTACTTGGGTTGTATCATTGCTCTTTCTATCTCTGAGGAAGTTGTGGTATTTTTCACCTTTATGGTTTTTCCCAGTGAAACTCTGTGTCTATTGTCTCATGTGATTGCTTGGTGTGATTGATATGCATTGTTATAATTGATATGTTGTACATGTTATTCTCTTAGTAAATATCCTAGAGTATATTGAATTAATGCTCAAAAATTAACATGGTATCAGAGCTAACCTGAGAAGAAGACATTGTGCAGTGGCAGAAACTAGAGTTTCTTGTTTATTGGGTTTCTCTCCACAGATTTTGAAAAGGCAGCAAGGTATATTGACTCTACTCATCAAGGAGAATCTTTCTGTCCAATCAGAATTCAATTCTAAGCACTTTCATTTTTGGCCCTAAACATTAGGGTTTCCACAAAAATAGGATTTTCTAAAATCTAAGGACATAGCTGGAAGCTCCTTGGTAAAATCAAAGTTCAGAGATTTGGATCAAAATTTTTGGTTGGGTCAAGCTCCGAGAAACTCAAACCCTAATTTAGGGTCCTCCCCAATGAATTCTGGAGATTGAAAAGCATTTATGAAGGGTGAAACTGTGCAGATTTCAAATTCTGAATATACCGGGATGATTAGCTCATCAAGGCACATCCTTCTATCCTTTCAGAAAGTTGAAATTCATACTTTGAATTTTTAGGGTTTCTCTAACAAACCCTAATTCAACTCTAGATCCAGAATTCTACAAATTAAGTGGTAAGATCTAAATCTTTTCTATTTCCAGTTGAAGTACTCTTTAAAGATGCGTCACCACACCAAGCTTGAAGATAAGCTTGAAGGGGATGATAACTTCCGAGCATGGAAGTATAGGATTGGGTTAATCCTGGAAGAAAATGAATTGGATACTTACATAAGTTTTGAGGTCCCTGTACCAGAAGAAGAAGAGGCTAAGGCCTTACATAAGAAGAACTTGGTCAAGGAAATGAGAATCATTGTTGATTCTATCAAAGACCATCTCATACCATATGTGTCATCTCTAAAGACACCCAAGGAGATGTTTGAGTCTTTGACCAAGCTGTTTGAAGGGAAGAACATAAATCAGAAGATGACTCTGCATAACCAATTGAAAGGGGTAAAACTTTAGAATGGAGAGACCATTCAATACTATTTCTCTAAGGTCTCTCAGATCAAGGAACAACTGAAGCTTTGGATGAAGTGGTGGAGAATGGTGAAATTGTTATGACCACTTTGAATGGCCTACCTAGGTGATGGGATTCCTTTATCCAAGGAATCTGTGCAAGAAGAAAACTGATCTCCTTCAGTAGACTGTGGGAGGAATGCTCACAAGAAGAAGCAAGGCTGGTGGCCTGAGAAGAAAAGATGGGGAATGAAGATCAAGCTCTCACAACACACACCAAGAAAGGAAATCTGAAGAGAGATCCATCCCATTTTAAGAAATATTCTCACCACCATCAACATAAAGAGAAGATAATATGTTTTACATGTAATGAGAAGGGACATATTGCTATAAATTGTCCCAAGAACAAAAAGGACAACAACAACTTCAACAATAAGAAGAAGGGAACCAAAAGGAGCTACCATGCTCATGTTGCTGAGGATGATGAACCCTCCAAGAAGAAGGCTAGGGAAGAAAGTGATGCTTCATCAAGTGAAGATGAATATGTTCTAATCTCTACTCTCATAGGTACTATCTCTCATGGATGTAATGATTGGATTATTGATAGTGGGGCTTCCAAACACATGACTGTGTTTAAAGAATCTTTTGTAAATCTATTTGAACATGAGTCACCCCATAAAGTAAAACTTGGGGATGACTATCAATATCCCATCAAGGGAAGTGGTGAAGCCTCCTACAACCTAGACTCTGGGAAGTCTTTGGAGATGAAAGATGTACTATATGTACCTGGGCTCAAGAAGAACCTACTCTCCATATCTGCATTGGATGCAAAAGGCATGAGGGCTTCATTTGTAGATGGCCAAGTCCTAATGTGGCCAAAGGGTAAAACTATAGATGATGCAGTGGTGATTCGAGAGCAAGAGGGAGGATTGTACAAATTGAAGGGACAACCTGAACAAGCCATGATACATGAATCCATGGAGCCAAGTGAACTTTGGCATAGAAGGATTGCACATGTGCACTACAGAGCACTACCAATTGCAAGTAAAGCAGTAGAGGGTCTTCCTGAAATCAAAACAAAACTTGAAGGTGTTTGCAAAGGATGTGCAAAAGGAAAGAACATTAAGAAGGAATTTCCAAGCAGTGAAAGTAAAGCAAAAAAGAAATCTTGGAAATTATCCACTCCAATGTATGCGGTCCGATGTCATCAAGTTATCTGAGTGGGTATGTATACTATGCCTCTTTCATTGATGATTTCTCTAGGAAGAATTTGGTTTATTCTTAAAGAACAAAGATGGAGTATTTGATAAATTCAAGGAATTCAAAGCATTGATGGAAAATAAAACTGATAAGAAGATCAAGACCTTCAGATCCAATAATGGCGGAAAATTCACTTCAGGTGATTTCAAGAGGCTATGCAGTGATTCAGGTATTAAGAGGGAGTTGAATGCTCCTTACAATTCACAACAAAATGGAGTTGCATAAAGGACGAATATAACTATCATGGAAGTAGCATGGGAAATGCTTCATGACCAAGATCTTCCTGTGCATCTATGGGAAGAAGCAGCTAGGTTAGTTGTATATGTCCAGAGTAGAACACCTCACAAGATATTGGACAACAAGACACCACAAGAGGTTTTTTCTGGTAAGAAGCCTGAAGTCAGCCATCTTAGAATATTTGGTTCTCCCATATATACTCATGTTCCAAAGGAAAAGAGAACTAATCTAGATCCTTCAGGAAAGAAGGGCATCTTTGTGGGGTATAGTGAAAGCTCGAAGGCTTACAAAATATACTTTCCAGGGTTCAAGAAGATTGACGTCAGCAGGGATGTAACATTTGATGAGAATTTAGCTTATATCAAATCAAGGAAGACACCTGTTGAAGATCATGAAGAACCAAAGGAATTTAGATTTCAAGATACCACTATGAATGAATCAATTCTAGAAGCAACCCGTGAGATTGAAGATCTGCAAGAACCTATAGATTCACCTCGTGAGAAGAACTCTCATAAGAGGAAACCTGCATGGGATAGAGAGCTCATTCAAGATGCATAAAGATATGGTATTCTAGAAGAGGAACACAAAGAAAGGAAAAGGACAAGGTCACACACTAGCTATGTTGCCTTGCTCTGTGACATTATGAACAAAGAACCCTCTAGTTATGAAGAAGCAGCAAAAAAGAAAGAATGGAAGGATGCCATGGCTGAGGAATACCAATCGATCATGAAGAATGATGTTTTGGATGTGGTCCCGAGACCAGAAGGGAAGTCTGTTATGACTTCCAAGTGGATCTATAAGATTAAGCATGCTGCAGATGATAACATAGAGAAATACAAGGCAAGATTTGTAGCTCGTGGCTTCTCTCAGAAAGAGGGAATAGATTATGAAGAGACCTTTTCTCATGTAGCTAGATACACTTCCATCAGAACAATACCTGCTCTAGCTGCAGTGATGAAATGGAAGATACACCAGATGGATGTCAAGATAACTTTCTTGAATGGTGTAGTCGAAGAGGAAGTGTATGTGGAGTAGCCACATGGTTTTGAAACACATGACACAAAGTCATATGTGTGCAGGTTCAAGAAAGCCTTGTATGGCTTGAAGCAAGCTCCTAGGACTTGGTATGGTAGGATGGATAGTTTTCTATCCAGTTTGGGCTTTACCTAGAGTAAAACAAATTCCAACCTTTACTACAAGGTTGAGGAAGCCAATCCTGTAATTCTACTCCTGTATGTGGATGATCTGTTTGCTACGGGTGAGGATAGCCTAATTGTCGATACGAAGAGGAATCTTGCTGCCGAGTTTGAGATGAAGGACTTGGGGATGATGCACTACTTTCTAAGTATGGAGGTGTGGCAGATTGCATATGGAATCTTCCTTGGACAAGGGAAGCATGTAGTAGAAATCTTGAAGAGGTTTGGGATGATGGACTGCAAGGCCATTGCCACACCTATGGCATCGAACCTAAAGCTTCTATGTGATGCTTCATCTTATCTGGTTGATGTCACTGTGTATCGTCAGATGATTGGGTCCTTGATGTACCTGATGAACACAAGACCAAATATTTGCTTTGTGGTGAACACATTGAGCCAGTTCCTGATGGGTCCCAAAGGTGTTCACCTGGTTGCTGTAAAGCATATTCTAAGGTACTTGAAGGGTACAATTTATTATGGAATTGAGTATGATGCGAAGCAAAAGTTTAACCTACAGGGTTATGTTGATTCAGATTGGGAAAGCAGTGTAGAAAATAGGAAGAGCACTTCTAGGTGTTGCTTCAGTATGGGATCATTGGTTTAGGAGGAAGCAGTCTTGCGTATCACTGAGTACAGCCAAAGCAGAGTATGTTATAGCTTGTTTGGCTAGTTGTGAGGTAGTATGGCCGAGGAAGCTACTGTCTGAGTTATTTGATCTTTTGTTGGATGCTACTGGTGTCTATTGTGACAACCAGTGTTGTGTGAAGCTGTCTGAGAACCCGATGTTCCACGATAGGTTGAAGCACATTGAGATCAAATATCACTATATTAGGGATATGGTGCAGAGAGGAGCAATGAAGCTCCTGTATGTTGCGACGGATGAGCAGGTTGCAGATGTGCTGACGAAACCACTAGCCAAGTTTGAGTACTTCAGAGAGAGGCTTGGTGTTCTTTAGATTGATGACACTTTGAGGAAGAAGTGATGGATACATTTGCAAGAGCCATTCCAAGCATGTTGAGAGGAGGATCATTCCCATGGCTATGGATGTAAGTGCTAGATGATGAGCATCAGGATGATGCTTCAGTTACTGCTCTGTATGCATCATGTTGGATACTTGTTATGATCAGGTGGATCATGTATTTGTATATGTATCAAGTGGATACATTGTATGATCAGGATGATCATGGATGATGAGCTTCAGGACGTTGCTCCAGATGATATGCATTAGGATGATGATGATCAGGATGATCATGTGATGATGTACATTAGGATGATGTATGATGAGTATTAGGTTGATGCTCTGTGGCAGTGGACAGGTTGTGTAGATGAGCATGTAAGTTGACCTGGGAGATCCGACAGGTTGAGCTATGTGCCCGTAATCTATCCTGGGATGCTCTTTCGAGGCATTGCTCTGGGAGGACATGTAATATTACCCTGGGAGATCTGACAGGTTGGGCTATGTGCCCGTAATAAGTCCTGGGATGCTCTTTCGATATTTTGTCCTATGGCATGTAATGTAGTCCTGGGAGATCTGATAGGTTGGGCTATGTGCCTGTAATAAGTCCTGGGATTCTCTTTCGAGGTTTTTCCATGACCACATGTAATGTAGTTCTGGGATATCCGATAGGTTGAGATGTGTGCCCATAATAAGTCTTGGGATACTCTTTCTAGGTTGTGTGGTAGAAAATCCTAGATGCTTTCTAGGTCCCATCCAGTATGAAAAAGGACTAGCTCTGTGGCGAAAATCCTAGATGCGTTCTAGGTCCCATCCAGTATGAAAAAGAACTGGCTCTATGGTGGAAAATCCTAGATGCATTCTAGGTCCCATCCAGTATGAAAAAGGACTTGCTCTGTGGTGGAAAATCCTAGATGTGTTCTAGGTCCCATCTAGTATGGAAAAATACTAGCTCTGTGGCAGAAATCCTAGATGCATTCTAGGTCCCATCCAGTATGAAAAGGGACTGGCTCTGTGGCGGAAATCCTAGATGCATTCTAGGTCCCATCCAGTATGAAAAAGGACTGGCTCTGTGGTGGAAATCCTAGATGTGTTCTAGGTCACATCCAGCATGAAAAAGGGCTGGCTTTGTAGATGATGAAGACCTGCAGGTGGCAAGCCTACATCCAGTATGAAAAAGGACTAGCTCTGTAGAACTTACTATGAATAGTAGATCGGAGATTGATTGAGATAGCAGCAGCAGTGATGATGATGTTGATTCGATGACGATGGTTCGATGACGATGATCCAGTGACGATGATCTAGAGAAGAAGACTTGTGCTTGCAAATCTGTGTCGAGAAATACCTTCTTAGCTAAGAGGGAGTGTTGATGTATATGTAACTTCGGATTGTATTTCACCTATGTATATTGTACTCCTATAGAGATATTATTATTTCTTTATATGGAAGTGTCGTCATTTGTATTGACAAGTGTCTCAAGTGTCGTAACTTGCTGTGATGGGTTATTAGACCACCAAGTGTGGGGTCGGCCCGGATTAATGTAACCATGGGTTATTAGAGTCTTCTAGACAAGTCAACTGTAACATCCCTCAAATTCTACCCCTATTATTAATATTCTTATAAAATATAATTATGAATTTTGTAAATGGCCCTGGTGAGGAGCTCAAGGCCAAGGCCCCACCAGTGGACCTCGAACTAGTGTTATGTTCTATATGTCTTAGATTAAACCCAGAAGACTATAGAATGGCAATACAACTAAATAATAAGTAACCAAACGCATGCATAAGAAAAGATAATAAGTTGGTTGATCATATCATAACTTATCATATGATAGGTGACGACATAACTTCATCCTCGAAGGATTACTATTCACCATTAAAACTAAGATACTTTGACCTATGTTATTCTAATCATATTATGATTTAGCCATAAAGATGGATTATATATATATATGTATATATATAAATAGGTAGTGGTGAATATCATATATATAAATAAATACTTGAGGCCATTTAAGTATGATATGTGTGTCTCTTAGAGCTATGAAGGTTAATAGTTATGATAACTATTATCTGTGTCTTGTTTGTAAATAAAGGAGCTAATAAATAATTGTGAACATTACATATGTATATAAATAAATAGTGGTGAGATCTATTTAAATAATTATAAATATGTAAAGTGTCTTATGAAAATTATATGTTTTTGTATTATATGATTTCCTAACTACTCTAAAGTGTATACTCGCATCCCACCATTTTGAATGAATGCTAGGATGTATAATAGGGAACACATGTAATGAATTTTGGATTAATAGTTGGATTAGCTTATTTAATGAAAGTAAAAACTATATTTAGAGTTATATGGTTAGGAATGAATTTATAAATTATAAACTATTATACATATATATATCATATCGATCAAAGGGAAAGGGAATATTTATTTAGGAATCTCCACACTCGTGGTGCTATCAATTAACTAGATATACGTTATATTGAAAGAGAATTAACACCTAGATTACTCGACGTTAAGGGAAATAAGTTCACGCCACTACCTACCTCCACATGACGTACAAGTATTAACTATCAGTTGAGCATTAATTGAAATTGATATTTCAGTTATCAAGTAACCGAGGTAACCATCGGGATGGTGGTGAAATATCCCAGAGTAAAGAAGTCGAATCATAGTGAGGAAGTTTCGGTGAATTACCATTTGGAAAGTTTACTCCTTTTGTCATCAACGAGTTCAACCTCCACATGGTGAACGGATCTTCATTGTTCAAAGAAAATCTCTCAATGAGTAAAATTAGTTATACAGCTCGGAGATGGGGGGAAATCTTTACATCGCGATTGGCACTTTAGCTAGCTAGGTTTTGGGGTAACGGGTTATCATCGCCTCAGGAGGAATCCTTTTACCTTGAGATCGTGCTAGACATGATATGCTTGAAAAAGTGGAGATATTCCCTCTCTTGGGAAATCTCAAGGATATCGATGCTAACTTTTAGGGATAATTGGGGGGGAAACTCTGCGTTATGATATTTTAGTTTCGCATAAACCTTAGCAAGGGGCAAGGGAGGAAAGGGAGAGTGAACATTACACAATCATCGTCGCAGGAGGAGTATATACAGTGCGAGAGAAGGACTGAGGGTGGCGAAGAGAGTTCGATCACTGGTCCTGTCGTTGCGTAAACTCAGGCTTGATTCAGCGTAGGAAGTCGATCACCATCAAAATAACTTGGATTCTGGAACGATGGTTGTTACCTCTTCAACGATTCTTGTATGGAAGTAGGCGTAACTCGGCATGGGGAGATGGTTCCATCAGAAAAGATTAGGTTCTGGGAGGATGAATGGTAATACAAATTCGACGTTGAAGAGAGGTAAGCTACTGCAAATTATTTATCAGCAGATATTGATGGATAGCAATAAGTTTATATCGCTGCCTGTTTGAACCGTGTATTAAGCTATGTTGTTTTGTTGCGGGTGAAATGTTATTTACATTTATATACTGTCGAAATCTCTATTTTTTTTAAGCTGTAGAAATTCTTAGACGGATATTCTCAGGCTGAGCGTGAATACTCCACACCTCGTATTTTAGATCTGTTATTAAAATATCTTTGGACAAAGTGTTACCTCAGGATGAGGCGTTGTTCACTTCCCTTAGTCTCGAATATATGTTCTCTGCATATAATAAAAATTGTATTATATGATGACCGGCGAGTATCATAGAAATGCCAAGGACATGATGTTGATGCATGAATCTGTATGCGATAAGTAGTATGCCTATATTTTCATAAGTGTTGAACCTATGTGGTCCTGATTTGCCATATTGTTGTGTTTTATGCTTTTGATATTTTGTTGAGCTATGTACATCGTAGACGGATCGGTTTTCTGGTGTAAAACCTTATGTTAGTTTCTGCCATCAAAATCTCTATGTTAGAGATGGATCGATTTTCTGGTGTGAAACCTTGTGTTAGCTTCGGCCATTCGAAATCTCTATATCAGATACGGATAGGTGTTCTTTTGTAAAAACCTGCTTTAGTTGTTTCCACCGAGATCTATGTTTTAAAAAAAAAACAACGTTATGGCTTAAAGAGCACAAACTCCCCATCACTTCCATTTAATGATGTTCTTGTGATGTTGCTCCAGACCCTATACTGAACTCTGTATCTCGGCTGGATGCGTTTTTCTTTTTTGGTTTGGTGTGATCTCTGTATTTAGCTACGCGATTGCGACAGCCTGGAAATCATTTTCCTGTAGTAGCTTGTTCAGCGCTAGCATAAAATCACTCCGTCTTATGTCATCGTTCGGTGTTAAGTATTTTTTTGATCTTGGCTTCACTCCCGCAGTTGTCCGGGTTTGTAGAACTTGTAGAACGATAATACTTCCTTCTAGGTAATTTGATTATGCGGTATAAATGGTGAATGTTGCCACGTATTGCTTATAATCCCTTGGATGGATTCGTGGGGAGTATCAAATTGCTATTACATGTTTATAAACATATTTTTCATATATAATCATTGCTATAAAAGTAAAGATAGAATAGAAGCAAAGACATAGTAAAGTAAAATCCATGATATTATATTAATAAATTTTTATGGTCTAGATTCGGTTCTATGGTGGGATTAGTGGATCTATCATTATTAACCTTTTGGATTATTAAAGTGAGAAAAGGATTTACTTTATGGAAACTTTAAAATAAGGTTGTATAGACTTTAGAGGGGTTATCCTTAGTATCATGTCTTAAATACATTATTTTGGATGTGAGTGACGTAGGCAGAATATAGACTTCACGACTTTGAGGATTCTTAGAAAGAAGAAATTTAAAAATAAAAATAAAAATAAAAATACAATGTATAGCTTTGAGAGAATTTCTTCCTTTGTTCTATTATGTAAGAGTATCATCAATTATTGTTGAAAAGAAACATGATTTGGTTAAGTATGGTAACACATAGTCTTTTTCCTTTTAGAATGAAAATTTTAACACAAAGGATAAAAAGGATTTATCCTTGTTCTAACTTTTGAATGAGAAGTAAGATATAAATATAGAGATATTACCGTAATGCATGCGATTACGTATAAGAAATTATAAAGGACTTTTACATTCAAGGTTAAGAGAACTTTAACCTTTATCTCCATTACTAAATGAATGGGTTTATATATATTACATTGAGTTTAAATATAAATGTTTTATATTAAAGGATGTGACCCCAAGTCTATCACTTTGAGGAAGTGTCTATACTTAGTAAGTGTACTTTAGGTTATGTTTTTAAGTAGGAAAGCAAAACCTTAGGGAATTGATGAGTACGTCAATTGTTGTAGATGTAAACTCTGGTCTAGCATCTAAAGACTCTTTTGTTATTCAAAACTTTGTAACCATGGGTACAGCTAGTAATGACTCTTATGTAAAAGGCTTCCCGTTGATGAGAAATTTCAAGGATGGAAGTATAGCAACATTTAAGTTGCAACTTGTAAACACTTTGGTTTGGAATGAATAAATGATGCACACACCTTTGTGGACTAGCCCGTGTACAGGTGAACCACGTTACTTTTGGTCTCTTGTGTTTGTCTTTGATTTTTTGTGTATTCTTATGATACTATGCTTCATTATTATTCAGTTTGGGTTACTTTGAATATGTGTATTTGTGCATTTATCTATTCTTAACTATGATGACCTTTTCCTTATACAAGTATATGTGTACTGATATTTCCTTGTTATATTCTTGTGTATTTTTCTTAAGTGTTGTTATTTGTTTAATGGAGTTAGAAATGGTGACGATTCTGTAGTTACATCTAAATATGGAAAATGGTTAATAAAGTATAAATTTTTATTGGCCATGCAATGTATTTGAAGCCCTAGGTTGCACATGTTTTACATCCAAAATGTTGTAAGAATCAAATAAATTATTGGTTTACATAGACAAACGTTGTTAAAGCAAATTCCTTGTTTAGTAGGAGGTGGTTCTTGTACTTATACAAATATCTAAAGGGTGATAAAGAGGTTGCATAAAATAGGCTGTATTACATCATTCAAAATTAGAATTATAGTTCCAGCTGAATGTCTTTCCAACATATAAATGTTGATGAGTGTATATCTAAGTATTTCGGTTTTCTATTGTCGTTTAGGCAATTAAATAATTAATGATAATATATAAGATGTTTTATGGGTGCTTTTTTTACAAAGTACATTTAAATGTTGAAACTTTACACGTCGATATAACATGTATGGGTGATTGAAATTGTTTTATAAATTTTACGAAATTTTGGGTTCGTGACATCAACCTTGCTAGTGTATTAGGAAAATTGGAACAAGTATAAATAGAGAGCAGGAGATCTCTATTTGTTCATCTCATTATTCATCTCTACATCACTCGGAAAGTGGCGCACTAGTTGAGGAGAAGGAGTAGCTGCTAGTAGAAGACTATCTCTTGTACTTGGGTTGCATCATTGCTCTTTCTATCTCTAAGGAAGTTGTGGGGTTTTTCACCTTTATGGTTTTCCCCAGTGAAACTCTGTGTGTCTATTGTCTCATGTGATTGCTTGGTGTGAGTGATATGCATTGTTATAATTGATATGTTGTACATGTTATTCTATCAGTAAAGATCCTAGAGTATATTGAATTAATGCTAAAAAATTAACACGGCTAATCCAAAAGAAGAGAAGTGCCAGTCAGTCGGTGGATACCGACCAAAGGCTGAAGAGGGATACCCACGAATCAGCATGGGTTGCTACTACAGTAGGAGAAGCGAGCACATCACATGCCGCATAGTTAGAAAGGATACCAAGAGGAGGGAAGCACGACCCAACAATATAGTACATAACAGGGTATGTGTCGTTGCAGAAGGAAGGGGCACCAACGTTCCGACTGGGAAAGAAAACAAAATATACCATCAAGGAGCCAATGACACCAAAGGGAATCCATGTCATGGGGAACATAGTGGAGCGATTGCAAAGGTTGCAGTATAATGAACATGGCATATTGGTATATCTAGAGTGCACTAAGGACACACATGTTGACATAGCGCATGGAGAAGGAGTTCCAATCACAAGAGAGAAATCGAAGTGGGCATTGGAGATGAAGCAATCAGGACTTTTATCCATCATTCACATGCCTCATTTTGGGAGATCAACAGAATAAAATTCATGCATAAAGAAACTACTGGCCTACTTTCATGGCGGATATTGTGGTTGGAAACAAAGATTCCAATCATAGTCGAATTGATTTCACGGATCACAGGATTACCCAAAGCCAGGGTAGATCCTTAGCAATATTTCCAGGGAAAGGATAATGACAAGAAGCTTGTTGCGAAGCTGAAAACAAAATATGGGGTGGAGAAGAACACCAAAGGATACCTTATCAACACAATCAATCATCAGGCTGTTAGGATTGAAAAAACGTTCCTGGAAATCAAGATAGTATGGAATAATCGACCAAATCAATGTCCATCCGGATTGATTGCATTGGCAGAGCAGTGCGCAATGGTAGTTCAAATGAACTGGTCGCTATTTTTGTTGAACGAGTTTATGGAGGATGCGGTAGTGGCGTAGGAGAAAGGAAATCCATTCACATATTCATGGATGTTAATATTAATCGCAATGGTTGGATGGATAGAACCATCGCACTGTCAAGGTATGGACACATAATTAGAAAAGGTGTGCCAAGGTGAACGATACAAGAACCTGTGGGTATTAAACGTCAAAGAAAGATAAACAGGTAATAACATTCAATTCTTTCTTTGTTTAGAAATGTTGAAAATATGCGGAAGCGATTCCACGACTAATAGAAGAAGCAGCTAAGAAGTTTAGAAGAATTGCAAGGCTTCCGGTAGGGCCCTAGGCGATATTTATTCAGGCACATACAGACCCACAAAAGCTGCGCCCGCTGATGTAGAATTAGATGCAATAGTGGAGGAATGGCCAAAAGAGTGGAAGGTTTTAGTAGGTGAAGACCAGCTGTCGGACCCGGAGGAGGGGTAGCCAACAGATGGACCAAAGGCACCAGAAGAAATTAAAGATGAAGGGGAAGGTGTGGAAGAACATTCACGGACCGCAAATCACAATGGGATGTCACCTACAAATCCAACAGATTCAGAATTAGAAGCGCAGCGAGAGGAAGAAAGGACCAAGAACATGTTTGAGAGAGGCGAGGGGAGTGCAGCTGCTGACCTCCTCGATGAGCAAATGAACAATCTAATGGAGAAGATAATGATGGTGGCAAAAGAAAACCATGCAAAAGTCACACGGCATGAGATTGAGTGTTTCCATTATGTATCGCAGCAACTCCAAACGCTGCAGTCACTGAAACAAGGCTACCGCAAGGATAAGTGGCTCCAAGTGTGTCAACAAGTAGGGTCGAGGTGGATATTGAAACGAAGCAGAGGATTGTACAAATACTACCTAGTTCCATCAATATCGGTGACAAAGGCATGGATGTTGTATTGCGAGGGCATGAATTGATCAACATATATTTCAATCTGTTGCTGATGGTTATGCTGCATTGCACTCATACCACAGCAAGTGATGAAATCAGCGACTGAGAAGCTACAACTCATGATCAAATGGTAAACTACAAATGACAAGTGTAGGGCATCGAGAAGGAGGTTCAGCAAGTCCAAGAAGAGAAAGAGACAATTATGAATGAAACGACAAAGGAAATTGAGGACAGAAAAAGGTTCGAACATGCCATCTCCATGGCATGCGAAGACGCACTAGAAGTCGATAAATATATGTCGGCAGAATAAAAATAATTGAGGCTAGGCGCAGTCATTGTAGTCTTTCTAAAAGAGAACAAGGAACTACAAAAAAGGACAGTTCCAAGAACACTGCCAGAGCAGATTGAATAGAGGAAGAGCGCGATTGAAGAAGCTACGAAAAAGATTGTAGAACTGGAGAAAACAACACAAACAATCGCAAAATATTTAACACAATTTTGGGGTATTTTAGTGTAGGGCGAACAATTGCACCAGCTAAACGTGTGATTCAACGAAGAAGAAACCCAACTCGAGGCATTAAGGGGATCGCTTAAGGTGATTCCCCTATTAGCACAAATGACAAAGGCAGCAAAGATGGAATATTTGCAACATCGGGTCAACAAGGTGTGCACAAGGAAACAAAGAAGAATAACGCACTTGGATGAGCTACAGACAAAATCAGAATAGTTGGAATTCACAACAATGGAAGGAATGACAGAGATCAATCAAGAGTTGGAGAATGTGCAGTAAATGGGTAATGAAAACCCGACAGAACAGGAAGTAGAAGATTGCACATCACTTAGGGAGTTGGAAAAGGAAGTTGTTGACCAGGTTAAGGAAGCATATGATGACTTCAAGATGCATGTAAACGCATCAGCAGTATCCAATTGAGGTGGCTCGAGGGTGAGCCACAAGTTTGTGTTGGAGGCCTGTTGGAACAGGTCCAAATGGAAAAAGTATGGTACGAGCAAGCGACAAAAGGGCCATCAACAAAAACAAAGCACTGGTCGCTAAGTGTAAAAGAGATGACGAATAAGGAATATTTGGTTAATTTAGTTAGTAATGGGTCATTTGGACCATTTTGTAATGGCCAAGTCATCCTATAAATAGGAGTATGATTGTAATCCTAAGGGAATGTTTTGTCTTTTGATCTATGGATTGCATCCGATTTTGGGTACCTTTTGCATGATAGACTTAGCATCTTTCATAGATATTCTTTTTTAGTTCCTGGATCGCAACTGTTGTTCTGATTTTGTAATGGTTATGCGATATGCATTCTAAAGAATTCTACGATGTATGAGACAAGTTGATGAATAATGAGAAGGGTTGATTGATCTATTTCTTTGTCTCCTTTGAGTTATCACAATGTTCTTGAATATGTGTTGTCGCAATGTTTGATATCGCTACATGGTTCTATGTGTTTTACGAATGAAATCGCAGTTATGTTATGTATGCCAGATCTGTTAAGTATGTTTTGATAATCTGCTATTGCATAGATCTGATTAGTACATCGATTGCGAAATGATAATGTTTTGATGTGAATAATGATTATGTCGATCTACAAGCTACGTAGCGATTGATGGTGAATGATGTGTGTCCTATTTCATCTATGGAAACATGGCTCCTGCAACCCCCTTATATATCTCAGGTGATACCTAACTCGCTCTATGGGTGTTGTTGGAAAGCATAAAACCTTTCTGGGCCGATGTCTATGGGAGTCTTTGTTGAGGTTTGTTGACAATAGTGTGAAGTTAACCACTGTCGACAAATTTGCGTCAACATCATCATTAAGCCAATCACATAGATTCCAACCATATTTATAGAATATGTGGAAGCAAATAAGAACCAACACAATTTTTTAAATATCTCAATGCATTACAAATAGATCACATCATCACCTAACCACAAAAAAAAGAATCCAACTCCAAAAATCGCAAAGAAGAAAAACACTAGAGCTATGAGATTGTATGGGTGGATTATCTAGCACTATTTTCTAGAGAAATCAAATTCCTTGTATGATAAACTTGAGTGATTCCTCCTCACCTCTAATTCATGTGAAGCACAATTGAGAAATCTGAGTGATTTCTCCTCTCTTGCTAATTAGGGTGGAATATTTCACCACCGAAACTAGTTCTGTAGCAAGGGGAACATATCCCAATATTGAGAAGCTCAATGAATCTCCAATAAAAAAATCCAAAGGACCAAAATCCCTCTGACTTATGTATTCATCCCTTTTTAAAAATATCCATGGAGCATTTCTCCCCATTCTAAAATTCTCTAAAAAATATTTAATAAAATATTAATAAATGTTATTTTTATGAGAGAATGACACCCTGGGAATCATTTACTTCCTCTCTAATTCTATTTGTCCAAATAATAACTTCATATACCTTGGAAATTCGAATTAGAGAGGCTTAGCTTGATTTTGGGGAAGTTACACTAGCATGTGGTCCCACCCCTCTCCTCCAGTGCCATCATGGGCTAAATTTAGGACCTACAAGATGTCATAGGATATCATAAGTTGTCATAAGTTGTAATATAACCTAATTATTTTCATATGTTGTCATATTAGTGATTGGTTGTCAAATATTTTCTATTTTTATCTCGGGGAGTTACAACCCATGAGATGCATCCATGATAGGATTACTTCCACCTTGGATGGGAGTTACACCACGTATTTGGACTCATTCCTCCACTAATGTTCCCTCCTTTCCCAATTTTGTCCAATGCCACCTTATAATTCTAATTTGAGGGAGTGGCAACTCATGTGGGGCCCAACTCAACCTCCTTGTGCGTCCTCCTTGTCCATTTTTTCCTAATATTGCATCATTTCATAATTTGGACATCAACTATACAAATATTTGACCCACATCACCACCTTGATAATTTTTCATGACTTTACCAAGTGGCCAATGCATCCCCTATTCCAATGGAATGGTCCTTAGCAACAATTTTGGGACATTACAGTCCTCCCCACCCAAGATTGCTTGTTTTCAAGCAATTTAAACTTGGGAATGGTAATGATTCTTCTTCTTCCCCAACTTATGTTCATTGATTTTTCTACCTCCTTCCTTAGTGATGAATTTGCATAAGGATGCAATTTCAAGTGGATCAAGTCATCAACTCTACATCCCACAATCTAAACTGCATTAAGGTTGAAAATGATGTCATGGTTCCATCCCAAACGAAAGGACGTGAATTACACTCTACTCAATGTATGGTTATGCAAGGTACTGACATAGTAAAACTCTTGACCAATGATAATAAGAATATTGACTCTATACTTCAACCACTCAATCAACTCTCCAACAAATTGGTATGATAATAATTTCATCATATGAAAGCCAAAACTAACTCTCAACAACTGGTCTGCTGCTGAAATATGCCCTACACTGTAACTCTAAGATCCCCAACTAATATAAAAAAAGGAACCACCATGTTGTTGTTGTGCAACTCTTATCATAACCATCCTCTTTCATACTTTGTCTTCATCCTCCCTTCCTGAATCTTTCAATCAAGAAATCTGTGAAAACTAGATCTACCACCATGGATAGTGTCTTGCATAGGCATCAAGTGAAATCTACCATCCTGCTGCCATACTATATGTTGAATATAGGAAAAGGGAAGTCTATATAGGTCAATGGCCATGACTCTTGGGATCTCATGAACTCTAACAATCCCCTCAAAATATAGCTCCATCTCTCCTACTATCCTATTAAAAACCCAGCTGAAACAACAGAGTTCAACAAAGATACTAGGGTCCCAAATGAACTTGAGGAATGTAGAGTTCCTACTGTATCCTTCTTTTCACTACATAGTCTCCACACAGGGATCCTCTTGTAGTCTTCCAAGCCACTGTAATGTCCCTTATTAGGAATTTTATTAAAATTGCAATTTTCCACTTTTTTCCTTGGTTCGACCTTTGACTAGTTTCGATCTCTAGGTCCCAAATTTGCCCCAAATGATCCCAAATCTTCTAAGAAGGTATATGAATGATATTAGAACATAAATATGTGTTTCAGGGATTCCTTTTTACCTTTAAAACACTTCTGCAAATACTCTTTCAATTCTGGTCAATGTAGGTAACTTTACTAGTGATTTCCCTTTGACTAGTATTGGTCTCTAGGTCTCAAATTGACTCCAAATTCCTTCAAATCTTCAAGGAAGGTGTATGAATTATATTAGGGATTGAATATGATTTTCAGGGATAACATATGGCCACCAGAAGCTCTCTGAAAACTCTCTTAAGATTCTGGACCAAGTATGCAATTTTACTAGTAATTTGGGGTTCAAATCCCCCTAAGGTAAGTACTCAAAATGGCTTCCCAAATGCCTCCAAACCCACTCAAATTTATGAACAGAGGTATGTAATGTGTTAATTATTTTATTAAGGTCTCATATTCACCATTAATGGTTTATTACAACTGTTCTCACCCTCTCCCATTCAACTGCAAAAATCACCAATTCGACCCTTGGGGAAATGACACTATTTCTTCTCCCAATGCAATTAAACTGAGTAAAAATACTTCAAATGCTCAAGTACAGTACATGAAAATTGTAAAATACATCCATGTCAGTACATTAATCACAAATGCATCATAGAATCATCCATTCATTTGAAATCATCATCAATACATTGGTTCACAACAAGGTAGTGGGGAAATGGCATTGTTCTTCCATTAAAAATTAGATTTATACATTTCTACTTGGAATTTCGAACCTGAAAATTTCTGGAGATGAAGAACAGAGTATTTAATTCATATTACAAAATAAATGGGGCATTAGAAGCTCCCCCAAAGAGTACAATAGCTCACCAAAAATGCCCTCCCTCAAGGATCAAGAATATGCCATCAAAACTGGAAATGGTTGAAGGAGCGAGCTGCAATAGAAGAAACCATGAGCTGCCCTGTAGCTTACACCTAAAAATAAAGACTCCATTAAAGCTCCAAATGAAAGGTCTGAATGGCCTTTCCAATTGCCAACTTGGATGGGAATCTTTCACCCTCGAAATTGGCTAAGGCAAGAAACTAGTCATCCACTAGCTCTCCCTCTTCACAAATGCAATTGCAAATTCTACAAATGATCAAAATCCATACTCATAATTCATTTCTACATTTTATAACCAACATTAGCCTTATAAGGGTTGATATCCTCTCAATAGATTCAATAGATTTCCATTTATGAAATATTCCACATTTGCCACTTGTCTCCTGGTTCCAACCTTCCATCTTCTCCCAAATTCAATTTTGAGTCTCTTTGGCTTCTCCAACTCCCAAATTCGATTTTGAGTCTCTTTGGCTTCTCCAACTCCCAAATTCGCCTTATTTGAGCCTATTTTTGTGGCTGACATGTCATAGTGGTCAGATGTCATAGGTTAGGTCTGCAATTTGTCATAGTTTTCATAGATGCTCCATCATTGGTGTCATAGGGGCTAGGGAATCTAGCCCAAGTGTCCACAAACTTCCACTTTGACTCTTTATCTTCCATGGAGGTTACCAATCCTTCCCAATTCGACCTAAGATGCTCAATGACATGTGTTATGACTTACCAAATCACCCAAGAGTGTTCACATTCCCATTAATTCGAATTTGCAAAAGAGAGATACCATGTATTATGAAAAATCAAGCTAGTGTGGGTCCCACATCCTCCATATGTCTCCAAAACCATTTGTCACTTAGGATTTCTCTTGAATTTCTTTATTCACTCTATTTATTAAATAATTGAACCCTTCTAATGTCTAAACATCATTTATTATCCCCCTTATTCCAAATCCCAAAGCTTCCACCCCAAACCTAGGAAACTAGTAATTTTCCTCCTTGGCAATTATTTGACCCTTAACATCAATTTTACAAACTCTAATGAATGTGGCTAATGTTATTAGGCCATTGTGACCCAATTCCAAATTTGGGACATGACAAATCGTCCCTTCCCAATATTGCTTGTCCTCAAGCAATTTCAAACATGGGTGTTGAAGAACCTGCTTTCTGTATAATTCTTTAAAGTTGCCATTGAATTGCCAAACCTTGAGTCTTTGAGTTTCCATGAAGATTTTAGAGAGGAACCACCATGCTTGCTGCTGCACTACTCTGATAAAAATCACTTTATTAAGTGGGAAATCCATCTCCCATACTTCTTGTTTCCCCCAAAAAATTGAAACCAATGAGATAAAAATTATTCCAGGGTCCCATTGCTTGTATTGCACCCCAACAATGAAGAGTGCTCTCCAACCCATCTCATCAGATAAGATGATTCCTGGATCCCATTTTCTTGTATGCATTCTTCCAAACATCATGAGTACAAAATATATATCATCAAAGTACATAACTACATAATGAAAATATACATCAAGGAGGTGCTTCATCAAAGAATCATGAAAGTGCTTGTACCTCCAAGCAAGTAGACCACGATTTTCCAAGTGCATACAAGCTTCAAGTGACCAATCAAATCTGCTCCAATGACATAGGTGAGGATCCCATGTCCTATAATGCTGCTCCAAAAGGATGTGATATGCATCAAAATATTCAACCATGTATTCTTTCATCCAAGAAGTGAATGAAGAATCTCCACTAAAATCTGAACCAAATAATGAGCAGAAAAAACAAGGAGACTTCAAATGACTCAAAGAAGTCTCACCCATACATCCATGAATGTGAGAATCATAAAGATGTAACAAAGTATGTGGCTGCCAACAAAAATGTTCTCCCATCAGAAATCTATTCATCCAAGTGTTGGATGAAGTTCCTCTAACATCAAATGAACCCAATGTTGAGCAAGAAAAACCATGAGTCTTCAAGTGACTCAAATCCATATCATAAGTGCATCCATGTAGATGTGCATCATCATAAAGTAACAAAGTATGCTGCTGCAAATGTGAATAAGAATGTGCTCCAACCATATCATCATAAAAAGTAAATCTAGGAGTTCCATACTCCTCATGTGGCACCATCAAAAAGAACCCTTTCACCCATACTTCATTGAGACTAATGTTGCAAAACATGGAATTGTAGGATGTAGGAGAATGAACCAAATCACCCAAATGATCAAAAAGTGCAGAATTTTCATCATGAGAAGGATCCATGTGGGTAGTATCATGCAGCTCCTTCAAAAGTGGGAAACCTTTGTCATAGATTGGTTCCCATGTAGAGGATTCATGCTCTTCTTTAAAAATTGCATAAGCTTCATCAAGAGACAATTCAAGTTCCTCTTCCACCACATCAAGTGTTTGGATCTCTTCAAGTTCATCTTCAAACACATTAAGCACATTTAAATTCCCACATTTCTCATGATCCACCATGTCATGAGAATCCTCCAAACAATCTACCATTTGACAATCTGAAACATAGGAGGAAAAACAAGTATCTTGCAACTTTTCAAGAAGTTGCTCATTTTGAATTGTGAGCTTATGAATATCCTCATTATTCTTCAAGTATGCATCATGTAACAATTCATTAATCTCAAACAATTGGTTTCTATCAAAAATCAAAGACATGAAATTACCTTTGATGTGGCACATTGCTCTTTGAATCTTCTCCATGTCTTCAAGGAAGGATGTTTCCTCCAATGAAGTAGCTCTCCAACAAGAATTTGACACCAATGCTTGAGTGTCATGGAGAATGCTGAGGGACTCTTGGATCTTATTTTCATTCATCTTTAAGGACCCTTCAAGAAAATGAGGCTATTGCAAATGAACCTCCTCATCTTCTTCAATTTTGCTTGGACCAACTTCATGAAGCTCAAGTGGTGATGGGGAAGTTGATCTTGGTTCTTCTTCAACTGCTACAAGATCTTCATTATCATACTTAATTAAACTTGTACTTGTAGAAACACTTTCAAAAGTGATCTCTATGTCACCAACATAGAGGTGTGAGAACCCATCAGTAGGTACTCCTTCATAGTTTAAGCATCCATCAGTAGATGCTCTTTGGTTCATGTCTAAGCTAGAAGGTGTCTCGAAATTATCTTCCATATTTTCAATAGAATCTTCTTCATGCTCTTGTGATGTCTCTTCCTTTTGCTCCTTAAAGCAAGCTGATGCATTTTTCCCCTTGTTTTCCTTAGGATCAATATATTTGGAATCTCTTCTTGAATAAATCTCAAAAGCTCTCCTCAAGGAGGACATCATTTCATGCACACATATATGATACTCGCTCCAAGGGTTCTTAAAAGAAGGGCATAAACCTTTATTCACTAACTCCACATGTTCATTTTTGGGACTATTTTCAAAAACATGTTCAGCATAGTACTCAAAAGAAATAGCATTTTGTGTATTTTTGCTAAAAGAAAGATATTCTTGATATTTTTTATATTGTTGGGCAAGGTTTTATATTTTGCTCTCCATCTTTGGAACTCACTCATAGAATTATCCTTGGTTGGTGTGACACACTCATATTCATCAGATTTAAAGTCATAAGAATAATTTTCATTTCTCTTGAAATTGTAAGAAGTGTTGCATGATGGCACCTCTTCCTCATACCATTCACATTCTGGTTCATATTGCTCATAAGCATATGCTTATTCCTCATAAGAATTGTACTCATAGGATTCATCATAATAGTAAGACATGGCTGCCAATTATTCTTGAATGTATGTACCTAATACACAGGTGCAAGGACCATGCTCTGATACCACTGTAATGTCCCTTATTAGGAATTTTATTAAAATTGTAATTTTTCACTTTTTTCTTTGGTTCGACCTTTGACTAGTTTCGATCTCTAGGTCCCAAATTTGCCCCCAAATGATCCCAAATATTCTGAGAAGGTATATGAATGATATTAGAACATAAATATGTGTTTCAGGGATGCCTTTGTACCTTTAAAACACTTCTGCAAATACTCTTTCAATTCTGGTCAATGTAGGTAACTTTACTAGTGATTTCCCTTTGACTAGTATTGGTCTCTAGGTCTCAAATTGACTCCAAATGCCTTCAAATCTTCAAGGAAGGTGTATGAATGATATTAGGGATTGAATATGATGTTCAAGGATAACATATGGCCACCAAAAGACCTCTGAAAACTCTCTTAAGATTCTGGACCAGGTATGCAATTTTACTAGTAATTTGGGGTTCAAATCCCCCTAAGGTAAGTACTGAAAATGGCTTCCCAAATGCCTCCAAACCCACTCAAATTTATGAACAGAGGTATGTAATGTGTTAATTATGTTATTGAGGTCTCATATGCACCATTAATGGTTTATTACAACTGTTCTCACCCTCTCCCATTCAACTGCAAAAATCACCAATTCGACCCTTGGGGAAATGGCACTATTTCTTCTCCCAATGCAATTAAATTGAGTAAAAATACTTCAAATGCTCAAGTACAGTACATGAAACTTGTAAAATACATCCATTTCAGTCCATTAATCACAAATTCATCATAGAATCATCCATTCATTCGAAATCATCATCAATACATTGGTTCACAACAAGGTAGTGGGGAAATGGCATTGTTCTTCCATTAAAAATGAGATTTATACATTTCTACTTGGAATTTCAACCTGAAACTTTCTGGAGATGAAGAACAGAGTATTTACTTCATACTACAAAATAAATGGGGCATTATAATCTCCCCCAAAGAGTACAATAGCTCACCAAAAACACCCTCCCTCAAGGATCAAGAATATGCCATCAAAACTGGAAATGGTTGAAGGAGCAAGCTGCAATAGAAGAAACCATGAGCTGGCCTATAGCTTACACCTGCAAATAAAGACTCCATTAAATCTCCAAATGAAAGGTCTGAATGGCCTTTCTAATTTCCAACTTGGATGGGAATATTTCACCCTCGAAATTGGCTAAGGCAAGAAACTAGTCATCCACTAGCTCTCCCTCTTCACAAATGCAATTGCAAATTCTACAAATGATCAAAATCCATCCTCATACTTCATTTCTACATTTTATAACCAACATTAGCCTTCTAAGGTTCGAAATCCTCTCAATAGATTCAATAGATTTCCATTTAGGAAATATTCCACATTTGCCACTTATCTCCTAGTTCCAACCTTCCATCTTCTCCCAAATTCAATTTTGAGTTTCTTTGGATTCTCCAACTCCCAAATTTTCCTTCTTTGAGCCTATTTTTGTGGCTAACATGTCCTACTGGTCAGATGTCAGAGGTCAGGTCTGCAATTTGTCATAGTTGTCATAGATGCTCCATCATTGGTGTCATAGGGGCTAGGGAATCTAGCCCAAGTGTCCACAAACTTCCACTTTGACTCTTTATCTTCCATGGAGGTTACCAATCCTTCCCAATTCGACCTAAGATGCTCAATGACATGTGTTATGACTTACCAAATCACCCAAGAGTGTTCACATTCCCATTAATTCGAATTTGCAAAAGAGATATACCATGTATTATGAAAAATCAAGCTAGTGTGGGTCCCACATCCTCCATATGTCTCCAAAACCATTTGTCACTTAGTATTTCTCTTGAATTTCTTTATTCACTCTATTTATTAAATACTTGAACCCTTCTAATATCTAAACATCATTTATTATCCCTCTTATTCCAAATCCCAAAGCTTCCACCCCAAACCTAGGAAACTAGTAATTTTCCTCCTTGGCAATTATTTGACCCTTAACATCAATTTTACAAACTCTAATGAATATGGCTAATGTTATTAGGCCATTGTGACCCAATTCCAAATTTGGGACATGACAGCCACCTAGTAGGAAAACATTGCATCCCTCCATCATAATGTCTCCCACCTACGAAACTAATCCTCTGCTCCATGTGGACAAGCTCCTTAAAGTGATGGATGGATCTACCTCCTATGACATCTACTAAACTACTAAACCAAGTAATGCTAGGATCCCACTATCAATGCTTCACCCCTTCAATCATCACTACCACTTGGAACAATCTATCACTCTGAAGGATGCTAGGATTCCACCACCAAATTTGAAGTGAATTACTCTTAATTCTCATATGAACCTATGCGAGTCTCTCCAGTATAACATGAAGCTCCTCTTGTGCAATTTTCACATTGGTCATATGTCTCACATCAATTTCACTAGTCCCATCCGAATGAATCATACGAAACTCCCATGTCCTACCATGTATAATGAAGGAATCAAATAACAATAATAGATGCCTTTGTTGTTTCTCACAAGACTAAACACTGACTGGTATTCTTTGACCCCAATGTGTATATGCCTATGTCATACATCTATCCACCAAATACATGGATGTGTAACCTCCTCTGTTGAACGGTCCATATAAAGTGTATACATCTGTATCCTCCTTGACTAAGTCTCTCTCCCATAGAAGCAACTCATGATTGTACTGGTGCAAAAAAATTACTCGCCCAACGTTATCCATGTCAAATCTCTCCTTAAATACATGCAAATATGAAATATCCTCGATCTCAACCCCCACATGAGGCTCCTCCATCGAACCATGAATGTAATGAACCTTATACAAATGGTTGTATGAAGTGTAGGAGGAAGGGTGTGATTTTCAACTCCCTGCGAATTTGTTCAACCTCCATATCTGATTCTTGAAGTGCTTTTTGTGTGCTCTTCAAGGAATCATGGGTGATATTGTCAACTTCAACTTCTTCTTATTTTAATGCACAATGGTACATCTCAACAAGCCTAAGAAGATAGTATCTATTTGAAAGTATGTGTATCTAGTTAGTGTTGGGACTCAGAAATGTCCTATTTTCATCCACTTTACCTTTCGCTATTCTTCACATTTCATCGTCCCATTAACCTTTCATTATACCATTTCCATACATATACTTGAGTTTCATCTTATTATTTTCCACTTTATTCATTTTAGTATTATAAGTGAATTTATGATTAAATATTGGAAAATAACATGTTTTTCACTAATATCTCAAGTATGGATGAGCTTTGTTAGGTGTAGGAATATGGAAGGATCAATTCAAATAAAGACTCCTCGAATATCTCCTCCACTCATGGAGATAGTTATTCAAAGAATATTCCAAGGAGAAGATCATGGAGATTTGGTTGGCATATCGTATTTAGGATGTATGAGAAACATGTGGAGAATTTGTGAAAGACATGTGGAGGATTTGAAGGGGTCATACTTTGTAATAATAGGAAATTAGTTGAGAGTGGTTGAGAGAATAGTGGATCTGTCATTATGAGATGGTTATCTTCTTCTCAAAGAAATACATGTATAAAAGAGAGTGCTCTCTCTTCATATGTAGTAGATGGTAGATTGAGAAGTAGATTAGAGAGTATATTAGGAGAAGATTAGTCTTAGATTGTAGAAGTTAGTTTTGACTTTGCAATATGGAGAAGGGGATTCTTAGCTTTTGTTCATAATCTTAGTTTTGATGCTTTAATGATTTGTCATTGATTGGTGTGATGTAAATTAAAATTTCTTTATTGTTAATGTGAGCTCACATGTGTTGTCTCGTTGCTCTTCATATGTTGTCTTTCTTTTATGCAATTTACTTTCAGCATTGTGTTTCAGCTTACAGCATTAGATTAGCAATTGTGTGTTTCATCTTAAGGGGGAATTAGATTAGAAATTAGCCATTAGCAAGGGGGGGTTAGATTAGCTTAATTCAACTTTAGTCCTGCATATAGTTTGTGTGTGCTTTGTAAGCCTACGAACCTCGGAATGACGAATTAAATGGTTGGGCGAATACTACAATGGAATTAAAAGACAATTTTTCTGCCTAACATTTTGGCGTCGTTGTCGGGGAAGCACGATGGATTGAAGTTTAGTTTGATTTTCTGCAAGCGTACACTAGAATTTCAATTTCTGCAATGAGTGTTTCAATTCTGCAAGTGTGAATTTCAATTTCAGCAAGTGTGTTGTTTTGCAGTTGTGAAGAGTAATGGTTTTCTTTACAGAGTGTTTTTTTTCTTTTTTTCTTTCTGGAGTGTTTTTTATTTTTTTTCATTTAGATTTGGGTGCTGTAAGAATCCCAATTTCAAAATGATTGAACAACGAGTTTAATCTTGGAACAGCTCACTCAGATCCTTGCAAAAGTAGGGATCTCCTCTTCTCGCGAAAAAGGAGATCCTGATAGTAGTCGAGAGCTTAATTACTCCTCCAGAAACAAATGAAGAATCAACATACGAAGAATCCTGCACATTTGATGACGAACAATTGTGTGAGCAGGAGGTTGAGGAGGATAATGAGGAGTTGTAGCATGATCTGAGGAGTGAAAACTATGCTTATGAAAGCCCTATCGAACGATGGTTTCAAGCAAGTACGAGGTTAGAACAATTTAGTTTTTCTTTTCTTCTAGTTAATTCACAGTCACAACAACTAATTTCACACATTTATGTTTATCCTCACTTTCTATTCGGAAAATTGAGACATAATATATTCTTATTGCTGTTACGTGAATGGCTACATTGGATATTTAACTACACATAATTGTTTTCTGAATTTTAATTAGCATAAGGTAGGTAGGACATTATTTTCAAGTTTTTTTTAGAATAAGTATGCTCTCCTCCGCGTTCCGTGCGATCGCGAGGATCAAAAAGTAGGATGTATGTTTTTAATGTTTTTCAGGAATTAATAATTTAATGTTTTGCAAACATGCTTAATTGATTTCATTTTTAAATTTGCAATTCTTTTATCTCCATTTGCTAAAACTTTTTCAAATTGTAAAATAAAACTGGCCTGCAAAGTTATGTGGAAAAATTCATTCTAAGCTAAAACAGTCGCTGGAATTATAATAGTTGCAACTCCAAATTGAAACATTGCAACTTTGAGCTGAAACAGTGTCACACCTGTAAGCTTCTTGTCCATTCACGTGCACAAAATTTCATGTTTGTTAACTTTATCTTACTGTTTTAGCTACTTGAACTCTATTTTGGTTTGGTTTATTTTTTGTTGGAGTCGCCTTGACATGCCTTTATCCTTCAAACCTCAATTTAAACCTAATGGTGCATTTATCCTTCGGTCTATTATAGCTCTTCATTTTTATCCTTTGATCTGCACACGGGAACTGTTAGTGGCATACTCGAAATTGATTGCAAGTAAAAGATATAAAGGGTCGAGACAATAATGTTGAATACCCAGGAACGCAGATCGGATAAATTTAATCTTGAGTATTTTTGCCATTTTTATTTGTGTGTTGTAAAAAAAAATGAATAAAACAAAATTGAGTTTTTGCATGCTTAAACTGTCACATTTGAATTGAGCTGAAACAGTGGATGCAACTGTGTCACAATTGAATCAAGTCTTTTCGGTCTGGTTTATTTCTGGTGCATAAATTTCCATGTTGAAACTTACAAAAGAAATACCCCAAGATCCAATTCTATTTCTTTATATCGCTTGGCTCTCTGGCTAATGGTTTTTTGCGATTGCTGGCTAAATTCCCATGCTTACCAAGCCAATAGACAATCATAATATTTGCCCAAGTTTGGAGTGCTGATAAATGCACGTTGAGGGAGAGATGAGATAACAACACATCATTTTGCGTTGTGATTTGTGTGAAGATGGAGACGAATCGCGAAAATCAGGGACATGGGTTTTGTGTGCAACGGCCTCATTTACATGACAATGTAGAAATTGCCCAAACAAAGCTACGGTTTGATTTATACAGCTGGTGCTCTGAGAATGTAATTCTTAAATTACTGTTGCGGCCGATTTTTAGCAATTGGTTGAAACGGATTCCCAATTGGGAATTCGGTTTCTCATCCTCATGAAGAATTTTCTTAGTTTTCAAGTCATTGAACTTCCTGGATGTTCTTATTCTAACATGCATTGCATTATGTTATTATTTGAGAGGATTGTGAGTAGAGATGCCAAGTCTACTGGATAAAGCGAGACTGTTCGTAGTAGAGAAGACTGCACATCTAGAACAACCAAGTGCAAATATTAGAGACATCGATATGAACATGTGAGCATGGAATTCATCACTCTAGAGGATGTTGCATAGAGATTGGTGTTCATCTCATCTTCCATTTCAAAGTATTTGACTTTTCTCTTTGCTGGGTTACGGATGGTGTAAATCTGCTGCATTAGTTTTAGGAGTTTGGTACTCGCGGACCAAAATGACAGGTGCAGAAAATTCAAATTGCAATTATCTATAGTCTGTATCAAATAATGAAATGCTATGTCTGCCTATTAATAAAGAGATGAGAACAATGAGCCACAAGAAGGAATTTGAACTTCTGAGATTATCGACATTTATGGACTTATGAAATTTGACAGTGCAATACAAATTTCCTTGAATCTGCTTGACCGGTTAAAATCCTTTCATAATGCAAATCTTCTTTTTGCAGATTTGCAAATTTGAATTTTGATTTTTTATAATATTTTGCATATATAATTGAACATGTGCATACCATGAGGCCATGTTGTTAGAAGACTGTCACGGATGTAGATATTGATGCTAACCATTTGTGAAATTATACTCATCAAGCATGTTTTAACCGTAGATTTTGTGTTAGTGTGCATATTCTTTCATTTGACTACACCAAAACCAAGGATAAGTTTGCAACACGATAGCATTGCGTTCAAGGCATTTCTTAGAAGAGATGGTTTGGCTTGCAAAGGATTTTGCATTAGAAAGAAACTGGAAATTGGCCACGAGCTTTGTGTTGATTCCTGTGCCTATGCTGGATTTTATGCAGAAAGTTGATTCTTTCCTCACGCTCACTGAATATCTCTATTACACACAATGTTTCATGACACTAATGTTTTTGATGCCAAGATCGTTTTCTTGATAATTGTTACTTGATGCTTAGAACGCTAGAATTGAATTCTCTGCATATGCATATTCAATTATATCTGATGATGTACAGGTCTGATCATGCAAGAAAAACATTTGGAATTAATGGAGCAATTTAATGAAGATCATACTCTTGCACAATTTCCAAATGTTTTTGATTTCCAAAACTTTAGTGACAGGTCTCAACAAACTGTTACTCATGCACATGGGAAAATTTGATGAAGCCGAGACAGTAAGATTGTTTGTTGTTTTCCTTTAGCATAATTTTTGCATTTTTCTTTCGATGTGTATTATCAAATAACACAAAAGCCATAAAAATTATAAAACCATAAAAAATAAAATAAAATAAAATTAAAATTATAAAAATAAAAATAAAAACATTGTAAAAATTCAAAATTGCAAATGGAAATTCTATAATTCCTGAACAAATCTTAAAACGTGTTTTTACATTTAACGCTAATTTGTTTTCTTCAAGACACTTTGATAGCAATCAATGTGAAAAATAGTAGAGAGACTTTTTGCATCATGATGTTTGTTTCTACACAGCAATACATTCGCAAAAACACCATTGTTGGGTCGTGACTTCTTTACTCGCATATTAATCATCTCTATGTGGAAGTCTGTTACAGCCGGGTGTTACAGCTATAGTAGTCAATGACAAAACAAGTGCACAACGACAACAAGTATAAAAACACGTTTTATTTTTGAACTCTGATTTACTGCATTCATATTTCTTTCTGCATGTTATGTCTTTCAAACTTCTCATGAATTTCATGCAGGATTAGTACTAAGTTTTTCTCAGGTTTGAAGACAATCTCATTTTGTTGCTGGAGTGATTTTTCAAGAATCACAAAACTTTTTGAGAAACATGCTTTGATAGATAGCTTGAAGGAGTTGTTACTCATCATAAACATCATGGTGTTTGCTGTTACACAGAAACCATTCATAAACCCATTTGCATCATGAATGTTTACCCACATATCTCCTTCAAAGCACATTAGTCATCCATGTTGAAGTCCACTTTCCATTTCCTTATCCGTCGTGACTTCACACACACCTATCTTTTTGAGTTGCATACACAATTTCCTTCTTTTTTAGTCCCTTTCTGTCTTTTGAATAAGAACATCCCATTCCCTCTCCATAATTACATTTCCTTGCCATAAGCACTGTTGCTACTGAGATCTTTCCTATAGTCCTACCAATCTTTTTGTGAAAACTCGCGTTGACTGATGTGGGATTCCTTAAGGCCCACCTTTCAACAAGTCTTTCCACATCGACCTCAACACCTTATCTAGGATATAGACTAGAGTTCCTTTTTTAGTACCTGGAGGATTGCATGCCTTAATGGCAAGTTATCCTGCTGACAATCATGGGAATACATCAATGTCCCTTTATCATCATATCTTGCAAGTCGCTCGACATCAGCACATTTATTCACACTTTGCAAGATGTACTCAGGTATCTTGGCACTCATTGACATCAATGGTGAGATTGCCTCACATTGGTTAACGACATTCATCAATGGCCAGTAATCCAATGACTTCTTTTCATGCTTGACATCGACACATTTATTCGCATGACTAGACTTGTACCATCAAGTTTTGTAGCAGGTGAACACTATACACTTTTTCATGACTCCCTCAGTAGTTACAGCAACATGACTTTAGCTATATGACAGTACCACAGTTGTACTCTCTACCTCCGACATTTTCCCATGATCTAGTTACAGCTGCCGCAGCATTTATAGTTACATTCTCATGATCCTACAGCAGTGGCATCTTCCATGATCCAGACACAACAGTCATATTCTCCATAATTCCGCAGCAGCAATTTCAGTTACATTTTTATGATCCTGCAGAAATGACATCCTCTATGATCCAGCAGTTACAACAGTTGCACTAGCAAACATCACCAACCATTTTCCTATTGCATAGTTGACATCAATCTTGGGTAAGTGGAGGTATGTTGTTTTCTGAACTTTAATCATGCAATTCCTTACATGCTAGCAATGAATAATTTGGAAAATTCCCTCACCACGCTCCGTTTCCTTTTTTCACTTTCATAACCCATGTCGAGTTTCACGAGGACATGCAACAAGTTCAGTTGGGAAGGATGAGATAGAGGTTGCTGAACACTCTATAGGATCTCAAATGCAATCATATTTTCAGAGCACAGTAAATCTTTTGTAACAGTTTATTCATTTTCTCATGCATATTGTTCCTCATATAAAATGCAGAATTTGAATTGAGTATATCTCACAAACCACACATTGGATCCTCATGATTTTTGGACAGGGAATGGATAATATTATGATGAACAAAATTGGCAAGTTTTAGCTCAATCCAATGCATGAATTTAGAAAAAACAGCCATCATCACCTACAACCAATTTGCAATTTTCTCAAAATCCATGATGTGGATTTTTTTATTTTTGGTGTGGAGATGCATTGGACTAGTAAGAACTTTCCTACAAAATTTCAGCCAAACCCAGTTTGCGATGTGAGAGAAATTCATCTATTTCAGCCAGCTAAAACACCTACCTGCAAAAATTGTCACCTACAGCCAATTTGCATTTTTCTCAAAATCCGTGATGTGGGTTTTTCTTATGTTTGGTATGGAGATGCATTGGACTTATAGAAACTTGCTTGCCAAATTTCAGCCAAACCCAGATCGTAGTTTGTGAGATATTAGTTTAGGAAGTTTGTTGCAACACCAACTGTTACTTCACCAGATTTGCCCACTTTCGCAGTTGTTACTCCAGCAGTTGTTACTCCGCAACTGTTACTCCGCCAAACCTTCCATTTCACAGCTGAACTATATTCACTATCATCATTTCGCTACCATCATTCCATTTTTTCACTACCATCACTCAATTTTTCATCTCATTTATCATTCACCAACATTTCTTTTCCGACAAATCCTCTGTTGCACTTTGCTTCATACACATTGCTACACATATTGGCATGGTTCACAAAGGTAAAGAAAAGGCTTTCTTATGCACAATAATGCTTTCTTATGCACATTGATGACTTATTATTTTGAGTGAGTGTATGGTTTAATTATTATTGCAACAAGAAAACAGTTAATGGAATGAATGTTGTTAACACAAGAACCAACATTCTTTGTATTCATGGTTGTTACACAAGAACCAACCATCAGAAAATGTCAGCTGTTACTCTTTGTATTCATGGTTGTTACACAAGAACCAATCATAAGAAAATGTCAGCTGTTACTCACACCCTGGAAACATTCATTGTTGGAAAGACATCATCAATCAAAGCCAAAATTCAAATGCCAAAAGTTCTTAAGAAGATCCATGCACGTTTGCATGAGGACATGCAACAAGTTCAGTTGGGGAGTATGTTGGGAATCAGAAATGTCCTATTTTCATCCACTTTACCTTTCGCTATTCTTCACATTTCATCGTCCCATTAACCTTTCATCATACCATTTCCATACATATACTTGAGTTTCATCTTATTATTTTCCACTTTATTCATTTTAGTATTATAAGTGAATTTATGATTAAATATTGGAAAATAACATGTTTTTCACTAATATCTCAAGTATGGATGAGCTTTGTAATGTGTAGGAATATGGAAGGATCAATTCAAATAAAGACTCCTCGAATATCTCCTCCACTCATGGAGATAGTTATTCAAAGAATATTCCAAGGAGAAGATCATGGAGATTTGGTTCGCATATCTTATTTAGGATGTATGAGAAACATGTGGAGAATTTGTGAGAGAAATGTGGAGGATTTGAAGGGATCATACTTTGTAATAATAGGAAATTAGTTGAGAGTGGTTGAGAGAATAGTGGATCTATCATTATGAGATGGTTATCTTCTTCTCAAAGAAATTCATGTGTAAAAGAGAGTGCTCTCTCTTCATATGTATTAGATGGTAGATTGAGAAGTAGATTAGGAGAAGATTAGTCTTAGATTGTAAAAGTTAGTTTTGACTTTGTAATATGGAGAAGGGGATCCTTAGCTTTTGTTCATAATCTTAGTTTTGATGCTTTCACGATTGGTCATTGATTGGTGTGATGTAAATTAATATTTCTCTATTGTTAATGTGAGCTCACATGTGTTGTCTCGTTGCTCTTCATATGTTGTCTTTCTTTTATGCACTTTACTTTCAACAGTGTGTTTCAGCTTCCAGCATTAGATTAGCAATTGTGTATTTCAACTTTAGGGGGGATTAGATTAGAAATTAGCCACTAGCAAGGGGGGGTTGGATTAGCTTAATTCAACTTCAATCCTACATATATTTTGCGTGTGCTTCGTAATCCTACAAAGCTCGGATTGACAAATTAAATGGTTGGGCGAATGCTACAACGGAATTAAATGACAATTTTTCTGCCTAACAGTTAGTATTCATGGTTGCCACTTAATTTCGAATGGATTCAAAACATGCAAGGGAATATTCTACTTTCAAACTATCATCTTCCCCTAGATCTCTCCAACAACAATCGGTCACCAAGGCATTTGTGTCATCAAATTTTTTCATGGATGTCCTAACATTCTCTTTTCTTACCTTCAACTACGCTGCTAAGAGTTGCAACTCATGGGAAAATTCCTCCACTAAATTTTATGATTTGTTTCTATTTTTATCCCCTCAAAAATAATTATCTAATGTGTTATCTCTAGGGTTGTATCTTAGAATTACCTTAGAATTTTAATTTTTACATAGTCATTTTCCTAATTCTACCATAGCTTGTTTTTGAATTTTGGTTTTCCTTGTCCAAACCTTACCCTAGCTCCTACTTGTTTTATCACCATGTCATTTATTAAATCAAAATAAGGCTCATTTGCATTTGATTGTTCAAAGTGTTTGATTATTTGCTGAAACAATACAAAATCTAATGTTATCACACTTTGAATTATTATATGATTGTGGGATGTATACTGGCAACATATTGAAAAATGTGAAGAATGATGTTGCTTCCAGTTTTTATGATGTATTTCTGCATAAGGAAAATGAAAATAGTTGGCAGGGTTTGTACAAAGCTTTCAAGTTATGTATTCTCTCATTAAAGGAAAAACAATAACCTTGAGGTCGTGTCAAGCTAAGAGTGTTAATCACTCATGTCAAAGATGTGCACACAACAGCTTGACATCATTATGAATTCTGGACCTGAGTTTTATTTTGGTTTTCAGCTAACCATATACAATCGACCTTCTTGGTATAGCTTTCAATTTATGGAATATTTTACAGGCATTCAGGTTAGCAAGAAACTCATATCACCATAACGTGAGCCAAGAAGCCAGGCAGATGAAAGAAACATTTCAGATGTGCTATAGTCGTTGACAGTAATGGAAGTGCCCACAGAGAACGCCCACGAGGAAGAGCTAAAACTGCTCTACGCGTTTGCTATGGAATGTAAATGCCTGGATTAATTCTATTATGCAAAACAAAAATAAATGAAAAGTGCCAATTGCTCACAATTCTCTGGGACCAAAAAACTCGATTTCTAGCCACGAATGCAGAGCTTGAGTCTTGGGATGATGAATTTAAATGTGGGTATGTTGTCTTCGTGGATAATGGAATCCAGCTAGTGATAATGATGATGATATGAGCCATGATAAATTTGAGAGTAGTGATGATACTACTGAAGAGGAAGAAGACAATGATTCAAGCTTCCGTAGGATAATCTTTGGGAACCTGAAGAAAACGGAATGAAACTATAATCTTTGCAAAATGGGAGAGATTCATAACTCAAAGCCAGTAACAAAAAGAGCGCATAGCCACCAAAATTCAATAACTTTATAGAGATGAGTATTGAATTTTCAAGTTCAAATCCAACCAATTAATCATACAAATGAGATTGTGAGTAAACTATGGAGGTGTTAGCTTCTGCATCGCCATTACTATTTCCTCCTTTTGGAGTTCTTGACATTTGATGTTTCATTTGTTGTTTCATTGGGTTGTCTAGTGGGATTTTTATTTTTATTTGTTTTAATGTTAGAAGAAAAGAAGCCTGAGTCTAAGTACCTTCTAGGTGTTGTTACAGCTCTTGCAGATAGTGTTGGTGAAGAAATTTGCATCTGCTTCTAATATGGCCAACAAAAGTGAGTTGCCTACTTTGAAGAATCGCAAGAGACTATGTTGCTAAAGATATAAATGGTGGCAGAGTATCATAAAAAGAGAATTAGTTACAGGTGTCAATTAGTTCCACTTTATTATTCTCAGTTTAAAGCGAAAAGATCAGTTAATAGTGAATCCATTCTAGATTTCAAGGGATTCTTATCACTATATTCGAGCAACATTTGAGTATTCAATGAACAAATCAACAGACACGGGATTGTTCTAGATTTGAAGATATTTAGTGAACAAGTGCAATCTACGGAGCATTTGAAGATTTTGAAGTAGAGGATTAGCATCAAATATTATTTCCATCTTTTGAAGATCGAACAATTCCAGTTTTCTTGTGATTAATTTGATATTTATTTGTGTTCCTATTTTTAGTCTATTGTTAGATTTAGGTTCCAAAACCTTGTAATAGCCCGAATAGTCTAGAAGATGCAATTTCTTTGATTATTTTTAAATGTAAAGAGAGTTCCAGCCGAGGGATGAGAAGAGGTTTGATATAGGTAATGAGATCAGACTGTTAGCATGATGCTCAGGCATATATTTTTTTTATCTTGATATGAAGAAACACTTTGAAATGATTATAATTGAATGAGCCCAACTTTGTTTTAATATATGAATTGATAAAGGTTGCATGTGTTTATGATTTGGTCATTGTATAATCTTATTCTTTATACCAGAACTCTTATAAATGACATGTATGTTTCTAATGATTTGAACTCATTCTTTTTATAAATTCATGCTCGTAGACCTCCATATTACATCATGTTACATCATATACTTGTTGCAGTCATATCTTATATTATATTCTGATCTCTATCCTATTTTTACCTGTTTATATACAATCATCCCTAGCTATCCTTTACCTACTAAAAAGATTTCTCTAGGCTTGAACCTTAGTAATCTAGGTCCAACTCTAGTGATAACATCTTCTGGCATCATTGCCAGGGACAAAGAAACGAAAGTAAAATCTTTCCTGGGTATTTTACATCTTTACATTTGATTTTGGAGGGTGAACAAGATCAATATAATTTGCTTGCAGACTACACATTCACCTCATATTTCCAAAAATTACAGTGGCTTCAAGATAGATAGGAACTTGACGAAATCCTTCATCTCCTCTGCACTCAGGGGTTTCTGATCCAGAAATAATTATAAGAGAAGCTAGAAGGAAGCCTAATTTCCCATCATCCAGTGATCCTCAGCATTCTATAGCCACAACAATACCTTCAACATTGTTGGATAATCAAGAAGAAAGAAAAGTAGATTTATCTGTATCTATTCCTGAATTTGAAGATTGTTGGAGAGAACTTCCGCAGCATTTAGGAAGCTGCTAATTTTGGGAAGGATAACTAATTTTGGAGAGAAAGTACCAATTTTGGCGGTAAGACAAAGATATCGCCATAGCACAAATTCCGACGGGAATCACGGCGATAGGTACAAAAAAGTCAAAGCATGTGGTACAAAGAAGAGGCCGAAGGGAGAGCTCAACCACCGTAATAAAGGCGCCGAAGATGAAGAGAGGGTTCAGCTACCCTCATTAAGAAGAAGGACTACAGTCAGCGTTGCTTGAACCAAGAAGAAGCGACGGGCCGATGCATTAAAGACTAAGGACTGCAGGAAGCGGCGACGAGACAGGAGGCGGCTATGGAAGTACAGCCAGTTGACTGTAAGTGGTTAGGGTTGAGTCACTGTTGGGATAAGGCCCACAGTTTTGTAACTGCGATGAGACCTTCGGGCCATCTATATATAGGAGTCTTTTTATATGATAAGGGGTTGGCCACATAGTGATAGAAGCCATTAGGTAGAGGGTAGTCAAGTCTTTGTTGATACAGAGTCTGAACATCCCTTAGAGAACAAGGGCCGACCCGTTGAGAGACTGTGCAATCCGCTGGGATTGAGAAAGAAAGAGAGTGCATTGTAAGAGGCAGGAAAGAAGAGAGGTCTATAGAGAAGGGCTCCCACTGAGGTGGAGTTTCCCAGAAGACCCTTGTTGTAAAGAGTTGGAAAGGATCTATGTTTGTTCTTCAGAATTGCTAACAAGAAACACAGTTCCCTTGGACGTAGTTCCCTCCCTGGGAGTAACAACGTGCTTATCTAAGTAGCGCTATTGTATTTGTGTAGCTGTTGCTCTCATTCACTTGCCTTTATTATACATGAATGCTTCATTCTGTTATAAGTAATGTATATGGTCATCAGTTTAAGTTCTGGTTGATGTATAACAATTGTGATAATCATAGCTAAAATCCTAGCGAACTAGATAATTGTTAAGCAGAGGATAATGTGCGAGTATGGACTGAATATAATGCATGAATGGTTCACTTAGACAGTGCTCAAAGTAATACTCTACTCAGTTACATTGTTGCGAGATATCAAGGGGCCAAGTTCATTAGCAAGGGTTATGCTTGGAGATTAAATGATATTACTAACTGCAGTAATAGGATAAGAACGGCTGAAACCACGTATTAATCCAGGAAGCGGTCAAGAGTCGCGTACCGCAGGGACAAGAAGGGGAAGATATCGCACCTACGATATCTTAGGTATCGCTAGACGGGCTCACGTAGGGGGAAGACTTATCGCACTCCCTGCGTAATGCGATAAGACAGAGGCACAGCCGGAGTAATAGAATGAGATAAGTCAGCTTATGAGGAAAGGGTTAAGGTGGGTTTAAGCACCCTGGATGCCTCAGAACCTGGCTGAGGACACTTGAGTCTTCTGCCTCCCATTAGAATCACTTCGGGTGAGACTTCAGGTTGCTTCTGCGACCTGTTGCCGAAAGGGCCAGTGAGCTAAGGGTTCTATTGGTCTAAAAGGTACCGCAAGCCCGGGTCTACCCAGAAAGCAAAAGAGAGACCAACAAAGATTTTAATCCTACTCAAGTTGATGCTTTTAAATTTTATTCAAATCCTTTGACATCTGAGCATAAACACATACAATAGGAAACTTTCACTTTTGAATACTTTGATTCTTTAAAATCCTCGAGATCACCTTATATACCTCTCACTAGTAGAATCTTTATTGGTCAATTGAAAGTTGAAGTGCCATCTCCTTGAAGAGATCTATTGCTTGAAGGTGAACAAGTAATAGGCATATGAATATTGGTTGCAAATTCTTCACCTGGCGACTCCAGCTTCTGCGGATCCAGATTTCAAAGATTCACTGATGATTTCATTGGACTAATGAGGACTGCAGATGTTGCTTTTATTGTTTCAAGATATGAATGTCTAGATTTTGCAGAACTTCCTGGTTTTCCGAATCTTCTTCCTTCGAATGAATATTTGTTGAGAAATGGTCCTAAATTTAATGGAGAAGATTTGAGTTTAGCTGTGAAACATATATCTAATTTCCATGAATTTACGAAGCTACTCAAAGTTAAACATGAAGATGTCTTCACTAGACTATTCTATGATTCATTACAAGGAAAGTGTAAAAGTTGGGATGAAGATTTGTCTTTTGGGTCAATTAGATCATTAACATATTTTTGTATTGTCTTTTTGAATACATGGATGGAGAAGACAGAGTTTAGGGAAGAATCTATTTCCATCCAAAATTTCAAAGAATGGAATGATATGTGCATCGATGAGGAAATAGATGAAAAATTTTCTTCCCTTTTGTCTTCTTATTTAAAGCCATGCTCATGTAACTCAAAATCTAAAGTCATATTTTTAGAAGAATTTTCCAAGTATATAGAGAAAGAGATTGAAGCTTTAGAGGTCAAAATACAGAGCCTGTCTTTCCAAAACTCATTTCAGTTGTCTTTTGATATCAAGATTGAAAAGTGTTATGAGAATAAAGACAAGTTTGATGATTCAAAACTGAAATAGTGGTATGGCAAAAATTGCATGCACGGATTGTTTAATCATAATAATCAGAGGCTAGAATATCTTGAGGGTTATTATGTTTTTTATGACCTAGTAGCCGACTATATGGAGGAATTCATCAGTTCAAGGTTCCAGTATTCCTTTTATGATAAGTCTGAAAATCAAACTTACAGGCAGGTGTTGATTTGTGTTCTAGTTTTCATTTTTCTAATACACAGATCAAGAGTTTCATCAATTATTCAGATACTTGTATGGCTTCACTGGAAGTATGATTTTACTTGACCAGGTTGCAAATTTGGTTAGTATAGATAATGTGGATAAATAAGCTCATCTTAAGAGCAACCATTTTCTTTCAGATTTCCGCAATAGAGCAAATGTTTGGTTTTTTTAGTATGAATTTAGTTTTTAATGAAGACAGTTGGATTTTCAGTTGTAGTGGTGCACAATTTTTCAGTAGATAGGATTGAAGGATTGAAGGATTTACAAAAGTGACACTATTAGGAGAAGGAAGGAGGCATTGGAGCCTATCCCCCCTTAATGACAAGTTCCTGAACTCCTAACATAGATCGAAGTTTAGAAAAATTCGCTTCTGTAAGAGACTTGGTGAAGATGTCTGCAACTTGATCATCTGTAGGGAAAAAGAGCACTTCAAGAATACGATCATGAACAAGATTTCTGATGAAGTGCATATGTAGCTCAATGTGTTTGCTGCGTTGATGTCTAACTGGATCTTTGGCAAACTTGATGGCATTTTTATTGTCGCACCAAAGTGGAGTAGGTTGTTGCTGCTCGAATCTAAACTCTGAAAGGATCTGTCGAAGCCATAAAGATTCCTGACTGGCATTAACTGCTGCTCGATATTCTGCCTCTGCTGAAGAAAGAACAAGAGCTTGTTGTTTCTTACAAGCCCAAGTAATAGGTCTAGATCCCAGACTGAAAACATAACCTGCAGTAGACTTTCGATTATCAGGATCGCTGGCCCAATCTAAATCAATGAAACCAACCAACAAAGGTTTCCCACCTGTACTGTAATGAATCCCAAACTGATATGTACCTCAAATATATTGAAGTATTCTTTTAGCTACTTTCCAGTGACTTTCATGAGGTGTCTGCATATAACGGGCAACACGACCAACGGAAAATGAAAGGTCAGTATGGGAATGAGTCAAGTATAAGAGACTACCAACAAGCTGACGATATAAGGTGGCATCGACTTCAGGTGAAGTACAAGTGGCAGAAAGTTTGACTCTGGACTGGAATGGAGAAGGGGCTAGTGTACAATCTTCCATGTGAAAGCGACGAAGAAGGTCACAAGCATACTTAGACTGAGAAAGAAAGATTCCTTCTTTGGTTTGCAGGACTTGGAGACCAAGAAAATAATGCAAATGTCCTAAGTCTGACATTTCAAAATTTTGTTTAAGACTGGATTTCACATGGGTTATAAGCTTAGGGTCACTACCAGTAAGAATAAGGCCATAAACATATAGAACAACTATGATGAGATGGTTTCCTACTTTCTTGGTATAGACATTGGGGTCAGAATGGCATCTAGAAAAACCAGTGTCAAGGAGAAAGTTATCCATTTTGGCATACCAAGCTCTAGGAGCTTGCTTAAGGCCATATAAGGATTTCTTAAGGCGACAGACAAGGCTAGAGTTATCTTGAACATATCCAGGAGGTTGTTCCATGTAAATTTCCTCCTGTAAATCACCATGTAAGAAGGCAGACTTGACACCCATTTGATGGACATCCCAGTTATGTAAGGTTGCAAGGGAAAGAACAAGGTGGATGGAGTTCATTTTTGCGACGGGAGCAACGGTTTCATTGTATTCAATCCCTTCAACTTGGGAAAAACCTTTGGCAACTAACCTTGCCTTAAGTCTTTCAACACTTCCATCTGATGCATACTTAGTTCTATAGACCCATTTACATCTGACAAGTTTTCTTCCTTTTGGAAGAGGTACAAGATCCCAAGTATCATTCACCATTAAGGAACGATATTCTTCATCCATGGCTGCACCCCAATCTGGATTCCCTGAAGCTTCTGCAAAAGTTTATGGATCATGATTCTCGGAAACTTGAGCCAAAAGAGAAGAGGCTCGCTGAAACTGAGAATGTGTTCGACGTTGATCTCTAGGATCATCGGCAAGATCACCAGCTGCTTCACATGTTGAACGGACCCATTGAGGAAGCACTTGTGCTGGTGCAACTGGAGGAACATGAGCAAGCGGAGGTGGATTTTCATCCTCACTGTCATTATCAGAAACTGGAGTTGGAAACCTGTCAAGGAAGTTGGAAGAAGAAGAAGAAGGCACAAATGCCGAATCAGGCTCGTAGGCCAAAGATGGCACAATCGTCAAGTTAGGCTCGCAGGCCAAGAGATTTTCATCAAATTTAAAATCTCTTCTAATGATTATATCATGAGAATGTGGGTGAAGAAGTCTATAACATTTTACATCTTCAGAATATCCAACAAATATGCAGTTTTCACTTTTAGGTTGCAATGCTTTCCGTTTTTCATCTGGAATGTGAGCCCATGCTTCACTACCAAACACATGAAAGTGACTTACATCAGGTTTAGTTTTACTCCATGCTTCTTCCGGTGTTATACCTTGTAATGCTTTTGTGGGGGTGCGATTAACTATGTAATTTGCACAATTTATGGCTTCAGCCCAAAATTGAAGACTTAGTCCCTTAGATTGGATCATACAATTAGCCATTTCTTTTAAAGTACGATTCTTCCGCTCAACTACACCATTTTGTTGTGGTGTATATGGAATAGTGTGATGTTGTTGGATGCCTTGTTCAATGCAGAAAGTAGTGAAATTTTTGTTAACATATTCTCCTCCATTGTCAGATCTTAACTTAATAATTTGATGACTAGATTGTTTTTCAACAAGGGCCTTGTAGGCCAAGAACATGTTAAATACTTTGCTCTTAAGTTTTAGGAAATAAATCCAAGTGCGTCTAATGTAATCATCAATGAAGTTAAGAAATATTTGAAACCAGAAAAGGAAGCAGATGGAAGAGGACCACACAAGTCACTATGCACAAGCTCCAAGGGAATCGAGGCGTGCCAAGAGGCACGTTTGTCAAAACTGTCCTGATGATGTTTTCCGAGTACACAACCCGAACAAACACCATCTCTACAAGATACCATCGAAAGACCTGTCACCATATTTTCTTTACATAGTTGTTGCAATGAGCGATAATTTAAGTGACCAAATCGCTCATGCCAAAGTTTGCTCAAGTTATCACTATGAGCAACAAAAACAGAAGGGAAAGGTGATGACCCATAGTTGTTAAACTTGTACAACCTCGTAATATCATCAACAATTCCGGTAGCTAGGACATGTTGAGGATCTTGAAAATCCTTGATTACAACTTGGTGAGGTGTAAAGGTCACAGTTTTACCTTCACCAGAATGAGTGATCTGATAGATTAATAACAAATTGCAGGAAATTCTTGGAACACATAGTACATCACTAAAATGACCATTATCTACTGGAACTGTTCCAGCTCCTACAACACTTAGAGATCTATCATCACCAACAAATATTTGTTTGGTGGTACATTCATGCATAGTAGAAAAGATGGCTTGATCCTTAGCCATATGATAAGATGCTCCAGAATCAATGAGCCTTTCATTTGAAGTAGAAGAAGAAGATGCATTATAAGAATAACCAGAAGCATAAAGTGCATGTCCATGAGAGGCAGATTCTGAAGGCGAATCTAGGCTGATGTGGTGCTTCTTCATTGCTGCTTCCAAGGCTGCCATCTTCTTGAAACACTTAGATTCATCATGATTATCTTTCCCGCAATAGTTTCAATGACGCTCAGTCTTCTTGACTTTTGGCTTGGATCCTTTGTCATTTTTTAAAGAAGGAGCTGACTAAGAGGGTTTGGGACCCTTGTTTGACTTATTATTGCGAAAATTTTGTTTCATGGGAGGCTTGGAATTTTCTTTCTGTTGGGACAATAAGGCTTTACCAGATGTATCTGCATTGTTGATTATTCGAAGATGAATGAGTTTATATTGTTCTCTAATCAAGGAATCACAAAAGGATTCAAGACTAGGCTCTTGATAGATAGCTACATTCAAGGATTCTTTCATGGAGTAAAATGTAGATACAAAAACAGAATATGCAGGTCCAAGTTTGGAAAGAATATGATAAATGCATTGTTTGTCTTCCCTCTTAATCTTACATTCTGCACATAAGAGTTTAAGAGTTTTGTACTTAGATAAATAATCTTGAATGCATGAAAAATCACTTGGATTTAAAGAAATCAACTCATTTTCAAGTTGGTGACCTCGAATTTCATTGTTTTTACCAAACACAGATTCCAACTTGTCCCAAGCAGCATCAGGTTCATTAATTCCAAATATGTGGAATCGCAAATCAGTAGAGATTGACATCCCAATCAATCCACGAGCTTCATCACATCTACTTGCCCACTTTATTTTCTTATCATCATCAGTCGGTTCTGTTTCTTTCCCTGAGGTAATTCTGAAAAGTCCCCTACTTCGTAGAACATCCTCCATACGAGATTTCCATGAGAAATAGTTGGAACTGTTAAGTAGAATATCACAAGGAGCAGCCATATTTATAAATTAATGGCTGTAAAAGCAGAAACCAATAGTCTGAATGTGAAGAGCTTGAAAAAATAGGTAGTTTAAAAAAAACGGTACTGAAAACTGACTCTGTATGATGAAGTTATGCTTGAACAAAGAAACTGTTGAAGATGTCCCCAATAATGACGTGGTAGCTAGAGAATGCTCTGATACCATGTTCGGGTACACAGGGTACTACCAAAGGACCGAACACCAAGAGCAACCACTTCGCACAAACAGATCACAGATCAACACACCGATGTTTTGATGTGGTTTAAACCCTCTTGAGGGAAACACTCCACGGCCCCGGCCAAATAGCTTCTACGGGACAATTTATTATGCACAGAAAGAAAGTTACAAATGAGCTTCTTATAATCGATCAACTAAACAATGACCCTCCATGCTCTTTAAATAGAGATCATGGACCAATCGGGTGTTAAGCCACAGATCAAGGTTAGGTTTGATCTAAGAGAAGTTGATCCGTCGGATCACTCTATGTCGGGAACATATCGTGATCGTCGAATTAAGTATTTACAAATGCATACTAACGCAAACTAAAGAAACACACTATCCCTAACGGATATATTACACAAGTTGATCTTAACTAACTCCTAAGTGTCTAAATATCCTAACAATTATATGATTTTGCGATGTATATTGGCAACATATTGAAAAATGTGAAGAATGGTGTTGCTGCCAGTTTCGATTCTGCATAAGGAAAATGAAGATTGTTGGTAGGGTTTGTACAAAGCTTTCAAGTTATGTATTGTCTCAGTAAAGAATAAACAACAACCCTGAGGTCGTGTCAAGCTAAGAGTGTTAATCACTCATGTCAAAGATGTACACACAACAACTTGACATCATTATGAATTCTGGACCTGAGTTCTATTTTGGTTTTCAGCTAACCATATACAATCGACCTTCTTGGTATAGCTTGCAATTTATGGAATATTTTACAGGCGTTTAGGTTAGAAAGAAACTCATATCACCATGATGCGATCCAAGAATCTAGGTGGATGAAAGCAACATTTCAGATGTGCTATAGTCATTGAGATTAATGGAAGTGCCCACAAAGAATGCCCACTAGGAAGAGCTAAAAGTACTCTACGTGTTTTTTTGGAATGTAAACGCCTGGATTAATTCTATTATTCAAAAAAAAAAAAATGAAAAGTGCCAATTGCTTACAATTCTGCGGGACCAAAAAACTGGGTTTCTAGCCACGAATGGAGAGCTTGAGTCTTGGGATGATGAAGTTAAATGTGGGCATGTTGTCTTCGTGGATGATAGAATCCAGCTAGTGATGACGATGATGATGTGAGCCGTGATAAATCTGAGAGTAGCGATGGTACTGCTGTAGAGGAAGAAGACAATGATTCAATCTTCCATAGGATAAGTTTTGGGAACCTGAAGAAAACATAATGAAACTGTAATATTTGCAAAAAATGGGAGAGATGAAGTCAAAGCCAGTAAGAAGAAGAGCGCATAGCCACCAAAATTCAATAACTTGATAGAGATGAGTATTGAAGTTTCCAGGTCAAATCCAACCAATTAATCATACAAATGAGATTGTGAGTAAACTATGGAGGTGTTAGTTTCTGCATCACCATTTCTATTTCCTCCTTTTGGAGTTCTCGAAATTTGATGTTGCATTTGTTGTTTCCTTGGGTTGTCTAGTAGGATTTTTTATTTTCTTTGTTTTAATAGTAGAAGAAAGAATCCCGAGTCTAAGTACCTTCCAGATGTTGTTACAGCTCTTGCAGATAGTGTTGGTGAAGCAATTTGCCTCTGCTTCTAATATGGCCAATAGAAGCGAGCTGCCTACTTTGAAGAATCGCAAGAGACTATGTTGCTAAATATATAGATGGTGGAAAAGTATCATAAAAAGAGCATTAGTTACAGGTGTCAATTAGTTTGACTTGCTTATTCTTAGTTTAAAGGAAAAAATCAGTTAATAGAGAATCCATTCCAGATTTCAAGGGATTCTTATCACTATCTTCGAGCAGCATTTGAGTATTCGATGAATAAATCAGCAGACATAGGATTGTTCCAGATTTGAAGATATTTAGTAAACAAGTGGCAATCTCTAGAGCATTTGAAGATTTCGAAGCAGATGATTATCATCAAATATTATTTCCAGCTTTTGAAGATTGAGCAATTCCAGTTTTCTTGTGATTAATTTGATATTTATTTTTGTTCCTATTTTTAGTCTATTGTTAGATTTAGGTTCCAAAAGCTTGTAACAGCCGGAATAGTCTAGAAGATGCAATTTCTTACGTATTTGATTATTTTTAAATGTAAATAGAGTTCTAGCCGAGGGCTGAGAAGAGGTTGGATAGAACTATGGAGATCAGATTGTTAGCATGATGCTCAGGCATGTATTTTGTTTATCTTGATATGAAGAAACACTTTGAAATGATTATAATCGAATGAGACCAGTTTTGTTTTAATATATGAATTGATAAAGGTTGCATGTGTTTATGATTTGGTCTTTGTATAATCTTATTCTTTATACCATAACTCTTATAAATGACATGTATCTTTTTAAAGATCTGAACTCATTCTTTTTATAAATTCATGTGCATAGACCTTCATATTACAACATGTTACATCATTTACATGTTGCAGTCATATCTTATATTATATTCGGATCTATGTCCTATTTTTACCTGTTTATATACAATCATCCCTAGCTATCATTTACCTACTATCAAGATTTCTCTAGGCTTGAACCTTAGTAGTCTAGTTCCAACTCTAGTGATAACATAATGGATGATATAAAAAATCAGAATTATTGTGGGCCCATGAATCTACAACACATAATTATATTTAACAACAAAATCAACATTAGAATATTTTACAATACCATTATTCTCATGCAGAACGGATGTTATCTCAGGACAAAGCAAATAATTATGACTGCTGCAAAAATAAAAATGGGATCATATCTTTGGGTTGCAGCCTCATTTCTAGATAAAGGAAAAATAATGACAGTGGATATACTTCTTTCTGAACCAATCTCATAACCTGAGCCTTTGGATTCTCCTTTCCTAGAGAATCCAAACATCTTCTCCAAAATTCTTGATGTAGAGAGTTATGGTAGTGAGGCTTGACAATGTTTCAAATTATACTCTAACTCCTATTGTGTCTTATCAAAGCGATTCAATGAATTCTCATGGTGCTTCATTCTCCTTTCCCACTCAATCGTTTCCTCCTTAATGGGGAATGTAGGAAGGAAAATGGGTAACATTCCACCATATACAATTCCATCCATTGAAGTAGCTTCCTCTTCAACTTTGTATATGTTGTCACAAAAGAAATATTCCAACTCATATGGATTATGCAAGCCTTCATTTATTATTTCAGATCCTTCATTTTCTTCCACTGAAGCAATGAAACCATCTTCAATAAATTGTTCTTCCCATGTTAAGCTCTCCTCAAGCTCCCATGCAACCGGTTCCAACCTCATCTCTGCAAACCTTCTTCCAAGTTTTTTTTGTCTTTATTCAAGGTTCCTATTATATCCCATAGCTATCAAGGTACATGCTCTGATACCACTATAAATTTACCCAATCAGAAATTAGTAATATTATCTCCAAGTGTTCATCTTTAATTATGTTGATTTTCAACTTTTTCCCAAACAATGGCTTATGAAGGCTTATGAGATGTTCTCGTTAAAAAAAAATGGAGTGTACATGTATTTATGATTTCCATTAAATGTTTTCTTATCATTAATGTGTTAGTATTCAACTTCTATGTGTCCCAAATCAAATCTGATATAAAATTGGAAGTTGGTAAAGAAACTAGGAAGACTAGTTCAATTTTGGCCACACCGAACACAGGGTTTCCAACTCTTCCCAAAAACTATGGGAGTGAATCAAAATATCCCAATATCAGAGTAATGGACTTAAATAGAATCAAATAAAACCATCTGTCCCATTGATATACTCCACAGAACTTCCAAATAAGTATGAAATACACCCTCTCAAGACTAGTGAGAAACTAGCTGGATTTCCACCACATAGGAATACTAGTTTTTCAACTTGACCCAAACACCTACCAATAAACTCTTATCCTTCCAAAAATATTCAATAAGACTCAAATACATCCAAACAGATACAAATGACTCAGTAACAAACCTCAGGGTACTTCTATTAAAGTTTTACAATCAGTACTGTAAATTACATAGCCATATGAGAAAGATTTAAACATGGAATCAACTATTACTTAAATATGAATACCATATGAGGAAAACACTTGGATCATTATTATAAATTGTATGGGAACATTAATTACATTGATTAAAAAATCAATTGTGTCTTACACAGCTCAAAACTCATGAAATACTTAGTTACAATTGTACAAGTTCGAACCTCTAACAGCACATATACAAAATGGAGTAGATCTAATCAAATGGGCACATATCGGTCATCCGAACACCTTTTTGAATGGAAAAAAAAATAGTTTTTCCAAATGGAAAGAATGATTTAAATGAAATGTAATAGGTCTAACATCCTATAAATTCTCATAAGTGTCAAAACTAGAGCCTTCATTCCGGCCATCCTTCACTGATCCAAGCTGTAAATCAACAAGAAACACCTCCAAATGATAGATCATCCTCCCAAATTGAACCCCTTGTCACATATAATTCATATAATTCCAAAGCATGATATCACATAGAATTCATATCATTCCCAAACATGATCTCTGCAAGTCAAAATGGATCCAATCGTGTGCCCTCCTCAAGCAAGAACCCATAACTCCAACACCAAAATGCCCAGAAAAAAACCATAAAATCTGTTGCTAGAACTTGAAATTCCAAACACCTGTAAAAAAAATCAAACCAACAATAGAAAAAAATATAAACCTACATCAACTGAATCTCACTTGATAAATTGTTAACACCCAAAAAGTGCTCACTACCTCATCTCCCTCATTACATGACTAATTTGTCCATATTTCCTACCATATTTACCTCCAAAACCTTAAAACCCCATTAAAAAGCCTCCAAAAGGCCAAAACCCCCCCTTTTCCCCCCAAAATAATATAAATTCCTCCAAAAATAGCAAAAACCCTCTAAAAAGGGAATAAAAAATACAAAAAAGAGGAAAAAGAGGGAAAAAAGGAAGCAAAAACCCTATACAGCTGACCTAAACCATATGGTTCCCAAACCCATGGGTCAGCACTCCACCACTAAAAACCCATAAATAGGTGATGGAGGCTCCCCATTTCATACCCACAATCATCCCTATCCTTACGCTGCTGAAAATTCCCTTGAAACCCTAGCTCTCCACTTGGAGCTAATTCTTGAGAAACCTTTTGGCCCCATTTCCAAAACATCTTTGGAAGAAGAAGAAAGAACAACACTGAAGCTTGGAAGCAACCCTCTTGGACTGTTACAAAGGCTCCACCAACCTCTACATCTGAGGTAATTTTTAATACAAAAAGAGAGATCTTCACCATATTTTCATGTTTTGTTATTTATGTTAATGCTCATGTTAGTTTAATTTTATTTCACTGTACTGTCATATTTCACCATTTTTCTGAACTGCTACTAAGGAGTCCCTTCTCCTTAGTAGGTGCTCATTTGCACAAGCTAGGGTGCAAACCCTAGCTACATAAATATGAGTGATTCTTACTCACCTCTCATTCACATGAAGCACAATTGAGAAATCCGAGTGATTTCTTCTCTCTTTCTAGATAGGGTGGAATATTTCACCACCGAAAATAGTTCTGTAGGAAGGAGCACATCTCCCAAACTTGATAATCTCAATGGATCTCCAATACCAAAATTCAAATGAACAAAATACCTCTCACTTGTGTCTTCACCCCTTTTTATAAATATTCATGGAGATTTTCCCCCTCATTCTAGAATTCTCTCACAAATATTTAATTATTATTTTTATGAGAGAATGACACCTTGGAAATCATTTACTTCATCTCTAATTTTATTTGTCCAAACAATAACTGCATCTACCTTGGAAATTCAAATTAGAGAGGCTTATCTTGATTATGGGGAAGTTAGACTAGCATGTGGGCCCACCCTCTCCTCTAGTGCCCCCCTTGGATAAATTTAGGATCTGCAACATGTCATATGTTGTAATAAGTTGTCATAAGTTGTCATATGACTTGATTCTTGTCATAAGTTGTCATAGATGTCATATGTTGTCATATATTTTCTATTTTTAGCTCAGGGAGTTACAATCCATGAGATGCCTCCATGATAGGATTCCTTCCACCTTGGATGGTATTTACACCACATATTTGGACTCATTCCTCCACTAAAGTTCCTTACATTCCCAATTGTCTCCAATGCCACCTTAGAATTTGAATTTTAGGGATTTATAACTCATGTGGGGCCCAACTCAACTTCCTTATGCGCCCTCCTTGTCCATTTTTTCCTAATGTTGCATCATTTCACAATTTGGACATCAACTATATAAATATTTGACCCACATCACCACCTTAATAATTTTCCATGACTTTACCAAGTGACTTAGGCCAATGCATCCCCCTAGTCCAATGGAGTGGTCCTTAGCGAAACTTTGGGGACATTACAATTTGATGGAATCATTTCCCCCAAGACAACATATAAAAGAGGCCAACTCATCAAATAACACAACCAAAATGTAGAACATTTGTAGAGTAGTTGGGCACTTGAAGGAACCTTCTTGCATATAAAAAGAGCATGATTTTGATGATCGAGGAGAATGGTGGGGGTATCCACAGAGAACATATGAATGTTTTCCTAAATTATATAGCTTTTGTTATAACATTCTTATGTGAAACAAGGAGATGCTTCCAACCAATTATCTTTTGGGATTGTATGAAAAATCTTTAATATTTTATGGAGGGTTTGGTTTCAAGAGATTAATGTTGCAATTATTTTATATATCTAGTATGATATGATAATATTCTTCCTTTACTTGTACAATTGAATATTGATTACATAAATTTTTTTTTATTAATTTATGTAATTTATTTGGTTGAATAAAATAGTTGCGGTTCTGATGCATAAAAAATATGATTAAATCATTAACAATTAAATATTATTTTGTTTTTGAAATATTGATTAGTAATAAGCTATTGTTGTTTGTTTAATTTTCTTTAAGTAAATATGTGATCGACTATTCCTTTTATGCATCCGATTTCTTTTAAATTATTCTCATGCATGATAGGATGGATTTTAAATAGTTTTTTTGTAGCTTTATAGCTTTGTTTCTTTAGCTTTTAGACAATTTTTGTAGCTTTATATTAGATTGCATTACATATAGATTAAAAATTTTGCATTTATAATTTAGAATAATTTAAACGATAAAGCCTCCTATCAAAGAGCAACATCTACTTAGTGGCAACGGGGCCTACATACCTGTCAGTTGTAGCTACACCAAATGAATGAGGATATGCTTTAAGAACCTTTGATAGGTTTATCCTTATTATGTTGTGTTGACACCTGGAAAAATCCTTGTGTCAATAGTAAGGACTCTCCCCAATGAAAATTCCCAACTAGACTATTAATTGATTGGAATAGGGAATCCGTCTGGTTTATGGTCTGGCTACCGTAGGATGTGATTTTAGTTTAATTTTTCGGTTACGGCCCAATCCACCATTAAAATTTATTATTTAGAAATGCAAATGTAAATGCCCTAATTCTAATTGTGCAGCATCCTACCTAAGATAAGTTTGACTGGTGAATAGAGGCCTCACAAAGTGATGCGCAAGTTCTTACCTCTCGTCTTATAAACCCCGCTTCACTAGTAAGCTAAAACTATATTACCAAAATACATAACTTTAACCTATATAAACTAGCCTATCCTTTCAAGGAGTGAAATTAAAGTGTGGGTGATGAATGCAATTTTTTATTACAACTTCAACAGTTAACCATTGAAAGATATGTATTCCCAATCACAATATAACATTCACCTAAAGATAGCTTTGGTATAACATTTGCTTCATTCATTATTCACTGTCACACATAAAATTGCATTTAATAATCACAATCAGTAAAATCATTTGCATACCATTAGAATAATCCAATAGAGCAAGAAATATCTTATAGTATACATATGAACAAAAAATAAGAAGTAATTATGCACATTTATTCATGTAGTTCCATGCAACCATCTATGTAAGACTTCACCCAACAAAATAGCTCTTTCTCTTTAGCAGAAAAATAATTCTCTTGCAAAATGGTACTAGTTCACTATTGCACCAGCCAAAATCCCCTCTCTATTATATTCCACCATATTTATCTTTATAATATTTTTCCTTATGTGAGTTATCACTTCATATTCCATCTCAACTCTTGGTTTCCCACAGTTTTGTATTTTGTGGTTGCACTAAAAAATATTTAAATAAAAATAAAATTACAAAAGTACATCAATTGGATGGTATATCCTCTTGACTTTGAATGTGATTATCCCAGCGATCACTCTCATAAGATATTATGTTTAGTTGTTGGGGCTCTAATAACTTCAATGCTATTTCATGTGTACCTAATTCCTTGATCATATCAATCAACCCCTTGGTTGCAACGTTATGACCCTCTCCTAAAAAATATGCGTTTAAAGTATCTTGTCCAATATGTTGTTGAAGATATTCTGCAATGAGTGAGCCCAATTTTATTATATAAGGAACATCTTCATCCAAACTATTCCTCAATTCTACTACATGCTGCTCTTTTGGCATCAGCTCATTAATGGCCTTGGGGGGTAGAAGATTACATCTCTTGAATGATTTGTAGATGACATGATAAATATCTTCACACTTTGAGATTGACACCTTTGCACCTCATTTTGTATGTTCATCTCTGACTTCTGTCAACTTTCTAAGAGAGCTATGTCCAATTTTAACTTAGTAGTGATTCCTTTCAGAAAATGTGCAGGGATCTCCTTGGATTTTCCTTTCCAAACAATTATCCTCTTCATTTTGTCATAAATTCATGCTAATTAAATTTTCCTTAATCTAGCAACCATTTCCTTTAACTCGTAAATTTGCTCGGTAAGCAATCCCTGAGAGTGAAACAATTGTTCCTGCAATTCACAAGCATGCTCATAAAATGGCATCATATCTTGTTTCTATGCCTGAGCAGTTTTGAGATGTTCTACCAAGGATTCTTTTTCTTTATTCAATTCTGTTATTTGAACCTGCAAAACTCCTTGTTCTATGATGAGAGACACAAATCGTTGGTCTAGTTGAGTCTCCTTGTCGTTTAGCTCACTTATTTGAGTATGGAAATAAGTTCTTTCACCCTCCATAATGACTAGTTGAACATTCAATGAATCCTTTTTATCCTCAATACTTTGAAAGTCCCGCAAGACCTTCTCCTTTTCTGATTCTAGGGCGTCCGTTGTCTTTTCATCTCTATTCCATCACTATGATATTTTACCTAATTATCTTTAAAGTTGATCATTTTGGCCTTGCTCCTTTCTATATCTTCTGTCAACTCAATGTCTATGTTATCTATGTTTGCTTGTGTTGCTGCAACATTCACTGAAGCTGTGAATCTTGTGAAAATCCTCACAGCAGGTCTAAGAGATGATGTATACCTCACAAGAAAGTAATTGATTAAGCAATAAAATAGAAGAAGAGTGGTCAATGCAGTATAATGAGCAAGAAAATAATAATACAATAGAACTCGGATAGAAGCAAAAATACTTCACACACACTAATTGATTAATCACAATATGGACAAATAAATAGTACAATGCATGAGGATTCGAATGCCTAAGGTGGAAATTCGAATTAGCCTTCATGGAGTGTCATCAGAGCACAACTAGTAGTCTATCTCATCATCTTTGGAGTCATCAATGCTCAAGTAACTGTCAATCATCAGTCAAACAAAGTCTAACTGAGTGTGGTAGGTGTAACTGAGTGTAACTAGAACTAACTGAATGAAGGAGGCTTAGTGGAGGGCGCATGAGGAGCTAACTGAAGTCAGAATGGGTAGTCAAGTCTCACTGGAGGTCCATTAGAGTGATACAGTCAGTTGAGAGTCAATCTAGCCTTAAATCGAGGAGAGAACTGAAGATAATTGGAGATAACTGAATGGTAGGTAAGGAAGGGCGCCTTTCTCATGCAGTAGGTGAAAGGAGGGCGCACTAATATTTAGGAGGGATGAAACTGAGTGGAAGGAAGCTCCAGGGGCTGGCTAACTGAGGGCTAGGTGCTGGGACTGATGACTAGAATGCATGCAAACCCTAAATAATGCATGCAAACCCTAAAAGTGCATGCATGACTGAAAATGCAAATAATGAAAATATTGCTAGGACTAGGATGGAGTATAGGAGTATCCTAACACCCCCCCTTAATCCATCATGGGCCCTGGTAACTAAGACCAAAGGTCACCCAATACAATGAATAATAACAGTCAATAAACCGAGGAAATGGGGAAAACCTCATGGGAAAAACACCCCCCCTCAAAATAGACTGTAAGGCACACACAAAAATAAATGCTCCAAACTCAAGCAGGTGTGATGCTTGGTCATATGTCTAGAGGTATCTTCTTCTTAGGAAGAAGTGGATCATGCTCAAAAGGCATGTGCTTGTAGTTGCTCTTCATATCGAATGTGATGAGAACAAATCCAATGGTATGATGATGATCCTTGAACCTGTGATTCGAATCAGTTGAGGTAGGATAAAAAACATGAATATGCAGATAGTCTTTTGTCTTCTCCTTCAAACCATCATGGGTGAGATTATTCCAAAAAGAACCATCAAATAATAAAGATTTCTTGGAATCCAAATCAGATCCAAGACTTGAATTATGGTTGCTTAAGATCTCCTTTGAACCATTTGAGGTGAGATCTAAACCACTAAGTGCATGAGAAATTTTCTCAAGCGAATGGAAATGGCCATTATCTTTAATAAACTTCTGAGAACATGAAAGAATTACCTTACAGTAGTAAATGAGAGGTGATTTCTTGGAATCCAAATCAGATCCAAGGCTTGAATAATGGTTTCTTGAGATCTCCTTTGAACCATAAGAGGTGAGATCAAAACTAGTAGATGCATGAGAAATTATCCCAAGCGAATGGCAATGGCCATATTCTTCAATAACCTTCTGAAAGCATGGAATAATGATCCTATAGTAGTAAATAAGAGGTGATTGCTTGAGGAGAGCGAATGCATAACCTCCAATAGCTGATTTGACCTCCGAAACATTCATTAGATCATGATGTAGACCAACAGACTCTGGTGCAAGAGAGGATTTAAGACCTTCTGCAATATCTACAGTGTGAGATGGCACAGAAAGAGAAGAAATTTGGAGCATGAGTGTAGAATTTGCAAGTTCTTCTTCTTTGTGGACAACTTCAATATGAGATATGTTTGATACCGGTTCATGATCAATGAGATCATCAAGGAGGGTGAATGCATCACTTTGCTTTCTCTTGAAGGGGTTTGGACCAAATCCTTCATTTTGTTTGCCGAATCTTTCATCCAGATGGGCCCATAGCTCTTTTGGAGTTTCAACATCATCAATGATTTGGTATAACATGTATTCAGGAAAAGAAAGCATCATTCTTCCAAAGGCCATGTCACCTTTATTCAACCAGTCAATCTTCTCTTCAAAGGATTTGAACTCTCTTTCAAAATAAAAATCAAAGAGATCATGGCTCTTCAAATATGCTATCATTTTTGGTTTCCATTCATCAAAGTTGAATGGAGAAAGAGGAGGGATTTCTTCTGAATTCATTGAAGTTGTAGAAGACCTGCAAAAACAATAGAGAATATCTGCAATTGCTACTGCTGCATAAATGCAAAAACTGTTGCACTCAAAATCTTGATAATAACCTGCAAAAAACTCTCAGGAATGGAGACAAACAATACTCTCAACATGCTCTGATACCATGTGAAAATCCTCACAGCAGATCTAAGAGATGATGTATACCTCACAGGAAAGTAATTGATTAAGAAAGAAAATAGAAGAAGAGTGGTCAATGCAGTATAATGAGAAACATAATAATAATACAGTAGAACTTGGATAGAAGCAAAAATACTTCACACACACTACTTAATTAATCACAATGTGTACAAATAAATAGTACAATGCATGAGTATTCGAATGCCTAAGGTGGCAATTCGAATTAGCCTTCATGGAGTCATCAAAAGATCACTAGAGTGACATCGGAGCACAACTAGTAGTCTATCTCATCATCAGTGGAATCATCAATGCTCAAGTAACTGTCAACCATCAGTCAAACTGAGTCTAACTTAGTGTGGTAGGTGTAACTAAGTGTAACTGGAACTAACTGAATGAAGGAGGCTTAGTGGAGGGTGCATGAGAAGCTAATTGAAGTCATAATGGGAAGTCAAGTCTCACTGGAGGTCCATCGGAGTGATACAATCAGTTGAGAGTCAGTTTAGCCTTAAATCAAGGAGAGAACTAAAGATAACTGAAGATAACTGAATGGTAGTTAAGGAAGGGTGCCTTTGTCATGTAGTAGTTAAAAGGAGGGCGCACTAAGCTCTAGGAGGGATGAAACTGAGTGGAAGGAAGCTCCGGGGGATGGCTAACTAAGGGCTAGGTGTTGGGACTGATGACTGGAATGCATGCAAACCCTAAAAGTGCATGCATGATTGAAAATGCAAATAATGAAAATGCTGCTAGGATTAGGATGGAGTATCGGAATATCCTAACAAATCTTGTATATTTATTAGTGCCTTCCATTACTGCACTTTCCTGTATAGTGATGATATCCGACTGCGTGTAAATATTCAATCTCTTATCTATCCTTCTTAGAATGGTAATCCCTTTGGGATAAAAAAATTATAGTATCTAGTTTATCCACTAAATGTTGCTTTGACGGTGTGAAAGTGGTGAGCCCAAGATCAGCTAATGGGAGATGAACTCCAGTCAGAGGTACTTATGTATTATGATTAGTGGGGTCATCTATTTCCATATCTTGTTGATCATGGATTTCTTCTTGATTTTTTTATTATCTTCCACGGCTTTCTTGATCCTTTCTCCATCTTCTTATTTTCTTTTAGCTTCATCTTGTAATAATTTCTCCTCCTTCTCTACAACTTCTTTATTTTCCTTTTCATATTCTTCTTTCTTTATTTCTTCCTCAACTTCTTCTTCCTTTTGTCTTATTTCTTCCTTCTTCTTAGCTAGGTGATCTTCTTGCAATTTATTCGCTAATTCTTTTTCTTGCAATTTCTTCGCATTTTCTGCTACTAGAGCCTCCTCATCAACTTTCTTTTGTGTTGTTTATTTTGAAGATTCTTTTGTTTTGCTCGAGATTTCCTCTATCTTATTGCCAATCCTTTTATTTAAATCTGCCATGTTTTTCGCTCTCATGTATACTTCTTATTCCTTCAAGAAGTGGTGAGAATATTCAAAGTTGATTATGAATGATGCAAAAATTTTGGCTACCTTTTCTAGACTATAATTTCTAACGAATATTTTTTCTCCAAAGTGATAAGCCTCTAACTCTTTTACAAAATTTTCAGCTCCTTTGACTTTGGTAAACTTGTGGGCTCCAATTGTGAACGGAAGTGGAGGATATTATGCCTTTTTATTCTCATTCAAAAAGTGTCCAACTCCATTCACAAACACCTACCTTACTGCCTCTTTCAAAATGACATAGTCTGTAACATACCTGGTCCTCAGAGAAGGGCTCTTTGTGCCTCCATACATTTGGAGATAGGTTCCTTCCTGAGTAATAGTAACCTCTAGATTCATTGATAACTTCCAATGGTGCATCTGACATACAGTTCGGTTCTTCATTGAAAATCAATTGATAAAGAGGTATTATAAATTATTCGCAAATTAACTTGTAAAAAATAGCATGTTTATGTGCCCACATTATCTAGTAGGACACATATATCGGATTCTCCTCTGGAATTGAATAGCATCCTAGCATATGGAAAGGATTTTTTATAAGGATGCAATCTTGATCAAGTATGGGGACATGTATAATTCAATTGTGTTTTGCTTCAACCCTTCCTGGTCTTCTTATATAGCCTAATCCATATTCTATGAGATTATATCTACCCAGTTGAATATGGTACCATGTGCACGGTGACATGATACATCAACAGAATCCAACTGAGTTTGTAAATGTTTGTAGTTTATTTTCCATACATTCTGCATAGAAGCAGTATGACAATCCTAAATTGAGTTTCTAAATTTTTTTGTCTCATTCTCCCCACTATCCCTTTGCCTCAGTTGTTTTCTGGGAGTAGCATTTTCTTTGCATATTCTGAGTGATCTATCTTTACACTCTCAACCCAATCATATGTCAGAAATTCCTTGGGAGCTAACAATTTATATGCTTTACTTATATGTGTGGGTTGGAATGAAGCAATTTCATTTCCATTAGCTCCCAAAATTATTCTAAAATTTGCATCTACATGTGGCAAGATCCATCCAATCACTTGAAAAAATGGGAACAATTTTGGCCACGTAGCAGCCTTATGGAGACCACACCTTTTGATATTTTGATATATCACAATCTCTTCTATTATTGCATTTGGAATATTCCGATCCCTTATAAGTTGATAGATTTCTCCCCACTTATATTAAGGAATTATTCTAGTGATAGCCTTTGTGTCCTCAAACTGAGTTTCCATGGTGGATTCCAAGACCACCTCAATATCTGAATCTGAATCCACCACTTTGATGTTGCACTTAGAGGTTGTTCTATACATATATGAGTCCTGAAACATAATAGCAATATCAACGAGTAGCATTGATTCCATTTATAATATAACCAAATAGATTTAAGGAAAATGCTAACATGAAGGCTTCAAACCAAAATATTGAGTACAATATTCATTCATGGAACATTTTCAAATATTCTCATATTCATCAAATGAGACTTCACATAAGGCTAAATGTTTATGTTATTGAACTATTCATTAATTTGTTTTCAATGCAAAGTACTTTTGAATCAAATGTACATTCAAACAATACTCTATTATGACAACATGCTGAAAACAAGAATTCATATTCATCATTTTATTAAGAAAATGACCATATTGAAGGTTAAAAGAAGGACAAATGGTTGGGCAATGTTCTCTCTAGTGACTTTCAATGTTAGGCACCAAAATTCAACTATTATCTCAACAAATGGATTATAGAAATTAGGGTTTCAATACCTCTTCGAGTAATTGATTTGTGAAAGATGGGCTAGCTAGGGTTCAATGTGTAAAACCCATGTTTGAAACTCATTGAGAGAAACCACTTAGTTTGAATCTATGTTCATAAGTCAATTTAAAAATAAAAAGGACTGAAAGAGGGAACACCGACGTCTTGATGGGAACTCCGACTAGTTAGGGTTCAAATGTTTCCCCCAATACTAGAATCACAACCATCAATCAATTAGTACATACGAAAGAGTGGAAAACTATGGTTTACCATCTCCTTTTGAAATGAAAATGGTGGGTTTAAATAACTTGCAAATGGAAAACTAGGGCAAAACGGATTTCACCTAAACCCTTAATACCTAATCAAATTTAGCCAAGTGTCAAAGATACCAGGTAAAAACAAGACCACCTACCTAGAAAGATATCGCACGTGCTTCCGAATTGGCGGTCTAGGTGGAAGAATTATTCTTCCTGGTGACGTGATCGAGATAACTACATTCAGGAGAATAACAACAAACTAGAATGGATTAGCCTTCTTTTAAATGCAATCTTAAACCTTAAGTTTTAAGTCAAAATTAGTGGTGGTCTACGGTGATTTTCACACAACTCAACGCAAACAACATGGGTTTTGTTCAAAATAATGACTTATAACTTGAAAAGATAACTTCGGGAAATTTATATCGGTGTTAAATTCGGATAGGCCTGGATGTTTTTCGGGCAATCTGCTTGTTTTGCGTCGAAGCACTTAGCGGTCATAATAATACCTACCCTGATACAAAACCACAACCATGTCGATGTAAAAAGAAAAAATAAGTAAACGCGTCTGTCGAGCCACCCTTTTCAGGGCTAAGTGAGATATTATCTCGAAATTATTCGGGCCAAAAATGGCTTTGGACACAATCATTTCAGGGTGAAAATTAAAAGGACCCCTATACATAGTGGTGAAAACATCAAATATTTGAGTATTAAGGTGTTTCGAGACAAGATCGAAGTCTACTCCGATCACTTCGATGGAAAAAAAAAAGTCAAATTTGACTTTTTCGAAGGAAAACTGGGTTCGGATTCGATCATATTGGCGCAAGATGGGATTTTGTTCCAACGATTTTGATGCAATTATTAATTTGTCTATGATCGTTTCATCACAACATTGTGTTTTGCTCCGACCGTTTATGTTAGGAACCCATGTCAACCCTTCTCTTTACTTTGTTAGTATATTTTTGTTGGATGCATATGCTTTGTAAGTTGTCCCATAGTATTTGTTGATCAATAGTTTGTAGTATCCCATGGTATTGACCCATAGTATTGGATGCATATGCTTTGTAAGTCGTCCCGTAGTATTATATGTTCCATGGTATTGACCCATACTATTGGGCATAGACTTAGTATATAAGTGCGTGTTGAGGCCAATGAAGGAACCGTGAATTTAATTGTATTGAGCTTTCTCAAAGGAGGTTTCCCCCTCAAAGTGTCCCATGATCAATAAAAATATTCTATGATCTGATATATCGTTATTTCATCGATTAATTGTTGCAGGTTCCTTAGCTCTGGTATCAAAGGACTTTCTTGGGATCGTTGGGTGGAATTTCTTCCAAAAAAAATTCACATCTGTATTTGTTCTTATCAATTGCAGGTTCGGATCTGGGAATAATCCCTATCTGCTTAACTGTGGGAAGTACTTTGACATAATCTCTAAAACACATTGTGAGGATTAGCACAGGAACCTTGAAGTAGCTGGCCCATTGAGAGGACCTGCCAGTGAAAATGGCAATGACCCCTACCTGATTGACTAGTTCCCACCCGTGAGGTAAACCAAGAGCTGTCATTTGTGGAAAAGACGTTATCAATACCTGAGCCGTGTAGTGAGGGGTACTGCCCCAATATGCAATTCGTTAGACAATATTGGTGGTCGAATGAATCCCATGATCCTTTAGGAATTCATGCATATATGGGGTCCATATATATTTTCCACTGATAACTTGCAGATTACATCTGCCCCGAACTATTACCGATCACTTCCGCGTCGTTGCAGATCCATTCCGATCACTTCCACGCCATTGAAGATCCATTCTAGTCACTTCTGTGCTGTTGCAGATCCATTCCGAAAAAAAAAAAAAAAAAAAAAAAAATTTCCATATCTCCTTTGTTTTATCTACGTTTCCCTTGAAACTTCACTACCACCCCTGCAATCCCATTCTACATATTTCATTCCAGAGGACCTTGTCCCAAATTTCACTTCCCAAATTCAGAAATCTCACATTTGTCTATTTTTAGGGTTTTCCATAACTTCTTCGATTTTCACCCAATAGACTTCAAATTTTTCCACAGTGTTTATTTCCTATTTCTTCTTCTCTGTCCCTCTCGAACACATTTTCCCATCCTTCACCTCGGTTATGAAATCCTCATTTTTTGCTTCCCTGTTTATTCAAAAGTGTCCAAAACCTAGTCAAACCCCAATTACTCATTAGAGTTTTTCCCAAATGCAAATTTTCCTTTACAAAAATAGTTTTTGTTTTTCTACCCATTCAAAAAAAAGAAAAAAAAACTCTTGGTTATGGTTGTCACCCGCGCAGAATCACAAATCATGGATGAAGAACTCGCAGCTTTCAATACCAAACTCCAAGATATGGATGAAAAAAATTTCAGCCTCCATCTTCAGCATTCAGCCATGAATAATAAACGACAGCCAGAATCTTCTATAGGCACTAGGTTCTCTTCTTCCAACAATTTTCGTGGGGTGAAGCTTGATTTTCCTCGCTTCAATGGTAATGATCCCGAGTAGAACGATATTTTAGTCCACATCACACTTTTGATGTCCACAAAGTTCCACTTGCATTCTTTCATTTGGAACAGGAATCCCTTCAATGGTACCATTGGTACATCAAAGCTCATGACGAGCCAAACTGAACATATTTTTGCCAACTCCTTTTGCGACGATTTGGTCCAAGTGCTTATGATGACTTCACAGGAGCACTCACTAAACTTCACCAAGTTAGCACTGTGAGAGAGTATCAGACAGAATTTGAGAAACTGGTCAATCACACAGAAGGCTTGTCTGATGAATTCTGTAGGAGTTGTTTTATTAGTGGTATCGAGGAGGAAATCCACTCAGAGGTTAAAATGTTATGTCCCAACACAATGATGGAAGTCTTAGGGATGGCTATGTTGGAGGAGGATAAGATCACAACCCAACAGCGCTGCAAATCCACTATTGTTCCATTCAGAAATATGGTTTCCCAACAACCTCCCATCACCCCAACTCCTCGACTAAATCCTATCAAGCATTTTTCTGAAGCAGAGATGCGAGCACGTAGAGAAAAAGGGCTTTGTTATAATTGTGATGAGAAATTCACTCAAGGACATAGATGTGTTGAGAAAAATCTCTATCTCTTGGATGTGGATTCTCCTCCTGCCTTTGAACTTGGTGAAGAAGCTCCAGATACAATAGATGATCAGGTCGACATTCAACAGCATCCTGTTGACCCTCCGTCTCAGGACGACCACCCAGAGATATCTCTCCATGCTTTATCCAGATTCACCAGCCCACAAACAATGAGGGCCAGGAGTTACGTCGAGAAGATCCCTCTTACAATACTCATTGATTATGGTAGCACTCATAACTTCATTGACCCTCGGGTCGTCAAACAGGCTCATTGCTTTATCCATCCTTGCTCCAACTTTGAAGTCATGATTGCCAATGGGGGCACCTTAACTTGCAAGGGGAAGTGTCACAATGTGCCTATTTCTATGGACGATTATACCTTGTGCTCTGACATGTTTTCCTTGTCCTTAGGAAGATGTGATGTGGTTTTGGGCGGTCAATGGCTATGCACACTTGGCCCCATATTATGGGATTTTTCTAAACTTTGGATGCAGTTTTCAGTTAGTGGGAAAAAACACACATTTACGGGCTTGCAACCAAGGTCTCTTTGCATCATCATTTCACATCACCTGGAAAATATCCTTAAGAAGAACTCACATGGTGTCCTTGCTCAGCTCCATTCCATTCAGATGCACCCATCAACGGTCTCCACTACTCCCTTGGATAGATATGTAGCTGTCTTTGCTAAACCATCCTTGGGATTGCCGCCTTCAAGAGACTTTTCTGGTAAGAATTTAGCAACCTCTACATCTGAGAAGGAAATGATGGTTATTTTGCATGCAGTACAAAAGTGGCAACCATACCTATTAGGGAATTATTTATGCATCAAGACTGATCACCAAAGTCTGAAAAAATTCCTGAAACAATAGGTCTCCTCCCCAACACACCTAAAATGGGTTAGCCAACTCATGGGTTATGCCTATGAGATCACTTCAAGAAGGGTAAGCACAATCTGGTAGTGGATGCTCCTTCTCGCACATTTCATGACCAGTTTCTCTTTCATCTATTTCTATGCTTGTTCCTAATTGGTTGCAATCTGTTCAACAAGGCTATGCATTTTATGAACTCCATGCTTCTCCACCAGAAGGGCACTCTGGGTTCCTCCAAACATATGACCGGGAACAATGTACCTTCTTTTGGAAGGGACTGGAAATGAGAATTCAATAGATGGTGGCTAAATGTGATACTTTCCAGGTCAACAAGTGTGAAACTACACTCATTCCGGGATTGCTCGAACCCTTTCCCATCCCTACACATATTTGGACATATATTTCTATGGATTTCCTTGAAGGGCTCCAGTGGTACAATACCACATCTAAAATGACTTCATATGAAGCAATATATGGTTAGGAACTGCCAATTCGTCTTACATACACCCTCAATAGTTCACCAATTCAGGAAATTGACTCAGTTCTTCGAAACCGCAATCAGATTCTTCTCATTTTGTAGGACAATCTTCACATGGCAAGAATTTGAATGCACCAACAAGTCGATCAGCACCATTATGAGTGCACTTTTCAAGCAGGTGATCTGGTTCTTCTTCATCTACAGCCTTCCAAGCAATCCTCCCTAAAACTCAAAAGGCGTCAGCTTCTCTCTCAATCTATCACAGAGGTATTAACTCAATGGCACGGAATGCAACCAGAGGATGCTACAGGGGAACCACTCCTTCAGATTCGGCATCAATTTCCACATCTAAATCTTTGAGGACAAAGCTTTTTCTAAGGGAGAGGGGATGTTAAGAACCCGTGCCAACCCTTCTCTTTACTTTGTTAGTATATTGTTGTTGGATGCATATGCTTTGTAAGTCCTCTCATAGTATTTGTTGATCCATAGTTTGTGTTAGCCCATGGTATTGACCCATAGTATTGGACACATATACTTTGTAAGTCATCCTGTAGTATTATATGTTTCATGGTATTGACCCATAGTATTGGGCATAGAATTATTATATAAGTGTGTGTTGAGGCCAATGAAGGCACTATGAAGTTATTTGTATTGAGATTGCTTAGAGGAGGTTTCCCCCTTGAAGTGGCCCGCAATCAATAAAAAAATTCTGTGATCTGATATATCGTGTATTTCATCAATTAATTATTGCAGGTTCCTCACACATCGAAACACTCAGCGGTCATAATAATACCTACCCCGATACAAAACCACAACCCTATCAATGTAAAAAGAAAAAATGGGTAAAAGCTTGTTGGGTGTTTTATTGTCTTAATGAATCACCAAATATTTAATTATCGACCGGGGTTGGTAATATTAGAGTTGTGGAGAATTATATGTTGAGGTAGAAGGGTACCTAAGACATTGGCTCAACCAACCTTATAAATGTTTAATAATGAAAAGATCGAAAGATCTTTCAAAATGAAAAACCGAGTCAAACTTCAGAAATACAACTACTAAGTTGATTAGACCTAACCAAACCAATAAACCATAATAGTATCAATCTATAATACTCTATTCCATTAACAATAATTGAAAATATAAAAACAATACTATTCTAAGAAACAAGACTTGATCAAAAGCAAACTACTCTTATGAAAATGGAAACTACTGATCAATTATTCAAACTCTAATCTAGGAATTAGAAAGACTAGCTACTATGTAATAACTATGAACAAGTTTATAAACCTATCTATGAAATGATTCAGTGTACAACTTAACTATGTGAATACAAGAAACTATATTATACGAAGCAAGGTTACAACTATTTAATAAACCTAATAAATTCAACAGTTAAACTATTCATGCATTCAACAAACACTCAAAACTAAGCTAAGCTACCTAATTCCATTGTCCTCGAAGATTTTGAGGAAATGTATCAAATGTAATAGGAACTGGAGAAAATGTATCGAAATGAGTTTCAAATGTGACAAGGAGACATAATGGAAGTAAATCTAATTTAACTTTTACAAAGAGATGCAATTGATTTTAAACATTGTAATCTATTCTTTATCCATAAGCAAATGATACGTAAAAACTAACTATAGTACTCAAAATGAAATGATAATTAACAGAAGTACAAATCCTAAGTTATTTGACCTCTAATGACTACTGAAAATTAATGCATCTATATGAAACACATATGAACTTATTAAACTTGGATTAGAACTAGTTCCTAGTCTACTCTACTTACAGAAATGAAAGAACTTGAAACAATGAAATTAAACCAAATCAAAACACTATGTGAATAAAAGTGAAAGACTAATTAGGAACTTGAAATGAAAAATGGGAATAAAATACTAAATTGATTCATAAATAAGACAAACTGATATTTAAGCAAAGTCTATGATAACATTGTAAACAAGTTTAAGCTAATCTAGGTCCTAGGCAAGAAAGTGAATGGAAGTAACTCATAAACTATCTAAATCATAAGCAAAAGACATTTATACCGCTTATGCTTAAACCAAAACTATTTCTCATTTAAACAGTAAAACATATGCTGATTGTAAATGGATTCCATCATTAATAAAACTTGAAATAATTAATCTCTATGTGAATACAAAACTGAATATAAAGAGCTAAAAATGTTAAAGATAAATTTGAGTCTCAAACTAGTTACAAAACATGTTAAAGTACTGGAAAATTAGCCTAGACTCTAACTAACTATTTCTACATAAAATGTGTTGACCAAGTCACGACCTCACAGTCGACAGGGGTCCACCAACTGTCGACACATACCGCAATCTCCCTAGGCACCAGCCTGGGCAGGTTTGAGCCCACCCAGCAACACTCGCAAAGCAGATGAGGTCTCACCCGAGGTGTCCAGGAAGAGCAGACGGAACCATGTTTCCGCCGAGGGAGGAGGCACGTTGCGGCAGTATGATACCAACAGCAATTCTAATTATTCATCATGAAGTTATAGCATATCACTTTAATCGCAGCATTTGACATTACAGTAAACAGATATCTATAACATACTATTCGGGCATCCACATCATAGCGACAGAAACAAATAATTGGATTAAGACAAGACAAAAACATAAGTATCGAGCAAAATTACACATAGATTGCACCAAATCATCATCTTTATATTACTGTGGCAAACCAAAAGTAGTACATGAATCTCTACACAACTCCTGCATTATATCTCTGTCAATCTCCGCATATAGCTGTATCTCACTCTTCTATCCATCGACTCTCTCCTAACACTTACAATTCTCATTTATTTATAGGCTTCCTCCAATTACAATACTTGTCCACTTACCTAACCGACACTTGTGGAAAATCGACTAATTGACTTGGTCTAATGACTCAAAAACCCACATACCGTAGTACAATTGACTCGATATTACAAAATACATGACCCAAAAACCACCATCTGTGGTATACTTGACTCAATATTACAAAATACATGGTCCAAGTGACCCAAAACCTGCCAACTGCGGTATACTTTGGCACCAAATACTCCTTTCACGCATTCATCCAATGTGTCCCAACATCAGCGGTACCGCGACACATCCTCATCAAACCGCCTACCAGCAGGCCCCCAACACAATCTTGTGGCTTGCCCTCGAGCCACGTCAACTGCTGGACAGAGTGCACATCACGGTACTTGCCTCGAAGTATGCATACGATTGTTCGACATTCCTCACCAGCTCCTGAGCCTCCTGATATGCTGCCTGACTACTGACCACATCTTCGGTCGATGGGTGATCGACAAGCTTGTCCATGACCTGTTGTCGAAACTTCTGTATTGCGGGGAGTGCTTCACTGGCCTGTAGCATCAGTTTCCCACCAGTGTCCTAGAATTCTTCTAACTAGGTTGCCTTGGCAATCCGTTGTTGCAAGTACTTTAGTTCGTGCGACTTAGCGACTTGCTCCATTTGGGGCAAAGTTCTCATCATAGCCTTCAATGTGGCCACTTGGCCCTCCGCTTCCTGTCGGGTCTTAGTGAGCTGCTCAATTTGATTGTCATGAACGATGCGGCCCCAAAACTATATTGTTTCGGTGGTGATCCTAGTTTCCTTTGTCTCTAGCTCCTCCATCTGGGTGGCAACCTCCTCAATTTCCCTTCATCGGTCATCCAACTCAGTCTGAGGCGTACTTGGTTTCAACATGCCTTCAACTGGGCATTCTCCTGTCTCAAGTGAAGAATAGAAGCCCCAATCGCTGTACTTGATGAAGCACATCTACCTCTTCAGTGGGCTCTGGGATATGTTGATAAACCTCCGCAATCGCTCGATCAACCCGAGCACTATCATCCCACATGCGAGCCTTCTCCACAATAAGGAAGTCTTGTTCTTTTTTAAGTGATTCTACTTCGTGACCCTTCTCAGCCCACTCCTTCTTAAGGTCAGCTTCCAGATCATCCACGGTGGTTTGCGCTGTAGCAGCCCTGCTTGTAAGCTCATCCATCGCGACAGTTGCAGCTGCCTCACTGGCCTGTAAGTGCTGAAAGCTCTTGCTGATTTCTTGCATCCTATCCGCCATTTCCTAGGAGGCGACCTTCTGCATTGTCACCAGCGCCATTGCCGGTAGTTCATTAACATTAACAGTGATCTCGGTAACCATCTGCAGCACATTCTGCAAAGCCTCATTGTCGGTCACAACCGCAGTCGGGGGAATGTTGATATTCTGGACCCGGGGCGTAGTGTGGATTGTGACTGTCTCCTATAGGGGTACAGTACCGAGCTCCTTTTGTGATACTGCATGACACAAAGAATCCATACGAGCAGTAAGCATAGAAAATACCTCCTCCACTTTGACAGACATCTTATCGACATCCACCGTGGTGGCATTGTTAATGGCTGTGACTAACCGACCCAACTATGCCTCTGCTAGTAAAGATAGCCCACTGATTGTGGCATGCTCATGGTGTTGTTTTGTTTGATTTTACTCTAGAGCATGGTTTCTATCATCCGCAGTTGGTGTGCATTGTGACTCATGATCGAAACTATGATGACTTTGCTGATCCTGAGCTGATACTCGATCCGTAGGGCCCTCTAGTGGACCTCTAGCATCGATTTCTGCAGAACTCATGGGCTATCGTGAAGCCGCCAGCCACTCATTCACAGTAGCCTCCAAATCTTCCACTGTTACTTTATACCTTGTCTGCAACCATTGGAAATTAACATCACGGTGAGCCTATATATGTATGACACTCATGCATATTACAAATGCCATGACAGGCATGAACCATGCCACAGTGTCTGCAGATATTCACGGGACCTGTGTTGCTGCATCACAAAGCATTTCTGAGTACAGCCAAAACTGTGTTTGCACTCCCGGATGTGCTCGGGCTCTCGCACAAACCATATATTCTGATATCGTGCCCCTCGACATTCCACTGTAGCCGGGCAGTCCATACCTTGGTAGGTGTTAGGATCTTTCCATGCAACTAGAGCAATCAATAGAAACAGCCAACTATATGAGAAAGCGCCTCTACCCACTTGGACATCGGTGATGTCTTCCATTAGCTGGTTCAACAAATATAAGGACCAGTTCATCTACACCCCTTCTGCACATTTCTTTGTGCAAGCAACTATCCTTGAATTACATTGGCTAGGGCGACCTCCCCTAATCACTTTACAACACAGGATCATAATGCCTATGAGTACTGCCTAATTATTGTAGCTACAAGTGTGATACCCACACCCATCCGATTCCAAGGCATATTTTTGTGCCAACCGATGCGCTCGTTTCTTCTCGTTGTGCTTTCCTTGAATAAACTGCGCTGGATCAACACCATTCAAGTCAACAGTAACCGGGACCTCTCTATCCAACCATAACAAAGCTCCGTGGAAGCATGGCAAGAGATGCTTTACACAATTTCCAACTTCGACCAAGCGCCCAAAATGTGGCATGTTAATTAGCCCTAACAAGCCAGCCTATCACAGTCCTCATGCCCATTCATGTATCGGTGGGTCCGGCAAATTGCGTGTCTCAGGCACATATGGTGCTGATGCAATTTCGGGTTGAGCCACCATGTCATGGTCCTCATAACGCAGGCGCTTTAGTGCCAGCCCAATGTCCACCGAACATGTCATCCCAGCCAGGAGGGTAGGCATCTTCACACTGAACTTTGGTTTAGGATTTAGCTGACGCGGGGGGGCATCCGGCCGAACAGGAGGGATTTAACCAAGGGTATTACTTGTGGAGTATCCTAACCATGGGGCAGGGGAGGAATGGAACAAATGGATTGTCCCACCTGCTCCGGTACTCCACCGGCCACCACATACCAAAGTAATCTCTTACTCTTCAGGGATTCAGAAGGCTGACCCCCTCGGTGCTTCTTAGCAACAGTTGATGCTCCCACCGGCATATTGGAAACCTCGGTGCCAAGATCAACAATGTCCTAGGACATAGCTTCTTGTTCGAAAAAAACCGGAATGAATGGAGACTCCACTTAACTGCTAATGTCCACTGTCTCCAGTTCTCCTAGCATACCTCACCACTTGTCATAATATACCTAACATTAACTTACTGAAAGCATGACAGCGCTACACAACAACACAGCTTGCTAATTTCTCGGTGTCTTCTGGCCGATGCTAAACCCTGCTTATAACATCGATCCAAACTGTCTGTAATCATGTCTAAATCATGCATTAACTCAACCAAGTCCTTGTATTAATGAGGGAAATCCGTCGGCGATCCTGTCCTTCCCTTAGCCGTATCCACCATTAATGCCCATAATGCGAACATGTCGTTAATTAATGATCTCCACTTTTGGCATTTATTACTGATTTGACTGGGTCACCACGCGGCCATATATTGCTGATTGTTTCAAACTTGCAGTACAAGCCTCCGTGCTATCGCATACCTTCTTTTGTTGGTGCACCTTCTGCCACCAAGCAACCCGCAACAATCATTATTTTCACCATTTTTTTTATTTTTTTATTTTAACCAGTGTGACTCAGACATCGCACTATTCCACGCTCGTGTGATAGGGCTTCAACCTGTGACCATTTACCAGCTTGGGGAGCATCCCCCCATCCAATCACTGCAACTGAACTGCTCCTCCAGAAGTAATACTATTGATGCAGTAGGGACCCAACCAATGCATCTGCAACTTGCTTGGATGTTTCATAAACTTACTGTCCTAGAGTAACACTAAGTCACCTTGCTAAAACTGTTTGTTTTTTATGTGGCGATCATGCCATGCCTTCTGAAGGTCCTTCTCTACCCCTTGGTGAAAGCCAGCGATAAATCGATCCTCTTCTAGCTCCACCAATTGTGCTAGACGCTTATCTAATGCTACGACATCATCCAAACTGTAATAGCCGCAATGCGTAGACTTGTGACAATATACTCCATTGGCATAATTGCTTCCTTCCCATATACCATATTGAAAGGAGTCTGACCAATCAATCATTTACATGTAGTGCGATAGGCCCATAATACCACTGGAACTTTCAAATCCCAGTCATTGCGGTTTGCATTGCACACCTTTGTCAATGCATGCTCCAATACCTTGTTAAAAGCCTCCACCGTTCCATTCGCCTGTGGGTGATAGGGTGTACTCTTCTTATGTTGTATCTGCAATTCCTCCATCAATGTGCTGATAGTGCGATTAAGAAAGTGGCTACCTTGATCACTCAGCAATATCTTGTGGTAGCCGAAACGAGTGATAATGTGATCAAACAAAAATCGAGCGGCTGTTGCAGCAGAGCAATCAACTACAGGCACTGCCTCAGCCCATCGGGTCAAATACTTTGTTGCTGTAATGATGTATCGCGCACTCGTATGTTTCCTTGGTGGATTAATCGGTCCAACAAAATCCACAGCCCATTTCTCGAACGGTTGCAATGTTACCTGAGGTAGCAACGGCATCTCATCTCGTCTGGATGGCTTGCCAATTCGTTGACAAACATCGCAAGATCGCGCATAGTCTGCCGCATCGTTATGTAATGTAGGCCACCAAAATTCTTGCGCGTAGTATTTTCCTGGCAGTCGCCCGACCGCCATAATGTCCTCCCACAAATCCACCATGTGCCTTAGCCAATATCTGCGCCTGCTCATGTGGAAGGACACATCTGCACAATATCTCATCGGCACCCAATTTATACAAATCTCCCACGATCAGTTGAAAGTCAGTAGCCTTAACGACCAATTGCTTCTTCTAAGTAGTGGTAAAGTCATCGGGCGCGGTGTCGGTCACCAGAAACTGAAGGATGTCATCGAAGTAGTGATTAGGAGTGGCAACGTGAAATAGTTGGGCATTCGAAAACCCATCGTCGATATTAGTCGATTCCTCCCCTGTATCAATCCGTGACAAATGATCTGGTCCAGCATTCAACCGTCCCGGCTTCACAACAACGTCAAAATCAAACTCCTGAAACAACAATAGCCAGCAACAGATATTCCCCCCCAACACAGGCTTATTGACCAAGTATTTCAAAGCAGAATGATCAATGAACATTTTAAAATGGCCACCCAACAAATAATGCCTAAATTTCTGTAGCGCGTAAACCATGGCCATACCTTCTCGTTCTGTGGTAGTGTAATTACGTTCTGCAGAGGACAGCTTCCGACTGGAAAAAGAAATAGGATGATCAATGTCGCCTTCTCCTGGTTGAGCCAATACAACCCCTAAAGCAACTGATGAAGCATCAACATGGACATGGAATTCCTTACTCCAGTCTAGAAAGATCAGGATCGGTGCCAATGCCATCTTCGCCTTGAGCGTTTCAAAACTAGCCTGGCATTCCAGGTTCCACTGGAATGTCACATCCTTTTTCAACAACTTCTCCGTAGGGGCCGTAATTGCAGCATAACCTCTGATAGACTTGCGATAATATCCTATATGACCCAAGGTGGTGTGCAGCTACTTAACAGTGGTCGGCGGTTCTAACCCCAAAATAAGAGCAATTTTGGCTGGATCAACCAACAATTCCCGCTTACACACGATATGACCCGGCAGTATTCCAAAGGGTGCACAAAATATACATTTCTTAAAGTTCAGCGATATTTGGTGCTGTCGGCATCGCTCAAGCATTAACCGTAGATTGGCCAAATCATCACGAATCAAGCCATAAACAGTCCAATCATCCACATATACCTGTAGAAACTTCTGAATAAAATCTTTGAATGTGGCAATAACGACCCAGGAAAATATCACAGGTGCATTCTTCAGACCAAAGGGCATGACTGTGTACTGAAAGCAACCCCATTCAGTAACAAAGTTGTCTTATGGCGTTCTTCCTTGGCAATGCGAATTTGATGGTAGCCAGAGAATCCATCAGTGAAAGAGTACATCTCCTAGCCACCCACTCCTTAAGTACTTCATCAGTAAATGGGGTCGGAAAGGGGTCATGCAAGCAGGCATCGTTCAACTTCCGCAAATCAACAAAAATGTGCACTTCGCCTGTTTTCTTGTCTTGCACCACCATAGGACTAATCCATTCTGACTCTTCCATAGGTTCGATAATACCAGGATCCAGCATCTGATCAAGTTCTGCCTTGATATTTTCTTTATGTCACGGATTTAGCCGATAAGGTCGCTGTCGGACTGGCTTAGCATCCAGTTTCAATGGAATCCTCATCTCTCCTAAATCACCCAAGATTCCCTTCATTTCGGAAAACATCATGGGAAACACGTCCTGAAACTCAGCAATAACTCAGTAACTTACTCATCATCTCATCATCCCAATAATCCCCAACATTAGAAAACTTAGGAGTATCCTCAATGACGATATTCGTTTTGCAAAGCTGCAACAGCTGATTGAATGGATTACTTGGTGCAACAGGTGGGACCACATCGCGACTTCCTTCGGATTCGTGGATGTTGATATTTTGGGGATCATCATCATCCTCTGGCCCTCCACTGACATTGAAGCACTCCATGAGAGACTGCATCTAACTATGGGTGTACAGATGAACAGGGCAGACCATCGGAACAACCTGAAATATCACATCGCGGATGAGCTACAGGGCATTATGGACATCAGGGTTGGCATCCGCAAATGTGAAGGTATGAGTGAAACTCTCCCCATGTTGTAATGTCACGGCTCAACTCGGCTGCAGTATACCGCAAGTGTGGTATCTCCTCCAAAGTATGGACAAAAGCATGAACCCACTCATCTCTAGGTCACGTTACCCACAATCGTTGACACTCCATCACATGATCACCGGGATCAGTTTGACCATCATACTTGTCGGTGTGATAAATCTTAGTATTGCCAAATCGAACCGTCATCAACCTGCGACACTGTGTTTCCCACTAGCGTGCTGGAGCACCCTTCAGTGCTTCCTCCAAGGCCAGCAATCGCTGGGGTTCTGAGACGCATTCTTCAAGTTCTGCCAAAAAGTTAGTGAGGTCAGGAAACCCATCATAGACAGGAAGTGTGACTGTTTCTATCGCAACCCGACATAGGGATTGCATAACTAAGCCACATTTCTGGAACGGTACTTCATGCATCTGGTTCTTCCAGTTCTCTAATGCATCATCAAAGTCGGAAGACGCAAAACTCTTGCTGTGCCACTCTAGCTCACCGTGGATCGTGGGATGAATGTAGTCCTTAGAAATATTAAATGCATGATCCCAGCCAATGTGATCGACATCTTTGACAAGCTCAACATATCGGCGTCCTTCAGCTAGATCCAACGGAGCGATGACTCGAAAATCACAATTCTCAAAAGTCATCATGTGCTTCTTGAAGTTGATTACAGCTCCACTATCGTTAGCCCATCCTATCCCCAATAATGTAGGATAGGAGCTTCCTCCATCAACTACTTCAATGACGTCAAAATCAGCATAAGTCTTCATGCCCTCAATATCAATCGTGAGCCGTGAAACCCGCCCAATCGATGTAACCTTCGCATGGTTATCCAACTGGATCTGCACAGGAGACCAACTCAATGGGGGACTCCCCATCTTCTGCCATGCCTGCTTGGTTAAGATGTTAACATCCGAACCAAGGTCAAGAATCACAGAGTCAACATCATAGTCACCAATCTGAATATTCATTCACATTTCCTTGCCAGTCTTCCGTCGCTGTAAGGAGTTTATTGCCGACTCCTACCGTCCTTTCAAAAATCGCTGCAACCATCCCTCAATCTCACCGAGGGCAGCCGGGTCTCATGCCAATGACAGACAGCTTTCAAGGAACTTCTGCAATATCCCTAGTGGTGGTCGATCGGTGTCTAATGTGGTATAAAAGACAGGCGGCATATCGCAAACAACATCCTTACCACGATCCTTCTCCAAAGTGTGACGTGCTTCCAGGAACGTCTCTCGCTCTGCATCAATGTCAAAATTTACCGTCTTCTGACCAGCCAAGCGAATGAGTGGTCGCGAACCATCTTCCCCAGTCATCTTGCCTCCATGAGTGACAGCAGCCACCGAAGCATCTTGTGGTCGCGGTTCTGCAGAAATAGTCACAATATTGGCACCCTGTGTGTGGTTCTGCTGCAGGTTCCCTGGTTGATTTACGTTTGGATTAGCGTTCGGCGGTGGTCGCGGGGGCTGGTTCTACACTAGGTGTTGCACTAGGTTCTGTACCAGTTGTTGTAATGGGTTTTGTAGCTGCGGAGTGTTCCCAGCCTTCCATCTTGCAATCAACTGTGGACAATTCTCGACTGTATGATCATTACCGGAACAAAACGTACACTGATTCTGTAGCAGTGGGCAGTCGTGCTGATAATGTCCCCATACCACACAGTGGTAACATTGAACAATTCCACGACCACCTCGGCCTCCTCATCCATGACCAAATCCACCACCGCATCTACCCCTGTATCCTCCTCGATAGCCGCCCTACTGTTGATACTGAGGTTTGTTAAACTGTTGTTGCATGGGTGCTAGCGACATCCCTTGACCTTGCGATACATACTGTGGTTGTTACACATACTGAGGCTGCGGGGGGCTCATTGGTGTATATTGCGGTACGAACTACTGTAGTTGTTGTTGTTGCAATACAAACTAGATTTGTGGTTGCGGTTGAGCTACCTGCGGCTGTAGCGGTGCAGTGCACTTATCATCTTTGACATAGAATGCATCACACATTCTCTTCTGTAGAAACCCATATGCATGGCAATCCTTGTCATCATGACCCACCGACTTGCAGAATGTGCAATAAATATTTCATGGGGTTGTCACAATTTTCTGCATATACGGGCAACTATCATGACCGTGCCCAAATACCGAACAAACATGACACCACGGCATACTGCCACCATTCAATGGATTGGGTGCACTGGACACCAAATAATTACGAAAATCTGGGCAATCATCTTTCGTATGTCCCTCTCGTCGACATCGCATACACCATACTTCATCGCGATGTTCCTTGTTCTTCTTTAAATCTTGCAACTGTATAGTCAGGTTGGCAAGCTGCATCTGAATCTGTGACATCCCAACTGCATTATCTCCAATCGGCGACGCCTCCAATCGCATTGCAATATCTAGAGCTTTGTTAGGCATCGATATGTTTTACTGCATCAACGGCAGTCGAATGTGGGGTAACAGTGCCGCAATGAACCATTCTTTATGTTGGACAGCGCTCATATCGAAACTAACCTTTTCCATCCTTGTCTTGAATCGTTGGTCGAAATCCCACACTGTCTCATTGGGATACTGCTTAATTTCCTTCAGTTCAGTAATATATTGAGCCTTCGACTTAGGCCATCTAAATTCAGTAATCATCCCATCCTGAATCTCATCTAGGGACTTCTCTGGGGTCCCGGTAGGGACTAAAATGAACTTCATGAACCAATCCAAGGCACGACCTCATAGAGTCGTGGCTAACTATCCTTTCTTAGTATTGTCATCAATGATCTGTTTCACGGTCCAGACCGCTTCACACAAAAACCAATACTGTTCTGGGTTGTCTGTCGCACTTCCATGGAACAATCGTAGCTTAGCATCATCACCTGCCATCTTGGGCTTCCTTCCTCATATCGCTGCGCTACTACCAATTAACTTCTGCAATATTGATGAACTTGGCGGTGTCGAAGTATTATTTCTTGTGTGTTGAGAGTCAATGAGCAGAGGGGTGGGTATGTTTGTGTCGGGGTTTGGTCCTGCCTCTACCCTGGGCGTAGCCTGGTTGTTCCTGTCAAGACTGTGAGGTCGCTTCGTCCCATGTGGCCTTCCTTCATGGTCTTGCAGTCTGATCGCAGCAGGACCTTCTCCTATCCTCTATCTCTTTTCCTGTTGGAACCTTGTTCCTCCCCTCATAAGGCCACTTTCTTCCTTGGCTTCGCTCACAGTCTCCTCATGGTCTGCACCCATCTACCCCTTTACCATTCCTTCGACCGCCCCCTGACAGTCATGATACCCACGGCATCTACCCACCAGGCTGCTCACTAATCAAGGTGCATCTTCAATATACCTTTCTCACAAATTAGCATCTTAATCGACAGTTGGAGTGACAGCAAAAACCATCCCTCGATCTGTCAAAGAAGTATCTTTCAGCTTCACTATAGGATTTCTTCGTGCCGACCGCAAATTCCGTGATATATCCTTCCAAGATGCTATCAAACCAAACTTCAACAGCCCGCGATGCCTTATTATCGACTTCCTGCAGCTCCTGGATCAACTTCGGGGTCCAAGTCATTGGTTCACCACCTTGGAAATTTCTCTTTTGGAAGGTCAGCTTTGATAACCACTCATACAAAACAACCGAGAATTCAGAGAAGAACCACTCGTGTAGACCGTCGTGAATATATCTTCCCAACTAGTGACCTACCGCTAGTCACTTGTTCCGACTTTCCTTTTCAGCAAATTCCCGCAATCTCTGATCAAACCAGCTCTGTATCTCCGGCTTCATTGGATGCCACAACATGGCCTCCTCTTACTCTGCACACAGTCCCGGAAACAAAACCATTTTTTGACCAAGTCGCGACCTCACAGTCGACAGGGGTGCACCAACTTTCGACACGTACTGCAATCTCCCTAGGCACTGGCCCGGGCAAGTTTGAGCCCACCCAGCAACACCTGCAGAGCGGATGAGGTCTCACCCGAGGCGTCCAGTAAGAGCAGACGAAAGCATGCTTCCGCCAAGGGAGTAGGCACATTGTGGCACTATGATACTAACAACAATTCTAAGTATTCATCATGAAGTTATAGCATATCACTTTAATCGCAGCATTTGAAATTACAGTAAACAAATATCTATAACATACTATTGCGGCATCCACATCATAGCAACATAAACAGATAATTGCATTAAGACAAGACAATAACATAAGTCTTGAGCAACATTACACACATATTGCACCAAATCATCATCTTTATAATACTGTGGCAAACCAAAAGCAGTACATGAATCTCTGCGCAACTCCCGCATTATATCTCTATCAATCTCCACATATAGCTCTATCTCACTCTTCTATCCATCGACTCTCTCCTAACACTTACAATTCTCATCTATTTATAGGCTTCTGCCAATTACAATACTTGTCCACTTACCTAACCGACACTTGTGGACAATCGACTAACTAACTCGGTCTAATGACCCAAAAACCCGCATACCGCGGTACAATTGACTCGATATTACAAAATACATGCCCCAAAACCCGCCATCTGCGGTATACTTGACTCAATATTACAAAATACATGGTCCAAGTGACCCAAAACCCGCCAACTGCGGTATACTTTGGCACCAAATACTCCTTCCGCACCTTCATCCAATGTGTCGCAACGTCGGCGGCACCGCAACACATCCTCATCAAACCGCCTGCCAACAAAATGAAATATTAGCAATTTTGGAAATGATTGCAAATTCTGGAAAATTTTGTCTAAGTTCGAATGAAAGACTGAAAGAAGATCTGAAAGACGGTCTAAACGAAAGGTGCGAATGGTCGTCCGAATGACAGTCTGGATGACAGAAATGTTAAAAACTATGAAAATAAACAAGCTAAATGAATTTAGCGCCATTTGGTTTATGCATATTAGTCTGCGGTGTAAGCAAAGCAGTAAATAAGTTGTTTAAATTTGAAATAACAGGAAGCAACTACACTCATTTGCATCTAAGTAAATAAACCATTTTCTATTGCATAATAAAACAAAGCTGAAAGGTAAACAAATCTAATCTACAACTACAGTAACACTCACAGAGCTAAATCTGATTATAAACTGGACTTGAAATATTGAACTAATTAAATTCTATCTAATTGCAATGGAAAAGATAAAAGGCAAGCTGAAAGAAACTATGCATGACTGGTCATTTTAAATTCTAAAAACATAAAGTGTATTAACAACAAGAAATATATTACAGGAAATAGTAAAAAAAAATTAAAAAAAAACCATCTACAGAAAGACCAAGTTAAATATATATACTAAAAATGAAAACTACTTATCTGTAGAAAAGAAATAAGGAAAATATACACAATGAAAAACCTCTGGCTGTTGATGGGCCCTTCTCAGCAATCAGGGATTGTGTCTAACTCAGATCATTCACCAACAAAACAAGAATTTACTCATCAATAGATCAAATCAGAGACTTTCTATTAAACTGAATCAAAGGTTACACAACATTTTTCCATAGCTCTACGCCTGTGTTTCTCAACCTAAGATGTCTTTATATAGTTTTTACAATGGGAGAGAAGGTCGACCCTTTCAGTTTTCAACCTCTCTAAAAATAGGAGGTCTTAATAGCTACAGGAATGGTCCATTAAATCGCACAGACCGTTTTCCTTCTTCTATGGGCGTTGATTCTCTTTGACGTGGGCAGTTAATGCATTGTCAGGCTGGGCGAACAAGAACACAGATATTCTAGAATGAGGGCTCACGAACCATGAGGGACATGTTGCCAACAAAACCCACGTCATGGTTTTTGTCTTTAGTGCCCCAGAATATTCCAACCAACAAATCCGCGAGTGCGAACGAAGAGCTGAACGATGGTCCGAATGCAGCTGGGCTTCTTGGACGTGAACACGCATCTGATTGAGAGTCTATTTGAAAACCATAGCATGTAGAATGAAATCTATTTTCCAAACAAGTCAAGAAATGCTAGATTAATGTTAATAAACCACAAAATGATGATAATCAATTAAGATTTATGACATATTCAAATGTATTCATACCTGAGTTCAAATGGTGGTCTAAATGGAAAGAAGTATGACTTATCATATCAAAAATAGTGAAAATAATGCCAACATAGCACGTTTAATGATCAAAAGTGATGACAAAATTGGGCATCAACAAAGTATCTGTCGAGCCACCCTTTTCAACGCTAAATGAGATATTATCTCGAAATGCTTCGGGCCAAAAATAGCTTTGGACGCAATCATTTTGGGGTGAAAATTAAAAGTACCCCTATACATAGTGGTCAAAATATCAAATATTTAAGTGTTAAGGTGTTCAAGGACAATATTGAAGCCTACTCCCATCACTTCGATGGAAAAAAAAAAACCAGACTCGACCTTTTCGAAGGAAAACTGGGTTTGGATTCGATCATATTGGTGCAAGATGGGATTTTGTTCTGACCATTTTGGTGCAATTATTAATTTTTCCGTGATCATTTCAGCACAACATTGTGTTTTTCTCCGACCGTTTCAGCAGCAAAATAACTTTTGTTCCAACTGTTTCGGCGCAACTTCTTGTTTTGCTCCGAAACATTAAAACTCAAAAAAAATTCTAAGTATAAAATTTTATATGGGAAATCAAACTCCAAAAATACTTTGGAGATATAAACAACCAAAATCAAACACAAAGTCAAAATTTAAACTTAAGATATAAGGAGGGGTCCTAAATTGCAAAATTTGGGGAAGGGGTTGTAGCAACAACATGTTGATGAGTGGTCAAATATACCCATAAACATGGTTCCCTTTGAGTTGAGGGCCATTGTGATAAGGTTATACGAGAATTCCATTGGAAATTTTAAGAACATGGAGGGTTAGTTGAAATATATTATTGAATTTAAGTAAGGTTTCCCCCTCTCCCATACTCTTTCATCATATACATTGATAAACTAGAATTTTGTTTAAAAGAAGTAGGTTGCATTGGCACTACATTAGAAAGAATAATCATCATCCTTCTTCTCTATGCATAATTCTCGACCCTTTCGATTCTTTGAATGATAAGTTCCTTATATTTTCTAAATCATTCGCATCATTGGTTTTTTCACAATATAGAGGATATTCCATCCTCGTGACATGTATCTTTTAGCTAAGAAATTATTGATAATAACGATAAATAGGAGTATTTCTCAAATTTTGAAACCTATCGGTGAACAAGGCATCCTTATTCAATCTTTGTGTAGGTATGACTTCATTGAATTTCCCCATAAAATAAAATTCTTCATAGAATTGAGTTTGAAGAGTATCCCAACTCCTTATTTGTCTTCTAGCTTCTTCATCTAAGCCAGGATTTTGGAATGGGTTCCATGTTTTTTGTTAATTTAACCTATGATAGGGAAGCTCAATAGATCATCAACGTACTACTCCTAAGGTACAGAGTCTAGATGAAAAACAAGCACAACATTCACTATTTCTTCAATCAAGAAAGAACTAGGGTTTGAATCCAAAACACATGCCTGGACAAATGAAGTTTGATCCAAGCTTTAAGCTTCAATCCTTGAGTCCACAATCCACGATCCCATATGATAAAAATACAACAAAAAAGATACCTTCCTCAAATATTTTGACTATATAAACATGAATAAACTAGCATTAAACTCATATATAACCAAGATATGAAATATTGACTTAACTAGATTCACAAAATAGACAAATCATTTGATGGGAAAGAAAATCTATGTATTATAATCAGCAATGGTAACTAGATATACCTGCACTGTTGAAACATGATCCTAGGCTCATTGCTTCTCTTCCTTCAAAGGATATTTCTCCAGCATATCTTTACTAAAAAATGGTTCTCCCTTTCTCAAGTCCCTCTCCTTGTATGTATAGAAAGGTATGAGAGGATAGGCTCGAAAGGTAAATGGTTAGGGTAACTACCATAACTATCTTTGATTCAATTCTTTAATACATTGATAAAGGGTCAATGTATATAATTTCATCATATACATTGATAAACTAGAAGTTTGTTTAAAACAAGTAGGCCGCATTGGCACTACATTAGCAAGAATCATCATCATCCTTGTTCTCTATGCATAGTGCTCAACCCTTTCGATTCTTTGAATGATAAGTTCCTTATATTTTCTAAATCATTCATATCATTTATTTTTTCACAATATAAAGGAGATTCCATCCTCGTAACATGTATATTTTAGCTAAGAAATTATTGATGATAACAATAGATAGGAGTATTACTCAAATTTTGCAACCTATCGGTGAACAAGGAATATTTGGCCAATCTTTGTGTAGGTATGACTTCATTGAATTTCCCCATAAAATAAAAGTCTTCATAGAATTGAGTTTGAAGAGTATCCCAACTCCTTATTTTTCTTCTGGCTTCTTCATCTAAGCCGGCATTTTGGAATGGGTTCCAGACCATTAATAAATTTGTGAAACCATAGATTAAGTTTGATTCCTTCCTTTATAACAAGAGTAGATCACTCTCACCTTTGGAAGAGGTAGAAGGGTTGAGAGTTGTGTGAATATTATGTTGGAAATTTTTTATGTAGTGATATGTGAAAGTCATGATAATTTATAAGGATTATGTTAATATTATACATCATGGGAGGTGATACTGTAGACATGATAGTCATATCAATATGGTTGTGAAGCCATAAATAAATATCATTTCCATAGGATATTATAATCCAAACTAATTTGTAATATTATAGTCACACCTTGCTAGATTTGTTGATATATCTTGGTTGATATATCATGAGAGAGCATAATAGTAGAAGGGCATATCGTAGCTTAACTAAAAGAGTATCTAAGAAGGAAGCATTTTAAATATTGGAATTTGTAAATTCAGTTCACATTTAATATCTATTCAAGAAATTACACTCTCTCATAAGAAAATCTCACACAACTAGTCAAAGACACAAAAATTATGCACAAGAGTAGATTTATGTATTAACTTATCATGAATAAAATACATCAGCCAACCTTAATACAGTAATAGGATGTTGTTAAATAAATTTACAACAGTAATTTGAATGGATAAAGATTCCAAAAGAATCTTCACTTCATCAGACTTGCTAAAAATGCTCATCCCCCCTAGGTTGCAAGTAGACTTTCCAAAACTCTCCAAAAGCTCATGAATTTCCTAATTAGTGATATGAAGGTGATGTATGAAGGGAAAAAATTCCAAATACAAAGTTTGGAAGGAAAAGTCATTAAGGAAAGTCTTGGGTGCAAAAAACAAGTTTCCTAGGTAGACTAGATTTTCCCCATAGGTAAAAAGCACTAAAAAGCACTAAAACTCAGAAAATGCACCTTTCCTAGCTAAATATTTTCCAGAATCTTTTAGGAAAGTGCCCAAGTGGCCTAGATGGCTTGTGGTCCACACCTTGGATGTATTTGATCCTTCCATGTCTCCTTGTGGTCCACACAATGGCAATTTCCTAGTCTATTACATAGAATTAACCAAAAATGATTAATTAATGCATATTATGTAATTACATGACATGGTAGGAAGACTTAATTATTCCAACAAGAATGAGTGATGGAGATAAAAGTGGTGGTCTCATATTTTGTACTATTATTTTTTCATCATTTCTATAAACCCTAATAGAAAACATCATTCCATAAATGTTAATGTGGCTAAAAGGTTTCAAGTGCCCAAAAAGCACATTAAAAGCACACAGATTGATGGTGAAAATGTTCATTTTTTTAAATATTTGAAGATTACTATGGACAACTATGTGTTACATTCAAATTGTCATGTGATAGATATGGATAATGTGGATATTATTTTGGATATCCTTGGATGAAATTAGTGGGTACAGTTAATAATAATTTGGAAAAGAATTTTTTGAATCTTTGGTATAAGAAAAATAAAATTGCATAGCATAATATTTATCTTACTAAAGGGCTCAAGGGGGAACATGAAAAATTCCTTGCATGTAAAATAGTTGAAATTTCTATAAACACAATAGATGAAGATCCTAAATATTAATCATAAGAAGTGTCTACAAAAGCACATGAAGAAAATCCCCAAGAAGGGAATAAATGGAAAGAAGAAATAAAGGCGATACATGTCTTAAAGGAACCACATGTTATAGAGTCAAATATAAAAGAACCAATAGTTAAGGTTGTTTTATATAATCCCCCACTCAATATGATGAGACGCAGGTCATTAAGGAAATGACATGAGAATTGACAAACTTATTATGGAGAAACATGGAACCAAAAAAACAAAATATGGGCTCACATGGAGAACCAACAATAATTCATGGAGATACCATAGTAGAAAAACAACAACACATAACCAAAGGACAAACCATAATCAAGCTCAAGATGGAAAGTAAATAGTTGGATCCCATGTTCACATTTCACTAGGTTGGACGGATGCTTGTGCTTGGTACTAGTTGGTTACATTGCTTAGTAGATCATATTGTATGGATTCCTCCCATACTTCGAGGATGAAACATGCGAAGTGGGATTTAATGTAATGTACCTAGGGAGGGTAATATGGGGTACCTAGGGATTTAACTAAGAGGATGATGCTATGCATTGAGTTCATGATTATTAAATAAGGCCCATATAGTGTGAAAATGAACAATTTCAATAAGGCTTACTACAAGGTTCTCCCTACTAGAATGTTCCTTCTCTAGAAAGTATCTGGAGGGTTCCTACTACTACAAAGTTCCTTCTATAGAAAGTACCTAGAAGGTTTGGATAAAAATTATATAAATAAGAAGAATCAATGTAATGAGATGTCTTGTAAAAGTGTATTGGATGTAATAATAGAAGAAAACATAGCCTATGAAGTGATTCCTTCCCCAAAGAATACTTAATGGTGTTACCCTACATTAAGGTTATTCTCTACATTATTGTGTCATTATCTTGTTGTATTTTGAGTGGATGCATTTGTATAATTTGTAAAGTTTAAGGGATTATATTTTTTGTGATTAAATTGTTGTTTAAACAGCACAACAAATTCATCAAATGGATATGAATACAAGATTTTTGGATGGTGATTTGAAAGAGATTGTCTACATGTCTTAACAAAAATGTTTTTTTTTTGTGAAAGGGTTAAGAACATAAGGTATGAAATATCACACCTTTGTATGGCGTAAAGAAATCACCTTGTGCATGGTATGAAAAGCGAACTGAGTGTCTTTTTAAGATCAATTTCAAGCAATTTAATTTTGATGCAGTGTAACTTTGTTTTTCAAGCAAGATAGCAAAATGGTTGTATATGTTGTGGTGTATGTAGATGATATTTTGATAACATGGAATAATGAAGCATATATTGCATCCATAAATAAATAAATGAAGGGTTTTGAGATGACGTATATGGGACAACTTCACTATTACTTTGTTATTTAAGTGACTCAAAATACAAGGTATGTATTCATCTCCCAAGAGAATTACATTGGAGAACTGTTGATTAGATTTGGTATGCTTGATTGTAATTCTTTTTCTACTCCAATGGAACAAAATTTGAAACTAACATCTAATGAAGGGAATGAATTTGAGGATGAAACTACATATATAAACACCTTATGGGGTGTCTTGTCTACCTTACCACTACTGGATTAGATATTTAATTTGTAGTTGTGATCCTTTCTAGGTTCATGCAAAAACCTTGTGAAGGACATCTATGTGTTTCAAAGAGAGTTCTAAGGTACTTGAAGGGAACTTAATACTTTGGGATCAATTTAAGGTGGACTAATTAAAATTAGTTGGATATATAGATTCGGACTTTGATAGGGATAAGGAGAATGGAGTGTTTACTTTAGGATATCTCATGAGTCTTGGATCAATAGTTATATCTTGAATATCACACAAACAATCCATTTTGATAAATTCCACTACAAAGTCAACGTATGTGGTTTCTATAGAAACAACAAATGAGATTGTGTGGCTCAAAAAGACATTGGAGGATTTATAGGAGAAATAGGCCAATGCTACTCCACTTTTGATTGACAACACTTATGCAATCAAGTTGGCGAAAAATCCTTGATTCCATGATTAAACAAATCACATCAACAGGATTTACCATGTGATTTGACATCATGTAGATGCTAATACCATTCACTTGTTAGATACATTGTTCCACAAGTGAGAAAATGGCAAACATATTCACAAAAGGACTTAAAAGATAAAATTCTGAAATAGTTTAGAAAGATGCTTGGACTCACAAACACTCTCTCAGATTAAGGTGGGGAATGTTGTTGATGTATATGTAACTTCAAAATGTATTTCATATATGTATATTGTACTCCTATAGAGATGGTATTATTCCTCTATACGGAAGTGTCGTCATTTATATTGTAAGTGTCATAACTTCTACTTGATGGGTTATTAGACCACCTTGTTGGGGTTGGCCTTGTATAAGTCATGTGGGGCGAACAGTTATTAGACAACACTATTAGGGGTCGGCCATGTGGGTCAAAGGATTATTAGACTACCCTATTGGGTGTTGGCCCAGTCAGCATTATGTTATGTGGTTAAGTTAAGGCCGACCTAGTAAAGGTTATTAGGCAAGTCAATTCAAGTATAAATAGAGAGCGGGAGGCACTCTATTTCATCATTCTATTCTCTCTCACACTCTCGGGAGAGTGGAACACTTGTGGAGGAGGAGAAGCTGCTACTAGGAGATGTCTATCTCTTATGCTTGGGTTGTATCATTTCTCTTTCTATCTCTGAGGAAGTTATTGGGGTTTTTCTCCTTTATGGTTTTCCCCAAGTAAACTCTGTGTCTCTTGTGTGCTTGCATTATTGTGTTCATGATTGATATGCTGTAGATATGTTGTACATGTTGTTCTCTCAGTTAATATCCTAGATCAGATTGAAGTAAATTATGAAAAATTAACATGGTATCAGAGCTAGCCTGAAAGAAGGCATGGTATGGCATGTATGACACTTGTTGCACTTACGATGCTAGGGCTTGATATAGCAAAAACCAGTCATCATATCACTTTCGCTATAAATAAATTTTGGCAACATTTCAGGGTCTGAAAATCGTATAGGGAGAAGCTAAGATCCCCATGTACCTTGTGTCCAAAGAAAAACCTCTAATTCGTTTTACTTTGTGATTTATGATCTGTACAATATAGGGTTTCTACCTCTTCCAGATCTCAGTCATAAACATGTGACCTTGGAAAAAAGGTCATACCTTGGGCTAGGAAGCTCCAAATCAAATTTAGTAAAAAATGGCAGGTAGTGCACGGACAATAATTTCTCAGGTAATGTTTTTAGAGGCCGAAACATAACCAGTGACATGTGGCATGATGTACAAGTCCGCTCTCTTGTTTTATCCCATAAACAGGTCACGTTGTGACACTTGGCATAACTCTCTCTCAGACAATCCATTTTAGGTCAGACCTATGGGGTTGGAAAGATGGCAGATCGGGCTATCAAAGGAAATGTTTTCAGACCCTGTGGATCGAAAATTTTGGACTTACACCATAAACAATCAGGTACATATTTCTATCAAAACATAATTTGTTTTTAGCGCCTTCATTGATGGCTTCTGGAATTTAGGGTTTCAGAGAAAGTTGGAATTTTTGTAATCAGAGACTACGGCTGAATGCTACTCATAAAAATCAAAATTTAGAGTCCAAGATCAGAATTTTTGGTTGGGCAGAAGGTCGGGCTTGATCAGACCCTAGTTCGGGACTTTGATCGAAAAAGTGGAAAATTAGGGCTTCTGCAAAAATGGAAATTTTTGAAATATGTGACCACGGCTGGAAGCTCCTCAGAAAAATAGAAGCTTAGAGCTTTGGATTGAACCTTTTGATTGGGCAGAATGGGTGGCCTTTATCAAACCCTAGTTCGGAGTCATGTCCAGTGAATCCAGAAGTTTCAAAGGAAAATTTGAGGGTTGAAACTTTGCAGTTTTCAAATTATGAGGATACCAGCTTGATCAGCTATTAAGGCACTTATTTCTATCATTTCAGAAGTTTGAATTTTTAGGGTTTCTATGACAAACCCTAATCCATCTCTAGATCCAGTTCCTGCAAATCAAGTGGATTGGGTTAATCCTAGAAGAGAATGGATTGGTCACCTGCATAAGTGAAGAAGTTCATGTTTTAGAGGGAGATGAGGCTAAGGCCTTACATAAGAATATTACAAACAATCTCGACAGGTATGACTCATCCAGGTATGTTTCAAGATTTGTTCATGATTAAGTTTATGGTATGTTTGTCTTCATGTTATTACGGTTAGTACAATCTTGATTAAATTTAGACTTGTCGTATCACCTTAATAAAATTATGAATGCATGATAGAAGATACTCATTGATTAGGGTGTTGACACTTATGATTGTACTAATGCATTATGGTGTTGTATGAGGTTTATGTTGTCCGCTAACATCAAAGGTACACCAATAAAGACAAATCATGATCATGATGACATGAGGACAAAGATTCATCCATTGTCATGAATCACTTAGAAGATCTATTTGCGAGGTATGTATAACTTGGTTCTGTAATGGTTAACCTATGAGATATGTAGGTTACTAGCACAAGTCATTGAAGAGAACAAGAAGACATCATGTGGGTATGTTAGACATAACTAGCTAACAAACCAATCCAGGTATGTTTTTTTTATATCAAGTTAGAATCCTACCTTGTGTTAGGATCCCTTATATAAGTATACTTGGTATGATTGGTTATGTTTATTCATAAAGTTAGAAATGTAAGTAATTAAGGGTTCATGCATTTTATGTCTCTTATCTTGATTGATGATTTAACTAACCAGAAGAGTCCTATGATCAAATAAGAATATGCATGATTAAAAGAAGACTTCCCTGAAATCTTGAATACTAATGTTTATTATATGTGTTTGAAATGATCATGAATATACATGTTTAAGATTATTGTGTTTTGATAGTATTAAGATTATACTAATGAATGTGTGATTATGTATGAGACCTCGAGGATAACACAATGATGATACTAATAAGCATGCATAGTGATTAAGTATGGATATAAGTTCAAGGACAGGTAATCCAGGAAGCAAAGATCAAGAGGGAGCACACTCCAATTGTTCCTGCAAGGAAGCAAAGATCAAGAAGGAGCACACTTCAGTACTTTCTGCAAGGATGCAGATATTCAGAGGGAGTTGACCACTTCTCACATTAGAATGGAGTTGCAAAAAAGAAGCAAAGAATGAGAGGGAGTCAACCCAACAAACAAACAAAGATAAGTATTTGAATTATCATTCCTTGCATATTTTATTGTTTAAATAATACTGTTCAATAATGTATATACTCTTGTTCCTAGAATTAGGTTGTGTATTATGCCTATTAGAATAGTTGCATTGATAAACAGTATACTACTAATATACATGGGTAAGTGGCCTATGGAACTGTACAACATTCCATTGCTACTTATCTAGAATGAAACCTCTTTGCTGACATGTTGGGAGTTGTGCACACTCTTAACAATGTTCTGGTAGAGATTGGAAGGCATCTAGAAAGTTATGGGATATGGATAAATGTTGTATTGAAGCATTGGATAAGATAATTGCATGACTGTATGACATATTTCTTTATGTGTAAGAATTTGTTCTGAAAACTATGAGATGTTTTCTAATCATGCAATTTTACTTGTTGTGTAGGAAAGATCGTATACCATCACCTACAAAAGAAGGACTACAACATTTGTTCAGCAACAAAGTTATCTATTGAAAATATTGAAGATATTGAAGTTTCCAGGATCTGGGAAGAATGCCATGATCAAGGAGTACCAGTCAATAATGGAGATGTTTGGGATGCAGTCCTAAGACTTGAAGGGGAGTCTATAGTGACTTCCAAGAGGATCTACAAGATCAAGCATGATGCAGGTGGTAGCATAGAGACTTTTGCTCATGTAGCCAGATACACTTCCATTAGATCTGTACTTGCTCTGGCTGCAGTGATGAAAGGGAAGATACACCGGATGGATTTCAAGACTGCTTTCTTGAATGGTGTAGTTGAAGAGGAAGTGTATGTGGAGCAGCCACTCGGTGTTGAAACACATGACAAGGAGTCATATGTGTGCAGATTGAAGAAATCCTTGTATGGCTTGAAGCAAGCTCCCAGAACTTGGTATGGTAGGATGGACAGTTTCCTATCTAGTTTGGGCTTTACCAAGAGTAAAGAGGATTCCAACCTTTACTACAAGGTTGAGGAAGGAAATCATGTGATACTACTCCTATATGTGGATGACCTATTTTTAACAGGAGATGATAGATTGATTGCCGATACAAAGAGGAAGCTTGCTGCCGAGTTCGATATGAAGGACTTGGGGATGATGCACTATTTTCTAGCTATGGAGGTGTGGCAGAGTGCAGATGGGATCTTTCTTGGACAAGGGAAGTATACAGTAGATATCCTGAAGAGGTTCGGGATGATGGATTGCAAGGCCATGGCCACACCTATGGCATCAAATCTAAAGCTTCTATGTGATGCTTCATCTGAGCCGGTTGATGTCTCTATGTATCGTCAAATGATTGGGTCCTTGATGTACCTGACGAACACGATACCAGATATTTGCTTTGCAGTGAACACATTGAGCTAGTTCCTAACGGATCCGAGGAGTGTTCACATGGTTGCTGTAAAGCATATTCTGAGGTACCTGAAGGGTACAGTTGATTATGGGCTCAAGTATGAAGCGAATCAAAATTTTAACCTACAGGATTATGTTGATTCAGATTGGGAAGGCAATGCTACAGATAGGAAGAGCACATCTGGGTGCTGCTTCAGTATGGGATCAGGTGTCATCTCTTGGTTTAGCAAGAAGCAGTCCTGCTTAGCACTAGGTACAGCCAAGGCAGAGTATGTTGCAGCCTGTTTGGCTAGTTGTGAAGCAGTATGGCTTTGGAAGCTACTGTTAGAGTTATTTGATCTCCCACTGGAGACTACTGGTATATTTTGTGACAACCAGAGTTGTGTGAATCTGTCTGAGAACCCAGTGTTTCACGACAGGTCGAAGCACATTGAGATCAAATATCACTATATCAGGGATATGGTGTAGAGAGGAGCAGTGAAGCTCCTGTATATTGCAATGGATGAGAAGATTGCAGATGTTCTGACGAAGCCACTAGCCAGAGTGAAGTTTGAGTACTTCAGATAGAGGCTTGGCGTTCTTCAGATCGACGACACTTTGAGGAAGAAGTGATGGACACATTTGCCGAAACCATTCCAAGCATGTTGGAAGGAGGATCCTTCACATGGCTATGGATGTAAGCATTGGATGATGAGCATCAAGGCGATTCTCCAGTTACTGCTCTGTATTTGTATGCATCATGTTGATGTTGGATATGATCAGTTGGATCATTTATGTATTTGTATGCATCATGTTGATGATGGATATGATCAATTGGATCATTTATGTATGTATGTATCATGTTGATGCTGGATATGATCAGTTGGATTATTTATGTATGTATGCATCATGTTGATGCTGGATATGATTAGTTGGATCATGTGTATGTATCTATATATGTATCAGGTGGATACATTGTATGATCACGTGGATCATGTGTGTTGATATGTATCAGGTATGATCAGGTGGATCATGTATTTGTATGTGTATCAGGTAAATACATTGTATGATCAGGTAGATCATGTATGATGATATGTATCAGGCAGATATTGTGTATGCGTCAGGCAGATGCATTGTATGATCAGGATGATCACAGATGACAAGCTTCAGGATGTTGCTACAAATGATATGCATCAGGTTGATGGTATGATGATGATCAGGTTGATCATGTGATGATGTACATCAGGATGATGTATGGTGAGTATCGGTTTGATACTCTTTGGCCGTGGACAGGTTGTGCAGGTAGCATAGAAAAGACCCTTTAACAACTGGATAGGTATAGCGATGTGCTCGTAACATCCTGGGTTGCTCTATCGAGATCCAGATAGGTAAAGTGGTGTGCTCATAACATCCTAGGATTCTCTGAGTAGGTTTTGCTACAAGTAGCATAGAAAAGACCCTTTAAAATATGGACAGGTAGAGCGGTGTGCTGGTAACATCCTAGGATGCTCTATCGAGATCCAGACAGGTAGAGCGATGTGCTCGTAACATCCTGGGATTCTCTAAGTAGGTTTTGCTACAATTTCGCATAGAAAAGATCCTTTAAAATATGGACAAGTAGAGCAGTGTGCTCGTAACATCCTGGGATGCTCTATCAAGATATAGATAGGTAGAGCGGTGTGCTTGTAACATCCTGGGATGCTCTGAGTAGGTTTTGTGAAAGTTCACATAGAAAAGATCCTTTAAAATCCAGACAGGTAGAGCGGCGTGCTCGTAATAGCCTGGGATGCTCTATCGAGATCCAGACAGGTAGAGCGGTTTGTTCGAAACATCCTGGGATGCTCTGAGTAGGTTTTGTGAAGGTCAACATGTAAAAGAACCTATAGTCTGCGCTAGGTTTTGTTGATGCACGTAATCAGTCCTGAGATCCATAGTATGGCCATTGATGATGAAGACCTGCAGGTGGTGGGCCTACATCCAGTATGAAAAAGGACTGGCTCTGTAGAACTTCCTATGATGAGTAGATTCAGAGATTGATTGAGATAGCAGTAGTAGTGACGATGACGATGACTCTATGACAATTATCCATTGACGATGATCTAGAGAAGAAGACTTGTGCTAGAAAACCTGTGACGAGAAATACCTTCCTAGTTAAGAGGGAGTGTTGATGTATATGTAGCTTTGGAATGTATTTCATATATGTATATTGTACTCCTATAGAGATGGTATTATTCCTCTATACGGAAGTGTCGTCATTTATATTGAAGTGTCGTAACTTATACTTGATGGGTTATTAGACCACCTTGTTGGGGTCGGCCCTATATAAGTCATGTGGTTCAAAGGGTTATTAGACCACCCTATTGGGGGTTGGCCATGTGGGTAAAAGGGTTATTAGACCACCCTATTGGATGTCGGCCCAGTCAGCATTATGTTATGTGGTTAATTTAAGGCCAACCTAGTAAAGGTTATTAGGCAAGTCAAGTCAAGTATAAATAGAGTGTGGGAGGCACTCTATTTCATCATTCTATTCTCTCTCACACTCTCGGGAGAGTGGTGCACTTGTGGAAAAGGAGAAGATGTTGCTAGGAGATGTCTATCTCTTATGCTTGGGTTGTATCATTGCTCTATCTATCTCCGAGGAAGTTATTGGGGTTTTTCACCTTTATGGTTTTCCCCAAGTAAACTATGTCTCTTGTGTGCTTGCATTATTGGTTCATGATTGATATGTTGTAGATATGATGTACATGTTGTTATCTCAGTTAAGATCATAGATCAGATTGAAGTAAATTCTGAAAAATTAGCAAATTTTAGATACCTAATCCTTAGGGATTTTGGTGTATTGTAAATACTATTATTATTATTCATTTATGAGAAATATGGAGACTCATAGGTGAATATGAATAGTCATAAAAACTCTTGGAAGATTGTTAACACCCAAAAAGTGCTCGCTACCTCATCTACCCCATTACATGACTCATTTGTCCATATTTCCTACCATATTTACCTTCAAAACCCTAAAATCCCATTAAAAATCCTCCAAAAGGCTAAAAAACCCCTTTTTTCCCCAAAATTCCTCCAAAATAGCAAAAAAACCTCTAAAAAGGGAATAAAAAATATAAAAAAAGGATGAAAAAGAGGAAAAAGGAGGAAAAAACCCTATACAGTTGACCTAAACCATATGGTTCCCAAAACCATGGGCCAACACTCCACCACTAAAAACCTATAAATAGGCGATGGAGACCCCTCATTTCACATCCACAGTCAAATACACCCTTACTCTGCCAAAATCACTCTCGAAACCCTAGCTCACCCTTGAGCCACTTTCACCCTTGAGTGCCCATTTTTGGCCCATTTCCACCATTTGGAGAAAGAGAAGGAGCAAAGTTGGAGTTTGGAGCAACCCTCTTGGATCATTGCAAGAACTTCACCAACCTCTGCACTTGAGGTAAACTTTTAATACAAAAAACCATTTCATATTTCATGTTTTTGTTATGTTTATTAATGCTCATGCTAGTTTAGAATCTGTATTGCTTTATTACTTTCATTTACTGTTTATTGAACTGCTACTAAGGATTCCATTCTCCTTAGTAGGTGCTCATTTGCACAAGTTAGGGTGAAAACCCTAGCTACAGTTTTGGCAACTCCACTGAGGGGCGATCCGACTGCAGCTGTTCACCCGTTTCACGCGTTCCGACTGCGGCTTTCAGCCATTTTCCTGCAACCCGCCTACGCCTGTCAGCTCATTTCATGCATCCCGACTACGGATTTAAGCCATTTTCCTACAACCCGTCTGCGCCTGTTTTCCTGTTTCACGCATCCCGACTGTGGCTTTCAGCCATTTTCCTGCAACCCGCCTGCGCCTGTCGGCCTTTTTCCCGCGTCCCGCCTGCGGCTTTCATCCCTTTTCCTGCAACCCTCCTGCAGCTTTCGACCTTTTTCCCACGTTCCGACTGCATCTTTTGGCCAAAATCCCGCAAGCTATCCGCGACTGTTGAGTTGTTTCCCGCGATCCGACCGCCCAGAATTGCCACAGACCTGTGGTCTATTCTCTACACTTTTTCTGTTTTGAACCCTGCACTTTGCTTCACTATTTTCTACACCTGCACATCCATCTGTCCTAACTACAGCCATACTTCCTTACAGCCTTTTCTGCAGTTTTATTTCTGTTCCATTTACAGAATCATTTTTTAAAAAAAATTCAACATTTTACTTGAAAAAGAGAAAATTTTGCATTTCAAAGTTTACATTCTGGCTTGTTATTTTTAGTTAGAAAGTTGCCCCCCTTGTGGCACTTTTACATGGGTTCATCATCTCACAATCACACACTCTGTCACTTAATTCAAGTGAGCCTTAAAAAACTACTTAACACAACCAACATTCTAACCCCACTCGGGGAACACATAAGAATTTTTGTAGTTAGGTAGGATCGGGGGGACAGGCATCCAAATAACACCCCTCGGTTGCTTACACTTGAGACATAGTTGTTGTCCATTAGGGAACCAAAATCCCCTAGTATTTTTTGGCACGGTCACAACCAGTTTATCAGAGGGCCTCTCCCCTAGGAGGGTTGAAGTCGCCAGACTGGTTCCGGAGGCCTGAGTGGAATACCGCAATCCATTCAGTAACTGAAGGCTACCTTTCACAGTTCTCGGGGTATCCTTGTATGGGGATACTGCGGTGATAGAACCAAATGACAGATTCACCTTTTCTAGATGTGTCATGAACGTGGTATCTTAGTTGCCTTTCTTCTAGGATTGACTACCCGGTGTCCCTCCCGGTAGGGGGATATCTTTAGCCACTTGGCTCTCCTATCCATATTGTCTGACTTGGATTTCATCACCTTGCAAAGGATATGTCTATTTGAGTCAGAATACTATTTAGCTAGGTGTTTACATGCTCCCTTACCTCCTTTTGGTCTAGCGAGTCCACTATTTTTATTTTTTAGGAAACCTGCTGCTTGTTGGTATTCTGACCATTTCTATTGATACTCCACTTATTGTAGCACAGCTATTACAATAAGTGTTTTGAGTTGGTTTTTGGCCTGAGTGCCATATTTTTTGAGCTCTCCTTCTGCACACTCGATTGCATTAAGGTTTTTGAGCTATTTTTCACTCAACACAACCCTTAGATATTTGACACCAGTTTTCACCATTGAGTCCCCGAGACATTCTCGGTGCCTCCGGGGTGAGCCCCCGCAACATGATTCACTTGACACCACCCGTCATAGACATAGATCTTCATCACTTGATACCACTCATCATAGATCTTGAGCTTTGTCACTTGACTCCACTCGTCAACGACATATAACTCTATCACCTGATCTAGACACCCCCTATTTTACCTCCGATTCTGAGGCAGAGTCCGAGAACCTCATTTACACTGCACCAGCCAGCCCCATGGCTGGCGTGACTTCCACCCCTTTCTTTGTAGGGACCATTGGTGGAGCATCCACCACCGCACCAACTACCACACCTGCTTTGGGTATGCCCTCGATGGGGCCCTCATCTACCATTCCAATCACTGCACCCATTCCAGTAGCTGAAATACCTATTCCCACTCCATCAGTGACTCACACTCCCCTTGGCGGTGCAGGACCGTCCCATACCCCGTTCGTCCCTACACTTGGGTGCAACCTCCCAAACCCTGCCCCTACACTTGGGGGCATTGGCCCCAACATGGTCCAACCCACTAGTATGTCACATCCTTCTACTAGTTTGCCATTCATGGCTAGCCTCAACCTTCCTGACCAAGCTAGATTGACTAACGATCCCATCATACACGACCCTACGTGGCCTCACATGCCCACCAAGCTTCCCTCCGACATTCCTATGTTTGAGGGAAAGGCCGGTGAGGACCCCCAGAACCATATTATGTCCTTCCATCTATGGTGTTCCTCCAACTCCATAGTGGACGACTCTGTCCGCCTCCGTCTATCACAGCGCACCTTCACTGGCTCTACAGCTAAGTGGTACATCGAGCAACCCCATGGGACCCATGCCACCTTTACTTCCCTTGCCTCAACCTTCCTGCAGTTCTCTCATTTACCTGTCCGCTACGACGCGGAAGTTGAGATCCTACTGTCTTGCAGACAGAACACGGCTACCCACATCACTGACCACATTCATGAGTGGCGTCAATGCCACAGCCTCTACAAAATTAAGTTAGATGACTGTATCTTCTTAGATTGGTTTCTAAAATCCCTCTTTCCTGTCATTGCCAAGGATGTGGCATCCGAACGACCCCAGTCTGAAGAAGAGGCCATCCTCAAAGCCCAGCAATTTGACCTCATTTATGCCCAGTCGGGTTATCTCTATACCATCACACCTAATGCCCCTCATGGTGATTCCTCCCAACATGATGCGCCAGGGGCATCCCATGCCGCATACGGCATCATTGGCCGTACTGCCTCGCATCCCCAACCCTTTTCCATAGCACATCCTAGCCATGGCCCCGACCTTTCCCGGGCTACATCACAGTCTGGAGCAACCAATTTGTATGCTCCCATGGCACATCACCACCATTCCCACAGACCCTCATGTCCACCTCAGTGCTTTGGTCATGCGCCCCCCGCTTATGCCCCCCCGGTCGCATCTCAGCCCTGTTACCACCCGCAGGCTGCACCAGCTCCTGTGTCCTCTCAAGCCCAACATGCTTATTACGCACCATAGGCAGCCCCTGCAGCAAACCCATAGCCCACTCCGCAGATGTATCAGCAACCCCCACAAGGTTCAGTACCGGCACAACCTCCACCTACTTATTATCCACCGCATCCTGCTCCCGCACCTGCACAACCCCAGAACCCACCTACTGCCCAAGGACAAGTTTACGCCCAACAAAATCTGCCGCAGAACCAAAACAACCAGCGCCAACATAGCTAGCAAAACCATGGCAAAGGCCGTAACCGTGGGAACAACCCCCCTCCCGACCAAGGTGGTCAACCTCCTAATCCCCCAGACAACAATAACGCGGCACTTGCCAACCAAAACCCTGATCGGCCACCCAAGCAGGCCAAAAATCCTAATTTACGAACAAACCATTATTGTTCTATTTGTGGGGTCTATGGCCACTACACACATGCTTGCCCACATTTGGAGTGAGCTCGAAAACTCTGGGATGATGATTCCCATCGCCAAGGGCATGCGGCTCCTCAGGTGCCACCCAACCCCCCACCCCCTCAGCAGTAACCTTTGGTGCTGCAAAACCCCTTACCAACCCAACACGTAGTGAACACTCAGTCGTTGGCTCCCCCTCAAGGCAACGTGCCACCACAACAACAGATCACTTATGCCGCTCCTGATCAACCCATGTTCGACTCAAGTACTCACCAGTTGTTGATGATGTCGTCCGCTGATGTCAACCTCCAAACCTGTCGGAACCAATATGGCTCCACCCCTGAAGCCCCTCCTGCCAACAAAAACACTAACGCTCATCCCACTGATCAGACGTTACGTATACCTCCGGCTCCACTCGATGGCACCTCCAAAGCACCTCATTTCCCACTTCGTCGTATCAACAATAACCCCAATGCTCACGCTGCATCAAATTACAACATTGTAGATGACTTAGCCCAATCTCCCGTAGCCATGTCCGCGTTAGAAATCTTAAAAAACTGTCATTCACAGCGCAAGACTTTGCTTTCCGCCATTGGTGCTATTGACCTAAATGATTCACAACTGATGGCATTCGATTTGGAACAGTCCGAACCACACCTGCCTTCCACTTTAGCATTCCAAGTTTCTGTTTCCGTTCGGAATCTTGTCATCCATCGGTGCATTATCGATGAAGGTGCCTCTACATGTATTCTGTCCACATTCGTTTGGCAGAAGTTGGGATCCCCTACTCTCCAGCAGTCCACCACTGCGTTGTGAGCCTACGACGGCCGTTCGGCTCAACCCCAAGGTCTCTTACCTAATGTCCCTGTCCAGTTGGCTAGTAAAACCGTGCTCATTGAAATAGAGGTCATCAATGCCCAACTTGATTATAACCTCTTACTTGGCCGCAGCTACATGTATGCCATGCGGATGGTTGCCTCATCTGTTTTTCGTACCATGATGTTCCCCCACGAGGGACGCGTGGTCAAGGTTGACCAACTCACCTATTACAATCCAAATGCCCCCGCTGCACCCGAGAATGTTCTCCCCATGGTTGAACAACCTGTTGGTGGTGCTACTACCTCATTTGATTCCTCCGTGGGACCTAGAGTTTACTCTGATACGCCGATGACCTCCAAAATCCAATCCATTCCTCCCCCATCACCCGCGACTGAAGTATCTGACCTATGTACCCTTTCCCACAATACACAAACACCCAACAATCAACCGCCCTTATTACCCAAACCACCATTGGTACCTAGTCACATTGGTGTTACACCCACCCACACAATCCCCTTCCTATTCCCCCCCTCGGGAGTAGTAAGCGCCCTGGTTATGGCTACTCTCAGCCTCCCCGAGTTAACCTTAGGATTACCCATGTGGTATATTTCGCCTCCCGTTCCCCCGCTGACACCAAATGTCGTCCTTCAACCGGTGCAACCCATTGTCACTACTAGTCAACCACATCCCGGTGTCACCACCCCTTCGTCATCTACGAATCCCACTCCTCTTATCAAGCCCACTGGGGGAAGAGGCCCACAACCATACACTGTTGTATCCCCTCCTAAGGCAGTTAAACCCCCCCCCCCCCCGCGTGTTTTGTGCTCCCCCCAAATGCTCGTTGTATGATGAGTTAGGCAATCCGACTCATCAATGTCCACAATTACCCACATTACAGGAACACATGCAAATGCTTGACAACGACCCCAACATCCCGGTTGTCGAACTCGATCCAACCCCTAAGCCTCGTGATAAATCACTGCGTGCCATATGCAGTGTTTACGGACATTACTCACATCATTGTCCTGATCTCCCAGATTACAGAGCATCTCTCTACGAAATGAATAATTTGGACCTTGAGACGGCACCCCCCACCATAGAGGAGATCCACCCTCCAGTATCATCCCCATCCAGAGATATTAACCCATTTATATGATCTCTTCGACACCTGCCCCCTCGTCAACTGATTTGACAACTCAAACTTTCTGCAATGATGAGGAAATTCTAGAGGCTCTCACTGCATCGGATTATCCCTAGGATGACATGCACCATCATTCGTATTTCCTCCCAGAACACTCCCCCTCTACCACAGCTACCCAATTCGCGGTTGAGTCCAAAGATTTATTTCCCACTAAAGTTGACTGGTTTAAGGATCCTATTCCTGCTCCTGATGCCTTTGAGGAAGGTAACATGGCCAACATCTACCCCGTCATCCACATAGATATCTCTGACCCACCTGGTGCTCTTGAAATCATTACCTTAGGAGCCTCCTGCAGTGAGCATGCGATTGGAGAATACAAAAAACTTTTCCAAGAATTCTGTGATGTCTTTGCCTGGTCCTATACCGAAATGCCTGGTCTTGAACCCGCCATTATAGAGCACCACATTGACACATGGCCTGATGTACCCCCCGTTCATCAGAAACCACGCCCCATTCATCCTTCCAAGCTCCCCACTATTAAAGCAGAGGTTGAGAAACTTCACAAAGCAGGATTCATTTATCCTATTGCTTATACCACCTGGGTTTCAAACTCCGTTCCCGTTAACAAAAAGCAAGGCACCATTAGAGTATGCACTGAATTCCGTGATTTAAACCGAGCTTGTCCCAAGGACAACTTCCCCACGCCATTTATTGACCATCTCATCGATGCGTGTGCGGGGCATGAAGTCCTCTTTTTCATGGACGATTTCTCCGGATACAACCAGATTCAGATCCGTAAGGAGGATCAGTACAAAATTGCCTTTACCACCCCTTGGGGCACCTTTGCCTATCGCATCATTCCTTTCGGCCTCAAAAATGCTGGTGCCACCTTCCAGCGGGCCATGACCTACCATTTTCACGACTTGGTCCATATCCTGCTAGTCTATCTTGATGACCTTACAGCTCGTTCCCGAAAACGATCAGACCACCTTAACGACCTCCGGCAAGTTTTTATGCGTTGTCGCAAATATCAAATCCGCTTGAACCCACACAAGTGTGTCTTTTGCGTTCCTGGAGGCCAGTTGTTGGGTTTCATTGTTTCCTAGAAAGGAATTGTTGTTGATCCCCTGAAAGTCCAATCCATCCTAGACCTTCCCTCTCCTCACTCGCTTTGGCAGCTCCAAAATCTGCAGGGGCGATCTAATTTCCTTCGACGCTTCGTTCCTGATTACGCCACTAAAGTTCATGGTTTCTTACGGCTGCTTCGTACCCACACACCCTTTGTTTGGGACGAGCAAGCAGAAGCTGCATTCGAAACACTCAAGAAAGCTCTCACACAAGCCCCTTTGATCTCCCCTCCGGATTTCTCTCAGGACTTTATCCTTTACGTCTTAGCATCCGAACATGCCATGTCTGGAGTCTTGGTTCAAGAAGACGCCTCTCACCAAGAGCATGTCATTTATTACGTTAGCCAGACCTTGTCTGGACCACCCCTACGTTACCCATATGAGGAGACACTAGCCCTAGCTGTGGTCTTTTCCATCCAAAAATTGCGACACTACATTTTGCTCAGTCATACCACAGTTGTCGCCGTCTCCAACCCTATGGTCTATCTCCTAAACCGGCGATTCCTGCAAGGTCGTGTTGCTAAATGGGTCATTATCCTCCATGAATATGACATCACTTTTTGCACCCCTAAGAGCACTAAATCCCTCGTGCTTTCCCATCTCATCACCGATCTCCCCTCCCTTTTGTCGTCCCCACAAATCTCTGATCAGTTACCCGACAACCACTTGTTCATCATCTCGTCTGATGACCCATGGTATGGTGATATTTTGTTATACCTGCGCACGCAAAAGTTCAGACCCAACATCAATCGTGATGGACATTGTCGTATTCGTCACCAAGCCTCTCGATATCTCCTCTTAGGCGATGTCCTTTACTGGTGAGGGGTTGACACCATTCTCCGTCGTTGCCTTACACACGAGGAAGCCGAACATGTCCTCAATGACTGTCATAGCAGTGCCTACGGCGGCCACTTCTCTGGGATGGCCACTGCCCAAAAGGTCGTCCGCGTCGGATACTTTTGGCCCACACTCTTTACTGACTACATCACAGCAATCAAACATTGCCATAATTGCCAACTTTTTTCCCCCAAGGCCCGGACACCACCGGCTCCGTTACACCTAGTCATCACCGTTGGTCCCTTTTGTAAGTGGGCCATCAACTTCATGGAGTGTAAACCCCCATCTGCCAACAGCCATAAATATGTCATTCTCGTCGTCAATTACTTCACCAAATGGGTCGAAGCCATGCCCACTTTCAATTGTACCGCTGACACCGCTGCTCGTTTCTTCTTTAACCACGTTATCACTTGATTCGGGGTTCCCAAACAGTTGATCTCATACCACGGTTCCCACTTTGAAGATTCTATTTGGCGCAAGTTATCCACCCTCCTCAAGTTCAAACATCAGTATTCCTCTGCTTACTACCCCCAAGGGAACGATCAAGTAGAGGCCATCAACAAAATCTTAAAAACCATCCTTCAACACACTTTTGACTAGCATAAGTCCAATTGGCACCACGTGTTATTCCCTGCCTTATGGGCTTACCGTACATCCACCAAAACCGCCACCGGTTTTACCCCGTTTCATTTAGTTCACGGTGTAGAGTCTGTCCTCCCCATCAAGTGTCATATACTTGCCTTACACATCGCCGTCGAGCTTCTCCCAGACACCTCCCCACTCGAGCAACGTCTGCTATCACTAGAACAAGCTGATGAAGACCGCCGTGCCACTCTCCAGACCATTGAAGCCGCCAAGAACTGCTCCAAAGCTGGTTACGACAAACATGTACACCCTCGAACTTTCCATGAAGGGGACCTCGTCCTCGCCTATGACCAAGCCCACGACAAAACTAGTAAAGGAAAGTTTGAATCCATGTGGCAAGGCCCCTACATCGTGCAAACCCGCCTCGACAATGGGGCGTACATTTTAACTAACTCTGAAGGTCACCCTTTGCGCAACCCCCGTAATGGGTTATATCTTAAATGCTTTTATCCCTAAATAAACCCACGGCCCCATTGGTCCGCATTGTACAGTTTGCTCTCTTTTTGTTTTTCACCTTTTTTACCACAATCTCACATTCCTCATTTTTGCATGACCACAGATGGACCATCTTCCACCTCATTACATTGGCTTCGCTGATGGAGAAGCCGCTGCTCTCCCAACCTGGCTTCTGCAGCATGGGTCTTATATTCCCCTTCACATGAATTGATTCACCTTGACAGAATATGTATAGGCGCTGCTACCAATAACCAGGCGGAGTATGATGCTGTGACCGGTCTCCTGACTGCTGCCCTCCAGATGGGAATATGTCACCTTCATGTGTTCCTTGACTCCCAGCTACTTGTCTCCTAGCTCAACAACTGCTACCAGGTGCGTGATCCCTGCCTCTTTAGAAAATTCCTGCGCACAAAACAACTCAGCCGACAATTTGAATCCATAACATTCACCCATGTCCCAAGAGCTCAAAATAGTGTTGCAGATCAAATGGCTAACAATATCCTAGATTGGCACATCAATCACACCATGTAAAACCTCCATCATGCATCATCATCCCATAACATATCATAAAAATATATAAAAACCCAAAAAATATTGCAAAGGGCATCCACGTGCCTATCATCACATAAACATTTGCATCCATGTGCAATAAAACATATAAACACATTCATATACAGGGGCATCCATGTGTCTACTCCTACATACATAATGTTGCATCCATGTGCAATACATCACATAAAATACACAAGGGGCATCCATGTGCCCATCATCCTATACTACTTGCATCCATGTGCAGTACAAACATATAACAAACCATAAGCGCATCCACGTGCGTACACTAAAACATCATCGCAAAAAGGTGCATCCATGTGCATATATATATATCAAAAAATACATTTCCATCTGCTATACATGTCCTAAGTACCCCTGTACTCAGCTATACAAAAAATATCTATACATCCCTAAGCCTCATAAAATACATGTCGTAGCTACAAAATCGGGGGGAGTCCCCTGCACTCCCTAATGAGAGTCATACCCTGCATCACTTCCTGCATCAGCTGCCTTCGCGTCCTTCCCTCGCTCCTCCTCCGGTAACACCTCATCCCCTGCTGGCTCATGTGCCTGTCCCCTGCCCGCTAAGATGGCCACCCGGATCGCAATCGACTGGAAATCCCATGGCGCCCTCATGCAATCCTTCACCACCTCCAGATCCACGTCCCGCCACCCGTCATCGGTCACTCCCACCAGCAACCGATCTAGAAGCATCTGTACGGACTCCAAAGTCCCCTCCGCGTCCCGTCGATGCACCTCCCCTTGGCCTGGCAAGGCTGGTACCGCCACATGCCCCCTGCGCGCTACATGCCCTAGCGGTGGTCTCGGACCAACATCTGTAGATCACACATCAGTCAGTAACAGTATATATCATAACACATATCGTACACAAGACTTGACATCCATAACATGCAAGCAAACCCATATGTACCATCTGGTCCCCATGCCTGTCCTGGCGCCCGTGGTGTCTCTGGATCCCTGGTGTAGTCCATATCTCTATATGGAAAATCATCTAGTGTCAGCGGCATCTGTAGCCACTGCAGGTACAGCTCCTGAGTGAAATACCTACCCACCTCACTGCCACCCCGGCGGCACATCATCTCTCCACACCACACCATGCGCGGCTCCCTCAGTCCTCCTGCCCTGACCGGCACCCGCGGTCGCAGTGTTGGTACCCGCTCCATGAAGAAAGCATATAGAAAGGATCCGAAACAGAATCCCTTGCCACATTCCTTCACCGATGTCAGCTGCCGCTGCACACAGGTGAGGAACATCTGGCCCCACGCATAGTAGACACCATCCAGTACGCGCTCCATTAGCTGCATCTGTCCCCCGGACACCTTCTCAGGTGACTGGGGCCCCAACACACGAACCACGCATGCCACAATATCCTGTACTACCGGCTCCTGCAGGTCCACCACCCGGAGTGCATTCCTATGCACCCTAGCCTCTGGAACACAGTACCGCTCCAGCATATCCTCCATATCTACATCCGCGAATACTTGCGGCTGCGTATCCGCCACCCTACCCAAACAGGGCAACCCCGTTAGGAAGTAGACATCTGCAAGGTTGAGATCCACCCTCTCCCCCTGCACCCTGAATGCCTGTATGTCTGGCTCCCAGAAGCTCACTAGTCGGTTCAGCAGCAGCGCTGCTGACTGCATCATCGGTACCTGTGCGAACTTCAGAAGTCCGCACAATCCCAATGTCACTCGCACATGACGATCCTCCTGAATGACAGTCACTGTCTCATCCAGGACCTCCCACTCTCTCCAAAGCACCAGCGGCATCCTGTCATTCACACAAGGCAAATACTCCCTTGGGACCCACTCTCCCCCCCCCCCCGAACACAAAGAAAATGCGCGTATGAGTTTGACAAAATACCTGTAACTCCTGGATCTGAAAACGACCGGACGGATCGTCCAGAAATGCCAACTCACCTCTGGTCAACTCTGATCACTAGTCAAAGTCAAATAGTCCAAATGACACTTGTCATTTTGGACCCACTCACTATTTATAGTCCGTTGACTTTTTCTTGTTTTGGCCATTCTGAACCCGTACGGAGTCCATTTTTTGAACCGTTTCCACCACTGGAATCCGCACGACGACACCATCATGATGGTCGACTTGTTCTCTTATTTTTTCCACATCATTTTTTGAGCATTTTTTAGATGCCACTAGTCGCCTCGGTTTGCATGCCACTTCGGCTGCTCTCCATTTTTTGTATATTTTATATCATCGGATTCATTTTTTCGAGCCCGTGATGCTGCTTGAAATCATTTCTCGCTCTCACACCCCACTTTTTTGGGTCTTTTTTCCAAAATGCCCCCCTTCGCCTCGGTTTGCGTGCCACATCAGTCCTTATCTGTTTTTGACACTCTTTATATTGTCGGATTCATTTTTCCGAGCTCGTGATGATGCTTTATATCATTTCCTGCTCTGACCTGGTACAGTTTCAACATTGTGTCCTGACACCTTACTGCCTCAGTTTGCACGCCACATTGGACGCCATCGGATTGTTCCACATTTTTACATGAGCCATTCACTCCTGTCATACTGCAATTATTTCGTTATTTTTCCACCATTCATTATCCCGTAAGGAGGCCCACTAGTGTTCCCCCCTACCCTCGTTCTTGGTCATCATAAATGTTCCTTGATTGAGCACTTCCCCCTTGCCTGGCCATTCCTTTTGTTCGGTATAATTTTATCCCTTTTTCGGGCCAGACAAGTCCTTTACGAAAAAGGAACTTAGGGAGTTTCTGTTAAGCTCTTTTCTGACTCCTAAAACAATGAAAAGATCGTCGAGCAATCTTGCTTCCTTTCATGCTCGTTAAAGTACCTGAAAGGGCGTCTATCTGGTATAAGTTTAACCCTTTTTCAGACCTAGTAGACTAATTACGAAAAAGGAATACTCTAGTCACACCAGCTAGAAGAGTTCTTCATTGCATCCTTTTATGCTTCTTTGGGCCTTGGAGACTAACACACAAAAAAGCAACCCCCTGGAGTCTTCTTATTGCTTTCAGACTCTCTAAAATTGAAAGCAACCACGAGCATGCACTGTCCTGGGCTCATACAAATCCACACAACAGTACCATTCCATTATTTCAGAGTCTTCTTATCGCTTTTAGACTCCTTAAAATTGAAAGCACTCATGAGCATGAACTATCCTGGGCTCCTATAAATCCACACGAAAGTACCATTTTTTACCCACTTCTTCTAGTTCCTTAACCCATGAAGAAGTCCCCCTGTTCCTTTTGGCACTATGATCGATCATCTCGGCAGCACCCCCAATCAAGTCGCCTTTGTTCAGAGTAGTCTACAGTCTCCTACCATTTTACACCAGCTTGAGTATCCCTCATCCCAGTCCCTATCCTTGATCCATTACAGCTATGATCCCTTTCCCATCAGTAAGTTTCATATGCTGCCCGATATTCCCTACCATCATACTCTGAACAAAGGAATTTTGAGTCCACCCACTCTACTTGCCCAGTTATTCCCCGCCGTATGTCAGTCCTACCATCAGTACTCTCACACTTCGGTTCTCCACCTCGCACTCCTATCAAGGAAACATCATTTCCTTGCTAGTTGTAGGTCTCCCTCTATCGACGACAGCCCCTCTATTCCAGAGGATGGACCCAGAGGTCCCTGCGCCTTGGACCCATCACCATCTGTGGTGAGTTCCTACGAACCATTTTGAGAGGAGTCATCATTGCCTCTCCGAGTGGTTGTTTCTCACATGCTCGACTTCAACACCTTGATCTCATCGTTGAGAATCGTGCAGGGTTTATATCCCTTCCATTATTGGTCAAAGACCCCAGATCTCCCCCGACTCTAGCACATTGGTGAGTCACTTCGGAATGCCCAGTTATATGTTCCCGTGGATGTTCGGGTTGTGTTGGCGATTGTATTCGGAAGTCACCCATTTATATGCTTCCTTGAGTACCCAGTTCAGTTCCAGTTCAGTGTACCATTGCGAGTATGACCCCTTTTCATTATGATCCAGCAGATCATCAGTTCCTTTGGTACCACACTCAGTAGCACTAAGGTCATTCCAGTGTATCAGTTCTTCAGCTTAGACATGGTCAGCCCAGCAGTATGTCCCAGATTTGTGTCCCCTCTGGACCCTTATGATGTACACAGTGGTTCTCTATGTATCCTACAGGTCCCCCTTTTCGGGCCTCCCAGTTATTTTTTATGTATCTTGATATGAGCATGGGTATGCCTGCCTCGTCCATATATTGAGATTCTTCCTCATTCATTATTTGAGGCCATGTATATGTCAGGTCCCCATATTTTGGACCCCATTTTTATTATTGTTCTATATCTTGATACGAGCATGGGAATGCCCGCCTCGTCCATATGATCGGATTATTCCTCATCCATTATTGAGGTTATGTACTTTTAGTTTTTTCAATTTGTTCGGGACCGTTGTTCCGGGCTCCAGTTTGTTTCTTCTCTTCTCCACACCCCAGGAAAACCATACAAGACTTATGATGTCTATCGGCCATACGATGAGCTCCTACCCTCTCACATCAGGGGGCAATCTGTTAACACCCAAAAAGTGCTCACTACCTCATCTGCCCCATTACATGACTCATTTGTCCATATTTCCTACCATATTTACCTTCAGAACCCTAAAATCCCATTAAAAAGCCTCCAAAAGGCTAAAAAAACCCCTTTTTTTCCCCAAAATTCCTCCAAAATAGCAAAAAACCCTCTAAAAAGCGAATAAAAAATATAAAAAAGGAGAAAAAAAACCCTATACAGCTGACCTAAACCATATGGTTCCCAAAACCATGGGCTAGCACTCCACCACTAAAAACCTATAAATAGGTGATGGAGACCCCTCATTTCACATCCATAGTCAAATACACCCTTACTCTGCCAAAATCACTCTCGAAACCCTAGCTCACCCTTGAGCTACTTTCACCCTTGAGTGCCAATTTTTTTCCCGTTTCCACCATTTGGAGAAAGAGAATGAGCAAAGTTGGAGTTTGGAGCAACCCTCTTGGATCATTGCAAGAACTTCACCAACCTCTACACTTGAGGTAAAATTTTAATACAAAAAACCATTTGATATTTCATGTTTTTGTTATGTTTATTAATGCCCATGCTAGTTTAGAATCTGTAATGCTTTATTACTTTCATTTACTGTTTATTGAACTGCTACTAAGGATTCCATTCTCCTTAGTAGGTGCTCATTTGCACAATCTAGGGTGAAAACCCTAGCTACAAAGATGAAACCAAAGGTCACATCTAGATGTATTTATATGTGATTCATGTTAATGAAATTATTCAAGTGAGTTACAAAAAGAGTTTAAGTTTTAGATGTATTCAACAATGCTCACCAAATACTTCTTTCTCCATGAACTTGATCCAACTCTCTTTAATACTGGAGTTGTATCTCCTCTTAAAATGTCTAACCAATCCTTCCATTGGAGGCTTGCATGCTTCACTCACTCATTCAAATAAATCTACCCAACATTCCCATGGAGCATAGAATAGATGGTGAATGGATGTACTGTTAAGGAACTCTTTGTGTAAAGTCACCGGTTTGAAACATTGTGGGTACAAACCTTACAAAAACAACTCTACCCCAACATTACACCCAAGTTGATGGAGTGATCTACACTTCTATTTCATTGTAATTGTGTCTCACACAATTCCTCCTCTTCTGATGGTAAAAATTATACCCATCTTCCCTCTTTCACTAGAATTGTTCCAATTCCTAAGGATTCTACTTGCTTTGATACCACTTTATGTGGTGAGATGGTGATCTCTTGTGAGGTCAATTATGTGAAGACCAAAATTTATCCACAATTGATATGAACATATTCAATAGCAGTACTAAATATAGAACCATACATCTTGTATTTCAACAAAATATTGGCATAAATACACCAAAATAATAAACCACTCAACAGAAATAATGACATAGTTCCACAATCATTAAAAACAAGCAGAAATATTAGAAAAAAAGATTTGCACTATTTATTAAATAGATTGGCCAATCTTTTTTACCTCCATTACATGCATAATGACTACGCATGGGTCTCTTGATTCCATTTCCATCCACATTACACAAACCAAATCAAATCAAAGGAGAGCCAAAGGCCATTTGTTCATTCACAATATCCATATTTATGATTGTGCGCCTTAGCTTTTGGCCTTACAACTACCATATTTGTTCAAATTCTAAATATAATGCTTCATATTCCAAGGTTTTGACAAAATATTACTAAAGACCATAAATATTTCACTACATTGCAATTTTTGTTTTGTTTTTAATAACAAAATTTAACAAAATTTAAAAGCAAACCTAGGAATATGTGCATGATAGCTAGAGTGCAAGGGATGCTCACTCTAATGCTTGAATGTGTGCACATGATTTAAGTGTTAATTTTTAATGGAATTAGGGTTTTATGTAGAAGAATAACAATTCAATATACTTCAATGCAAAAAATAGTTAAACAAGTACTAAAACTAAATATGAAATAGTACAGCAGTAACTTCTAACATAATTTTCATCTGTTTCAACTTCACACCTTTAACACTACCCAATTGGTCACTGTGTTAAGGTAATATTTAGTAACATGTAATAATAAAGTAATAAACTTGTTTAAATAGCAATAAAAGAGATAGGTGAAGATACTTACCTGAGTGTGGAACCTTTCCTTTAATATACTCAGAAATGTTACTTTCAGAAAAGACTCTTCCTCTCAGAGACCATTCAACGCTAGGAACCAAGTGACCCTATTAAAGGGTTAGTACAAACCTGAGAGAGAGAGAGAGAAAGAGAGAGAGAGATGAAAGGAAGTAGTACAATCAAGCAAAGAAGTTCAAACCCAAATAAGACTCAGTAAAATATCTAATACCAACAAGGTCACTATATAGTAGATATGACTAGGACTTAGTCTCAGTACATTAGCACACAACTTTGGCAAAAAAAAAACTCAACACACAGATCTAGTTCAAAATTAGGTCTTCAACAATATAGATCAGATCTCAACACTATATGTTAGATATCAACACTATATGTTAGATATCAACAGTATAGGTTCGATCTCAATAGTAGATCATATATAGAACAGCCAACAAGAGGGTGTGGATACATCAAAACTAGAACAACAAACCTCTATTGAGTTACAACCACAACCTTTATGAATATGCTCTCAACATATCAACTTAGACTTCATATGATCATGGCCTCCACAAGTCAACCCTCAACAAGCTAAAAAATAAACCCTAGTAAGAAGATCAATCACCACACAGGAATATCAGACCCCTACGTAAGTAGATTGAAACTCAAAGAAGCAGATCAGATCTTTAGGCAGGAAGATCAGTCATGGCTCAGACAGGTGGCAGCAAATTATGGCTATGTCTCAAAGGCAACACAGTCCTCACGGTTTAGTCAAAGAGATAGAAGCAAATCCTAGCAGTGGATCGGGTCTGATTTGCAACAGAACAAACCTCAAGCAAGATCACCATCAGCAATGAATCCTCACAAACAAATAAAAAAACAGATCTGAGATGATCAGCAGGTGGTCAGCCTTCAAACTTTAGTGAGTAGTCGTAGAACTCTTTGACGTCAACCATAGCAGAGGTAAAAGATGTGTGTGTGATCACTTTCCAAAAGACTTCAATAAATAGACTTTAGATCTTCTAGAAAGATCAATAAAATAAACCTTTGATTAAGTGGGTTCCATTAAGTTAGGAAGTTACCATTTAAAAAATAAAAAATAAAAAACAAAAGATAAAAATAAAGATAAAAAATAAAAATAAAAAATAAAAGAATCACATAAGTAGGGTACTATGATTAATAAAAAAATGGTATAAGTCAAAACCATACAAACAAGAGTGGGTAGCTTGAACCATAACCCTTAGGACCAAAAAGGGTGTACTTCAAAAGTGGACAAACAACCATAGTACCCATAAGACCAAAACATCAAAGGTGGTAAAAATAAAAAATAACTCAAGGTGGATAAATCACCCTACAAGTCAAAGACAATGTACCACAAGACCAATAATCAATAATGGGTAAGGACCAAAAGTAAATAAACCAAGGTGACGAAGGTACAACCAGACATCTCTCTCTCAAATGTACAAATGTTCCAAATAACTTGAAAGTTCATCATCAATGTATAAGGAAGGGTCCACACGGATGATGTGATCATGTGGTCCTCTAGACTTCTCCTAAGGTCAAATGTTAGTGGCTTCATCAAGGGGTGGCCAATCCCTTGAGAAGACCATCTAACTCAACCATCTCAAGGACCTAGGAGAAGAGCACATCACACATCATCATCTTGGTAACTAACCAAGAAACTCCATTCTCAAGGAATGCCTCTCAGGCCAAAGTTGAGCTTCAGTCCCAGACTGATTCATGTTGATAAACCCTTTGGTCCTTGACCAGGTCCTCCATTCTCCCAGAGAATGGTCCTCAGCCTCAAGCTAAGCTTTTAGTCCTATATTGAATTTTCATCAACCACCTACGGGACCTATTTGGTCCTTGACCAAGAATCTTCCTGGTCCTATACCAGGATGTCTCTGTCTCAACCTGCAAGATCTGCTTGGTCCTCATGACCAAGAAACTACCTGGTCCCAGACCAAAATACCCTAGAGACAAATAGGGGCCCTAGCCACATTCTAGGGACTTTTCCATGGCATCAACCTGCTTGGTCCCCTAACCAAGAACCCCAAGAGACAGCTGGGTACCCTAGGGTACCTTCTAGGGTCTTACTCTTTACTCTACCTGGCTAACATAACCAAGAACCCTACTTAACTGACTAGGGTACCATTCTCTTGGAGAATGGATCTCGCGGTTGCACTAAAAATTAACACTCCCTCTCAGCAACACTAAGCTTGTTGAAGACAGAGGCTTAGTCAACACATCTAACAACTATACCATGTCTTTGTCATGGTGAAACAACCTGTCATATAATACAAGATTGTCACCAAACACTTTGATCTTATAGATCCACTTGGAATTTACATTTGACTTCGCTTGGTGTCTGAGAATCACTTTCCACATATCATTATCTATCATTAGTTGGATACTCTCTTTCATAGTATCTTTCCAAACCTGGAGTTTGGTTTCCTCCATAACAGTGGTTGATCTTGAATCTGTGATTTGGCTCCCACTGGAGCATCCTTGGAACCTCTCAATAGATTCCTCAAAGAGATCAACTGAAGGATTCTTGGCCTTCTCCCTCTGCTTCTCTGAAAGAGAAGCCTCATAGGCTTCTATATCTGAGTCACTGAAAGACTCCCTCTTGATCTTTGAAACTTGACCTGGGTTATTTATTAGACCTTTAACAACATGTCCTGAGACCTTGTAAAGGTCCCCCTTACGGACACCAATCTCAATAGCTTAGCTCATATTTTCACCTTTAGTACACACTAGTACCTTTCCTTCTAAGAAAGCTACAGAGAACCCCTTGTCTTCTAAAATTACAACTGAAAGAACATTCCTCTTTAAACTAGGAACATATAAAATTTCCTCAACATGAATTAACATACCTGAATTAAGCTTTAAGGTAGTTGAACCAATTCCTTTGATTTCAAAGGTAATTATATTCCCCATCTCCACTTTCTCATTAAACTTCTTGGCCTTGTAACCGACAAGATCCTTTTTGTATCCAGTCATATGCTTGGTGGCCCCGTTGTCAATCCACCATGAGTCTGATGAGTTGGAGATGGAACCTAAGAGTGCTGAAATAAATAAAAAAACTCTCTTTGATCTTTTTATTTGGTCTCAGCTTTATATTTCTTTTGTTTAGGCTTGTCTTCTTCTGTAGAAGTTGAAGCATGATGCTTCCCTTTATGCCAATTCCTGTTAGGAGTATTTCTACAAACATTTGCATAATGACCAAGCTTGTTACATTTAAAACATCTTAATTTTGACTTATAAGTGTGATTACCTTGAGGTCCCTTACCTTTGTTCTGGTGCTGGTGAAAACTTCTTCATTTCTTTGTCTTGGAAGTAAGAGCATGATTCTTTCAACTAGAGGCCCAGATCTACTCCGGATTCTTCCTTCTTCTTCTAGGAAATCATGCCACAACCTGTCAAAGCCTGGTTATGTTTATCTTCCATTCACTACTAAAAGAAATGTCTCCCAAGATGTAGGAAGACCATCTACTGTTGTTTGCACAATTGTTATAGCTTAAAATGACACTTCTCCGTCCGTGACGACACTTGCATCGCTTGGTCGCATGACGACACTTCTTGAGATCAAGTTTAGTCACACAACATGACACTTGTGGATTGAAGGGTCATTAGGGACACTGAATATGGTTGAAAGTACCTCTCTTGGCCCATTTGATGGTTATAACCCTTAGGAACAATTTTCCAGACCAAACCACCTCCTGAAAATCATCAGAAAACCCTGTTTCTGGCCATTTTTCCACAAAAACGCTACTCTATAAGCATAAGAGGGGAGTTTGCCTTCAAAAATATGCAAATATGCTTCAAAATAGTAGAGTACATACGTTGGTTTGTAGTAGAAAAGTAGGGTATTTTCCTAAAACAATCAAAATCTCCAATTTTGGTTAATTTGAGTTAGTTGGGGAACCTCCTGATCGGTTATAACTGCTTTTCCTCTCCTTCATTGACTATATAAGGAAGGTAGAAGGGCCATGAGAGGGGACCAAGTCCATAACAATTTTATGCTGGAGGAATGGAGACCCTCGTTCCCCTCTCTTGTGCCTCAGTTTCTAATAAACCCTAGCACAGCTTATTAGAGGTTGGGATCCTTGGAGAACAGAAGCAGGAGACCTTGAATCTAGGTTTCATGAAGTGCCAAGCTTGAAGGAAGGTATAACTTTATGTACTTGCTTCATTCATAAATAAAGATCAAATGTTCTTCCCTTTCCAAATATGACCTATTCATGTGTGTCTTAGATTTGATTACAATTTGCTTATAGTTTGATGTCTTTTACTGTCATGAATATCAGTCTTATATATGTAGTCAAATGTATTTGAGAAAGGTATGAAGTTCTTTTGCAGGTGTGGGAATTGCGACACTAAATGGCATTGAAGAGCAAGGAAGAGAAAGGTTGGGATCAACCTTCTTAATAAGGTACACATCCTCTTTAACCTTTATCTCTTTGCTTACTAGTTGTACTTGCAGAACATTTATAGGTCTATTTTTCATCACTATAAGTTGGTAGTTTCTCCCCTGAACTATAGGTGTATTTCCCTCACAATAGAATGGTGAATCCACTAGGGAAAGCTTATCTTCTTAGGGGTATCCAAGGTCATTTCTTCAGTTTTATTTGAAGGTCTTTGTTCAATTTCTTGATTAGAATCAGTTATTAGGCTCTGTTTGACCCTCCTTGGCTCTTATAGACCCTTCCTAGCCCTTACATACCCTTACTGGATCAGGTGTGGGGGGTTTTAGCCCTGTTTTTTCAATGTTTCTCACATGGGCGCTACTGTTGTGAAGCACATTAGCGCATTCCCCTATTTTGGCACTAGTCTGCCTCATAGGCAGTAGCGTACACATCCTGGAACTGAGTTCTTTGGGTTTTGACCTATTTGGGGGGGCTATGGATGCATTTTTTGGGGTCCCTGATGACCCTATGTCCGAGTTAAACAACTGTAAGTAGTCTCCTATCCTTGTACTGATCCTATGTTCATGATTTGGACCTCCTTTGATCAATTTGGACTTGTTTGGAAATTTTGGGGGCTTGTTGACCCAAGTTGGGGGTTTGTGGACCAATTTGGTGTTTTGTACCCTGATTTGAGTCTGACTGAATTTGCTTGCTCCATTTCCATTGATTTGAAACCTACTAAGTCTACTTGACCCTGTTTGTATCTATTTGAGTGAAATCTCTCTTTAGATTGGTTTCTTATCCTCCCTTATGCTTTTAGTTTTCTTTTTGTAGTGAAAGCTCAAGTGTCTTTGCTGTTGTTCAAGACCTTGATTGCACTGTTTATGTGCAGACCTGACTTTACCAAACCATACTTATTGGTAGGTCATTTTCTTTGTTTGGTTCTAAAAGTAGGTTTCGCACGCTTTTCCCAATGGTTGGCATGCTTACATCAATAATAATATGAAAGTCGTATTGGTTTCTTTTACTGTTTCAATAGGGAAACCTGAATGTTCTTTGATTTTGCTTTGATAGTAGGTTACTTTCAATTTCAGTTTTGTTTCTCACCTTTGAAAAGCATAACAAATTTTGATTTATTTTCTGAGTAGAGTACCTTGCAAGTGGCTTAAAGGATTTAAGAGTGCTTTGCATCAAAAAGAAGAAGTTTTCTTTTGCATACTTATTTGTTTGAGTAGCTACATTCTTAGGTTTTGAGTTTAATTTTGTACATTTAGACTTTATTTTTACCCTTTTTTTGCATTCGAAAATACTAAAATTGCATTTGCATATGCATTCTATATCGTATCTTTAAGACTTGCATTGAAAAGAAAAGATTTGTTTAGTGGTAAACATTGCATTTCAGTATTCTATCTCTTTTATAACCACTCTCACATGCCCACTACCTTTTTGAGTAAGCAAGTAACCTTTAAAATGAACCCTAATAAAATGTACTAGTAACATTTTCATTTCTAGGTTACACTATTCACCAACTAGTCTTGGCTAGGATCTTGGGTTTAAAACACCTTAAACCACCTGAGATCACACATTACGCAAAAATCATAGTTCGACTATCACAAGTAAACCCACCTCATTCAAAACTTGCCTGGGATCTATGTGTAATACCCCCAATTCGACCCTTAGGATATATTAGCCTTTAATGTAAATAATGTGTACATGTGATGTATGTTTTCCTAGCGTGGAGCTCAAGGCCAAGGCCCCGCTAGTGAAAGCCTGAATTTTGATTTAAAATGAAAGCATTGATATTTGATGCCCATGTGCTCTTAAGCCATGGAAATTGTAATAGGATGTAAATAAACATCATGCAATATAAAATACCAAAACTGGCTATGGAGGCAATGAATGAGAAGGGGCCACGTGTATCCACTAGGGAGTGGTGAGGGGGCTATGGGACTAAACCCTAGGTTTCCACATGTCATTATGAGAACCCATTGACTTCCCTAGATGACATTTATGCCTGTTGTAAGGAAGTGGTTGAGATGTCAGCCCATGGCTTTAATGGGGGATGGGCAACCCAGAAATTCGTATGGGTAGGTATGGGATTTGTTTTCTTGTACAAGAAGTCACTCAACCTCATGGGAGGTTTCTTCATTATCACCCACATTCCATTGTGAAAGCACCCAGCTTCATTCTCCATCCAAAGAAACGAGCTCCCAGCAGTGAGAAAACCAGAAATCGTGACTTGGAATGAACCCACGTTTTGGGAAGCCAAAAATGCCCAGAATGGGTATTGGACAGTGAAATCCAATGGGGGACCCGTTGGTATGAGCCTTGGGGCGAATTTGGGAGCAATAGATACCCCAAAATCCATGGGGAAACCGAGTTTTAACTGCCCAGAAAATCAGTGACGGTTTTGGAGCTATTTGTGACAGAGTTGTGAGAAATCCAAGAGTGGATGTATGAATAGAGGATGGGATTGCTGAGTCCAGCTTGAAGTGTATGTGGCTCTGGAATTGAGCTATGTGGACTAGCATCCTCCTCCATCTCCTATTGCATGCTTGAAAAACCCAACTGTGTGTTGGCTTAGCATGGCTATCTGAGTGAAACCCTGACTGTGAGTGAGCCATCTAGTTCCTCCTTAGTGGATACACATCCCAGCTCGGGGGTTATCTCTCAGCTGAAGGAATACAGGCTGGACAGAGATCTATGGTTGGGTGGAACGTTGCTCTCACGTAGCCAGTCGTTGGAAATTTGCGCTGCAAGATAAGTATTCTTCGTGGATTAAATTATATACAATCTGTGTTCTGCAATGTGTTATTTGAATGGTTATTCTTCATGATTAATGAAATCGATATGAAGTAGCATAAGAATGGGATTGAATCCCTGCATATGGTATCATCTTATGTTTGTGCTTATGTGTGTTGTTATGTTTAATTCCATTGTGTTTTTATTGAAGTTTGCATCTGTATAGAGAAGTTTTAATTGTTGTGAATTTTATGAGTAAAAATTATTGGGGCTATGTACACCAAAAGCCCCGATGTGTTGTTGATGTTTCCTTCCCTGCAATTGAATGAGAGAAGGGGATGTCACACTATGCAGTAGGTCTTGTGAGATCAGATTGTTGGGAATAAACCTCCTACTTTTTTTTTCGAGCATATACCAGGATCAGATTGCGTTTGGGGACTCTTTTGAGTTTCGGGCTCAGTTACCCTGCCCACGCCTTCTGATTCGACTAGAAACTGTTCTCCCAGGAGTTTTCGATGTGGTGGTATCCTTAGTATATGACCATAGGATCATACATAGGTGATGGTGGAGGGTTATATATGTTGTACCTAGGGAAGACGTGAGAGGAAATCCCTTGCAGGTTTTTGGGAGGGCAGTTGGATGATTCCAACGCTTGCACCCTTATTCATTGTATTGTGGACCCTGGGTAACTGTCCTTCTTCCTTCATTGATCTGTTCTGGTCCCTCATCATCCCAGACTCTTCTCCAGAAGGCATCTGTTTTCTTGGTTTGATTTACCTAGGACCTTTTTTAGTGGTGTGCTCTTTGTGCTACTTGTCCTAGTTTGCCTTAGAGAACTTCTTGCTCATTTGAGCAGGAAACTATGTCTAGCATTCCGACGAGCGCCAATCAGGGTACCCCTGTTCCAGGGGATCCTTGTGTTGTTCCACTCATTGGAAACATTGGTACTCCCTTAATATCTACTACGAATCTTTCTGGATTCACTATAGGGCTTCCGGTTTGGTTGTTCTCTACTCCGAATTCCTTGCATGCTCCTGATGCTTCTTTTGTAAGCACCTCAAATCAAGAGAATCAGAACCCTATACCTTCTTTTCCAGTAACATCTTCTCCTCCTCCTTCTACCTCATGGGGTGAAATTAACAATACTAGTAACCAGCAGTCTAAAAGGAATAAACAGAGGAAGAATAGGAAGAAGATGCCAAAACAAGGGGGCAGCAACCCAGCCACTGTAAGTCATGCTGGGGGCAAGCACCCTGCCTCTGCAAATCATGCAGGGGGAACCTACCCAGCCTCTGGAGGTCATGCTGGGAGAAAACTTTTAGTCACTGAAAATCACACTGAAAGTTTGTCTTCCACCACTGTCAGTCATGTTGGGGACACGTCATTGATCATTGCTAGTCATATTAATGATAAGTCACCAGTTCCTGTGAGTCATACTGGAGACACCAGATCAACCACTACAAGTCATGCTGAGGGAGTTGACATTGTCGACAAACCCAATAAAAAGAAGTATAAGTTCCCTTGCAAGTTTTGTGAGGGAGACCACCTTACTTACTTTTGCCCTGTACTTCCAGAAGTGCAAAAAGTGTGGTCCTTAGTTCAAAAGTCTTCTGCTTCTGACCAACCAGCCACTGCAAGTCATGATGGGGGCAAGCTATCAGCCAATGCTAGTCATGCTAAGAGTAATAACGTTGTAAAGGAGTCTCAACCTATAGGACGGAAACCAAAGTTCCCTTGTAAACTTTGTAAGGGAGATCACCTTACTCACTAATGCCTTACCATTCCAGAGGCACGAAGAGTGTGGTCCATGTCAGAAGGAATCTCTGCTCCTGAGTTTTCTATAGATTCCCTACAGTCAGATCAACCTTTGGTTGATAAAGTGGTTGAACCAATGCAATATTTGATCAACCCCACTCTCCCTTCGGAAAGTGAAGTGATCAAAGCGATGCAATCTTTGACCAATCCCATTAGTCCTGCAAAGATTGATGCACCTACTGCAGAAGTCTTCTGCATCACCAGTTTGGATGTTTCTGAAAAAGGGGACACTTCATCTGTGCCATGTGAACCCCTACCAAGCCCTAGGATTGTTTCCTTTGATTGGAATAGTCTAGCCAAACCTCATCTTCCTTCTTAGACACCTTTCCAGATAAAGGTCGATATCGGGAACCATACGGTTGATCGATGCATTATAGATGAAGGAGCTTCTATTAGTATCTTATCTGCTTATGCTTGGAGAGATTTGGGTTTCCATAATGTTATTCTAGTTGTTAATTGGCCATTGACCTTCGATAGAAGACCTAGTGAACCGTTCAGATTCCTCTCTCAGGTACCTGTTACTTTGGGTGGAAAAACAGTCTTAGTTGATTTTATGGTTTTAAAGGACCCTATGGACTTTGATATGATCCTCGGGCATGATTATGTTTATGCTATGCATGCTGTGGTGTCTACGCTCTTTCGTGTGATGCATTTTCCTCATAACAAAAGCATCGTCACTATCTACTAGCTTGCATTCGTTGATCCTCCTTATTGCCCAACTATAGACTAGTCTGATCCCTCGTCATTAGGAACCACTATGTCACATGGGACTTATGTGGCATATTGTTCCTTGAGTTCAACTGCTACTAAGAAGAAGTCTCTGAGTTCATGCTTACCTTCTCGGGACTTAGTCCCAGCTTTTGACCAAGTGACACCTCCATCTGAATGTTTAGATATGTGTTCTATCTGGGACGATATACTTCCTCCTGATGAAGTTTTCCTAGAGTCCATAGTACAGTCTACCATTCATTTGGATGTTGATCCAATCGGAGTTATGTCCAGCCTTGGTTTGACTGTAAAGTATGATCTTCCTACTGTTGAGTCTTTGGACTCTCCTATAGATCCGCAAATTGGTGTTCCTACTAAGTTTGATTCTACTTCTAGAATTTTCAACTCCCGTGATGATGAACTTGTTTCTATAGATTCCATCATGTCCTTCAACTTTGATCTTCATCCCGAGGGAGATCTTGTTGATTGTAAGTCCTCGAGCTTGGGTACCATAGAGTCTTCATTTGAAAACTCTCCCTTGTTTATGCCTGCTATTGATGATAGTGAAGTTGAAAGTGTTTCTACCATAGTGACTTGTATCAGGTCTTTCTTTACATGTGTTTTAGATATGATCTTGGTACTAATGTTTCTTGGAGACAGGATTCTTAGCTGTATTTATACTTGCTTACTAGTCCTTTTCAACACCTTGTGCGAATGTCAAGTATATTCGGAACCTTGCATATAGATTTAGGCTTCCCTACTATTATGTTGCATTTGAACCTTTTGCCATCCAAATTCGCCATAGGGTCAAACTTGTTGGATATTGGTGTGTTAGCCATCTCTTTATGCATTGTGCACCAGTCCGACAGCAGAGCCTACCTAACATGGGTCACCCTAGTCAACACCCTTATGCCATTTTGGTTCCCATGCTGAGTTTTTCTCATAGGCTCGGGAGCCTTTTTAGATTTACAATGACTTTGAGAACAAGCCTCATATCTTTCTTCCTCATATATTTCTGGCCATCCCTGATAAGGCTCCCATCTATGTGTTCAAGTTGCATATGCATCTATTATGATCCCACTTGCGCTAATGAGCCTGATGCCAGCTTCCATGCTTTTAGCTCGTTGTATAAGCCTCCATCTCTGATCTCATTTCCGCTAAGCCTTGTATCATTTTGCCTTATCAATTTGACACCTTTTACCTGGAGGTGACACACCCTGAGTGTCCTTATCTTGCTCATGTTCCTTGCATTAGGGATAGCTTTGCTCCATGCGCTTGGAGCTAGTTTCGCATGTCCCTGACACTCGTCTCCTCCCTTTTCGAGCATTCTTCCACATTTACTTTGAGCTTGTTAAAAACAGTAAGTAGGTTACGAGCATTCTTCTACCTTTACTTCGAGCTCATTAAAAACAGTAAGTAGGTTATGAGCATTCTTCTACTTTTACTTCGAGCTCGTTAAAAATAGTAAGTAGGTTATGAGCATTCTTCTACCTTTACTTTGAGCTCGTTAAAAACAATAAGTAGGTTACGAGCATTCTTCTACCTTTACTTCGAGCTCGTTAAAAACAGTAAGTAGGTTATGAGCATTCTTCTACCTTTACTTCGAGCTCGTTAAAAATAGTAAGTAGGTTTTGAGCATTTCTTCCATCTTCACTTCGAGCTCATTAAAAACAATAAGGAAGTTATGAGCATTTTTCTGTATCTCCTTTGAGCTCCTTAAAAACAGTAAGGAGGTCACAAGTTTACTTTTTCATGCTCGTTAAACCTTTACGGAAAAGATCCCTATGGAGTTCTTTTAAGCCCTTTTCAGACTCCTTAAATAGGAAAAGTTTGCCAAGCATAGTTGTCTTTTTGGGCTCGTTAAAATAACTGAACCGACATCCACTTAGGTATAAAATTATCCCTTTTATGGGCCTTGGTGGATAATTTACAGAAAAGGTATACTCTAGGTATACTCTGGTATGAGCTAGAACAGTTCTTCTTCCATTATTTTACACTTTTTCGAGGAAGGAGACTAACCTTACGAAAAAGGACTTTTGGAGTCATCTTTAGGGTTTTCAGACTCTCAAAATGTGAAAACACCAAGCGATCATTCACCTACTCAGGCTCAATGTGAAATCCACGAGATGGTTGATAGAGGATTGTTTAAGTTTTTCAACTCTATAAGCATGAACACACCGCCGAGAATAGACCAATTTGGGCTCGATATAAAATCCATGGATAGGTGTATGGAGTTTTCTAGGTTTTTCAGACTCCTTAAATATGAAAATACTGTCAAGCATGATTTAGTTCTTTGTCAATGTCATTAAAAAATGAAAAAGGAAAGGGAAGGGAAGAATGTTAAAATATCTTTCAATATGATGGCAGCAGGTCAACTACCTCCTTGAACAAAGCACATGTTTTGAGTCTATCAAACAAGCTGGGTTCTAGTGTTGACCTTAGGATAAACCTGATCTCAGAGTTCTTACTCCTCCGTTTGATTAGTCTTCCAATCATATGGAGAATATGTTAATGTCTCCTACATTACAGATTTGTATCATGGTCTCTTTGTGTTAAAAGTTGCCTAATTCATTCTTGTGCCATGCTCGCTGTTCAAGGATATAACCTGTGTCGGCCATTCTGCAGTTTCCTTGACCTCATGCGTCGGCCATTCCTTGGTGTCGGTATGTTTCATCATGTGTTCAGTCCTACTCCAAATTAGCTCATACCTTTTTGAGTGTCCCTAATGTTGGATGGTGGAGGATGCCTTAAGGCCTCCCTTCCAACGGACTTTTTTCCATCGACTTCAACTCATTGTGCTCTGGAAATGAAGTTTAGAGTTTTGGTTAGTACCTTGGGGATTGCAGTCATTAGTGCCAGTTTCCCTCGATGTTGGATAGATGGGAATACATCAATGTATCCTATCCGATAGATTCTTCAAGTTTTCGATGGCAAGACCACTTATTCGCACTTGTTTGAATGTACTAGGTAACTTGGGTTCCATTTTCATTATTGGTGGACACCCTCGCATTTGTTAACAGTATACATCAATGAGCAGTAATCAAATGATACCTCCCATGTTCAACATCAACTCATTTATTCGCATGGATAGGTTTGTACCTTGGGTTGTTTTTGGATGAAGACCTTAGGATCCTCGATAGCATCACCTTATTTATGTTATCGCCCAAGTTGCGCAAGATTGAGCCACACTCTTTTTGGATCTTGATGAGACATAGATCCAACTTGTTCTTTATGGCTATGTTCTCAAGTTTTGACATAGATCCAGCTTGTATTTATGTGGCTATGTTTACACTTATGTTCTTCATGGATCCACGTTTGTATTCTAGTGGCCATGATATATGCATCAATATTTGGATCATTATTGTATCATCTTGGAGGTGATGTTAAACTATTTGAACATGGACAGTTACCCCAACGATGAGATTGTCTGACATTGCCTTTGCTTCCAGGTACTTCATTTGAGCCTATGATTCTTGGTTTCTCCAGTTACTCCACTCCCGTGATTCAACCCTTTGTTATTTATAATGTATTTTAGCCATATTTTTCCTCACTCCCTCTAACCTCATACATTAGGGAGCATCTGTTATAGCTTAGAATGACACTTATCCATGTAAAATTAGTCACAGCAGATCTAATGAACAAGTAAATCAATCACAACAGATGAACATAGAAAATATGGTGCAAAACTGTGCAAAACATGCAGCAGTGCTCTCTATCCCAGAAAGGGTGAATGAATTACAATACAAACTATCACAATGATTGAGCAATTCGAATTGACTAAGTAGGCCATTCAAATCACTGAATGGAGTAGCTTGACTCCAACTAGGAGTCCTCATCATCAATCGGTGGTGCTCATCAATGCACAAGAACCAGTCATCCAGGTGTCAATCTGGGTCTAACTGAGTGTAACAAGTGTAACTGAAGTGTGTAGCACTGATTAAGGGAAGGAGGCTCAGTGGGGGGCGCATGGGAGGCTAACTGAAGTCAGAACAAGTCATCTAGTCAATCTGGAGGTCCAACGGAAGTGAAACAGTCAGTCGGGAGTGAAACTAGCCTCAAATCAGGGAGAATCGGAGCTAACTGAATGTAACTGAAGTGGAACTGCAGTGGTAGGTGAGAAAGTGCGCCCTTCTCTGGCAGTAGGTGAGAAGTGGGCGCCTTTCAGACTAGGAGGGCTAAAGAACTGAAGTAAGTGGCTCCCGGGTGCTAGAAAGAGGTGGATAAGGTGCTGGAGGCATCAACCTGGTGACTGGGATGCATGCAAGGTGCATGCAAACCCTAGAATTTGCATGCAAACCCTAATTGCATGCAAGATCCTGAAAAAGATGATGTGGATATCCGAACACTCCATCCGTGACGACACTTGCATCGCTTGGTCGCATGACGACACTTCTTGAGATCAAGTTTAGTCACACAACAAGACACTTTTGGATTGAAGGGTCATTAGGGACACTGAATATGGTTGAAATTACCTCACTCTTGGCCCATTTGATGGTTATAACCCTTAGGAACATTTTTCCAGACCAAACCAACTCCTAAAAATCATCAGAAAACCCTATTTTTGGCCATTTTCCCACAAAAACGCTACTCTATAAGCATAAGAGGGGAATTTTCCTTCAAAAATATGCAACTATGCTTCATAAAAGTAGAGTACATATGCTAGTTTGTAGTAGAAAAGTAGGGTATTTTCCTAAAACAATCAAAATCTCAAATTTTGGTCAATTTGAGTTAGTTGGGGAACCTCCTGATCGGTTATAACTGCTTTTCCTCTTCTTCATTGACTATATAAGGACGGTAGAAGGGCCATGAGAGGGGACCAATTCCATAACAATGTTATACTAGAGGAATGGAGACCCTCATCCCCCTATCTTGTGCCTCCATTTTTTATAAACCCTAGCACAGCTGATTAGAGGTTGGCGTCCTTGGAGAACAGAAGCAGGAGACCTTGAATCTAGGTTTCATGAAGTGCCAAGCTTGAAGGAAGGTATAACTTTATGTACTTTCTTCATTCATTAATAAAGATCAGACGTTCTTCCCTTTCCAAATATGACCTATTCATGTGTGTCTTAGATTTGATTACAGTTTGCTTATAGTTTGATGTCTTTTACTATCATGAATATCAGTCTTATATATGTAGTCAAATGTATTTGAGAAAGGTATGAAGTTGTTTTGCAGGTGTGGGCATTACGACACTGAATGGCATTGAAGAGTGAGGAAGAGAAAGGTTGGGATCAACCTTCTTAATAAGGTACACATCCTCTTTAACCTTTATCTCTTTGCTTACTAGTTGTACTTGCAGAACATTTATAGGTCTATCTTTCATTACTATAAGTTGGTAGGTTCTCCCCTGAACTAAAGGTGTATTTCCCTCACAACAACAATATCATCATCATCTACTTCAAATCCAATTGCCATGAGTTGATCTTTTATCTGAGCAATCTTAGAGAAGAAAGAGGCAATGGATTCCTTCTCCTTCGTCTTCAATGAACGAAGATGCTTCTTCAAGACTCTCTTATGAGTAGGCACCTTCTTCTCATAGATATTTGCTAGGGAATCAAAGAATTCCTTAGCTATCCTTAGAGGATCTATTACATGCATCAAATTATCTTTGACTGAGTCAAAGATGACCCAATTTGCTTTAGCTTGCTTCTTCTTAAATGCTTTTCTTCCTTGAGTTGTTGTGGGGTCTTCCACAACCCTAGTGACCAATTCATCCAAGACACTCTCCTCCAAGATATTCAAGACCCTAGCCTTCCATGCATTAAATTTTGAGGCTCCTTCAAGCTTATCTTCTACCTTTACTGAGTTAGAATCCATCTCAAACCCTTATAGTCAACTTTCCAAGTACATCTGTAAACCTGTAGTAAAGTTGAATAGCGCACAAACCCTTACCTTAGGATATATGTAGATTATGCTATCCTACAAGACAGAGTTAGCTACAAGAACTAAGCTCTGATACCATGTTATGTATTTGATGGAATTAGGGTTTTATGGAGAAGAATAATAATTCAATATACTTTAATGCAAAAAATAGTTAAACAAGTACTGAAACTAAATATGAAATAGTACATCAGTAACTTCTAACGTAATTTTCATCTCTTTCAACTTCACACCTTTAACACTACCCAATTGGTCACTATGTTAAGATAATCTTCAATAACATGTAATAATAAATTAATAAACTTGTTTAACTAGCAATAAAAGAGATAGGTGAAGATACTTACATGAGTGTGGAACCTTTCCTGTAATATACTCAGAAATGTTACTTTCAAAATATACTGTGCCTCTCAGAGGCCAGTCGACACTAGGAACCAAGTGACCCTATTAAAGGGTTAGTACAAACCTGAGAGAGAGAGAGATGAAAGGAAATGGTACAGTCAAGCAAAGAAGGTCAATCCTAAACAAGACAAAGTACAAGATCTAATCCCAACAAGGTCACCGCATAGTAGATATGACTAATACTTAGTCTCAGCACATTAGCACACAAATTTGACCAAAAAAAACTCAGCACACAGATCTGGTTCAAAATTAGGTCTTCAACAATATAGATCAGATCTCAGCACTATAGGTTAGACCTCAGTAGTATAGGTTAGATCTCAATAGTAGATCATATATAGAACAGTCAAAAAGAGGGTGTGGATACATCAAAACCAGGAACAACAAACCTATGTTGAGTTACAACCATAGTCTTCATGAATATGCTCTCAGCATATCAACTCAGAAATCCTCAGATCACAACCTCCACAAGTCAACCCTCAGCAAGCTAAAAATTAAACCCCGGTAAGTAAATCGATCACCACACAGGAAGATCAGACCCTTAGGAAAGTAGATTGAAACTCAAAGAAGTGGATCAGATCTTTAGGCAAGCAGATCAATCATGGATCAGAAAGGTGGCAACAGCTTACGACTATGTCTCAAAGGAAACGCAGTCCTCACGATTTAGTCAAAGAGATATCAGCAAATCCTAGCAGTGGATCGGGTCTGATTTGCAGCAGAACAAAACTCAAGCAAGATCACCATCAGCAGTGAATCCTCACAAAAAACAAAAACAGATAAGAAATGTTCAGCAGGTGGGCATCCTTCAAACTTTAGTGAGTAGCAGCAAAACTCCTTGACGTCAAGTAGAGCAGAGGTAAAAGTTGTGTGTATGATCACTTGCCAAAAGACTTCAATAAATAGAGTTTAGATCTTCTAGAAAGATCAGTAAGATAAACCTTTGATTAAGTGGGTTCCATTAAGTTAGGAAGTTACCATTTAAAAAATAAAAATAAAAAACAGATAAAAAAAAAAAAAAAGATAAAAAAAAAAAAAAAAAAAGATAAAAGATAAAAAAAAGAAGAAGATAAAAGATAAAAAAAATAAAAATAAAAAATAAAAGAATCACATAAGTAGGGTACTATGATCAATAAAAAAGGGTATAAATAAAAACCATACAAACGAGAGTGGGTAGCTTGACCCATAGACCAAAAAGGGTGTACTTCAAAAGTGGACAAACAACCATAGTACCCATAAGACCAAAACATCAAAGGTGGTAAAAATAAAAAATAATAATTCAAGGTGAGTAAATGACCCTACAAGTCAAAGAAAATGTACCACAAGACCAATAATCAATAATGTGTAAGGACCAAAAGTAAATCAACTAAGGTGGGGAAGGTAAAACCATTCATTTCTCTCTCAAATGTACAAATGTTCCAAATAACCTGAAAGTTCATGATCATTGTATAAGGAAGGGTCCACAAGGATAATGTGATGATGTGGTCCTCTAGATTGCTCCTAAAGTAAAATGTTAGTGGCTTCATCAAGGGGTGGCCAGTCCCTTAAGAAGACCATCTAACTCAACCATCTCAAGGACCTAGGAGAAGAGGACATCACACATCATCACCTTAGTAACTGACCAAGAACCTCCATTCTCAAGGAATGGATCTCAACCCAAAGCTACGCTTCAGTCCTAGATTGAGTCATGTTGATCAAGCCTCTAGTCCTTGACCAGGTCCTCCATTCTCCCAGAGAATGTTCCTCAACCTCAAGATGAGCTTTCAGTCCTAGATTGAATGTTGATCAACCACCTGCAGGACCTACTTGGTCCTTGACCAAGAATCTTCCTGGTACTAGACCAAGATGTTTCTGTCTCAACCTGCAGGATTTGCGTGGTCCTCATGACCAAGAAACTATCTGGTCCCAGACCAAAATACCCTAGAGACAAATAGGCGCCCTAGCCACATGCTATGGACTTTGCCATGGCATCAACCTGCTTGGTCTCCTGACCAAGAACCCCAAGAGACAACTGGGGGCCCTAGGGTACCTTCTAGAGTATTACTCTTTACTCTGCCTAGTTAACATAACCAAGAACCCTAGTTAACTCACTAGGGTACCATTCTCTCTGAGAATGGGTCTCGCAACTACACTAAAAATTAACATTAAAGACTATGGTTTGAGTCTATTATATACTGAATATACAATTTAGGTCATGCACAAGCGAGATCAACAATATAAAACAACACAAGAGATATTCAATAAGCTCCAACTTTATTATTATATAAGTGATTCTTTTGATCGGATGAATCAACCCTATTCACTTGCCTCTTCAAGGGGGCTACCCCTTAATGAGCTAAAATCAACATTCAATATTCTTCTCCACATACTCATAAGGAGTTCTCCATCCTTACTTATAGGATCACCATACAATACTAACCTCCTAACCACATAGTGGAACTTCTTTAATGAAGTCCCATCACATTTATTTACTAATATAGCAAGCTTTATTTAATAATAACAATATAGCGGACATAGACCACTTTACATTGAATGAACTCCCATTCTTAGAATTAAGATATATATAACCATTTCCATTCCAAAAATATAATACCTTATAATTTTGACAAACCTAAAACATACAACAAAGCTCCTTATCATACATGAAATGTATGTAAATCACATAACATAGTGTCTATCTAAAATAAATTACATATAATGTCATAAAAATATACCTTCAAATTGCTTTTTGCTAAATGTACCTTCAAATTGGTTTTTATACTATTTGGAGCTACTTCTTCATGGCACATGTATGAATGCACTTGCATCATCACTTCTCTTGCACTTCTCTTTGGAGTTTACGAAAACATGTAAATCTTGACAAAATCATGATCCTTATGGAAATTGTGTCGACAAAAATAATGGCACTCTTACTAACACGATACTTATTAAAATTTTAATGATTTGCACTTTTACTCACACAATACTTATTAAATTTTTAATTACATGTTGAATATGTGAAAGTCCCACTCCTTTTCTATAAAATATATTATATTGTATATAACTTGCAATAAATAAAGAAATATGTCTTATTTCACATCTTTTTAAATATTTTTTAAAATATAATGTCATATTCTCTCTCATATGTCATTGGAACATTTGTACATGGTCGCCACTCCACTCAACAAAACCAGCACACACTCATTCCTACTAGTAGATACAGATACACACAACCTATTTAAAGCATCGATGATTCCATTAAAATTTAGGGATTGTAATTGTTTATTTTGCCAAAACCCTTTATATTTATGGGATAGGTTTATTTGGGTGACTTAAATGGTCTATTTTGCCAAAATTCTTGATCAGTTTATGAGGATAGCGCGAGCATGAATAACTAGTCATGGATAACATTTAACTTTTCAATAGACTAAACCCACAAATATTTTGAAGCATTTTTTTTGCTAGATTTTGCATGGTAGAAATTTTCATGGAATTTTTAAAATTTGCAATAACAGTGTCACAAATTTGCAGGATAAGGGTATCTAGGGTATTTGAGTGTTTGAGAGTGTTTATTCCATTTATATAATTAAAATAAAGATAAAGTTTCACAGTTTGTAAATTAAAACTTAATCTAGAAATATAAAAACTTAATTCAGAAATATAAAAATATAAATATATAAATATATTGATATTACCACTGTACTAGTTTAGTTTATCATAGGTAAAGTTTCAGAGTTTGTAAATTAAAACTTAATCCCGAAATTTAAAGATATAAATTCATGATGATTGCGGTGAGCATTAGATTGAGTACGGCAAAACACACTTTCACTAGGATGTAGAAAAGGCAATGTTGACAGGCAACAACCGGTGCACCGCTCGCTGGTTCCGGTCCTTCTCGGAAAGGAACAGGCTATCGGCTGTTTCCGGTCAACTTGAGCGATCTTCGAGCATATATGCGAGAGAAGGGAGGGATTTGTGTTGTTTGTTTGGTGCTGTTATTGGAGCTTTGGGTTATCGGTGAGCGGGAGCATTGCGGAGTTTTCTCGGGGTAGGTGAGCCTCCGTATGTGACCGTGGCTTGGTTTCTATTGAAGGGTAACTGGGTAATCCATACATAGATATGAGGATTCGGAAGCGTTCCGGAGCTTCATTCACATCTTCCTGGAGCCCTACTTCCTGTGTTGCCATTAGCACTGACAATGGCAACGGCGACGGTGAGGAGGCGGAGTTTCTTCTTCCGCTGGTAGCAGCTGCCATGGACGTCCAGCGGTCTGAGGAGGAAGAGAAGGTCGAAGGAGATGGGGATCATTGCACCCACGCCACCGCTTTTAGGACTCATGCGCGTCCTGTCCACAACTGGAGGAACGCTTTACAGCTCCAACGCGGCGGCGATGGGAACAGTGAAAATCAAGCTCTTGAGGTAAACCTATGTTATCTTCCACTTGGACTTTTATTTTTGGTATTTTCGAAAGGTAGGGAGTTAGAATGAATCTTTTGCAGTAGGTGAAGTTACTCACCAATTACTTGAATTAGAGTCAACCATATTATTGCCCTTTCTCTCTATCTCACTCTATATGCCAGGTGCCCATTAAATAGTATTTACATTTGAGTAGATCTCATCGATATACAAAAGAAGAGGAGCGGAGACGTGAAGCAGAATCATGGGTTATACATATATATATATATATATATATATGTACTATACTGCTGCATGCAGGCGATATGCCAGACATAAAATTTATGTCTGGTGTACTGTTGGGCGCCACTGAGGTAATACGGTTAATGTTCACCAGATGCATGCGTGCCTTTTTCATCTCCCATTGACGGCCCAAAATCTTCGTAACAGAACTGAATAGATGTATTGTGGGGGCGAATGCACCAAAAATGAGGGGCATGCCGCAATTGGGTGCAAACTGTGGACTTCCTTCTGTGCTTCCCCAAACCCTCGAGTTCGTAGATACACAAAACGACAAACAAATTTTTGGGTGGATCTATATGTAATGTATATATGTATCAATATGTAGATTTATGGATGGATACATATCTATTAACCTGAACCTGCTCAAACGATTCGCAGTCGAAATGTGGGAAAAATAAGAGAGGTTATGGACAAATGTTGAGGGCTTAGGTTGTATTATTATTATGTTAGTCTACGATTTATTTTCTCACACGCCCTTAATACGCAGTGCAATCCCGAGGGTATCAATCTCTCGCGTCTATCTTCTGTATAAGAGCCAATAAGCGCCTTCGAGATGAATCTGTGAGAGCCGTGCCGACGGCGTGGATAAGGACGAAATAGTACGGTCGCACGAAGCAGATTAAAATAGTTTCGTTTCATCGGGAAATCGAGAGGCACCACATATTATAGAATGATATTCAGATCCCGCAATTTGGGACTGGCCAGTAGTAATGTTAGCCGGGCACCACGGAAGAACAGTTATGGCCTCCCTTTCAAGAATAGGTTAACTTTCCTTTATTGTCAATTTCGCGCTGCACTAAAATCCATTTGGGTTTCGTTTCGTTTTGCGCAGGACGGCGGGGAGGGCAAGAAGGTAGAGTGCAAATGGAAAGGGAATATGAGGTAACTATCTATTTTTCAATCGGCCTCGTACGGCTTTCCGGTTTACTGTACGACTGATAGTCGCGTTGCTTTTAATTATATTATAGCTTTATGTATGCCTTAAACATCTTGTGATCTCCTGTGAATCTTTTCTCGCAGAAATCAATGGGAAAGCATTAGACTGTTGAAAAAGGAAGGTACAGTTAGAAGCTAACGACACCTTATATCTTTATTTACTGTTTGTATATGGAATATTACCACTAAATCCCATGCATTAGTCTTTACATGTTACTTGTTATCAACCCATTGCTAGTTAGGGCACTGTAATTGTTTTGAATTGAATTAAACTTCAGGAACTCAAGGAACCCTTGACACGTCAAGCAGCGCCGAAAAAGAGATAACTGGTGACATTGATGAGGAATGGGAGTTACCAAAATCAGGCCTTCTTGATAGGGGGAATTTGGGGAGGCATGAAAAGAAGTCAAGTGTGCACAGCAGCAAGGGGAAAAGAAGCAAAGATGAGATTGGTTATTTCAAGGGATGGAAGGATGATAAAACAAAGACCACTAAAAAGCTCAAGCAGGAAATCCAGCTTGAAGATGGGCGAAGAATGGATGAGAAAGCCATGCCTAATAAACGTTCCAATAATAATAATAATAACGAAGCAGAAGGGTCTCAATGCAGGCGGAGGAACGGGCGAGGTTGGAGGTGTTCTCAGCGGACTCTTGTAGGGTATTCTCTATGTGAACACCATCTGGCCAAGGGCAGGCTTAGGAATATAAATAGCAATGCTAATAACAACACTATAGGTACAGGTATCGTGATTAACAAGGTCAGTAACTGCAAGATCAAAGAATTGCGCCTTATAAACACTTCTTGTTCTCGATCAGCAGAAGCCGAACTCACGAATAAATTATAAAATTTTTATGGTTGAACTAGTTCAGTTGTATGCTGCTCTCAGAATACAATGACGAAATCTACTTACAATTACAATCCATGGCTAATCTACTGTATTGTATTCTGTTGAGCTGCCTGTGCGTCAACTGTTGAAGCTGCCTGTGTTTTATTTTGCGCAATGACTAACGATAAGTACCTGGAATCGAAACCTCAGTTCTCACATATACTGTCTGACATGGTGCAATTAGAGTAGTCTCTTTAGTATCAAAACTTGCGGGCTTCTTAAATATTTGCAGGTATTTCTGCTTGTATAATCTGATACAAGATCATTTTGTTTTAAAATTTTAGGTCAAGTACATTTGATATTCTCTTGGAGCCATCGTTTCAACTTGTTTTACTGAATAAAAATTCATATATGGTTGCCAGAACAATGGTTGGAATTTGTTTTACGGAGTTAAAAAGATTCATTCATAGATGTATGATATATATAGTATATACAGCTGAAGCAGTGGTTGTGGAAAAAATACTGGCCCTGTACGGTATATTGGTTATGATTTCAAATTACTCTTATTTCAACGAAGGGAGTACTGCATCTGTTTTTCAAAATGATTATAGTTATAATTTCTTTTGTTTTTTACTTTATATTGAAACTCAACCTTGTTTGTAGGTTTTTTAAATCAAGCTCGAGTATAAACTAATGGCCTATAACATTATGCTATTTACATTGTTTTAATTTTATTTAAATTTTATTTTATATTTACATTGTTTTAATTTTATTTTATTAAAAAATTAGGATAATTAACTTAAAAACTTATAAATATAAATTTTTGAATATGATTTTTAAAAAAATGGGTTGTTTTGATTTGGATATTTGGACATATGGAATGCTCGAGCTTTGTAGAATTATAATACTTATGCCTCAGTTTCACTTCTTGTTTATTTTTTAGAAACGTTAATATGATTTAGTTAGGTGTTAGTAAAATTTTATTATGGAAAAAGTTGTAAGGTGTTTTATTTTAATGTTCAGCCATTAAGGAGCCTAATTTAATGGTTTGTTATTATTTTACAAAGCCATTCTTAGGGAAATTGAACTCCAATGAGAATATATCATCAACCCCTTTTAATGAACTAGTCAAGTCCTTTATTAATCTTTATTAATACCTGTGATGATTAATTTCAATATTATTAAATTTAAATTTCTTAATAAACACCTTAAAAATTCATATTCCTCTACATTTACCAAAAAACTTCGATGTTTGGTGGGTATTACAGTGCTTGGTTGATCTTTTCAAATGAGAATAGAGTTTAACAAAGTATATATTTGTCTCTTTAATATACGGTCATTTCAATATATTGTGAACTTTATAAATTCCTTCAAGATAAATGCATCCTTATTATTTACTGTCAATGGTATTAGAGATTAAGTATATGAAAAAAAGTCGAATTGGTTAGATTGAGAGGTATAAATAACTAGTTCTAAAAATATACTTCACAAGATATCTTATTACATTGCTTGAAGGAACTTTCTAGTAGGTAAAACTTTCCATAAGCCTTTCTAGTGAAAAACTTTCTAGGCAGGTAGAACCTTTTAGTAAGTCTTCTTACAAATATTGTTTTCACACTATATCTACTTTGTGGGCCTTATTTGATATAGATGTTCTTAATATATAATAATTTATCTATTTAAGGAGGTCGGGGTAGGAATTTGACATGCCCCTCCCCCTCAAAAACAACATTGTCCTCAAGGTTGGAGATGTGGAAATTATTGATGTATCTCTATTGACTCCCATTCAACATCCTTAGGTTGAGTATCTTTCCATTGGATCAAGACCACTTGGATGGTGCATTGGGAGAGATGATGTTTCCGTTTGTCAAGGATGGCCTAAGGTTGCAACTAAATGGAACCTTTTCATCCAATTCTGGAAGGATAATTTGAATACAACAGTGAGGACCAACCACTTTCTTCAAGTAGGAGACATGAAAGCTGGGGTGAATCTTGAGTGGATAGGTAAATCTAATTTGAAAGCCACGGTGCCTACACATTTCAGGGCCTTAAATAGGACCCATAAAACTTGGGAGAATTTTTTTTCCTAGTTGTTGACCTTAAGTGAGGTCTTCTTATAAGGTTGTAGGCAAAGAAATACCTATTTGCCTCATACAAAATGGAAGTGACGTTGAACAGTTTGTTGCTTCATTCTATTGTGAGCCATAACCTATTATGCTTGAGCGTGTAGAGAATGTTAGCTCAAGTTGTGAGTTTTGGTTCAACCTTCTATAACTTAGAGATGCATGGTACATAGGATAGCACCGAGGGGGGATTTTGGCCATAGGAAATTTCAAAGGGATTCATTCAAGTGGTACTATGATATGTTATATTATACCACCATTCAACTAAATGTAATTGTTAATCCTATTGAGATTGCCACTCTCAAGTAAAGCACTACAAATATGCTTCAAGATACCTTTTAATAGCTTCCTTTTGACCATTATTTTGGGGGTGATAGGCAGTGTTGGGATTCAGTTGATTTCCCTAGAGATTTTTTTTTCCAAAAATTGCTAGTGAAGGTGCGTTCACAATATGTGAATAGAATATGACATACCATGGAGTTTGGATACATTATCAATGAAGACTTCAAATACTATAGAGGCCTTGAAAGGGTATTGTAGGGAACAAAAATGAGCACATTTGGAAAGACAATCAACCACAACCATGATTATAGACTTATTGCCATATTTTGGTAACCCCACAATGGAATCCATAGAACTGTCAGTCTACATGGAAGTTGAAATTGGAAGTGGTTGAAGTTCAACTAGAGGTTTCACTATCTCACCTTATGTCTTTGGTTAGTGTCATATTTTTCCACAAATGTTTAGATTCTCTTCTTCATGGCTTCCTATAAAAATGATCATTTGATTCTTTCATATGTTTTATACAATCCTGAAGGACTGGCTATGAGGGATGAATGTAGCTCACATAACATGTGTGAGTTCAATGCTGACTTCTTGTGCAAATATAAACATCCTTTATAACAAATATAATTGTTGTGCAAATTGTAGCATATATATGCATAAGGTTCTTATTGAAGTTGTTGGATCATGGTAGAAAGACTGGTGTTTATTAAACATGCATTATGATCATCTTTCAACCAATATGTTAGGATGGAGGAGAGAGAAAAGAGGGAACCTTCTTCTTCAAATTATTGAGAGAGAGCATCTGCTACCACGTTCTCCTTGTCCTTTGGTAAATTATCTCATAGTCATATCCCAACATTTTGTGACCCATTTTTGTTGCTCAGAAGAGGAAGTTCTTTGTTCTATAAATTATTTTAGGCAACGATGATTTATTTTGATCCAAAACATTTCCCAAGTAGGGGTGGATGGCATATGTTCACATCATGTAATGTGGCCATCATCCCTTTTTCATAAGTCAATTTTCCCAAGTGTCGTTCACAGAGTTGTTTGCTAGTAAAATCCAACGACATGCCTTCTTGCATGAGAACTGCTCAATGACTTGATGTGAGGCATCACATTACAGGAAAAAGGTTTAAGTGAAGTCGATAAAAGAGAGTAGTGGAGTGGTACAAAAAGCCTCCTTTAAGTCCTGGAAATAAATTTCTACCACATCACTCCAATTGAAAGGATTTTTCTAGCAATGTTGTGAGTGGAGATGTTATCTTACCATAGTTTCATATGAGCTTTATATGTAATAACCAGTGTGACCCAAAAAACCTGAGTATTTTAAGAGTTTTAGGGAGAGGCCAATCCTTCATTGTTTCAATTTTCTTTGGATCCACATGCACACCCTCTTAATTGACAATATCACCAAAATATTCCACTTCCAAGACACCAATGGAACATTTAGACATTTTAAGAAAGTGTTCATGACCCACAAGTAGTTGTAAGACCTTATCCACATGGACTAGATGGGATTTCCAAGTTTCATTGTTGATCAAGATGTCATGTGAAAAAGGACCAGGGAAAAAATATGCAAAAAGGGTTTAGATATTGAGTTCATAAGACTTGCAAAGGTGGATGGTATGTTTTAAAAGTGAAATGGAATCACCAATAACTCTAGTGGCCTTTATCAGTGCAAAAAGTGGTCTTGGGAATATCCTCCTCCTTCATGCAAATTTGATGATAGATTGAACGTAGATCAATTTTGGTGAAGAATTGAGCATCCTTGAGCTCATCCAGAAGGTCATAAATGATAGGAATGATAAAATTATCCTTGATGGTCAACTTGTTCAAAGCACAAAAGTCATGACACATGTGTCAAACACCTTATTTCTTGAGGATCATAACATTTGGGGAAGAATAAGGGCTAGCATTCATACATATTACACCAACAACTAGCAACTACTGAATGGTCTTTTCAATTTCACTTTTTTGGGCCAACAGACGATGATATAGGTGCATGTTTAGTGGGTTCAGCTACCAAGTATGAGTGGAATGGAATGATCATGGTCACCACGAGAAGGGGGTAGTCCTTTGGGAATGCCAAAAATGAATTGGTGTTTTTCCAAGACTAATTGCACGCCAAAAGGAATGGGTTGAGAAGGTGTCTCAAAAAATTGAATGGCATGGAATTGATCCACAATGCTTGAATGACCCTTTTTCATAATAGTTTACATGAGGTGCGAGCTTATAATATTTCGATATCATGTTGTAAAATTTCCTTAGAGAGTGTAGTTATGCCCCGCCCATTGGAAACTCGTGTATAAGACACGAAAATCCAAGGTGATAGGGCCTACTGTTCATAACCATTCAACACCCAAGACAATATCATAACCACATTTCAATAGAAAACATGTGGGTTTTAAAGGAATAATCACCCATTTGAAGTCGTACATTTTCACAATGACCACTTCATTTCATCTAGCTCGTCCACAAATTTGCAATCATGATATGGGATTTGTTCACAACATGGATACAATAGTGTGTTTCTTAGGCTACCCAGTGCTGAATAAATGTATGCATGCTACCACTATCAATTAAGACTATGACCCTGTGATGTTTGATGTAGCCAATCAATTTGAGGGTATGGGGAGCAAAAAGACTAGTTAAGGCTTGCAAAGAGATCTTGGTTTCTCCTCCTATATATTAGGTTGGGGAGTGTCTTACATAGGTTGATGAGGGACTTCATGGGTGATATAATTAACCTTCTCATAAAAAATTCCTTTAAAATGACCATAAATAGTTTTTTATCCTTACATTTATGGCTAGAGGAATATTTCTCATCACATTTGTAGCAAGGACCTTTGAGCTGGTGCTCTACCATTTTATCTAGGGTTGAATTTTGGATATTTTAGATGTGGAGGGATGAGGAGGGATTAGTGGAATTGAAGGGAGGTGGACATGGATGAGGAATGAATAGGGACTTTTTTTATATTTTAGCATTCATTACCTTTTAGGCTTCTCTATCTCTTTGAATGGCATCCAACCAAGTAGTAGGGTGAACTATTAAGACCTGTGCACATATATGTTTTTTCAAACCAATGATGAAATATTCTTTGTAAAACTTATTGAACATGTCTTCAACGCATAAGGTTAGCTACTCAAGAGACGAGATGAAATATTTGATTGTGCCTAATTGTTTGTACTTGACCAATTTACCCAAATAATGAGTGTATGTTTCAAAACATTTATAGCGATTTGAAACAAATTGTGTCCAAGCAATATAACCTTTTCAATATTTGTTGTGTGATTACTACCATTGCCAACATATATTATCTAAATATAAGACATCCACTCAAATTTTCATCATATCATTTGTGATGCCATGCAAGGAAAAGTAATACTCCATCTAGGTGACCCATCATCTAAGGTTTGATCCATCAAATTTGGTGAGATCAACTTTAGGAATTTTGTGCCACAATTGAGTCATTGGATCACGGATAAGCAGAGTGAAATGATGCCCATTGGGATTGGATGATTTAGCTCCTTCTGCATGGGAAAGTTGGCCAGGCTCTAGGAAGAAAGAGTTTCATGAAGTGAGTTATCTAGTTAGAAAGTGACTCCAATTTGTTAAGCTTGCCATGAATATCATCAAGATTTTGTTGAGTAGAGGAGTGGTTGTGGTCTTGTGTTGTAACTCATCATATAGTTTTTTAGCTTGGAAATTTTGTGGAAAATCTCACCTCCTAAAGTGTTAGTGATAGAGAAAATGGGTCCACAAAAAGGGGTATGGAAGGGTGTTACCAATGCAAATTAGATTCTATTGATATGGGTTGGAAATAAGGGAATGAATATGTGGGTTCACAAAAAAGGTTGTGAGAGAGTGCTACTAATTCAATCAATACACTGCAAGGATTGTGTTTAGATAGGAATGAACTAAGGGTGCAAACATAACCCAAACTCTTTTTTTTGGTCAGAGTTGTACTCCCACATAAATATTACTACATTGATAGAATTTCCAAGTTATTAATATTGTAAATTATGTAGGAATTTCATGCACTTGTCATAGAGGACACGAATCCTAATGTATTAAGGGTAAGGGAGTACCAAGTGCTATACCTATATGATATACTTGTAGGGTCCAATAGTAGTACTCGACCCAATCTGTTAGGAAACTAACTAAGGAGGCTCAATCATGCCCTTAGCCATACTACCCGACTACCTAGGTACTAGAGAGGAATCTTCTTCATAGCCATGCCGGTATGCTTAGTTCCACTATAACAACAAGATGATTGATCTAATTATCTAAAGCTATTTTTAAGTCACCCAGGGGACTTCTGAGATACTTGAGGGTACGTGGAAGTGAAATTGTATTTACAGGTGTTGTTTGATGCAATACTATTTGAAGGGGTATCGATATGGGTTACAAGGGTGTCCAACCAGGTGAAACATAGATCATTATTGTCCTACATGTAGTCATTCCCATATACAAATTTATCGATTGTACGATAGATCATTGTGTTATTTATAGACATTAGAACACATCTGTAACCTAAAAAATAATTTCTAAATTTTTCAAAAGTGCTATAATAATAAATATTATGTACCTTACTAGTAGAATGGAAATTCACAGCATAAATAACATAATAACGTAGACTCTTTAGAATGAAAAGGTTGAAATTAACACATCAATCAATAGTTGTAGATAACCAAATATCACAATTTAGCAATAAAATTATTAACAAAATCATTGTTCACTTGAATCTTTGAGGGTGTTACACTCCATATCATCTGCAACATGCTTTATAGGATATACCAAAGTGAAGGGGTCTTTTGCCATTGTAAAAGGCCAAGTATGGGCTTGTTTATGGAAAAGTGTTATTCCAGTGGGGCTTAGGTCATGTGGTTTGGTCATGGCGGGTACTCTTGGTTTCCATTCTAGGAAGTGGTGGTTTAGTGGCATTGTTGACTGCCTCTTGACGGGAAAATGCCCCTTGTCATGTTGGTCCATTTGTGCCTTGGGTTGGTGCTTAGTGCTTATTAGGATGGGCTTATTAGGACAGATATAAGCATAGGGTATCCTAGCCACACTCATGTTTATGCTATGAATGCGTGTAAGGGTTGTCATACCTGATTTAGCACACCTCATTTATGCCCACTTGGACCTTCATTTTCTTATATGACCCCTCCTCTTGGTCTATATGTGCACACTTAATCATTACGTCATCTTATTAAAGAGATATTTGCCTTGCTAAAGGTGAGGGCGCGGAGGGATATTATACATTGTTGGGGTTAGTTGGGGCATGGTGTCCTCCCCCAGCTCATCACTTATAAATAAAGTCTCATAGCATCATTTGTAAACAAGACAAAGGTTCTAATTATATATCATTTTCTTTTTCTCTTGGTATGTTGGATCTTCTAAGTGATATGCACCTCTCTCCCTGACAAGTTTTACATGTTATGAAGGTTGAATGGTGCAATTTCTAGGGTTTTCTATCTTGCAATATTGATTCTAAGAGTAGTTGTAATAACTTGTGGCTAAGGAAGGATCTAAGAAGTATCTCTTGCTCTCTTTCTTTGTTAATGTTGGTAATGTCTCTCCATTTTCTAGTTTGACGTTGTTGGTGTACCTTATGAAATTTAAATTAGGGTTTTCTATTGGCATATTATTAGTCTTGTGTGAGGAGACCTTCCTCTTGAAGGAGCTCTCCATTGTGGGCCTTGGGATTTGTTGTTTTCCCTAATTAGGGTTTGGCTACTTTGACCTAGTATCAAGTTCTTATCATTTTCCCTAGTTGGTAAATATTGAATTGCCAAATTGAGTAGGGGAGTTGACCTCGATCTCTAATTTCCTTTGGGTTGAACGGATAAGGTCATAAACCCTTCTCTTCACCTTTTTTTACTCAAAATTATTTTGTATATTTTATAAAAAATACAAAAAATATAATATTGGAAAAACCATAAAATTTCTAAAAATTCATATCTCAAAAATATTTGCAATTTGGAAATTATGTGCGAAAAGATAAGTGTGACGTAGTTGGATTTTAATGATGAATCCTTGAGGGTGCTTTGTTCATGTGGTGGATTTGTGAGATTCTGAGTGACATGTGCTTGCTAGAGTTTTTTTTTCCATATATGTTGTTACATGTACAACATGTATATTCATTATTTCAACCAAGTTTCAAGGCCTAAACAATAGGGTTTTGGGCCTATATTGACCCCTGGGGGGTTGGACACCTGTTGGGAAATGTGATAAGCGGGACCAACATCTATTTTGGGGTTGTTCTAGGGCACATGCTAGATCTAATTTTACATTTTCATATCTTATTTAGTGTTTCTCTTCACCCTTTGAAGGTTTTCCCCTTTCCCTACTATAAAAGGTACATATCATATGGTAATTAGGCATCATTGTGATTGATTTATATCAAGTTTTCTGAAGTATCTTAAATACTGCATAGCATATTGGAATTATTTTTGTTAGGAAACATGACAAAGTGATATAATTGCTATCTCTCAACTAATGTTATTGTTGCTTTATTATTTTGACTCCATAAGGCGTTGATATTCACCGAGAGGTTCTTGGGAAAGGTGTTTTGGTGTTGTTTTGATTAATTGAAGATATCATTAACCGAAATCTAGGGACTCCCCCTTGGTATTAGGATTTGAACTAAAGTGTTTAAAAGCTGCGTTGTGGTGACAATGGGCACTATATTTTCCCATGCATACCACTCATCGAGATCAATGACCTTGATCAAGGGTACTATTTTAAGCAATAACATTTTTTAGCATTGTTTCCAAGGATGCTTGAATATTGTTGCATGATAGTTTGGGTGTGTTACTCAAGTCAAATTTTTCATCTCCCTGGCAAGAATGAAAAATTTGGTAAGAAATTTGAGGTAAGTTTTTGTTTTGGTACTTTGATGAGATTATTGTTAATAACTAACCTTGTAGGTCTTATCTAGCGACTCCAATGAAGAAAAATAAGAACAAATAAGTAAACTTTGAGATAGGATCCTCAACTTTTGATGGTCTTGTCAGCTTTAGAGGTGAGAACATTCATTAGTTAAGAAGAAGAGCTCATCTCAATGACTCCACATATTTTGGAATCTATAAATAGATGAGATGATGTTTCTTAATGAACCATGGATGGACAATTGGTTTGATCCACTGGAATTCTCAAGGATCTCGAGATATCCTAATCAATTTGATGGCAAAAGTTGGAGGAAATGCATACTGAAATTCCATGGACATGATGATTTAGTTCAATGGCATATTTTATTATTGATGGGAGCTATTTCAAAATTGAATGTAGTACATGAGGACATTAAGATGAATATGTTCAATATATCTTTTGATTTGTCCAAGAAAGATGTGAAAAAATTGTACAATGGGATTCCTAAGAAAGGAATTCACTCGCTTGAAGAATTTATCAAGGTTTTTTGTGAGAGATGGGATCCTTATTTCGGAGGGATATTGGGTATCTCATTAACAAAGGAACTTCTAAATTGTCACTTGAATATGAAGATAGTGACAAATATTAACTCCTAGAAAGATCTCAGGAAGAAACCATTGTTGAAGAACCTTTGGTTGAGGATTTTGTCAACGCAATCAAGGAACACCATGATGAATATCAAGAGAAGGAGCTTGAAGATGAAACCTATTTAAAATAAGAACATGTCCAAGAAGAAATCCTTTAAAAGAAGGACGCAAAACATGTCGGCCATTTATTGTTATAGATATGGAAGGTCGCGAGGAATATTTTGTGGAAGAATATGTCGTTTAGAACGTTGAGGAATCCAAGGAAGACAACATCTTGAGCCCTAGGCTTGGAAATAATAGTACTTTGAAACATGAAGACCAAGAATCCCTAATTGAAGAAAGTGAAGAAAGGGTGAGTTCTCCTTACTGTTGTTTTGAATATCCTATGATATCTTGGGCCTTTTGGAAAATGGCATGATTCCTCTATGTGAGGAAGAATACAATAACTATTGGAGGTTTCTTGTCTCTCCCATCTATGTTTCATCGAGGGAAGGGAGTGTTGTACTTGATATTTTGAGACATAGATGTTCCAAAGAAGATGCCCATGATTTTTTCCCACTATACAGAAGCAAATATATTCTCAGTTTGGGTAAGCCAAAGCCGGGTTTGTATGTAAGAATGGAAAAACATTGAAATGGTTTTCATGAAGATTAAGAAGAAGATGAGTAAGCTCTTAAAGAATAATTTCCAATTGAAAAGGGTGTTGAAAACATGGTTGGTGAAGATGTAGTTGATACTCCCCCTTGCTCCTCTTATTATGATGACTTTAGGGAAAACCTTGAAGAAGTCCGTAGTAAAGTTGATTAGGTTGATGTGCATGTCCTAGAAAATATTGTTGTGGACCTGGAAGGACATGAAATATATTTTTTCGATGAAATCCATGAAGATAATGAAGACGACACACATATGTTTTGGACGATGAACTTCGACATGATCAAATATCAGTCAAGTATGGGTGTAGTGTGATTGGCCATGAAAATTTTTAGCGCCCTATCTTTACAGTAATTCCAGAGCTTAGAATCAATTGGTTGATTCCTAGTAGCATCTGCTTCCATTCTTTACCCTTGCAAGGCCATTCTAGAATCAAGAATAATACAAGTAATTTTTAGACTTTCAGTTCTCGATAACTCTGAAGATTGGCATATAATTTATGACAATGAGCACATGCATATTTTTATGAATAACATGGAAGAATTGTTTCAACCTAATTGTATAGGGTTCCTTGTTGGCCTTGAGGGTCATTTGCAACAACAAATAAAGATTAGTGTTCAAGCTTTAGGGAAAATTTTAGTGGAAATTTTTTTCCCATGGGCTATTTTTCCGTTCTTTTTTCCAAAAAAATATTCACCAATTTGCATTTTTTGAAGCCTCATTCTACCCAATTTTTATGGGGTAATTTTTTTTTACTCTTAAAATTGTCATATTATTCTACAAACTATATAAAATCCTTAGAAATTAAAATATTTGTAGAAAAATACCACCAAATATTTTATAGTTGGAATTTTAAGAGTTGGTAATATTTGCCAAGGTTTATACACTTTTAAATAAGTATGGAACCTTAAAATTTTCGTTGGCATGCTTATGGTGACGATAGTTTGTACTTGAGCTCGATGGAATAATGGATAGAGGGGGCTTGTGAAAGGGGCCCTTCTTCTTGGCAGAAACATAATTGAATTCAAGTGTGTGATCCCTTCCATTGTTCCTGCCCCATTTTGATGAAGGTAATGGAACTTACCTAGCTCGCCATTGACGCAGTTTTGTCTTGGACTATTGTCAAAGACAAAGGAAGAAGCCCCATCATTAACGATATTTTAATGTGTCTTCATTAGTGGTATGATTTCACTTGAATTATTTCTCTCTCCATTATTATAGTAGGTAGGCAAGTTGCACAATAGATTTAGCTTCATTTGATTTATGTGTTTACTTTTACTCATGCATTACACTTGTTTTTTATCATTTCATTTTGATTTGAACAAGGAAGGATGGAAGTGTTTGCCTCCAATGCATTTGACATATGTGTTGTTAAATGTTTGTGTAGGTCTATATGTCTAGATGATTCATAGGTTCTCATGCACACCTGGGAGAAGCACATATGTCCCGCATTTGGATCCAATTGTCATGCTCCAGATTGTCCGCACATGATTACTAGGATATACCATCTAGTGAAGGGTTCTTTCACCATTGTAAAAGGATAAGTCTAGGATTGTTTATGTAAAAGTGTTGGAGTAGGGTGGCTCAAGTCTCGTGGTCTAGTCATGGCGGGTCCTCTTGGTTTCCATTCCAGGAAGTGTTTGCTTAGTGGCATTGCTGAATCTCTCTTGATGGGAAGACTTCCCCCATCATGTTGGGCCATTTGTGCCCTAGGTTGGTATCTGGTGCCTCTTGGGATGGGCCCACATTAGGACACATGGATTAGGGGATCCTACCCACACTCATTTTTATGCTATGTATAAGGTGATTACACATGTAAGGGTTTTCATACCCAATTTAGCACACCTCATTTATGCCCACTTAGACCTTCCTTTTCTTGTATGACCTCTCATATTGGTCTACATGTGCACACTTCATCATGATGCCATCTTCTTCAAGAAAGATTTTCCTTGCTAAAGGGGAGGGCATTGTGAGATATTCTACATTGTTGGGGTTAGTTGGGGCATGTCAGACTCCCACGACTCATCACTCCATCCAGATGAAGCCATTTTCAAGTTATTTTATCATTATTTTTGGTCTTTTGTGGTTTAGTCCCCAGCTTATGGGTGACAAACCCTAACTTTTTAGTAATAAGGTAGGCTCTAAATTTAGATAAGTCTATGAAGCCTCCTATAAATAAAGGCTCCAAGCATAATTTGTAAACAAGACAAGGGTTGGAATTATGTGTCTTTTTCTTTTCCTGTTGGTATATTGGAGCTTCTAAGTGATGTAGGGCCACTCTATTTAGCAATTTTTACATGTGATGAAGGTTGAATGGGAGAGTTTATAGGGTTTGCTATCTTGCAAGATTGATCCTAAGAATAATTATAATAACGCGTGTCTAGGGAAGGACCTAACAAGTATCTCTTGCTCTCTTTCTTGGTTAATGTTGATTGAGATCTCTCCATTTTCTTGTTTGACGTTGTTGTTGCACCTTAAGCAAGGTAAATTAGGTTTTTCTATTGAGATCTTGTAATTCTTTTATGATGAGACCTTCCTCTTGAAGGAGCTCTTCATTGTGGGCCTTGGGATTCAGTGTTTTCCTTAACTAGGGTTTGGCTACTTCGACATAGTATCGAGTTACTAACCTTCTCCCTAGTTAGTAAACATTCAATAGCCAAATTTAGTAGGGACGTTGAACTCATTCTCTAACTTCCCTCAAGTTGAAGGACCAAGTTCATAAGCCCTTCTCTTTGAACCTTCTTATCAAAATTCTCTTGCATATTATTATAAAAAATTGAAAAATACAATATTGGAAAAACCCTAAAAATTATAAAAAAATCATATCTCAAAAAATATTTGTAATTTGGAAATGTTTGCTTGGACAAATAAGTGAACCCTAGTTAAATTAATGGTGAATCCTTGAGGGAATTTTGTTCTTGTGGTGGATTTGTGATATTCTTGGTGACTTGTGATTGCTAGGGTTTTGTTTTGTAGATTTGTTGTTGTAGGTACAATAAGTATATTCATTATTTCAGCCAATTTTGAAGGACTAAACAATAGTATTTTGGGCCTAGATTAACCCTCGTGGGATTTGACACCTGTTAGGAAACATGATAATTAGACCACCATCTATTTGGGGGATGTTGTAGGGCACATGGTAGATCTGATTTGGTGTTTCTATTCACCTTCATGAGGCTTTCCCTTGTCCTATTATACAAGGTACATATCATATGTTAAGTGGGAATCATTATGATTGATGTATATCAAGTTTTCTAAAGTATCTTAACTACTAAAAGCATATAACAACAATAGCATATTGAAATATTTTTTCTTGGGATACATGACAAAGTGATATAAATCCTACCTCTCACTTAATTTTATTATTTCTTTATTGTTGAGTCCATAAGTCACTCATCTTCACTGAGTAGTTTCTTGGAAAAGGTGTTTGTGTGTTGTTTAAGCAATTGTAGATATCGTTAACCAAAATCTAGGGACTTTCCCTTGGTCCTAGGAGTTGACCTAAAGTGTTCAAAAGCTAGGCTATGGTCACATTGGGAACTAGCTTCTACCATGCTTAGTACTCATTGCAACAGGATCTGTGACCTTGATCAAGGATGTTATTTTGAGTGGTAATAGAGGGGGAAACATCCAAATGAGAAAAGCTATCATTACAAGATACTTCACAAGACATGTTATTACATTGCTTCTACTAGGAAGAATGCTCTAGTAATCCCTCTTAGTGAAGAAACATTCTAATAGGTAGAACCATTTAGAAAATATTCTTACAACTATTCCTTTCACACTATATATCTACTTTACTGGCCTTATTTAATATAGCTGGTCACGATATATAATGACCTATCTATTTAAGGGGGCTAGGATATGACACAACCGACAATAAATCCCATTAAATAGTTGTGATGTGTTTACTCAGTGTAAAAGAGTCATCTTTATTAAATAAGGTGGATTAAGTAGTTGGTACTCATCAGTGATGTGACTGCAAGTGGTTTTGCTAGTGAGAAACTATTTATAGAGGAAGAAGGCTGTGTAATATTTTGACAAATATTTCATTATATTGGAGCTCTTTTCATTTGGAGGTTACCCTCTTGAAATGGACCATGAACATTCTTCTCTTTCTAGATTATTGATATAAGGGTTTCTATTTTGCAAGTTCAATATTATTGTTTTTCCTATTTATTTCCATATTGCTCATAATTCACTTTTTATGTTGATTAAGTACACTACAAGCGGTATGAGAGCTATTTTCTTTACTACGATGTGCCTAATTGCTAGATAATTGTTTTAAGGCTAGAAATGTATTTTGACATCTTTAAACACAATGATATGTCATTTAATGGATAAATCCACCTTTGTGAAGCATGCACACAAGGAATACAAGTGAAGTCACTTGTCGAATGAGTTTTGTACACCTTTTTGGTACATGAAACCCTCCTTACATAAACCTATCACTCGTTTTGTTGCTATAGTACACCTAACACAACAAATAACTCACAAGGAAATCACTCTTACACATATGGGAATGAAATAATATGGCTATGGGTATGGTCTACCTCATTGCTTTGAAGGTGGGCATATTACTGTTGTTGAAAATCTTAGGTAAGTAGATGCTAGAGAGATAGCGCTTTAAGCTCCTTTGTTTTTAGGACCTTGCAAACCTTAACCTTAGTAGCTTACACAATCAAATTTGAATTTTCTACAATATCATGAGTATAGCAATATTTAGACAATAGTAACATTTTAGGAAAAGTAATGAGTAAAGTAATATTTAGACCTGGGAGATTGATATGATCCCAGGGAGATCATATATAGAATTAAAGGTACATGTTATGATTTAAATAATGCATATATAGGGATAAATGTATATTTATATTGATGTAAATGTATATATAATAATGATTGAATCTAATGAAAGGACTTAATGAAAGGATTACATGTGCAAGAACTGAATAGATATATATAAAGGTAATGTATTCATTGTTGAGAATATGTGAAAAAATTATGTAAATGGGTCAGTGCAAGCTAATGAGGGTCACTTTTGGCGCGTTAGATGCAATAGAAAACTGAAAAAGTAGGCATCCCTCAACTTACTTGGATTTTTTGAGCTACTTACGCAAAATATCTTGCATTGAGTAAAAAAGATGAAATGTAAGAAATTGAATCACGTTTCCAAATATAAAACTTTTATGTATTGAAAATTTGCATAGCTATGTCAAGTTTCATTTTTCCTAACAGACACTTTTTATTTTTCAGGCAAATGATAAGGTATATGTTTTTGTGGGTTGAGCCTTTGAGGGCCTAAATGATGGAATCAAGCTACAAAAATCAGCATGAATGTAGAGAACACATAGCACTTGTGCGCCATTATTTTTCAAAAATTAAATTAGTAATCTTATAATTGTCTAAATGATGAAACCTCAAAAATAGTACCTCTTTTGTGGGTAGAGCCTTTGAAGGTCTTAATGCAAAAATCTTGAAATGGGTTTTTCATAGAACATGGAGGTTAGTGTCCTCTTGTGCACCATACAATTTTTTTTTGAAATGATCAAGAATTGAAAAGGTTATGGAAGAAACACTAACAGTGTGTTTCACGAGTTAAGGAAGTAAGACAAAAAAGAAATTGAAATAAAATAGGGAAAATTAATATTTCAAAATAAAAGTTACATATTTGGAATCTGCAGAAAAAATGCTATTTGTGTCTAAGATTTCGTAAAAAATGACTGTGTGTAGCATATTGTAATGAGTGGCTAAGCACAGGCTTCTCCAGAAACTCGAAGAAATACCCAATTAGCTTTGGTTTTTCATTAACATAGCACAAGTTTGGAATTACCGAAGCAAACTCCAAAGCATACACATAGGATTATTGTTGACATGCAAGCAAGTGACTCGGCTTGGTTTAGGCTCTACAAAACACGAGCGCATTATGTTTAAATTAAAAAATATTGCCACGCTTTTAGATGTACATAACGTGCTCGCGTTATATAACTACATAATGTGCACGCGTTATATAACTACAGAACGCGTACGCGTTATATAGTTTCAAAACGCACTTGCATTATGTAAATCATAAAATACATCTTTAATACTTGAGAAAGAGGGGGTGTGGAAGACTCAAGGGAATTTTTGTTTAATATTTGAGAAGGGGTGGGGAAGGGTCAAGGGAATCTATGGTCAATATTTACTAGGGGTGGGAAAGGGTCAAGGGCTTAGACAGATGTTGGAAGCTTGAGTGGGGAGAGATGAAGGGAATGAGAAAATGATGGGCTATAGGGGGTGAAGGGAAATGGAGCTTGAGATCACTATTAGGAGTAGAATAGGTTCTGAAGAGGTATAGGGTTAGAAGTTGAAAGTGAGACTTGAGTGACAAGGGGGAATGGATGGAGGCAAGGGGGATGTGAGAGAGAAATAAAGAATACAAGGGGGGGGAGACATAGAGAGAGGGAGGGAGAGGGACAATGTGGAGGAATGGATTTAGAGGGAGTGGGAGATAGATGGGGATAGAATGAAATAAAGAGATAGGAAGGGAGGGACAGAAAGTGTTGGTGGGATACATGCAAGGAGTGGTGGCGATGGAGAGAGAGAGAGAGAGAGAGAGAGAGAGAGAGAGAGAATATGAGAGGAGGGGGAAGGGACATAAAGTGTGTGAGAGAGAGGGAGTGATGGAGAGATTGGGATAGGTTGAGGGAAAGATAACATGAGGGAGGGATAGAAGGTGAGAGAGAGACAGGCGATGAGAGAGGGAGGGAGAGAAGGTAGGGTGAGGGATGGAGGGAGAAAGGTGGAGATAGATATGGATGGAGGGGGGATGGGTTTGAGAATGGAAAGGGAGATAATGTGTGTGTGTGTGTGTGTTTGAGAGAGAGAGAGAGAGAGAGAGAGAGAGATTGATGGTTGGGGAGAGAGAGACTAGAGGGAGTTGTGAGCGACAAAGAAAGTGGGAGGTTATGTGTGTGTGTGTGTGTGATAGGGAAGGAAGAATCAGTGGGGTGGCAGGGACGAAGATGGTGCAAGGGAGAGAAAGCGACATAGAGGGAGGGATGTAAAGGGAGTGAGGGACATAACCAGGGACAGATCTAGAGAAAGAGATAGGGAGGGAGGGATACAAGGTGAGATAGAGAGGGAAGGGGGGAGGGATAAATGCACATAGGGTTTGTGATTAAGGGCGAACGAAGGGAGAGAGTTCTACAGGGACTTGAATATTTGAGAATATATACATAAGGTGGATACCCTCCTTGTCATCATATTCATCACCATCACCATCTTCATCATCATCACCATCATCATCATCATCAACATATTCATCATCATTGTCATCTCTAGGTTCCTCATCAACATCTCCATCATCATCATCTTCTTCATCCTTATCATCTTCATCATCATCTTCATCACCATCACCATCATCATGAACATCTTCATCATCATTGTCATCTCCCCCTTCCTCATCAACATCTCCATCATCATCATCTTCATCATCATCATCATCATCTTCATCACCGACACCATCATCATCAACATATTCATCATCATCACCATCATCATCATCATCACCATCATCATCATCATCATCAACATCTTCATCATCATTTTCATCTCTAGGTTCTCCATAAACATCTCCATTATCATCATATTCTTCATCATCATCGTCTTCATGACCATCATCATCATCAACAACATCTTCATCATCATCACCATCATCATCATCATCATATTCCTCATCAAATCAACATCTCCATCATCATCATCATCATCATCTTCTGGACATCATCATGATTATCATCTAAACATCACCATCACCATCATCGTCAACATCTTCATCATCATCACCATCAGCATCATCATCAAAATCTTCATCGTCTTCACCATCATCATCACCATCACCATCACCATCTTCATCATCATTGTCATCTCTAGGTTCCCCATCAACACAACATCTCCATCACCATAATCTTCTTCATCATCATCATCTTCATCACCATCATCATCATCATCATCAACATCTTCATCATCATCACCATCATCTTCATCATCTTCCTCATCAGATCAACATCTCCATCATGTCACCATCATCTTCATCATCATCATCATCCGAACATCACCATCACCATCATCATCAACATCTTCATCATCATTACCAGCACCATCATCATCGACATCTTCATCGTCATCACCATCATCATTGGCATCTGTAGGTTCCTCATCAACATCTCCATCATCATCATCTTCATCACCATCATCATCTTCATCACCATCATCATCATCATCATTGGCATCTGTAGGTTCCTCATCAACATATCCATCATCGTCATCTTCTCCATCATCATCACCATCATCACCATCACGATCTTTTGAACATCATCATGATCATCATCTAAACATCACCATCACCATCATCGTCAACATCTTCATCATCATCACCATCAGCATCATCATCAAAATCTTCATCGTCATCACCATCACCATCACCATCACCATCACCATCTTCATCATCATTGTCATGTCTAGGTTCCCCATCAACACAACATCTCCATCATCATCGTTTTCTTCATCATCATCATCTTCACCAACATCTTCATCATCATCACCATCATCATCATCATCTTCCTCATCAGATCAACATCGCCATCATGTCACCATCATCTTCATCATCATCATCATCATCATCCGAACATCACCATCACCATCATCATCAAAATCTTCATCATCATCACCATCATCTTCATCTTTATCATCATCTTTATCATCTTCATCTGCATCATGATCATCTTCATTGTCATCACCCTCCTCCTCATCATCATCTTTATCATCTTCATCTGCATCATGATCATCTTCATTGTCATCACCCTCCTCCTCATCATCATCTTTATCATCTTCATCTACATCATGATCATGTTCATTGTCATCACCCTCCTCCTCATCATCATCTTGTGCACTTATGCACTTAGGGATTGATGTTTAGAAGAGGGTCTAAAGCCCTTTATGGGGGAGGGGATCTAGGAACAAGGTAAGACAGAGAGGGCAAGGGGGAGGGATAAAGGCATAGAGGGTTAGTGATTAAGGGAGAAGAAGGGAGAGAGTTCTATAGGGAGGGATAATGACGAAGATAAAGAGAAGGCGGAGAGATGGAGAGTGGGGTGGTAGGGACATGGCTGGAGTAAGGGAGAGAAAGAAACATGAAAGAAACATGTAGGGAGGGATGTAGGGAGAATGAGGGACATATATTTAGAAAGAGATAGGGGGTATCTAGGGATTATTGGGAGAGAGCTAGGGGGTATTAAACCATACAAAACATTTGTCCCCACACTAAAAACATTTGTTTTGTATGTAACCATATAAAATATTTGTTTTCTTTTGATTTTGTTCGTTGCCCTAGCCGTGCACCTAACCTATTTATTGTGCTTGACAATATTGTGCACGCATTTTTACACTTCATATCGCGCACGCTTTTTAGCTTTATATAATGCGTGCACGTTTTTACACTTCATATCGCACACACTTTTTATCTTTATATAATGCATGCACATTTTGCAACTCTATAAACAGTGGATTGTCTCTGTCCGAGAGAAACTTCACTCTGTCCGAGCCAAAACAACACTCCCACGATTTTTTGAACAGCACGAGCCCGCCATTGGAAATTCTCACATTCTACACCATCTCCATCATTATTTTTTTATGCAGGTGCAACATTGAGGACATCTTTCATGGTTGCTCAGTGTGGTGTTGGGTTATATGGCCATATTTGAAGAAGATAATCAATAAGCTTGAAGAATCTCCAATTGAATAACACCAAAGATAAGGTCTTTGAAAGATTCATTTTGCCTATATTTGAGGAGCAAACAAGATAAGATATCAAGCTTCAAGACCATTTCATGGTGATGGTGGATATACACAAGTGTACAAGAGAATCAAAGAGGCCAAACAATTTATGATTTAACTTCCATTTGCTTATTATTGAGGAGCTTGTAATTGAGGAGCAACAAAAACAAACTATATTGAATTGATCATTGTGGTGGTGGGGAATGCACGTAACCGAGTAAGCAAATCAGCAAGGAAGAAGAGACCTCAAGAAGTCATTGAAGAAGAGAAAGAAAAGAAAAGAATATACATGATGAATCCGAGGCTTTCTTTGGAAACTAATCCAAATCCAACTGTAGAGGATACCACGGTTCATCCTATTAATCCACGACAAGAGGGACCTTCAATTTCCACAATATTTGTTGAACAAGCACCCCATGGAAGTAATCGAGAAGCAAAACATAGGTTCTCATTAGGGGATGTTTCAATTCCCACTTCAAGTCAAAGTGATAAGTTACTATCTCAAGATGAAGCTCATGAAGAAACACAAAATTTGCTATCCGGATGTGGTTATACGATCGATGAAGTCAGAGAGGCGTTAGACATTTTGCACACTGTTGAAGAAGAGAATGTTATCCAGACCATCGATGAGGATGTTGGACTTCCAAAAGAGGATGTTGGACTTCCACTGACCATCGATGAGGATGTTGGAGTTCCACCATCCAACTACCAGGAAGAGAATGAAGGACACCAAGCTACTACTGAAATGCCAAAGAATCTTGGTGATGCGCTACATGGTATAATTCCAACCCCCTTACCTCCATTAGCAAGCACACGTCGAAGAAATCCGAAGTGTATACAAGTTGATGAAAGTCTCATCAATTCCATTGAAGGTACGCTATCTAAACGTAGTATTGCTTATCAAACTCAACATGTACTTGATAAATATTTTGTTTCTAAATGTGATGGAGATAAATGTAGATTATGTTTATTATCATTAAAATCTAGTAGCATGAATGTTGTTAGGAAAGAGTTAGGGATAAACATGATAAAGAATTCTAAACCAAGTTCTCATATAGTTAAAATCCTAGTAGATGCATTTGGTAAAATTGGTAAGAAAACACGTTCAAAGGACCGCAATGATGCTCGTTGTGTGTTGTCACAAGCAATTGCAAATAAGAACACCAGGGTCCTTCGTATTCTCAGGCCTACATACGAACTAGTTAATTTGAATGTAAAAACCTTCCGTAGGTATTCTATTAGAAGAGAACATCTTAACACAACCGATCAGACAGATTTTTGGGCCTTTGTTGTTCGGTTGCCACGTCGTGACATGAAGCTAGTTGATGCAGTAAAGGGACTAGTGCATAGTTTTTGGCATGATTACACAAGGCCTTCTTCAAACCGAAAGGATGTACTAAAATTGAGAATGGGTTCAAAGGATCGTGAACCACATACTAAGCATCTTCTTGATATAACATAGACAGAACTTTACGAGAAATTTAGGATTGAGCATAGAAAATTGAACTTGGGGAAAAGATCTTTTGAGAAATGTAAGCCATAGTATATTAGAATAAATACTCTTCGTAACACTTGTTGTTGTAGATATCATGTAGAATATGAATATTACTATGAAACATTTTTGTACATTCGTCGTGTGTTGCATACTAACCATGTGCAGGATTGATCCATGACAATACCACCGACTTCATCAAGAGAATTCATTCATAGCATCATGTGCAATAGGCCCGAGGGGAAAACATACTATGCAAAATCTTGTTTGGATGGAACATGCTCCAACTATGCTAGAATGGAATTATTGAGCCAATGTATGCACAAGAATTGAGACAGTGAATTCGGGAAAATGGTTACAGACATGAAAAGTTTCAAATATATCAACTATGAAATAGTACCAGGGAAAGAAAGCAAAAAAATACAATTGGTGACATCTCAGGTATGCATTTATATATATAAAATTATGTTGTAACGGTTATATTTCAATCGTTACTTACAAAAAAAAATGACATTGAGATCATTTTGTGTCACCGGGTACAAGTTAGTGACTTCATCAAGGAATTTATTGAAAAGACACATCAATATGTTCAACATGTCCATGTGGCACGATGGCAGGATGAGAAGTTTAGAATATGCAGAGATACATTTCCCCTTGGTACTATACTTTCAGTTGTTGATTTTTCCGAGAACTACACTCTGCAACCTCAAAATGAGATCCAAAGTCAGTATTATCACTCTAAGCAAGTTTCCTTAATGGTCTATATCACATATAGGCATGGCCCAAATAACATTGAACAACAAAGAGAAATTCTGAAGGAATATCACTTCTACATAAGTGATGATAGGTGCCACGACTTCCACTATGTATGTCATTGCTTCATCATGTTCTATGATCACTTGAAGGGAAGGAACATATAGATGGATCGACACTGGATTTGGTATGATGGGTGTGCTGGTCAGTTCAAAAAATGCACGCATATTTCAGTGGTTGTGTTCATTGCATAAAAAATACAAAGTGCCACATATGTGGAACCATTTTGAGACTGGGCATGGTAAAGGAGAGCATGATGGAGCTGGATCATGTGTCAAAACAGCCCTACGAAGAGAGGAATTGAAAGTATCTACATAATCTACTATTCTAAATGCTCAATCTACAGTCAGGTGGTGCATGTCAGTAATGGGATAGGAATCAACTATGCGAGTAGAATCCACAAGAAAGAGACATGTGGAGAGATTTTTTTGGGAGGTGGTAGACATAGATCGTTCACATGCATGGGAATGCAAGACTGTGTCTGGGACTCATGGCTTTCATTTGGTTCGAAGCTCTGATAAACCAGTATTTGAAATTTTGACCAAAAAACTCGCTTGTTTTTGCCCGTCTTGTTGTGATGGTGACTGGGATGGGTGTGAATCATTGGATTGGGTTGATGGATGGGATTGCATATCACTTCCACTTGATCAGCGTGCAATTGTTGAGTTAAATCCGTTGGACGAAGACCAATCATCTATTTCTGCAGATTTTGATCATGTCTCAGACCTTGTACAATCCAGTATGATGCATTTCCTTAACATTTTTTGTTTGTTTACATAGTCTTCAAATGCACATTAATGGCATTGTATCGCACGAAAAATATTTTGATCATATACCTACAATCATATAATGCAGGGCACATATACACAGTGGTTTCCTCAAAAGATACTGAATGGGGTGGTGATTACTAGTTGGCACGCTGTATAGATGGAAAGCAAACCCTCATTATGTTCATGACTGACGATGAAAACAACCACTTCTGAACTGGGTCTATGGTTGTTAAAGGTGAATACTTGACACAGGACATCAATGCAAGAAAGAATGGTGGATATGTTTATAGGTATTACAAACTAGGTGCAAGTGTGTATCACTTTACCAACTTAATCATTGGCACAAACCTCCAGGTACGAACAATTCCTAGCTGAAATACATCGAAGGTACTCTACTTCTTACCGGATACAGAGCACGAGAGACTAATGGAGACCATCAGTATAAGAGATGATCCGGAGGGCTTGGTTGTATGATAATAGGTGGGATCTAGTATGATGAGGCATGTTACATACTTTTAATACTATACTATTTATACTATTTGTAATTGAATATTGATATATGCTCAATTTTCACATGTATGTTTCATATGAATATGTCAATTTTGTGTTCTTGATATGCCAAATTGACGTTTACATTGTTTATAAATATGCCAAAAGTTTTCTTGTATGTCAAGTTTATGAATATGCCATTTTATATGATCAGTAAACCTTAAAATTATATTATGTTCATCATGTTGGTTATTGGCTTCACCCAACAAAATTAATTGAATTCATGCTCACTATATTAAACAATACACTTATATTAAATTTAATTCATGTCTTGTTAAATATTTCATAATGAATTAGGTATTTGAGAGTGCACCACCTTAGACCAAGCCATCATCATCAACATCTTCATCATCATCACCATCATCATCATCATGAAAATCTTCATCATGGACCACGGTGGATGATTTTCCAAAGTTGACCCGAGTGTGCAAAAATTGCACACTCCCACACTGAGCAAAACCCTAGTTTCCAAGATGGAACTGCAAGGTGACACATGGGCCACCGAGCCGGAGGGGAGGGGCACCCCTAGAACTATCCCTGCGTGTTGAATCCAATGGAGTCGATGGTTCGTCGATCTGAGCCACGGTCTTCATTCTATGGCTCATCCCATCTCGCTGCCAGAAGGCCTTCAGGGACACCTGCTGGATACCTGCTGGGGGCATAGAACTCCATCCGTGTAACAAAACCAGGTTCCAGGGAGTCCTAAAGGTGTGTATAGGCAGGTTCAGGCTAGGAACACTAGCCATACCTGCCCGATGGACGAGTTTCAAAAGTTGACCCCCGTGTGCAAAAATTGCACACTCCCACACTAAGCAAAACCCTAGTTTCCAGATGGACCTACAAGGTGACACATGGGCCACCGAGACAGAGGGGAGGGGCACCCTCGGCACTATCCTGGCGTGTTGAATCCAACGAAGTCAATGGTTCATCGATCCGAGCCACGGTCTTCATTCTATGGCTCGTCCTGTCTCGCTGCCAGAAGGCCTTCACGGACACCTGCTGGATACCTGCCGGAGGCATAGAACTCCAACAGTGCAACAAAACCAAGTTCCGGGGAGTCCTGTAGGTGTGTTTAGGCAAGTTCAGGTTAGGAACACTAGCCATACCCGCCCAGTGGATGATTTTCCAAATTTGACCCTCGTGTGCAAAAATTGCACACTCCCACACTGAGGAAAACCCTAGTTTACGAAATGAATGCACAATGAAGCCACTGGGCCATAGGGAGATGAGCGAGAGGTCCCCCTAGAGGTAATCGCATGCCAGGAGACCAACGGAGTTGACGGATTGTCGGTTCGATGTCCAGTCTCCGAGTTATGTCGAGTTGCGAGTCGCATGTAAATGTCGTTCAGGAACACTTGGTGAATTTTCATCCGGGAGCCAAAACGTAAACGGAGCAGCAAGATTGCGTGTCGTTGGATCCTGCAAGTGTGTGTGGGAAATTCTGACATGGGAGCACTACCAACACTGGCTCGGGGGAGGGTTTTGCAGAGTTGACCCACCAATGCGATATTGCATGCAATAAAACTGACTAAAACCCTAGTTTACGAAATGAATGCACAATGCAGCCACTGGGCCATGGGGAGACGAGTGAGAGGGCCCTCTAGAGGTAATCGCACACCAGGAGACTAACGAAGTCGATGGTTCATCGATCCGACGTCCGGTTTTCAAGTTATGTCAAGTTGCAAGTCGCATGAAAATGTCGTTCAGGGACACTTGGTGAATTTCCGTCCGGGAGCCAAAAAGCAAACGGAGCAGCAAGATTGCGTGTCATTGGCTCCTGCAAGTGTGTGTGGGAAATGCCGACATGGGAACACTGCCAACACTGTCTCGGGGGAGGGTTTTGCATAGTTGACCCACCAATGCGAGATTGTATGCAATGAAACTAAGCAAAACCCTAGTTTACGAAATGAATGCACAATGAAGCCACTGGGAAATGGGGAGACGAGGGAGAGGGCCCCCTAGAGGTAATCGCACGCCAGGAGACCAATGGATTCGACGGTTTGTCGGTCTGACGTCGGGTTTCCGAGTTATGTCGAGTTGCAAGTCACATGAAAATGTCGTTCAGGGACACTTGGTGAATTTCCGTCCAGGAGTCAAAAAGAAAACGGAGCAGCTAGATTGCGTGTTGTTGGCTCCTGCAAGTGTGTGTGGGCAATGCCAACGTGGGAACACTGCCAACACTGGATCGGGGGAGGGTTTTGCAAAGTTGACCCACCAATGCGAGATTGCATGCAATGAAACTGAGCAAAGCCCTAGTTTACAAAATGAATGCACAATGAAGCCACTGGGCCATGGGGAGACGAGGGAGAGGGCCCCATAGAGGTAATCACACACCAGGAGACCAACAGATTTGATGGTTCGTCAGTCCGACGTCCGGTTTCCAAGTTATGTCGAGTTGCAAGTCACATGAAAATGTCGTTCAGGGACACTTGGTGAATTTTCGTCCGGGAGCCAAAAAGAAAATGGAGCAGCAAGATTGCGTGCCGTTGGCTCCTACAAGTGTGTGTGGATAATGCCGATGTGGGAACACTTCCAACACTGGCTTAGGAGAAGGTTTTGCAGAGTTGACCCACCAATGCGAGATTGCATGCAATAAAACTAAGCAAAACCCTAGTTTACGAAATGAATGCACAATGAATCCACTGGGCCATGGGGAGATGAGGGAGAGGCCCCCCTAGAGGTAATCACATGCTAGGAGACCAACGGAGTCGACAGTTCGTCGATCCGACATCCGATTTCTAAGTTATGTCGAGTTGCATGTCACATGAAAATGACATTCAGGGACACTTTGTGAATTTCTGTCCAGGAGCCAAAACGAAAACGGAGCAGCAAGATTGCGTGCCGTTGGCTCCTGCAAGTGTGTGTGGGAAATGTCGACGTGGGAACACTGACAACACTAGATTGGGGGAGGTTTTTGCAGAGTTGACCCACCAATGCAAGATTGCATGCAATGAAATTGAGCAAAACCCTAGTTTATGAAATGAATGCACAATGAAGCCACTGGCCCATGGGGAGACGAGGGAGAGGGACCCTTAGAGGTAATCACACGCCAGGAGACCAACGGAGTTGACGTTTTGTCGATCCGACCTCCGGTTTCCAAGTTATGTCGAGTTGCAAGTCGCATGAAAATGTCGTTCAGGGACACTTGGTGAATTTCCGTCCAGGAGCCAAAAAGCAAAAAGAGCAGCAAGATTGCATGTCGTTGGCTCCTGCAAGTGTGTGTGGGAAATGCCGACGTGGGAACACTTCCAACACTGGCTCAGGGGAGATTTTTGCAGAGTTGACCCACTAATGCGAGATTGCATGCAAGGAAACTAAGCAAAACCCTAGTTTACGTAATGAATGCACAATGAAGCCACTGGGCCATGGGGAGATGAGGGAGAGACCCCCCTAGAGGTAATCGCATGCTAGGAGACCAACGGAGTCGACGGTTCATCGGTCTGACATCCGATTTTTGAGTTATGTCGAGTTGCAAGTCACATGAAAATGTCGTTCAGGGACACTTGGTGAATTTTCGTCCGGGAGCCAGAAAGCAAACAGAGCAGCAAGATTGCTTTCCATTGGCTCTTACAAGTGTGTGTGGGAAATGCCGACGTGGGAACACTGCCAACACCAGCTCGGGGTAGGGTTTTGCAAAGTTGACCCACGAATGCGAGATTGCATGCAATGAAACTGAGCAAAACCCTAGTTTACAAAATGAATGCACAATGAATCCATTGGGCCATGGGGAGATGAGGGAGAGGGCCCCCTAAAGGTAATTGCACGCCAAGAGACCAATGGAGTCGACGGTTCGTCGGTCCGATGTCCGGTTTCCGAGTTATGTCGAGTTTGCAAGTCGTATGAAAATGATGTTTAGAGACACTTGGTGAATTTCCGCCCAGGAGCCAAAAGGAAAATGGAGCAGCAAGATTGCGTGTCGTTTTCTCTTGCGGGTGTGTGTGGGCAATGCCGACGTGGGAACACTGCCAACACTGGCTCGGGGGAGGGTTTTGCAGAGTTGACCCACCAATGTGAGATTGCATGCAATGAAACTGAGTAAAACCCTAGTTTACAAAATGAATGCACAATGAAGCCACTGGGCCATGGGGAGACGAGGGAGAGGCCCCCCTAGAGGTAATCGCACTCTAGGAGACCAATGGATTCGACGGTTTGTTGGTCTGACCTTCGGTTTCTAGTCTATGTCGAGCTGCAAGTCGCATGAAAATGTTGTTCAGGGACAAGAGACACAACATTTTATCCCGGGAAACCCTCATGGGGAAGAAAACCTAGCAACCTTTCTTAGAATAATTGTATGTTTAGAAATCAAGTACAATGAAACCATGAACAAACCCTAACCCTGAATGGTTTTACCACATGAAAAAACCTTAGTGACACATGACAACAAGATTACGTATCTACATGAAGATGACCTCCAAGCCATAAGGATAACGAAGCATATCCTTCCCAACCAACATTAAAAGGCACTTTATTTCTCGAATCCCAAGGTAACGTTTGTTCCTTTCACCAATGTTGCTTTGAGCACTTGTATGTAGATACTCATATGTAGTGTTGAATCTAATTGTACAATCAAATATTGGGCGTTGATGAATGTAGCATGTATTGCACTTAGTTTTATTAAATTACACTTGAACATTGACTTAACTTGTAATTTAATCATCCAAACTCACAAATTTTAATTACACCTATCCAATTAGTGTGCATAAGTGAGTTCGTTGAAACCTTCAAAAACATTGTATTGCACTTAGTTTGATTAAATTGCATGAGCAAGAAGTTTGACATAACTTGTAATGATCATCCAAAATCACAAATTTTAATTAGATACCAATTAGTGCACGCATGTAGTGAATTCGTTGAAACCTTTAAATATAATAGTTTTTTCTTTTGACATAGTGCATTTATGAGTAATAGATAATCCACAGAAATCAACACATTAGATTGACATAAGAACACGTGGAAACCAAAGAACAAATACAAAGTGAAATGTATCATTCATTTATAAGTGAAATGTCAATGTGCATGTCTCCAAAAGTACATGTATACAAAAGTACATATATATCCAAAAGTATCCAAAAGTGCATGTCTCCAAAAGTACATATAGCCAAAAGTACATATATATCCAAAAGTATCAAAAAGTACATGTATCCAATGAAGTCAATGTACATGTCTCCAAAAGTACATGCACAATGAAGTCAATGTACATGTCTCCAAAAGTGAATGTATCGAAAAGTACATATATATCCAAAAGTATCCAAAAGCACATGTGTCCAAAACTATCAAAGCCACATGTACATATATCCAAATGTACATATATCCCATAAGAAACATCAAAAATCAAGCTCCCTCTTGTTTTTTCCCGACGTTGATCCTCTAGGAACATCTCTAGGATCAGTGTGCATCTGTGGATCCTGCCAATTAAATATCAATTGTTAAATTCAACTAACTATGTACACTAATACATTAGCTCAACCATTAACTCAACAATTATCAACTCGTGCATGGAAAGTGCATGAAACACTTGGTCACTGAAGGACATCTCATCTCAACTGACAAAGGATATTGCGTTGCTTGTGTAGCAGATGGAGTTGTTGGTTGAACATCCAGGATGGTCGAACCAGGGGGGCCAGGAATTGCTCCTGCTGGTGGTGGCTACAATGAAAAAATGTTGAAATAGTTAGAAATGCATGAATAAACAATAGACAACAATAATAAACTATATAAAGATAATGTTGAAATAGTTACATACCTGTGTGTGATTAGTTGCCATTGCAGATGCGGCACTGACTGCTGCATCATCCATCGATGCGAGCTTTTCAGTAGACAACTCGGGTTCCTGATGCAGTAAACATACAATTCAAACATTAACAAAAACGATTTATGCACTGGATTTAAAGTTAAACAACAAATAGCATCGAAGGATATACATTACCATGGTATGAGTAAGCCCATGGTCATGGGCAGTTGGAGTATTTCTAGGAGTAGAATACCTCACATACACACGACCCTTGTTCACGAATGGCCTGGTGGGAGATACAAATCTAGGCAATGGTTCAGATGTCTCAGATGGTGCCTACAGTCAACAAGTGTTCATGTAGTTAGACATGCATGATTCAACAAACAAACATGTATTTAAAAAATGTCATTTTTAATTGTTTACCTGGAGCCTAGATGTTTCATCGGATGGTACGACCATGGGTGCTACCTCTACATTACCTTTCCCCAGTGAAGGATCTTCCATCTGCAAGTTCAATAATTGTAAATATTAGACGGTAGATAGCATTAGTGAGCTAAAATGTAAAGTATGTGGAAATTAACAAGTATTAAAAAACTGAAATTTTAAAATGTTTACCTCAGTGTGAGATATGGCAATACGTGCTATATAAGATGGGCTTGCCGAATGGGTAGCATCATGCCCCCCTGTAGAGTCTGGAACATCTGGCTCTGGGGCGTAGCTGCCGGCATAAAGCATCAACTGCAAGTTCACAAAATTAATATATTAGCTCAAACTATATATATGTGTACAAAGACGAAAATAAATGAAGAATTTATTACAATTAACCATCTACATACCTCTCTCAAAAACCCACTGAAGGAAACATCTGAGGTAAGACCATAGCAAGGATGACCACATGCTATGCACTCGTGAGGATCAATACTAGGATGGGGATGTGTCGATGGTCTTGCACTAATGGATGGTCCTGCATGGTGGCGAGCTGGTGTATGTACCACACCAAGGACAGATGTCCCTTCCTCACCCATATGCTGAACCATAGTGCCATGGCGAACAACAGCCTGTGCAAAACTCAAAAATGCATCACATGCCTGTGGAATAATACGATGTGCAGGTGGGACATCTAGCCTAGTCAACTGCCTGCGAGGTGCAGGGATAGGGCGATCCTGGTCTCGAAGCCTTGCATTGGGTCAGTTTTGTGGCATCCCCCCACCGATCCCCTGAAACTGCAAGATGTCAAAATCATTTACGTGTTTATGTAACACAAACTCTGCGTACATCTTTCGAAGGAAATATAAGGGGATTTCCCTGTTGTTATGTGGTGACATATCAAAAACCATGTACCATTTGTCCATCCAATTATCAACAAATGGTTGAAATGTGCACAACTCAATGGAGATATGAGGCCTATTTGAATTTGGGATTTCCCTCGTCCGAGGGCCCTAAACAATGCAAATATGAGCTCTTTGGATATTTTCAACTTTTTTATTGCATTGTAGTCTAGCCCATCAGCATATTGTTGTCTTTTTCTTTCTCTATATGATGTAATATCATATAGTACATTTCTAGACTGTGAAATGGTGTCAACAATTGCATCCAAGGTTGATGCAAACGAGTGGTGAATCTTGTCACCACCACTAAAAGCTGCACTAATGCCCCTCAAGTGGGCAAGCTCAATCAGTATCTCAGCATTGGTGTCCATAGCTGCAACTATAATAAAAACATCAATATGAAAATCATTAGAAACATATACATGGTATATAATGATGTCTCTTCAAAATTGAAAATGTATTAAATCAAACTCAAGTAAGCAATTTAATGGCATTCACTTACATACATTTAAAACTTAAAATTAAGCATTTAACAATTAAAAAGTAAGTTTCGTTCAACTTCTTTCTAGAAGTTAAGGCACGTCTTAACCCTCATTGGTGACTGTTCCATGCAAACTTGGGTTTAAACTTCTTAGAATTTAGGAGTGTTATTTTGACATGTTTTGGCCTTTACATCCCTTGCAAAAAATAATATTTCCATCAATTTCATAAGCTAACATTAAACCTATTGATTTCAACATATTACATGTTAAATTTTGAGTATTAATTCACAATACTATAGGATCTTTGCTGAGAGAATAACATCTACAGTATATCAATGCATGACAATCATAATATGACAAGCATCACAAGAATAAAAAGCATAGAGACAAGAGACACAGAGTTTCCGTGGGGAAAACCCTAAGGTGAAAAACCCCACAACTTCCTCAGAGATAGAGAGAGTAATGGCTCAACCAAAATACAACCAAATAACACTGAGATAGTCTCCTAGCAGATAATTCTCCTCCTCCTCACTAGTGCGCCACTTTCAGATAGATAGTGAGTTACTTTTCCCAGTGAGTAAAATAGAGATCTCCTATCTCTATTTATACTCACCTTTTTGCCCAGTGACCTTATGGGGCCGACTTGTCTACTTAGATACATCCACATTATATTATATATAATTTCAGGCCGACCCCAAATGGTGGTCTAATAACCCATCGACAAGTACACACACTTGCGACACTTGTCAATCCACATGACGACACTTCCTTATAGAGGAATAACACATCTCTTATAAGGGTACAATAAATATATATAAAATATACAGATGAAATACATTCCGAAGTTACATATACATCAACACTCCCTCTTAAATAGGAAGGTATTTCTCAACACAGATCTACTAGACAAGTCTTCTTCTCTGGATCATCGTCATCGATGCATCGTCATCATCATCATCACTGTTGTTGCTATCTCAACCAATCTCTGACTCTACTCGTCATAGGAAGTTCTACAGAGCCAGTCCTTTTTCATACTGGATCTAGGCCCTCCATCTGCAGGTCTTCATCATCACTGGCCATACTGTGGAATCCTCAGGACTTATTACGTGCGTCACAAAAACTGGCTGCAGCATCCCAGGCTATTACGAGCACACAGCTCTACCTGTAGGATCTCCCAGGAGCACATTACATGTGACCCATCACAAAACCTGGCTGAAGCATCCCAGGCTGTTACGAGCATGCGGTTCTACCTGTCGGATCTCCCAGGAGCACATTACATGTGATCTCGCCACAAAACCTGGCTGAAGCATCTGAGGCCTTTTTCATCCTATCCAGATCTCCCAGGAGCAAATTACATGTGGTCATGGCAAAACCTGGCTGAAGCATCTGAGGCCTTTTTCATCCTGTCCAGATCTCCCAGGAGCAAATTACATGCCATAGGAAAAAACCTCGCAAGAGCATCTGCCAGATATCCCAAGGCACCGAATTACATGCCATAGGAAAAACCTCGAAAGACTATCTGCAGATCTGCCAGGGCACAAATTACATGTCCTCCCAAGAAAAACCTCGCAAGAGCATTTGCTAGATGTCCCAGGGCACCGAATTACATGCCATAGGCAAAACCTCGAAAGACCATCTGCAAATCTCCCAGGGCACAAATTACATGCTTTCCTGCACAACCTAATCCACGGCCACAAAGTATCATCTGATACTCATCAAACATCATCCTGATGTACACATGATCATCCTGATCATCATCACTGCAACATCCTGTTGCATGTCATCTGGAGAGGCTCGTCCTCCATGATCATCCTGATCATACAATGCATCCATCTAATGCACACCAAGTATCCACCTGATACATACATAGGTACATGATCCACACAATGTATCCATCAACATACATGATCTATCTGATCATACACAGATACACGATCCACACAATGTATCCATCAACATACATGATCTACCTGATCATACAAAGATACATGATCCACACAATGTATCCATCAACATACATGATCTACCTAATCATACAAAGATACATGATCCACACAATGTATCCATCAACATACATGATCTACCTGATCATACAAAGATACATGATCCACACAATGTATCCATCAGCATCCAACATGATGCGTGTATACAAAATACATACACATGATCCAACCGATCATATCCAGCATCCAACATGATGCGTATACAAAATACATACACATGATCCAACCGATCATATCCAACATCCAACATGATGCGTACATACATACATATAATGATCCAACTGATCATATCCAAGCAGAAACCAGAACATCATCCTGATGCTCATCATCCAGCGCTTACATCCATAGCCATGTGAAGGATCCCCCTTCCAACATGCTTGGAATGGCTTCAGCAAATGTGTCCATCACTTCTTCCTCGAAGTATCCTCGATCTGAAGCATGCCAAGCCTCTCTCTGAAGTACTCGAACTTCATCCTGACTAGTGGATTTGTCAGCACATCTTCAATCTGCTCGTCCGTCGCAACATACAGGAGCTTCACAGCTCCTCTCTGCACCATATCCCTGATATAGTGATATTTGATCTCTATTTGTTTCGACCTATCATGAAACACTGTGTTCTCGGACATCTTCACACAACTCTGGTTATCACAGAAGATACCAGTAGCATCCAACGGGAGATCAAATAACTCAGACAGTAGCTTCTGTAGCCATACTGCCTCACAACTAGCTGAACATGCTGCAACATACTCTGCCTTAGCTGTACTCAGTGCTACGCAGGACTGCTTCCTGCTAAACCAAGAGATCACACCTGATCCGATACTGAAGCAGCACCCAGATGTGCTCTTCCTATCTGCAGCACTTCCAGCCCAATCTGAATCAACATAACCCTGCAGGTTAAACTTTTGATTCACTTCATACTTGAGCCCATAATCCACTGTACCCTTCAGGTACCTCAAAAAATGCTTTACAGCAACCAGGTGAACACTCCTCGGATCCGTCAGGAATTGGCTCAATGTGTTCACAGCAAAGCAAATGTCTGGTCTCGTGTTCGTCAGGTACATCAAGGACCCAATCATCTGACGATACATGGAGACATCAATCGGATCAAATGAAGCATCACATAGAAGCTTCAGATTCGATGCCATAGGTGTGGCCATGGCCTTGCAATCCATCATCCCAAATCTCTTCAGGATATCTATTGTGTACTTCCCTTGACCAAGGAAGCTCCCACCTGCACTCTGCCACACCTCCATGCCTAGGAAATAGTGCATCATTCCCAAATCTTTCATATCGAATTCAGCAGCAAGCTTCCTCTTAGTATCTGCAATCAGTCTGTCATCTCCTGTCACAAATAAGTCATCCACATACAGGAGTAGAATCACAGGATTACCTTCCACAACCTTGTAGTAAAGGTTGGAATCCGCTTTACTCTTGGTAAAGCCCAAACTAGATAGGAAACTGTCCATCCTACCATACCAACTTCTGGGAGCTTGCTTCAAGCCATACAAGGCTTTCTTCAGTCTGCACACATATGACTCCCTGTCATGTATTTCAAAACCAAGTGGCTGTTCCACATATACTTCCTCTTCTACTACACCATTCAAGAAAGCAATCTTGACATCCATCTGGTGTATTTTCCATTTCATAGCTGCAGCCAGGGCAAGTACTGTTCTGATGGAAGTATACCTGGCTGCAGGTGCAAAAATTTCTTCATAATCTATTCCCTCTTTATGAGAGAATCCACGAGATACGAATCTTGCTTTGTATTTCTCCACACTGCCATCTGCAGCATGCTTGATTTTGAAGATCCATTTAGAAGTCACAACAGACTTCTCTTTAGGTCTTGGGACAACATCCCAAACATCATTCTTCATTATTGATTGGTATTCCTCAACCATGGCATCCTTCCATTCTTTCTTTTCTGCTGCTTCTTCATAACTGGAAGGCTCTTTGTTTATAATGTTACAGAGTAAAGCAACATAGTTGGTCTGTGATCTAGTTCTTTTCTTTGCTCTGTGTTCTTCTTCTGGAATACCAAATCTTTCTGCATCTTGAATGAGCTCTCTAGCCCATACGGGTTTCCTCTTGTGAGAGTTATCCTCACGGGGTGGATCTACAGGTTCTTGTGGATCTTCAAACTCACGAACAGCTTCTGGAACTGCTTCTGTCATGGGAGTGTCCTGAAATCTTGTTTACTTAGGTTATTCATAAACTTCAGTAGGTGCCTTCCTTGATTTGATGAATGCTGAGTTTTCATCAAATGTTACGTCCCTACTGACATCAATCTTCTTGAACCCTGGAAAGTATATTCTGTAAGCCTTCGAGCTTTCACTGTAACCCACAAAGATACCCTTCTTTCCTGAAGGATCTAGTTTAGTCCTCTTTTCCTTTGGGACATGAGTGTATACTGGACAACCAAATATTCTGAGATGACTGACTTCAGGTTTCTTACCAGAAAAGACCTCTTCTGGTGTCTTGTTGTCCAATATCTTGTGGGGTGTTCTGTTCTGCACATATACAGCTGTTCTAGCTCCTTCTGCCCATAGATGCATAGGAAGATCCTGGTCATGCAACATTGCCCTTGCTGCTTCCATGATAGTTATGTTCTTCCTCTCTGCAACACCATTTTGTTGAGGTTTATACGGAGCAGTCAACTCCCTCTTAATCCCTGAATCACTGCAAAGCTTCTTGAAGTCATTTGAGGTGAATTCTCCACCATTGTCAGATCTGAATGTCTTGATCTTCTTGTCAGTTTGATTCTCCATCAAGGTTTTGAATTCCTTGAATTTATCAAGCACCTCATCTTTGCCCTTCAAGAAGTATATCCAAGTCTTCCTGGAGAAGTCATTAATAAATGAGACATAGTAAACATACCCACTCAGGGAACTGGATGACATAGGGCCACATACATCTGAGTGGATGATTTCCAGGATGTCTTTTGCCTTGCTTTCACTGCTTGGGAAAGCCTTCTTAATGTTCTTACCTTTTGCACATCCTTTGCAAACACCTTCATGTTTGGTCTTGATTTCAGGAAGACCCTCTACTGCCTTGCTTGCAATTGGAAGTGCCCTATAGTGCATATGAGCAAGTCTTCTATGCCAAAGTTCACTTGGCTCCATGGATTCATGTACCATGGCATGTTCAGGTTGTCCTTTCAATTTATACAAGCCTCCCTCTTGCTCTCCAATCACTACTACATCATCTATGTTCTTTCCCTTTGGCCACATTAGGACTTGGCCATCCACAAATGCAACCCTCATACCTTTTGCATCCAATGCAGAGATGGAGAGTAAGTTCTTCTTGAGTCCAGGCACATAAAGGACTTCTTTCATCTTCAAAGATTTTCCAGAATCTAGGTTGTAGGAGGCTTCACCACTTCCTTTGATTGGGTATTGATAATCATCCCCAAGTTTCACCTTATGGGGTGATTCATGTTCAGATAGATTCACAAAAGATTCCTTAAACCCAGTCATGTGTTTGGAATCCCCACTATCAATCAACCAATCATTACAGCCATGGGAGATGGTACCTGTGAGAGCAGAGATAAGAACATACTCTTCTTCACTTGATGAGTCATCATTGCTATCACTTTCTGCCCTAGCCTTCTTCTTTGGGGGTTCATCATCTTCAGCAGCATGAGCATGAAACCTTCTTTTGATACCCTTCTTCTTCTTGTTGGGGATGTTATTGTCCTTCTTGTTCTTGGGACAATTTATGGCAATATGTCCTTTCTCATTACAGGTGAAGCATATTCATCTTTCTTTGAAGTGATGTGAAGATCTCTTGGAGTGAGATGGCTCTCTCTTGGACTTTCCTTTCCTGGTGTGAGCTGTGAGAGCTTGATATTCATTCCCCATATTTTCTTCTCATGCCACAAGCCTTGCTTCTTCTTGTGAGCATTCTTCCCGAAGTCTACTGAAAGAGATCAAATTCTTCCTTGCACAATTCCTTGGATAAAGGAATCCCATGACTTGGGTAGGCCATTTAGGGTGGTCATTACCACTTCACCATTTTCCACCATTTCATCCACTGCTTCTAGTTGTTCCTTGATCTGGGAGACCCTTGAAAAATAGGATTGAATGGTTTCTCCATTCTGAAACTTTACTCCTTTCAATTGGTTCCGCAGGGTCATCTTCCGATTTATGTTCTTTCCTTCAAACAACTTAGTCAAAGAGTCAAACATCTCCTTGGGTGTCTTAAGAGAAGACACATGGGGTATGAGATGGTCTTTGATAGAATCAAAAATGATTATTTTTTCCTTGACCAAGTTCTTCTTGTGCAATGCCTTGGCCTCTTCATCCTTTGGGATAGGGATGTCTTCTTTCACATATGAGTCCAACTCATTCTCTTCCAGGATTAACCCAATCCTATACTTCCAGGCTCGGAAGTTATCAACTCCTTCAAGCTTATCCTCAAGCTTGGTATGGAGAGACATTTTTAAGAGTACTTCAAATGGAAATAGAAAATATTTAGGACTTACCACTTGAAGTGCTGAAAACTGGATCTGGTCCCGGATTAGGGTTTGTCAGAGAAACCCTAAAAATTCAAAATGTGAATTTCAAAATTCCGAAAGGATAGAAATGTTAAATTTTCATAATTTACTTCAATCTGATCTAGTATCTTAACTGAGAGAACAACATGTACAACATATATATAGCATATCAATCATGGAGACAATAATGCAAGCACATAAGAGACACAAAGATTTACTTGGGGAAAACCATAAAGGTGAAAAACCCCAATAACTTCCTCAGAGATAGATAGAGAAATGATACAACCAACCATAAGAGATAGACACAACCTAGCAGCAGATCCTCCTCCTCCATAAGTGCGCCACTCCTCCTTGAGTGCATGTGTGAGAAGTGAGTGAGTAAATAGAGTGCCTCCCACACTCTATTTATACTTGACTTGACTTTCCTTTTTACCTAACTCATGTAGGCTCGAACTTAACCACATAACATAATGCTGACTGGGCCGACCCCCAATAGGGTGGTCTAATAATCCTTTGACCCACATGACTTATACAGGGCCAACCCCAAACAAGGTGGTCTAATAACCCATCAAATATAAGTAACGACACTTACAATATAAATGACGACACTTTCGTATAGAGGAATAATAACATCTCTATAGGAATACAATATACATATATGAGAAATACATTCCGAAGTTACATATACATCAACACTCCCTCTTAACTAGGAAAGTATTTCTCAGCACAGTTCTTCTAGCACAAGTCATCTTCTCTGGATCATCGTCACTGGATAATCGTCATCGAGTCATCATCATCGTCACTGCTGCTACTATCTCAATCAATCTCTGAATCTACTCGTCATAGGAAGTTCTACAGAGCCAGTCCTTTTTCATATTGGATGTAGGCCCACCACCTGCAGGTCTTCATCATCACTGGCCATACTGTGGAATCCTCAGGACTTATTACGTGCATCACAAAACCTGGCTGTAGCATCCCAGGATATTACGAGCACACAGCTCTACCTGTAGGATCTCCCAGGATCACATTACATGTGACCCATCACAAAACCTGGCTGAAGCATCCCAGGCTGTTACGAGCACGCAGCTCTACCTGTCGGATCTCCCAGGAGCACATTACATGTGGTCCACCACAAAACCTGGCTGAAGCATCTAAGGCCTTTTTCATCCTGTCCAGATCTCCCAGGAGCAAATTACATGTGGTCATGGAAAAACCTGGCTAAAGCATCTGAGGCCTTTTTCATCCTGTCCAGATCTCCCAGGAGAAAATTACATGCCATAGGACAAAACCTCACAAGAGCATCTGCCAGATATCCCAGGGCACCGAATTACATGCCATAGGCAAAACCTCGAAAGACTATCTGCAGATCTCCCAGGGCACAAATTACATGTCCTCCCAAGCAAAACCTCGCAAGAGCATTTGCTAGATGTCCCAGGGCACCGAATTACATGCCATAGGCAAAACCTCGAAATACCATCTGCAAATCTCCCAGGGCACAAATTACATGCTTACCTGCACAACCTTATCCACGGCCACAAAGCATCATCTGATACTCATCATCATCACTGCAACATCCTGCTGCATGTCATATGGAGAAGCTCGTCATCCACAATCATCCTGATCATATAATGCATCCATCTGATGCACACATAGATACATGATCCACACAATGTATCCATCAATCATACATGATCTACCTGATCATACAAAGATACATGATCCACACAATGAACCCATCAACGTACATGATCTACCTGATCATACAAGGATACATGATCCACACAATGTACCCATCAACATACATGATCTACCTGATCATACAAAGATATATGATCCACACAATGTATCCATCAGCATCCATGATCTACCTGATCATACAAAGATACATGATCCACATAATGTATCCATCAGCATCCAACATGATGCGTTCGTACAAAATACATACACATCATCCACTCGATCATATCCAGCATCCAACATGATGCGTACATACATATAAATGATCCAAATGATCATATCCAGCATCCAACATGATGCATACATACATACATATAATGATCCAACTGATCATATCTAAGCAGAAACCAGAACATCATCATGATGCTCATCATCCAGCGCTTACATCCACAGCCATGTGAAGGATCCCCCTTCCAACATGCTTGGAATGGCTTCAACAAATGTGTCCATCACTTCTTTCTCGAAGTATCCTCGATCTGAAGCACGCCAAGCCTCTCTCTGAAGTACTCGAACTTCACCCTGGCTAGTGGCTTCGTCAGCACATCTGCAATATGCTCATTCGTCGCAACATACAGGAGCTTCACAGCTCCTCTCTGTACCATATCCCTGATATAGTGATATTTGATCTCTATGTGTTTTGACTTGTCATGAAACACTGGGTTCTCAGACAGCTTCCCACAACTCTGGTTATCACAGAAGATACTAGTAGCCTCCAACGGGAGATCAAATAACTCAGACAGTAGCATCTGTAGCCATACTGCCTCACAATTAGCTGAACAGGATGCAACATACTCTGCCTCAGCTGTACTCAGTGCTACGCAGGACTGCTTCCTGCTAAACCATGAGATCACACCTGATCCCATACTGGAGCAACACTCAGATGTGCTCTTCCTGTCTGCAGCACTGCCAGCCCAATCTGAATCAACATAACCCTGCAGGTTAAACTTTTGATTCACCTCATACTTGAGCCCATAATCCACTATACCCTTCAGGTACCTTAGAACATGCTTTACAACAACTGGGTGAACACTCCTTGGATCCGTCAAGAACTGGCTCAATGTGTTCACAGCGAAGCAAATGTCTGGTTTCGTGTTCGTCAGGTACATCAATGACCCAATCATCTGACGATACATAGAGACATCAACCAGCTCATATGAAGCATCACATAGAAGCTTCAGATTCGATGCCATAGGTGTGGCCATGGCCTTGCAATCCATCATCCCGAACCTCTTCAGGATCTCTACTGCATACTTCCCTTGTCCAAGGAAGATTCCGTCTGCACTCTGCCACACCTCCATGCCAAAAAACAAATAGTGCATCATCCCCAAGTTCTTCAATTCGAACTCAGCAGCAAGCTTCCGCTGCATGTCAGCAATCAATCTATCATCTCTTGTTACAAACAAGTCATCCACATATAGGAGTAGAATCACAGGATTTCCTTCCTCAACCTTGTAGAAAAGGTTGGAATCCGCTTTATTCTTGGTAAAGCCCAAACTGGATAGAAAGATGTCTATCCTACCATACCAAGTTCTGCACACATATCTGACTACACCATGCTGTCTTGAAATCCATCTGGTGCATCTTCTATTTCATCACTTTTATATTTCTCAATGCTTCCATCTGCAACATGCTTGATCTGATGGTTCTATTTGGAAGTCACAACAGAATTCCCTTTAGCTCTTGGGATCGCATCCCAAACATCATTCTTCATGATCGACGGATCATGACATTCCATTTCTTCATCCCAGATCCTAGGAACTTCAATATCTTCAATAGATATCTTTGTTGCTGGAACAAATGTTGTAGTCCTTTTGTAGGTGAAGATATGCGGTCTTTCCTACAAAACAGGTTAAATTGCATGATTAGAAACATATCATAATTTTCAGAACAAATTCTTACACATAAAGAAATATGTCATACAATCATGCAATTATCTTAGCCAATGCTTCAATACAACATTTATCCATATCCCGTAACTTTCTAGATGCCTTCCAATCTCTACCAGAACATTGTTAAGAGTGTGCACAACTCCCAACATGTCAGCAAAGAGGTTTCATTCTAGATAAGTAGCAATGGAATGTTGTACAGTGCCATAGGCCACTTACCCATGTGTATTAGTAGTATACTATTCATCAATGCAACTATTCTAATATGCACAATACATATCCTAAGTCTAGGAACATGAGCATATACATCATTGAACAATTTTATTTAAACAAACACATATGCAAGAAATGATAATTAAAATACTTATCTTTGTTTGTTCGTTGGGTGGACTCCCTCTGAGTCTTCGCTTTCTTGCAGGAGCTGCTAGAGTCCTAATCTGCAGTAGCTTCTTCTACACCTTTCTGTTGTGGGATGTAGAGAGATGGTCAACTCCCTCTGAATATCTGCATCCTTGCAGAAACTACTGAAGTGTGCTCCTTTGCTTTCTTTCAGGAACAACTAGAGTGTGCTCCTTCTTGATCTTTGCTTCCTGAATTACCTGTTCTTGAGCTCATATTCATCCTTGTTCCCTATGCATGCTTATTAGTATCATGATTGTGTTATCCTTGTGAACTCATATAAAATCATACATTCATTAGTATACTATTAAAACACAATAATCTCAAGCATGTATACTCATGATCATTTCAAACAGAAATAATAAGCATTAGCATTCAAGGTTTATGTAGGATTCTTATTGTTAGTCAAATCATAAGAAGCATAACATGTATAAACCTATAATTACTCAAACCTATGACTCTTTAGTTGAATCATCAATCAAGATAAGAGATATAATATGCATAGAACCTGTGATTATTCGAACCTATACCTTCATGATTCTTCTGGTTAGTCATATCATCAATTATGGTAAGAAACATAATATGCATACAACCATGATTATTCAAACCTATGACTTCATGAATAATCATTATCAACAACAGTATAAGATCCTAACCCAAGGTAGGATTCTATCTTGATATAGGAAAAACATACCTGGATTAGCATGCTAGTTAGTTATGTCTAACATACTCACATGATGTCTTCTTGTTCTTCTTCAATGACTTGTGCTAGTAACCTGTATATCTCATAGGTTAGCCATTATAAAACCAAGTTATACATACCTTGTAAATGGATCTTCTATGAGATCCATGACAATGGATGAGTCTCTATCCTCATGTCATCATGATCATATGTTCTTGAACTGGAACATGATTTGTCTTTCTTGGTGTACCTTTCATGTTAGTAGACAACATAAACCTCATACAACACCATAATGCATTAGTACAATCATAAGTGTCAACACCCTAACCAATGAATATCTTCTATCATGCATTCATAATTTTGTTAAGGTGATACGACAAATCTAAAATCAAAATTGTACTACCCATAATAACATGAAGAGAAACATACCATAAACTTAATCATGGACAAATATCGAAACATACCTCGATGAGTCATACCTGTCGAGATCGTTTGTAATCTTCTTATGTAAGGCCTTAGCCTCATCTCCCTCTGAAACAGGAACTTCTTCACTTATGCAGGTGACCAATCCATCTTCTTCTAGGATTAACCCAATCCACTTGATTTGCAAGAACTGGAGCTGGATATGGGTTTGTTAGAGAAAACCCAAAAATTCAAACTTTGAATTTCAAGCTTCCGAAAGGATAGAAATATGCGCCTTGATGAGCTGATCCAGCTGGTATATTTCGAATTTGAAAACTGCAAAGTTTCACTCCTCAATTTTGCCTTTGAAACTTCCAGATTCACTAGACGTGACCCTGAACTGGGGTTTGATGAATCCCACTCTTCTACCCAATCAAAAAGTTTGATCCAAATTTCTAAGCTTCTATTTTTCTGAGGAACTTCCAGCCGTGGTCACAGATTTCAAAAATTCCCATTTTTACAGAAGCCCTAATTTTCCACTTTCCTAATCAAAGTCCCGAACTAGGGTCTGATCAAGCCCGGCCTTCTGCCCAACCAAAAATTCTGATATTGGTCTCTAAATTTTTATTTTGATGAGTAGCATTCAGCCGTGGTCTTTGATTACAAAATTCCAACTTTCTCCAAAGCCCTAAATTTCGGAAGCCATGAATGAAGGTACCAAAAAATAATTCTGTTTTGACAGAAATATGTACCTGATTGTTTCTGGTGTAACTCCGAAATTTTCAATCCACAGGGTCTGAAAAAGTTTGTTGAGATAACCTGACCTGATATCTTTCTATCATGACAGGTCTGACCTCAATTGGATTCTTTGAGAGAGAGTTATGCCAAATGTCGCAACGTGACCTGTTTTGGGATAATTCAGGAGAGCGAACTTGTACGGCGTGCTACGTGTCACTGTTCACCTTCGTCCTCTGAAAAAGTTTTCAGAGATAGTACAGTCTGTGTAATACTTGTTAATTTTTACGAAATTGCATTTGGAGCTTCCTAGCCCAAGTTATGACCTTTTTCCCAAGGTCACCTGATTTTGACTTAGATCTGGAAGAGGCAGAAACCCTATATTGCACAGATCATAAACCACAAAGTACAACGAATTAGAGGTTGTCCTTTGGACACAAGGTACTTGGAGATTTAATCTTCGTCTTGTAACAATTTCACATCCGAAAAATTCGCCAAAACGGATTTATAGAGAAAGTGCTACGATGACTGGTTTTTGCTATATCAAGCCCTAGCATCGTAAGTGCAACAAGTGTCATACATGCCATATCATGCCTTCTTTCAGGCTAGCTCTGATACCATGTTAAATTTTTAGAATTTACTCCAATTTGATCTAGGATCTTAACTGAGAGAACAACATGTACAGCATATCTATAGCATATCAATCATGGAGACAATAATGCAAGCACACAAGAGACACAAAGATTTACTTGGGGAAAACCATAAAGGTGAAAAACCCCAATAACTTCCTCAGATATAGATAGAGCAATGATACAACCAACCATAATATATAGACACAACCTAGCAGCAGATCCTCCTCCTCCATAAGTGCGCCACTCCTCCTTGAGTGCATGTGTGAGAAGTGAGTGAGTAAATAGAGTGCCTCCCGCACTCTATTTATACTTGACTTGACTTTCCTTTTTACCTAACTCATGTAGGCTCGAACTTAACCACATAACATAATGCTGACTGGGCCGACCCCCAATAGGGTGGTCTAATAACCCTTTGACCCACATGACTTATACAGGGCCGACCCCAAACAAGGTGGTCTAATAACCCATCAAATATAAGTCACGACACTTACAATATAAATGTCGACACTTCCGTATAGAGGAATAATAACATCTCTATAGGAATACAATATACATATATGAGAAATACATTCCGAAGTTACATATACATCAACAAGAAAGATGCGCTTTGGAGAGCTGATTAACCTGGTACATTTAGAATTTGAGATCAGCATTGTCTTGCCTTTCAAAATTGCCTTTTTGTCCTCCCAGGTTCACTAGGGAGAGCCCTGAATTAGGGTTTGAGTTTCCCGGAGATCTACCCAGCCAAAAATATCGATCCAAAGCTCTAACCTTCAATTTTTGCAAGGCGCTTCCAGCTGTGCCTTAAGTTTCCAGAAATTCCTATTTTTGTGGAAACCCTAATTTTTAGGGCCAAATCTGAAAATGCTCAGAACTGAATTCTGATTGGACAGATAGATGCGCTTTGATGAGTAGATCCAATCTACTATACTGAACTTAAAAAATCTGTGGAGAGAAACCCAATAAACAAGGAACACACGCTTCCGTCACTGCAAAATGTCTTCTTCTCAGTTTAGCTCTGATACCATGTTAAATTTTGAGTATTAATGTTGAATATTGTAACTTCTAAGAATATTATATTTGTATATTATTTATTCCGGAGATGTTCCATACCTCCGATGTGATTAAACTATGAATCCGGAGATTTTTATTCCTCCGAATTGGTTGTGGTAACTAGGGTTATTAGACCCACCATGTGGGGGTCGGCCCAGTCAGTTATAATAGGGTATTTAACCTAATGGTTAAATACGAGCCTACATGTACTTGTGTAAAATACATGTCAGTGTAGTGTATAAATAGAGGAGGTATGTTCCTCATTTGACACACACAAACACACTTAAGGATAGCGCACTTTGTCAAATATTGTAACTTCAAAGAATATTATATTTGTACTTTATTATTCCGGAGATGATTCATTCCTCCGTGAAGATCTTATTGTATATCCGGAGATGTTTATTCCTCCGTCGGAATGTGGTAACTCGGGTTATTAGACTTCCCTAGTGGGGGTCGGCCCTAAATGTGTTATGTGGGTCAAAGGGTTATTAGACCACCCTAGAGGGGTCGGCCCAGTTAGTTGTAGTGGGGTATTTAACCTATTGGTTAAATACGAGCCTACGTGTACTTGTGTAAAATACATATCAGAGTAGTGTATAAATAGAGGAGGTGTGTTCCTCATTATACTCACTCACTCACTTGAGAAAGGCGCATTTGTGGAGGAGAGGTCTGCTATGGAGGAGAAGGATCTTATGCTCAGGTGATCCTGTATATGCTATTATTGTGAAATGAAATGTAATGCTGCTATTTTCTGTCTTAGCATATTGAACTTTAACATGGTATCAGAGCTAACCTGAAGGAAGACAAGGGTTTCTGCCTCTTCCAGATCTGAGTCAAAATCAGGTGACCTTGGGAAAAAGGTCATATCTTGGGCTAGGAAGCTCCAAATGAAATTTCGTAAAAAGTGACAGGTAGTACACAGTCTGCACTATCTCAGAAAACTTTTTCAGAGGCCGAAGTTGAACCAGTGACACGTGGCACTCCGTACAAGTGCGCTCTCCTGTATTATCCGATAAACAGGTCACGTTGCGACACTTGGCATAACTCTCTCTCAGAAAATCCAATTGAGGTCAGACCTGTCAGGATTGAAAGATAACAGGCCGAGCTATCTCAGAAAACGTTTTCAGAGGCCGAAGGTCAAACAGTGACACGTGGCACGCCGTACAAGTTCACTCTTCTGTATTTTCCCAAAACAGGTCACGTTGCGACATTTGGCATATCTCTCTCTCAGAGAATCCAATTGAGGTCATACCTGTCAGGATGGAAAGATAACAGGTCAGACTATCTCAGGAAACTTTTTCAGACCCTGTGGATCAAAAATTTCGGAGTTACACCAGAAACAATCAGGTACATATTTCTGTCAAAACAGAATTATTTTTTGGTACCTTCATTCATGGCTTCCGGAATTTAGGGCTTTGAAGAAAGTTGGAATTTTTGTAATCGGAGACCACGGCTGGATGCTACTCATCAAAATAGAAATTTAGAGACCAAGATCAGAATTTTTGGTTGGGCAAAAGGCCGGGCTTGATTAGACCCTAGTTCGGGACTTTGATCAGAAAAGCGGAAAATTAGGGCTTCTGTAAAAATGGGAATTTTTGAAATCTGTGACCACGGCTGGAAGCTCGTCAGAAAAATAGAAGCTTAGAGCTTTGGATCAAACCTTTTGATGGGGCAAAAGAGTGGGCTTCATCAAACCCCAGTTCAGGGTCACGTACAGTGAATCCGAAAGTTTCAAAGGCAAAATTGAGGAGTAAAACTTTGCAGTTTTCAAATTCTGAATATATCAGTTTGATCAGCTCATCAAGGCGCATATCTCTATCCTTACGGAAGTTTGAAATTCAAAGTTTGAATTTTTGGGGTCTCTCTGACAAACCCTTATCCAGCTCCAGGTCCAGTTCTTGCAAATCAAGTGGATAGGGTTAATCCTAGAAGAAGATGGATTGGTCACCTACATAAGTGAAGGAGTTAATGTTTCAGAGGGAGATGAGGCTAAGGCTTTACATAAGGAGATTACAAGCGATCTCGACAGGTATGACTCATCGAGGTATGTTTTGAGATTTGTTCATGATTAAGTTTATGGTATGTTTGTCTTCATGTTATTACAATTAGTACAATCTTGATTTTAGATTTGTTGTATCACCTTAACAAAAGTATGAATGCATGATAGAATATATTCATTGGTTAGGGTGTTGACACTTATGATTGTACTAATGCATTATGGTGTTGTGTGAGGTTGAGGTTGTCTGCTAACAAGATACAGGTACATCACAAAAGACAAATCAGGCTCCATGATCATGAAAACATGAAGACAAAGACTCATCCATAATCTTTGTTCTACTTACGAGGTATGTATGACTTTGTTATATTATGCTTAACCTATGAGACATGCAGATTCTAGCTCAGGATCTCTAAATCATTGAAGAGGTTGTTTAGGTATGTTGTACATAACCAAGTAGGTATACTAATCCAGGTATGTTTCCCATGAATCTTACCTTGTGTTAGGATCCCTTATACAAGTATACTTGGAATGATTGGTTATGCTTATTCATAAAGTTAGTAATCAAGGGATTATGCATATTATATCTTTTATCAATGATATGCATGAGTAAAAGAAGACTTCCCTGAAATCTTGAATACTAATGTTTATTAACTATAATCATGACTATACGTTTTCAAGATTATTTAGTACTATAATGTTTTGATAGCATTTAGAATATACTAATGAGTGTATGTTTGTGTATGAGATCATGAGGATGACTCTTGAGCATGCACAGTGGTACAGAATGAATAGAAGTTCAAAAGACATACAGAAGATCAAGCGGGAGGCAGCCACACAAATATAAAAGATAAGTATTTGAGTTGCTATTTGAAATAGTAATGATATTGCCTGCATGCATATTTGTATTCCTAGAATATATAATGCTGAGTGTAAACATTCATAGAGCATTGAACAGTATACAACTAATGTGCATATGTTTGGACAAACATTCCATTGTTGCTTGTCTAGAATGAAACCTCTTTGCTGACATGCTGAGAGTTGTGCGCACTCTCGATAGTATGTTCTGGTAGAGATGAAAGGCATCTAGATAGCCACTGTATGCATACAGGATATGGGAAAGTGTTGTGCCAAAGTAATGGTCAAAATAGTTGCATCACTATGTAAATGATATCTGTATGCATAATGGATTATCTTTTGATGATTATGAAGTATTACTAATTATGTACTTAATTTTGATTTGTAGGAAAGGTCATGAAGAATGATGGACACCGTACAAGTGGTGGATGTTCAAACAAGAAGATTTACAAATCAAACAAAATATAGAAGGCTCATGGCTAGAAGATTCTCTTAGAAAGGGGAAGAGAATCACGACAAGATGTTTGCTCCAAGTATGGTGTAATTAAAGAAGAAGTATGAATCAGGTTCTGTATAGGTACCTAGGATCGATAATAATTTGATAAGATTAATGATCACCATGGGTGATGTGGATCTCAACCTTTGCTACAAGGTTGAATATGATACACATATGACATGGATGCAAGAAGGAACTCACCACAGAGTTCGAATGATATTGAGGCTCATATCAGTAGACCCATCTAACGAGAGATGGCTCAGATAGATATGCAGAAGATCATTCAATACAGAAATGAAAAATGAAAGATCTCAAATTGATGCTTTACTTCCTAGGTCTGGAGGTATGGCAAGGCTCAGAAGGAATATTTCTCAACCAGGGAAAGTATGATGAGAAATATGACTTTAGGTGTTGGAATGGCCACTCTTATGGATTCCAACTTGAAGCTGTTAGGGGATAACTCATCAGAGTTAGTGGATATAACTCTGTACAGTCAATTAATTGGGTCTTTGATATATCTAACATATACTAGGTTAGATATATGCTTTGTTATGAACACCTTGAGTTAGTATCTAGTGGAAACTAGATGTGTTTACCTGATAGTTGCAAAGTATGTGATGAGGCACATAAAGAACACGATAGAATTTGATCTATGCTATCTTGAACATCATGACTTCAGATGGCTATTTAGATTCTGTTTGGACAGTTGAGGGGATTGGATCATCCCTGGACTTTCAGTCCTAAAGAGAGCCGTAGACGTGAGGTCTCCGAGAATGAAGTCCTTAGTGGACAGTTGAGGGGATTGGATCATCCCTGGACTTTCAGTCCTAAAGAGAGCCGTAGACGTGAGGTCTCCGAGAATGAAGTCCTTAGTGGACAGTTGAGGGGATTGGATCATCCCTGGACTTTCAGTCCTAAAGAGAGCCGTAGACGTATGGTCTCCGAGAAGTGGGGATTGTATCATCCCCGGACTTAGGTCCCTGAATTGATCCGTAGACGTGAGGTATCCGAGAAGTGGGGATTGTATCATCCCCGGACTTAGGTCCCTGAATTGATCCGTAGACGTGAGGTCTCCGAGAAGTGGGGATTGTATCATCCCCGGACTTAGGTCCCTGAATTGATCCGTAGACGTGAGGTCTCCGAGAAGTGGGGATTGTATCATCCCCGGACTTAGGTCCCTGAATTGATCCGTAGACGTGAGGTCTCCGAGAAGTGGGGATTGTATCATCCCCGGACTTAGGTCCCTGAATTGATCCGTAGACGTGAGGTCTCCGAGAAGTGGGGATTGTATCATCCCCGGACTTAGGTCCCTGAATTGATCCGTAGACGTGAGGTCTCCGAGAAGTGGGGATTGTATCATCCCCGGACTTAGGTCCCTGAATTGATCCGTAGACGTGAGGTCTCCGAGAAGTGGGGATTGTATCATCCCCGGACTTCGGTCCCTGAATTGATCCGTAGACGTATGGTCTCCGAGAAAGTGATTTTTGATGTGGTTACTTCTATCGGTAGGATACTTGTATTGATGATGTGGTTACTTGTATCGGTAGGATACTTGTATTGATGATGTGGTTACTTGTATCGGTAGGATACTAGTATTGATGACGTGGTTACTTGTATCGGTATGGATACTTGTATTGATGATGTGGTTACTTGTATCGGTAGGATACATGTATTGATGACATGATTACTTGTATCAGTATGGATACTTGTATTGATGATATGTATACTTGTATTGGCATGAATACTTGTACTAATGATGTGGATACTTGTATTGTTATGGATACCTGTGTTGATGACGATGCTGATGATCGTGTGATGACGATGTTGATGATCGTGTGATGACGATGCTGACGATCGTGTGATGATGATACTGATGATCGTGTGATGACGATGCTGATGATCGTGTGATGACGATGCTGATGATCGTGAAATGACGATGCTGATGATCGTGTGATGACGATGCTGATGATCGTGTGATGACGATGCTGATGATCGTGAGATGACGATGCTGATGATCGTGAAATGACGATGCTGATGATCGTGTGATGACGATGCTGATGATCGTGAGATGACGATGCTGATAATCGTGTGATGACGATGCTGATGATCGTGTGATGACGATGCTGATGATCGAGTGATGACGATGCTGATGATCGTGAGATGACGATGCTGATGATCGTGTGATGACGATGCTAATGGTCGTGAGATGACGATACTGATGATCGTGAGGATCCAGATGTTGATGTTGTTGTAGTTGTTCGAGTGCTGCAGAAGATAAAGACTCAGTACTGAAGATGTTGATGTTCCAGTATTGAAGATGTTCCAGTAACTGCTTGAGTTACTGATGATGTTGAGAAAGCTTCCAATGATTTATAGATGTATCATGTATGATGTTGATGACTCCTTGCTCGTGCAGATACTGTTATAATATCCTTCTCGTTAAGGGGGAGTGTTAAATATTGTAACTTCAAAGAATATTGTATTTGTACTTTATTATTCCGGAGATGATTCATTCCTCCGTGAAGATCTTATTGTATATCCGGAGATGTTTATTCCTCCGTTGGAATGTGGTAACTCGGGTTATTAGACTTCCCTAGTGGGGGTCGGCCCTAAATGTGTTATGTGGGTCAAAGGGTTATTAGACCACCCTAGAGGGGTCGGCCCAGTTAGTTGTAGTGGGGTATTTAACCTATTGGTTAAATACGAGCCTACGTGTACTTGTGTAAAATACATATCAGAGTAGTGTATAAATAGAGGAGGTGTGTTCCTCATTATACTCACTCACTCACTTGAGAAAGGCGCATTTGTGGAGGAGAGGTCTGCTATGGAGGAGAAGGAGCTTATGCTCAGGTGATCCTGTATATGCTATTATTGTGAAATGAAATGTAATGCTGCTATTTTCTGTCTTAGCATATTGAACTTTAACACACTTGTGGAGGAGAGGTCTGCTATTGTGGAGGAGGAGATCATGTCTCAGGGTTTCATCTTTGTATATTGCTGTTCATCTATATTGAGGAAGCTTTACTGGGTTTTCTACCCCATGAGGGTTTCCCAGGATAAATCTGTGTCTCTTGTGTTTATGCTATGCTTGTTGTTTCTTCAGTGATCCTATATATGCTATTATTGTGAAATGGAATGTAATGCTGCTATTTTCTGTCTTAGCATATTAAATCTTAACATGGTATCAGAGCTAACCTGAAGAAAGGCAATGTATGGCACTTACGACACTTGCTTCTCTTGCGACAATTTGAAGGTTAGGGTTTTATATAGAAAAAACCAGTCATCGTGGAACTTTTGCTATAAATCCATTTATGCAAAGTTTCAGCATTTGAAACATTTACAGGTCGTAGATAAAATCCCCAGGTACCTTGTGTCTAAAGGGAACCCTCAGATTCGTTGTACTTTATGAGTTATGATCAATACAAGTTAGGGTTTCTGCCTCTTCCAGATCTCAGTCAAAATCAGGTGACCTTGGAAAAAAGGTCATAACTTGGGCTAGGAATCTCCAAATTAAATTTCGTAAAAAGTGACAGGTAGTACACAGACTGTAATATCTCAAGAAACATTTTCAGAGGCCGAAGGTGAACCAGTGACACGTGGCACGCCATACAAGTTCTCTCTCTTGTTTTATCCCATAAACAGGTCACGTTGCGACACTTGGCATAACTCTCTCTCAGAGAGTCCAATTGAGGTCAGACCTATCAGGATGAAAAGATAACAGGGCGAGCTATCTCAGGAAACGTTTTCAGAGGGTGAAGTTCAAACAGTGACACGTGGCACGCCGTACAAGTTTGCTCTCGTGTTTTATCACATAAACAGGTCATGTTGCGACACTTGGCATAACTCTCTCTCTGAAAATCCAATTGAGGTCAGACCTGTCAGGATGGAAAGATGACAGGTCAGGATACTGCAGAAAACGTTTTTAGACCCTGTGGACCATAAATTTCAGAGTTATAGTAGAAACAATCAAGTACATATTTCTGTCAAAACAGAATTATTTTTGGAGCACCTTTATTCATGGCTTCTGGAATTTAGGGTTTCGGAGAAAGTTAGAATTTTTGGAATCGGATTCCATGGATGGAAGCTCCTCAGAAAAATAAGAGTTTAGAGCCTTGGATTGAACCTTTTGATTGGATAGAAGGGTGGGCTTCATCAAACCCTAGTTTGGGTTCCTATCCAGAAGATCCAGAAGTTTCGAAGGCAATTTTGAGGGGTCAAATTTTGGAGATTTCAAAATTGAAGAATCCTAGGTTGATCAGCTCAGCAAGACACATTCTTCCATCCATTTAGAAGTGTGAAATTCAAAGATTGAATTTTTAGGGTTTCTCTAGCAAACCCTAATCAAGCTCCAGATCAAGTTTCAGGGGGAGTTAAGGCTAAGGCCTTACATAAGAAGACTACAAAAAGTCTTGACAGGTATGACTTAAGGAGGTTCAGGTACATCACAAAAGACAAATCAAGTTCCATGACCTTGACAACATGAAGACAAAGAATCACGAGGTATGTATGACTTTGTTATATCATGTTTAACCTACGAGACATGCAGGTTCTAGCTCAGGATCTCTAAATCATTGAAGAGATTGTTTAGGTATGTTGTACATAACTAGCAGGTATACTAATCCAGGTATGTTTTCCTATGTCATGTTAGAATCTTACCTTGTGTAAGTATACTTGGTATGATTGGTTAGTAATCAAGGGTTTATGCATATTATGTCTCTTTTCTTGGTTGATGATTTAACTAACTAGATCAAACAAGAATATGCATGAGTAAAAGAAGACTTCCTTGAAACCCTGAATACTAATGATCATGACTGTACATATTCAAGATTATTTAATAATATTGAGAATATACTAAAGCATGTATGTTTGTGTATGAGATCATGAGGATGACACTAGTGTACACTTGAGCATGCACAGTGGTACAGAATGAATAGAAGTTCAGAAGACATACAGGAGATCAAGCGGGAGGCAACCACAAAAACATAAAAGATAAGTATTTGGGTTGTTATTAGAAATAGTAAATGATATTGCTTGTATGCATATTTGTATTCCTAGAATATATCATGCTGAGTGTAAACATTCATAAAGCATTGAACAATATACTACTAATATGCATATGATTGGTAAATTGGACAAACATTCCATTGTTGCTTGTCTAGAATGAAACCTCTTTGCTGACATGCTGAGAGTTGTGCACACTCTCGATAGTATGTTCTGGTAGAGATGGAAGGCATCTAGATAGCCACTGTATGCATACAGGATATGGGAAAGTGTTGTGCCAAAGTATTGGTCAAAATAGTTGCATAACTATGTAAATGATATATGTATGCATAATAGGTTATCATATCCATATGATTTGATGATTATGAAGTATTACTAATCATGTAATTAATTTTGATTTGTAGGAAAGATCATGATGAATGATGAACTCTGAACAAGCGATGGATGTTCAACAAAAGATTTACAAATCAAACACACTATAGAAAGCTTGTGGTTAAGAGATTCTATTAGAAAGAGGAAGAGAATCATGATGAGATGTTTTTGCTCCAAGGGACTAGATAAGACCATTCTCTTAATAATGTAATCAGGTTCTGTATGGGTTCCCAGGATCGGTAGTCAATTGATGAGCTTAATGATCATCATGGGTGATGTGGATCTCAACCTTTGCTACAAGGTTTAATATGGGTTCTAAACACATATGACATGGATGCAAGAAGGAACTCACCACAGAGTTCGAATGATTTTGAGGCTCATATTAGTAGACCCATCTGACGAGAGATGGAACAGATAGATATGCAGAAGATCACTCAATGCTGAGTGTGAATAATGGACAATTGACAGCTTCATGACAAAGCTTGGGCTTTACCAGAAGTAAAGCTGTTCCTAACATTTACCTTAAGGTTGTGGATGATGAACCTATCATACCATTATTGTATGACGATGATCTCTTTCTGACAAGGAATGAGAAACAGGTCATGAAAATGGCTGCAGAAATGAAAATGAAAGATCTCGGATTAATGCACTACTTCTTAGGTCTAGAAGTATGACAATATCCAAAAGGAATCTTTTAAATCAAGGTAAGTATGCTGTGAAGTTTCTAAAAATATTTCATATGTTGGAGTATAAAGCCATGGCCACTCCCATGGACTCCAACTTGAAGTTGTTAGTTAATGACTCATCGTATTTAGTGGACCTAACCCTATATAGACAAATCATTGGGTCATTGATGTATTTAACAAATACTAGGCCAGATATATGCTTTGCTGTAAATACCCTAAGTCAGTATCTAGTAGAACCTAGAAAGGTGCACTTAATAGCTACAAAGCATGTAGTGAGGTACCTAAAAGGTACATTAGATTTTTGGTCTATATTATCTTGGAGGTCATGAACTCCGTTTACATGGTTACTCAGATTCTGATTGGGCAGGAAGTGTATCAGACAAAAAGAGTACATCAGGTGGATGTTATAGTCTTGAATCTACCATGATTCAGCAAGAAACAATCTAGTGTGGCTCTCAGTACTGCTGAAGCAGAATTTATGGCTGTCTGCTCTACCAGCTGTGAAGCAGTATGGCTTCAGAAGCTTTTATAAGGAGTAATTGACTTAGAAATGGATCCCACTGTGATTATGTGTGACAATCAAAGCTGCATTAAGATGAGTGAAAATCCTGTGTTCCACGATAAGTCAAAACACATAGAGATCCGATACTTCTATATACGAGATATCGTGCAAAGATGAGTTATCAAGCTCGTATATATAAGCACTGAGGATCAGATTGCTGATATCTTGACTAAACCTCTGTCTCGAGTGAAGTTTGAATACTTTCGAGACAATCTTGGTATAGTTCAAAATAACTCTCCTCGAAAGGGGGAGTAGCATAGTATCTGATAACAAGTCTATCTCATCAATGATGAGGTTACCTATTTACTGCACTTAGTTACTTCGAATTATTTTTAGGACCCTTATATTTTTACTTTTGATGATAGATGTATTAGTAAGAATACATGCTTTTGATGATAGATGTATACATGCTTTTGATGATAGATGTATTAGTGAGTATACATGCTTTTGATGATAGATGTATTAGTGAGAATACATGCTTTTGATGATAGATGTATACATGCCTTTAATGATATATGTATTTGATGCTATTGATGAGGTTACATGTTTTGATATACATGTTTTGATGATGAGGATACATGTTTTGATGATGAGGATACATGATGCCTTGATGTACTTGTATGGATGAAGATACTTGTACCCATGATTGACATACGAGGGGATTGGATCATCCCTGGACTTCAGTCCTAAAGAGAGCCGTAGACGTATGTCTTCGAAAATGAAGTCCTTGGTGGACTTGAGGGGATTGGATCATCCCTGGACTTTAGTCCTAAAGAGAGCCGTAGACATATGTCTTCGAGAATGAAGTCCTTGGTGGAATTGAGGGGATTGGATCATCCCTGGACTTCAGTCCTAAAGAGAGCCGTAGACGTATGTCTTCGAGAATGAAGTCCTTGGTGGACTTGAGGGGATTGGATCATCCCTAGACTTCAGTCCTAAAGAGAGCCATAGACGTATGTCTTCGAGAATGAAGTCCTTGGTGGACTTGAGGGAATTGGATCATCCCTGGACTTCAGTCCTAAAGAGAGCCGTAGACGTATGTCTTCGAGAATGAAGTCCTTGGTGGACTTGAGGGGATTGGATCATCCCTGGACTTCAGTCCTAAAGAGAGCCGTAGACGTATGTCTCCGAGAACAAAATCCTGAATGAACAGGTAAGGGGATTGGATCATCCTCGGACTTTAGTCTTTTGAATTGAGCCGTAGACATGATGTCTCCGAGAACAAAATCCTGAATGAACAGGTAAGGGGATTGGATCGTCCTCGGACTTTAGTCCTTTGAATTGAGCCGTAGACATGATTTCTTCGAGAAAAAAATCCTGAATGAACAGGTAAGGGGATTGGATCGTCCTCAGAATTTAGTCCTTTGAATTGAGCCGTAGACATGATGTCTCCAAGAACCAAATCCTGAATGAACAGGTAAGGGGATTGGATCGTCCTCGGACTATGTTCCTTTGAATTGAGCCGTAGACATGAAGTCTCCGAGAATTGAATGATAGGACTGGATCGTCCCTGGACTTCGGTTCAAAAGGTACATGATAGGACTGGATCGTCCCTAAACTTCGGTTCAAAAGGTACATGATAGGACTGGATCATCCCTGGACTTCGGTTCAAAAGGTACATGATAGGATTGGATCGTCCCTGGACCTCGGTTCAAAATGTACGTGACAAATCCTAGAATTGTTCTAGGTTACATCCAGCATGAAACAGGGCTGGCTCTGTAGATGTGATACATCCAGCATGAAACAGGGCTGGCTCTGTAGATGTGATACATCCAGCATGAAACAGGGCTGGCTCTGTAGACGTGACACATCCAGTATGAAAGAGGACTGACTTTGTGGCGGTAAATCCTAGATCTGATCTAGGTCACATCCAGTATGAAAAAGGACTGGCACTGTGGTTGGGATTAGATCGTCCCTAGACATGAGACTTGTCTTAAAGAGATAAGGATTAATCATCCTGGAACTTGATCTGGAGTGTATCATCCATGGACTTATGTCCTAAAGAGAGCAGGATTGATCATCCTGTAATATGATCGTGTGATGACGATGTTGATCGTGTGATGATGATGCTGATGATCGTATGATGACGATGCTGATGATCGTATGATGATGATGCTGATGATCGATGCTGATGATAATGTGATGATGATGCTAATCGTGTGATGTCGATGCTGCTGATCGTGTGATGTCGATGCTGCTGATCGTGTGATGACGATGTTGATCATGTGATGACGATGCTGATGATCGTGTGATGACGATGCTGATGATCGTATGATGACGATGCTGATGATCGTGTGATGACGATGCTGATGATCGAGTGATGTCGATGTTCCAGTAACTAGTTGAGTTACTGATGATGATGAACTGAAGAAAGCTTTCGATGATATATAGATGTATCATGTATGATGTATGACTCGTTGCTCCTGTGGATGTTGTTATAATATCCTTCTCGTTAAGGGGGAGTGTTGAATATTGTAACTTCTAAGAATATTATATTTGTATATTATTTATTCCGGAGATGTTCCATACCTCCGATGTGATTATACTATGAATCCAGAGATGTTTATTCCTCCGAATTGGTTGTGGTAACTAGGGTTATTAGACCCACCATGTGGGGGTCGGCCCAGTTAGTTATAATGGGGTATTTAACCTAATGGTTAAATACGAGCCTACATGTACTTGTGTAAAATACATGTCAGTGTAGTGTATAAATAGAGGAGGTATGTTCCTCATTTGACACGCACACACACTTAAGGATAGCGCACTTGTGAAGGAGAGGTCTGCTATTGTGGAGGAGGAGATCATGTCTCATGGTTTCATCTTTGTATATTGCTGGTCATCTATATTGAGGAAGCTTTACTGGGTTTTCTACCCCATGAGGGTTTCCCACGATAAATCTGTGTCTCTTGTGTTTATGCTATGCTTGTTGTTTCTTCAGTGATCCTATATATGCTATTATTGTGAAATGGAATATAATGCTGCTATTTTCTGTCTTAGCATATTAAATCTTAACAATTAATTCACAATACTATAGGATCTTTGCTGAGAGAATAACATCTATAGTATATCAATGCATGACAATCATAATATGACAAGCATCACAAGCATCACAAGAATCAAAAGCATAGAGACAAGAGACACAGAGTTTCCATGGGGAAAACCCTAAGGTGAAAAACCCCACAACTTCCTCAGAGATAGAGAGAGCAATGGCTCAACCAAAATACAACCAAATAACATTGAGATAGTCTCCTAGCAGATAATTCTCCTCCTCCTCACTAGTGCGCCACTTTCAGATAGATAGTGAGTTACTTTTCCGAGTGAGTAAAATAGAGATCTCCTATCTCTATTTATACTCACCTTTTTTCCCAGTGACCTTATGGGGCCGACTTGTCTACTTAGATACATCCACATTATATTATATATAATTCCGGGCCGACCCCAAATGGTGGTCTAATAACCCATCGACAAGTACACACACTTGCGACACTTGTCAATCCACATGACGACACTTCCTTATAGAGGAATAACACATCTCTTATAAGGGTACAATAAATATATATAAAATATACAGATGAAATACATTCCAAAGTTACATATACATCAACATTACGCCTTGTGGTTGGAGGAGAAGACAAAGTGGCATGGAATGAAATGGATATGTATGAGTTTGTCTTACCAATATGATTACATATGTACTTGAGATGACTATCAATGATTAAGATGTTGAATAATCAACTAGAGATTGTGACTAGAACGACAATAAAAACAATGTCAACTTCTCAAAACAGAGACAATTTCTCTCTACAAAATCGATCTCTACATTGTATGGCATGTTAGAAAAGTTAAATAAAAAACATAGTGATTTTCTATATGAAGTCTTTTAGTTGAATCGACGGTCCCTGAGTGTTGAGTAGATTGATCGAGGGTGTGGATAGGGCAGGCCCAAGAGACACTTTGTTAATGTGTTTTGGCATTTAGTCAGGTGCTTAACTAAGAGGCAATGTATAGCTACATACACTTCTGATGAAATTTTGATTATGTTCATGGACAAATGATTGTGATGAAATTTTGAGAAACCAAGTTACTAATTTTTTTTGCATTTTTTCTATTCATGCTTGTGCATGCATTTCATCTTGTCATGGCCATTACCAAGAAAAATTATTTAATTAGTATCATGGGAAATGGCCTTTGAGGGTTGGAAATTTGGGTTTCATGTGGATGGATACATTGTAGAAAGGGAGGAGTTCTATTTTTTTCAATTTTTGGTTGGATTAGGAATTTTTTAGTTTTTGAAAATGGATTAATTTTAATTATTCACTCATCTTGGTTGAGGGATATGTGAATTTAATTAGAGATTGGGCTATTCACAATTTTATAAATATTACAAAACTAGGTTGTTTTAAACAATAAAAAATAGTAATTTAGGTTAAGAAATGACAAAAAAATGGTATGGGTGAATGAATTACCTGATTAGATGACAATCCACCAGTGAATTTGCCTCCCCTCCAACTAAATCGAGCTCCATCGATACTCGAGGGCACACAAACCATCCTCGTCCAACCTCTATTTCGCATTTCTGATGCGTGAAGAGTGCCGCGGGTGGTCAGCGTTGGTCGGGACTGTGTTTTTAAATTGATTTTAGATTTCAATAATACGTACGCGTTTTGTAACTACATAACGCGTACGCTAGATTTCAATAAAGCGTACGCGTTTTGTAACTACATAACGCATACGCGTTTTGTAGTTCTATTATGCGTACGCATTTTGGTTACCTATCCTACATGTCCAGTGACATGTCAGGCTCAGGTTATGTTTTTATGTATCAGGAACGAGTTTCGAAAAAGTAGGATTGCATCTAAAGTGACTCTTATCTTCTTGCACACACCCAAATGTTTTGGGATATTTAGAGAGTCCAGATCTCCTCTCATTAAGAGTTATTTAATGAGTTATTGTGTAACTTATATTTCTTATAATTGTACATGGTGTGTAAATTTGATCTCTTTATATATTTTTAGAAATTTGGCATCTAACAAAGAACTAAGAACTAGTTAAAAAAAATTGAGAACCTTCTCATGGAACATGGTTCCATTGAGGCCCATAGAAACACCATGGATACCGAGATCATCCAACCAGAAACCAGGGAACGAGGGACATCGAAGATCGAATATGGTTGTACGTTTCACTTCAGAACCTCTGAGAACAATTTTCCAAGATCGATGACCTTGAAGCGTAGGTCTCTAAGATCAACTAATTGCAATGCGAGCTACAGTTTCGTCCTTGTAGCCCTGGGGCATGGGGTGCAGAAGCAACTGGTGTAGCTGCAAGCTAATGGTGATTCATCTGCGGGAGGCGAGCATCGCACACCGCTGGTCCGCTACCCTTTGAGCACAAGTAGCACCAGATTAAATCACGATGTGTGGTGAGCAAGATATTCAGTACGGAAAAACGCACTTCCACATAGGATGTAGAAAAGGTAAAGCCGACATGCAGCAACTGTGTGCCTCTCGCAGGCTCCGGTCCTTCCCATCAAGGAACAGGCGATTGGCCGTCTCCGGTCCACTTGTGCCAAGGGGAGTGATTTTGTGTGTCATTATTCAAGCATCTTCTAGGTCCACTTGTGCGAAGGGGAGTGATTTTGTGTGTCATTATTCAAGCATCTTCTATCTACAGGGGATCGGACAGAGGAAGCATTACGGAGTTTTCTGCGGGGTATGTGAAGCTTTCATGGGGCGGGAAATCAGCCTATGAGCCCATGGCTTTGTTGAAATATTGTAACTTCAAAGAATATTATATTTGTATATTATTTATTCCGGAGATGTTCCATACCTCCGATGTGATTATACTATAAATCCGGAGATGTTTATTCCTCCGAGTTGGGTGTGTTAACTAGGGTTATTAGACCCACCATGTGGGGGTCGGCCCAGTTAGTTATAATGGGGTATTTAACCTAATGGTTAAATACGAGCCTACATGTACTTGTGTAAAATACATATCAGAGTAGTGTATAAATAGAGGAGGTGTGTTCCTCATTTGATACACTCACTCACTTGAGGATAACGCACTTGTGGAGGAGAGGTCTGCTATTGTGGAGGAGGAGATCATGTCTCAGGGTTTCATCTTTGTATATTGCTGGTCATCTATATTGAGGAAGCTTTGCTGGGTTTTCTACCCCATGAGGGTTTCCCAGGATAAATCTTTGTCTCTTGTGTTTATGCTGTGCTTGTTGTTTCTTCAGTGATCCTATATATGCTATTATTGTGAAATAGAATGTAATGCTGCTATTTTCTGTCTTAGCATATTAAATCTTAACATGGTATCAGAGCTAACCTGAAGGAAGACAAGGTATGGCACTTACGACACTTGCTTTACCTACGATAATTTGAAGGTTAGGGTTTTACATAGCAAAAACCCGTCTTCGTGGAACTTTCGCTATAAATCCATTTCTGCGAAGGTTCAGGGTCTGAAAAGTTTACAGGTCGCATATAACATCCCCAGGTACCTTGTGTCCAAAGGGAACCCTCAGATTCGTTGTACTTTATGAGTTATGATCAGTACAAGTTAGGGTTTCTGCCTCTTCCAGATCTCAGTCAAAATCAGGTAACCTTGGAAAAAAGGTCATAACTTGGGCTAGGAAGCTCCAAATGAAATTTCGTAAAAAGTGACAGGTATTACACAGATTGTACTATCTCAGGAAACTTATTCAGAGGCCGAAGATGAACCAGTGACACGTGGAACTCCGTACAAGTTCGCTCTCCTGTTTTATCCCATAAACAGGTCACGTTGCGACACTTGGCATAACTCTCTCTCAGAGAGTCCAATTGAGGTCAGACCTATCAAGATGGAAAGATAACAGGGCAATATATCTCAGGAAAAGTTTTCAGAGGCCGAAGTTCAAACAGTGACACGTGGCACGCCGTACAAGTTCACTCTACTGTTTTATCCCATAAACAGGTCACGTTGCGACACTTGGCATAACTCTCTCTCAGAAAATCCAATTGAGGTCAGACCTGTCAGGATGGAAAGATGGCAGGTCAGGCTACTGCAGAAAAAGGGTTTCAGACCCTGTGGAGCAAAAGTTTCAGAGTTATAGCAGAAACAATCAGGTGCATATTTCTGTCAAAACAAAATTATTTTTCGAGCACCTTTATTCATGGCTTCCAGAATTTAGGGTTTCGGAGAAAGTTAGAATTTTTGGAATCGGAGTCCACGGCTGAATGCTACTAAGGAAAATTGAAATTTAGAGACCAAGATCGAATTTTTTGGTTGGGTGGAAGACTGGGCTTGATCAAACCCCAGTTCGGGATTTTGATCGGAAAGATGGAAAATTAGGGCTTCAGCAAAAGTTGGAATTTTTGAAGTCTGTAACCACGGCTGGAAACTCCTAAGAAAAATAAGAGTTTAGAGCCTTGGATCGAACCTTTTCTTTGGGCAGAAGGGTGGGCTTCATCAAACCCTAGTTCAGGATCTTGTCCAGAAGATCCAGAAGTTTCAAAGGCAATTTTGGGGGGTCAAATTTTGGAAATTCCAAAATTGAAGTATGCTAGTTTGATCAACTCAGCAAGACATATTCTTTCATCCATTCAGAAGTGTGAAAGTCAAAGATTGAATTTTTAGGGTTTCTCTAGAAAACCCTAATCAAGCTCCAGATCAAGTTTCAGGGGGATTTGAGGCTAAGGCCTTACATAAGAAGACTACAAGAAGTCTCGACAGGTATGACTTAAGGAGGTTTAGGTATGTCTTGAAATCTGATTCTTGATTAAGTTCATAATGTGTTTTGTCTTCATGTTATTTATTAGTACAATCTTGATTAATGTTAGAATTGTCTTATCACCCTAGTAACAGTATGAATGCATGTGAATGATCGAAGACATTCATTGATTAGGGATATATGATTGTACTAATGCATTATGGTGTTGTGTGAGGTTGATGTTGTCTGCTAACAAGATACAGGTACATCACAAAAGACAAATCAAGTTCCATGACCATGACCACATGAATACAAAGACTCATCCATAATCTTTGTTCTACTTACGAGGTATGTATGAACTTGTTATATTATGCTTAACCTATGAGACATGCAGGTTCTAGCTCAGGATCTCTAAATCAATGAAGAGATTGTTTAGGTATGTTGCACATAACTAAGCAGGTATACTAATCCAAGTATGTTTTCCTATGTCATGTTAGAATCTTACCTTGTGATTAGGATCCCTTATATAAGTATACTTGGTATGATTGGTTATGCTTATTCATAAAGTTAGTAATCAAGGGTTTATGCATATCATGTCTCTTATCTTGGTTGATTATTTAACTAACTAGATCAAACAAGAATATGCATAAGTAAAGGAAGACTTCCCTGAAACCTTGAATATTATCTATAATCATGATTATACATTTTCAAGATTATTTAGAACTATAATGTTTTGATAACATTGAGATTATACTAATGAATGTATGTTTGTGTATGAGATCATGATGATGACACTAGTGCACATTTGAGCATGCATAGTGGTACAGAATGAATAGAAGTTCAAAAGACATACAGAAGATCAAGCGGGAGGCAACCACACAAACATAAAAGATAAGTATTTGAGTTGTTATTTGAAATAGTAAATGATATTGCCTGTAATAGATTGTATGCATATTTGTATTCCTATAATATATCATGCTGAGTGTAAATATTCATAGAACATTGAACAATATACTACTAATATGCATATGATTGGTAAGTTGGACAAACATTCCATTGTTGCTTGTCTAGAATGAAACCTCTTTGCTGACATGCTGAGAGTTGTGCACACTCTCGATAGTATGTTCTGGTAGAGATGGAAGGCATCTAGATAGCCACTGTATGCATACAGGATATGGGAAAGTGTTGTGCCAAAGTATTGGTCAAAATAGTTGCATCACTATGTAAATGATATCTGTATGCATAATAGGTTATCATGTCAATATGATTTGATGATTATGAAGTATTACTAATCATGTACTTAATTTTGATTTGTAGGAAAGGTCATGAAGAATGATGGACACCGTACAAGTGGTGGATGTTCAAACAAGAAGATTTACAAATCAAACAAAATATAGAAGGCTCATGGCTAGAAGATTCTCTTAGAAAGGGGAAGAGAATCATGACAAGATGTTTGCTCCAAGTATGGTGTAATTAAAGAAGAAGTGTGAATCAGGTTCTGTATAGGTACCTAGGATCGATAATAAATTGATAAGCTTAATGATCACCATGGGTGATGTGGATCTCAACCTTTGCTACAAGGTTGAATATGATTTCTATACACATATGACATGGATGCAAGAAGGAACTCACCACAGAGTTCGAATGATATTGAGGTTCATATCAGTAGACCCATCTAACGAGAGATGGCACAGATAGATATGCAGAAGTTCATTCAATGCAGAAATGAAAATGAAAGATCTCAAATTGATGCTTTACTTCCTAGGTCTGGAAGTATGGCAAGGCTTAGAAGAAATATTTCTCAACCAGGGAATGTATGATGAGAAATATGACTTGAGGTGTTGGAATGGCCACTCTTATGGATTCCAACTTGAAGCTGTTAGGGGATAACTCATCAGAGTTAGTGGATATAACTCTGTATAGTCAAATTATTGGGTCATTGATGTATCTAACGTATACTAGATTAGATATATGCTTTGTTGTGAACACCTTGAGTCAGTATCTAGTGGAAACTAGATGTGTTCACCTGATAGTTGCAAAGCATGTTATGAGGCACATAAAGGACACAATAGAATTTGATCTATGTTATCTTGAAGATCATGACTTCAGATGGTTATTCAGATTCTGATTGGGCAGGAAGTGTGTCAGACAGGAAGAACACATCGAGAGGATGTTATTGTCTGGGATTAGACACAATCTCGTGGTTTAACTGGAAGCAGTCTAGTGTGGCTCTCAGCACAAGCAGAATATATGGCTGCTTGCTCTGCTAGTTGTGAAGAAGTTTGGCTTCAGGATTGCTTGACTTAGAGATAGAACCAACTGTGATCCTATGTGACAAATAGAGTTGTATCAAGATGACATAGAATCCAGTGTTCCATGATAAGTCAAAGATCATAGGGATCTAACAAGATATGACACAGAAAGGAACTATAAAGTTTGAATTTGTAACAGGTTACCGATGTACTAACCAAACCTCTACCTCAAGTGAAGAAGTTACCAACATACTAACCAAGCCTCTGTCTCGAGTGAAATTTGAATACTTTCGAGACAAGCTTGGTGTAGCTCAAAAGGACCCTTCTCGAAAGGGGGAGTAGTATAGTCACTGATGATGAAGATTGTCTCATCGAACAACAAGGTCGATGATGAGGTAACCTGTTCTCTACACCTAGATACTTAGAAATATTTAGATTTAGGACTCGTATACTTAGAATACTTAGTTTTACTTATACATGCTTTTGATGTTATATGTATTAGTAAGAATACATGCTTTTGATGATAGATGTATTGGTGAGAATACATGCTTTTAATGATAAGATGTATTGGTAAGAATACATACTTTTGATGATACATGTATTGATTAATGTACTTGTATGGTTGAGGATACTTGTACTTGTATTGATGAGAATACATGTGAGGATTGTATCATCCTTGAACACTTGTTCTAAAGTGAGCCGTAGACGTGAGGTCTCCGAGAATGAAGTCCTTAGTGGACTGTTGAGGGGATTGGATCATCCCTGGACTTTCAGTCCTAAAGAGAGCCGTAGACGTGAGGTCTCCAAAAATGAAGTCCTTAGTGGACAGATAGGGATTGTATCATCCCTGGACCTTGGTCCCTGAATTGAGCCGTAGACGTGAGGTCTCCGAGAATGAAGTCCTTAGTGGACTGTTGAGGGGATTGGATCATCCCTGGAATTTTAGTCCTAAAGAGAGCCGTAGACGTGAGGTCTCCGAGAATGAAGTCCTTAGTGGACAGTTGAGGGGATTGGATCATCCCTGGACTTTCAGTCCTAAAGAGAGCCGCAGACGTAAGGTCTCCGAGAATGAAGTCCTTAGCGGATAGTTGAGGGGATTGGATCATCCCTGGACTTTCAGTCCTAAAGAGAGCCGTAGACGTGAGGTCTCCAAGAATGAAGTCCTTAGTGGACAGTTGAGGGGATTGGATCATCCCTGGACTTTCAGTCCTAAAGAGAGCCGTAGACGTGAGGTCTCCGAGAATGAAGTCCTTAGTGGACAGTTGAGGGGATTGGATCATCCCTGGACTTTCAGTCCTAAAGAGAGCCGTAGACGTATGGTCTCCGAGAAGTGGGGATTGTATCATCCCTGGACTTCGGTCCCTGAATTGATCCGTAGACGTGTGGTCTCCGAGAAGTGGGGATTGTATCATCCCCGGACTTCGGTCCCTGAATTGATCCATAGACGTGTGGTCTCCGAGAAGTGGGGATTGTATCATCCCCGGACTTCGGTCCCTGAATTGATCCGTAGACGTGTGGTCTCCGAGAAGTGGGGATTGTATCATCCCTGGACTTCGGTCCCTGAATTGATCCGTAGACGTGTGGTCTCCGAGAAGTGGGGATTGTATCATCCCCGGACTTCGGTCCCTGAATTGATCCGTAGACGAATGGTCTCCGAGAAAGTGATTTTTTTTTTATGGTTACTTGTATCGGTAGGATACTTGTATTAATGATGTGGTTACTTGTATCGGTAGGATACTTGTATTGATGATGTGGTTACTTGTATCGGTAGGATACTAGTATTGATGACGTGGTTACTTGTATCGGTATGGATACTTGTATTGATGATGTGGTTACTTGTATCGGTAGGATACATGTATTGATGACATGATTACTTGTATCAGTATGGATACTTGTATTGATGATATGTATACTTGTATTGGCATGAATACTTGTACTAATGATGTGGGTACTTGTATTGTTATGGATACCTGTGTTGATGACGATGCTGACGATCGTGTGATGACGATACTGATGATCGTGTGATGACGATGCTGATGATCGTGTGATGACGATGCTGATGATCGTGTGATGACGATGCTGATGATCGTGTGATGACGATGCTGATGATCGTGTGATGACGATGCTAATGATCGTGAGGTGACGATACTGATGATCATGAGGATCCAGATGTTGATGTTGTTGTAGCTATTCGAGTGCTGCAGAAGATAAAGACTCAGTACTGAAGATGTTGATGTTCCAGTATTGAAGATGTTCCAGTAACTGCTTGAGTTACTGATGATGTTGAGAAAGCTTCCAATGATTTATAGATGTATCATGTATGATGTTGATGACTCCTTGCTCGTGCAGATACTATTATAATATCCTTCTCGTTAAGGGGGAGTGTTGAAATATTGTAACTTCAAAGAATATTATATTTGTATATTATTTATTCCGGAGATGTTCCATACCTCCGATGTGATTATACTATAAATCTGGAGATGTTTATTCCTCCGAGTTGGGTGTGTTAACTAGGGTTATTAGACCCACCATGTGGGGGTCGGCCCAGTTAGTTATAATGGGGTATTTAACCTAATGGTTAAATACAAGCCTACATGTACTTGTGTAAAATACATATCAGAGTAGTGTATAAATAGAGGAGGTGTGTTCCTCATTTGATACACTCACTCACTTGAGGATAGCGCACTTGTGGAGGAGAGGTCTTCTATTGTGGAGGAGGAGATCATGTCTCAGGGTTTCATCTTTGTATATTGCTGGTCATCTATATTGAGGAAGCTTTGTTGGGTTTTCTACCCCATGAGGGTTTCCCAGGATAAATCTCTATCTCTTGTGTTTATGCTGTGCTTGTTGTTTCTTCAGTGATCCGATATATGCTATTATTGTGAAATGGAATGTAATGCTGCTATTTTCTATCTTAGCATATTAAATCTTAACAGGCTTGGCTTCTATTGAACGGTAAGTTGGGAATAAATACATACATATGACGATTCGGAAGCGTTTCAGAGCTTTATTCTCATATTCCTGTTAGTGGGAAAGGGCCAGGAGCTCCACTTCCTCTATAGGCTAATATTAGTACTGATAATGCCAAGGGCGAGGAGGCAGAGCGTCTTCTTCAACTTGTAGCAGCTCCTATGGATGTCGAGTGGTCTCAGTAGGAAGCGAGGGCGAAGGTGAAGGTGACCTTGGTGACGCTACTCTCCAATTTCCACATATATCTTATATGTGCAGGAAACGAGAGGTGCAGCAGAAGCATAGGTTGTATATATATGCAGGCGGTATGGCAGACACAAGATATAAGATTATTAAGGTACTAGGGTTAATGTTCAACACATGCATTAGTGCCTTTCACATCACCTCTCGACGCCCGGAAGTCTCCGCTCTATAGATGTATTGCGTGAGGGGAGGGGAAAATGGCGCTGTCGTACGCATGCATTACAAATGAACGCCATGACAGTTCCCGTCTATGGTTCCCCAAACCCTAATATGTGGAGGGATATACATATAATGTATCTATATAATATCAATATGTAGATTTATGCTTGGATACACATATTAACTTGTAGCTTTGGTCGAAACACGGGAAATAGGTACGACATGGACAAATGTTGAGGGCTTTGGTCATATAGTATTCATCTATGGACTTAATTAATCTACGGACTAAATTCCTCGAACGCCCTCAGAACGCACTACAGTCATGAGGTCATCAATCCCAGTCGTCCATTCTATGTATTGAAAATCGAGTATCAAATCAATAAGCACATTCCGGATGCATATGTGACAGTCGTGCCGCCGTCGTAAATGAGGACGAAATCGGACAGGCGCAAAAAGCAGATTAAAATAGTACTGATTCAACAGGACATGCTTAGGGACCACATTTTAATATAATAATTATATTGGATTGGAAAGTAGTAATGTAAACATGGAAGAACAGTTATGGCTACAAAGGATTGATCTGCAAGCCAAAATGTAACTGTAATCTCCTTTTAAGACTAGGTTAAAGTATTTTTATCGTCTGATGTCACGCTGCACTAAAATCCATTTTGGGTTTCGTTTCCTTCTGCGCAGCTTGACCGCGGGGCAAAAAAGTAGTGCAGCTGGAGTATGAGTTACCTATATCTATTTTCCAGTCGGCCACCCACCTCTTTTGCAGCTACCTTTTAAGTCGAATTTGAAGTTCAAATATGTAGTTTTTCATTATAATATTCATTTGAATTTCTTATTTATTTCAAGAGTTTAAATTTAATATGTTAATAGTTAGTGTGTACTCATAGCCACTTAACTTGTGGTCAGTTAACACTAATAAATTACAAATGAAGTATCATGAACAAGTTATCTATTACTTGTTCTCCATGCATGAGTTACTACTTATTTTTTATATGATTTTTTATTTTTTCCAATTTTGAACAACATTCATAAAATCAATGAGTTACTACTTATTTTTTATATGATTTTTTATTTTTTCCAATTTTGAACAACATTCATAAAATCAAATGGACCCCAAATTCTAAGATATAAATACCTATTGATGTAATTTTTTTTTTAGTTTTAATTAATTGAAATATATAGGTTTTTGTTTCAAGTTTAGGTTTGATTCCACATTGTAAACATTTTATTTACTTAATATTTTATTATTTTATTAAAGTGTCATGCTACTTCATTTTTATATTTTAAATTAGAGACAACATAGTAAATTTTTTTATTACTTAATATTTTATTTTATTTTATTAAAGTGTCACAATGTCAATTTCATATTCAACATGCAATTATATGCTATACTTCTATATATAATATTGTTATCTTGGAAAATAACCTTCCAACATATAATGTGATGTTATGTTAATATAGTGACCGACTATACTTCTATGTATGATGTCCTCTCTTGTGATCTTGGAAAATAACCCTCCAACATATAATGTGATGTTAATATTGAGAGCTTTGTTTGAGTGTAGATAACACAGGTTTATGTGATGTATATCTTGGTGGAAGGTTTAAGAACAATTATAGGATAGTTTGTTAATGTAAAGATTGGATTTTTTTCATATAACTTTATTATTTCTTCGTGTAGAAAAAATATTTATAAATAATGGTATAGTGAAGACTATTTTTTTTTTATCTTTTAGTTTTGTGTTACTTCAATTTATATTTATTTATTATGGTATCAAAATTGGAATTTGGTAGTAATATGGTGTAGGATAATGTACATGATAGTTTATTTCCAAATGTAAATGATAGTTTAGGTAGAGTACACTTGTAAGAAGTGTGAGTGTAACTTATGTTAATGAATTTCTTGTAGTGATTGAAATTCTTACCCATAGTTCTTACTATGATAATCTGCAGAGATTTAGCGACTGTAACAAACTCACAATCTAACTCTCAAGATTATTTGCAAAGAAGAAGAAGCATGCATTCAATAATCACTCATAAACATAGAATAATGGATAATCTCAATATCATACAATGAATAATGAATGTAAAGAATGTGCTACAATAATCTATGATGAGGCATCACATAGGATTCGAATTAGCCAAGTCGGGCATTCAAATCTGAGCTCAAAGTCTAGCATGAATAACTATGGAGACATCATCTAGTCAGTAGTATCAGTCATAAATGGTAAGAGTTAGTCAAGTGTGTCCAACTGAGTCTAACATAACCATCTAGCCATAAATTAGGGAATGGAGACTCCAAGTGGAGTGCATGAGGCTGTCTAACTCAAAGTCTAGCTTGGATAAGAATGGAGACATCATCCAGTCAATAGTATTAGTCATAAATGGTAATAGTCAGTCAAGTGTGTCTAACTGACTCTAACAAAACCATCTAGGCATAAATCAGGGAATGCAGACTCCAAGGGGGGCACATGAGGCTGTCAAATAGTCAAGTGGAACTCCAGAACTAGCTAACTAGAAGCTACAAGCAGTCAACATGAGCAATCAGTGGAAGAACTACTCAATCAATGCACTAACTGAATGATAACTCCTGGTAGGTGAGATAAGGCACCCTAACTGAGTGATAACTGAAGGTAGGTGAGTAAAGGCACTCTAAATGACAGTGGTAGGTGAGAAAGGCACACTTGCCATGCACAACAGTCAAGAAGGGTGCATCAGGTAGGTAGGAGGCCAAATGGGGGCTGTAGACAGGATCTGGAGAGCTAGAAGCAAGCTCTAGGTGCTGGGGAGACCACCATGATGATGATTGGATGCATGTAGGCATGCAAAATATAAAAATGATGGTGTGAATATTCCAACACCCCCCCGCAAACTATACTATGAGTTAATAACCGAAAAAAAAAATAGGGCCCTAGTGACTAGGACCAAAGGTCACCCTATACAATCAATCTAAATAAACTAAGTGAGGAAAGAGGGAAAACCTAGTGGGAAGAAATCCCTTCCTCAAAATAGACTGAAGGATGCTAATGTAGCATATCATCTCTCACCCCCGAAGGAGCTAGGTGTCCTTCTTTTCTGAAGAAGGATCGATCGATCTGAAATGTATAGGCAATGTGAGAAGGATGAAACCTTCCTTTCTGAAAATTTGATCTAGTTCTTCTATGATCATGTGGATCACCAAGCAAATCACTGGCAGATCGGAGTGTAGTGGTTTCCCATCGAAGAAGAGGAGGAATATCAGGTGAGAGATATTCAAGTTCTTGTGGATCTAGATCTCCCATTCGCTCATATTCATCATTAATTTCTAGACCTTTAGGTTCTTGTGGATCTGGATCTAGCATTCATTCATCATGATCTCCATCTTTGGATTCTAAATCTGAAATATCATGTGAAGATGCATCTACAACGGGCTTATCATCATATTCAAGATCTAAATCTGAAATCTCATGTGATGATACTTCTCTCTCTTGATCATAAATCAAAGGAGGAGGTATCTTCCTTTTGGGAAGAAGTGGATCATGATGCAAAAACATAATATGAAGATCATCATGAAGCATGTGATTCGAACCAACTAAGGTAGAATCAAAACCATGAATGTGTAAATAGTTCCTTGATATCTCCTTTGAACCAACATAGGTGAGATCATAACCAAAGAAACTATGACATGATGATGGTGAATCTTCAACAAGATCATTGGTGGATGTAACAGTGGTGGTGGCCCATGAACCAATAGGTGCTATATCTCCAGGTTCTTGTGGATCTGGATCTAACATTCTCTCAAAAAGAGTTATCTTCCTCTTGGGAAGAAATGAATCATGCTCAAAAAACATGTGCTTGAGTTCTCCAACAATGGATGCAAGCAAATCAAATCCAAGACTTGGAGGATGGTTTCTCATGATCTCCTTTGAACCAACAGGGGTGAAATCAAAACCAAAATCACAGAAAGGTGCATGAGTCATGAACCCAAGCGAATGATAGAGTCTTCCATCATCAGTGAAACTTTGAAAACATGTGGCAATGACCAAATAAGAATCCAAAGAAAGCATATGATGAGGAAGAGCGAATGCATTACCTTCCAAATCTGATTTTTCCTTCAAAATACTCAGTAGGTCATCATCTTGCACATCAACAGGTGCATAAAATCCATGAAGGTGTATGTAGTTCTTTGATATATTCTTTGAACCAACAAGGGTGAGATCAGAACCAAATGAACCATATAATGGTGATGGCTTGAACTTCAAATCAGATCCAAGATTTTGAGTATGGTTTCTTATGATCTTCTTTGAACCAAAAGTGGTGAGATCAAAACCAAAATCACAAGGATATGCATGAGACTTGAATCCAAGTGAATGGTACAGTCTTCCATCTTCGGTGAATATCTGAAAACATGTGCCAATGACTAAATAGGAAATCAAAGAAAGCATATGATGAGGAAAAGCGAATGCATTACCTTCCAAATCTATTTTTTTCTTCAAGAAACTCAGTAGGTCATCATCTTGCACATCAGCAAGCTCATGGGAAGTAGAGATTGTGAAGGTCTCTTCAACTTCTAGAGTAGTAACTGATATCTTTTGCTTAGACTTCATATAGGAATATGGATCAACTGAAACCATATGTTGTACTTCGAATTCATCTTGAACAAATTCATCATGGGAGATGATGGAGGCCGAGTCATGAATAGAGAGAGCAATGTAGGAAGTATCACTGGGCTTGCTTTCCACATGGCTAGCATCAACCTCTTCCTCCTGATTTCCAAATAATTTGTCCAATATAGTCCATAGATCACTTGGATGTTGATCAAGATCAATGTAGTATTCCATATTGGAAAACATAGTAATACATATGATTCCCGAGACTCCGTCACAAGCACCAAGCTAATCTTCTTTCTCTCCATCGGAAGAAAAATATATCTTAATACCAATACACACATCAAAAAGACAATGTCTCTTCATATATGATGCCATATTTGGTTTCCACTCATCATAGTTGAATGGAGTGAGAGAAGGAACTCCTTCCAGATACATAAAAGATGTTTTTCAATTTTGATTCTACTACTGTAATTGCAAAAAAATTCGAAACCTGCAAAACAAGAAGAGTTTTTGCTGATGGAGAATGCTACACTTCGACTGAACACTACCTTTTGAACACTGAACACATAGAACAAGTCCTTCACACCTGGATATACCTCGCTGGATTTATCCAATGAATTCAAGTGCTAGAACCAGGATTTGCTGTGGAAACTCAGAGGCTTCTGGTGCACAAGTGAAAGATAGCTGCTGAAAGAAATGCTGCAACTGTTGCTGCTACAATGGATGCAATTCGAATAGCTGCCGAGTGCTCTGATACCATGTGATAATATGCAGGGATCTAGCAACTGTGATAAACTCACAATCTAACTCTCAAGACTATTTGCAAAGAAGAAGAAGCATGCATTCAATAATCACTCATAGACACAGAATAATGGACAATGTCAATATCATACAATGAATAATGAATGTAGAGAATGTGCTACAATAATCTATGATGAGGCATCATATATGATTCGAATTAGCTAAGTAGGGCATTCAAATTTGAGCTCAAAGTCTAGAATGAATAACTATGGAGACATCATCCAGTCAGTAGTATCAGTCATAAATGGTAAGAGTTAGTCAGGTGTGTCCAATTGAGTCTAACAGAACCATCTAGCCATAAATGAGGGAATGGAGACTCCAAGTGGGGTGCATGAGGATGTCTAACTCAAAGTCTAGCTTGGATAATAATGGAGACATCATCCAGTCAATAATATCAGTCATAAATGGTAATAGTTAGTCAAGTGTGTCTATCTGAGTCTAACAGATCCATCTAGGCATAAATCAGGGAATGCAGACTCCAAGGGGGGTGCATGAGGATGTCAAATAGTCAAGTGGAAATCCAAAACTAGCTAACTAGAAGCTACAAGCAGTCAGCATGAGAAATCAGTGGAAAAACTACTCAATCAATGCACTAACTGAATGATAACTCCTGGTAGGTGAGATAGGGCGCCCTAACTGAGTGATAACTGAAGGTAGGTGAGAAAAGGCACTCTAACTGATAGTGGTAGGTGATAAAGGCACACTTTCCATGCACAATAGTCAAGAAGGGTGCATCAGGTAGGTAGGAGGCCAAATGGGGGCTGTAGACAGGCTCTAGAGAGCTAAAAGCAAGCTCTAGGTGTTGGTGACACCACCATGATGATGATTGGATGCATGCAGGCATGCAAAATATAAAAATGATGGTGTGAATATTCCAACACCCCCCTGCAAGCTATACTATGATTTAATAACCGAAAAACAAAAAATAGGGCCCTGGTGACTAAGACCAAAGGTCATTCTGTACAATCAATCTAAATAAACTAAGTGAGGAAAGAGGGAAAACCCAGTGGGAAGAAATCCCTCCCTCAAAATAGACTAAAGGATGATAATGTAGCATATCATCTCTCACCCCTAAAGGAGGTAAGTGTCCTTCTCTTCTGAAGAAGGATTGATCGATCTGAAATGGATCAGCAATGTGAGAAGGACGAAACCTTCCATTCTGAAAATATGATCTGGTTCTTCTATGATCATGTGGATCACTAACCAAATCACCGGCAGATTGGAGTGTAGTGGTTGCCCATTGAGGAAGAGGAGGAATATCAGGTGAGATATCTTTACGTTCTTATGGATCTAGATCTCCCATTTGCTCATCTTCATCATTAGTTGCTAGACCTTCAGGTTCTTGTGGATTTGGATCTAGCATTCCATCATCATCATCTCTATCTTTAGATTCTAAATATGAAATATCATGTGAAGATGCATCTACAGCTGGCTCATCATCATATTCAAGATCTAAATCTGAAATCTCATGTGACGATGCTTCTCTCTCTTGATCATAAATCAAAGGAGGAGGTATCTTCCTTTTGGGAAGAAGTGGATCATGATGCAAAAACATAATATGAAGATCATCATGAAGCATGTGATTCGAATCAACTGAGGTAGAATCAAAACCACGAATGTGTAGATAGTTCCTTGATATGTTCTTTGAACCAACATTGGTGAGATCATAACCAAAGAAACAATGACATGATGATGGTGAATATTCAACACGATCATTGGTGGATGCAACAGTGGTGGTGGTCCATGAACCAATAGGTGCTATATCTTCAGGTTCTTGTGGATCTGGATCTAACATTCTCTCAAAAAGAGTTATCTTCCTCTTTGGAAGAAATGAATCATGCTCCAAAAACATGTGCTTGAGTTCTCCAACAATGGATGCAAGAAAATCAGATCCAAAACTTGGAGGATTGTTTCTCATGATCTCCTTTGAACCAATAGGGGTGAAATCAAAACCAAAATCATAGAAAGGTGCATGAGTCATGAACCCAAGCGAATGATAGACTCTTCCATTATCAATGAAACTTTGAAAACATGTGCCAATGATCAAATAAGAATCCAAAGAAAGCATATGATGAGGAAGAGCAAATGCATTACCTTCCAAATCTGATTTTTCCTTCAAAATACTCAGTAGGTCATCATTTTGCACATCAACAGGTGCATCAACTCCATGAAGGTGTATGTAGTTCTTTGATATATTCTTTGAACCAACAGTGGTGAGATCAGAACCAAATGAACCATATAATGGTGATGGCTTGAACTTCAAATCAGATCCAAGATTTTGAGTATGGTTTCTTATGATCTTCTTTGAACCAAAAGTGGTGAGATCAAAACCAAAATCACAAGGATATGCATGAGACTTGAATCCAAGTGAATGGTACAGTCTTCCATCTTCGGTGAATATCTGAAAACATGTGCCAATGACTAAATAGGAAATCAAAGAAAGCATATGATGAGGAAAAGCGAATGCATTACCTTCCAAATTTGTTTTTTTCTTCAAAAAACTCAGTAGGTCCTCATCTTGCACATCAGCAAGCTCATGGGAAGTAGAGATTGTGTAGGTATCTTCAACTTCTATAGTAGTAACTGATATCTTTTGCTCAGACTACATATAGGAAGATGGATCAACTGAAACCATATGTTGTACTTCGAATTCATCTTGAACAACTTCATCATGGGAGATGATGGAGGCCAAGTCATGAATAGAGAGAGCATTGTAGGAAGTATCACTGGGCTTGATTTCCACATGGCTAGCATCAACCTCTTCCTCCTGATTTCGAAATAATCTGTCCAATCTAGTCCATAGATCACTTGGATGTTAATCAAGATCAATGTAGTATTCCATATTGGAAAACATATGCTTCCCGAGGCTCTGTCACAAGCATCAAGCCAATCTTCTTTCTCTCCATCGGAAGAAAAATCTCTCTTAATACCAATACACACATCAAAAATACCATGTCTCTTCAGATATGATGCCATATTTGGTTTCCACTCATCATAGTTGAATGGAGTGAGAGAATGAACGCCTTCCAGATACATAGAAGATGTTGTTCAATTTCGATTCTACTGCTGTAACTGCAAAAAACTTCAAAACCTGCAAAACAAGAAGAGTTTTTGCTGACAGAGAATGCTACACTTTGATTGAACACTAACTTTTGAAAACTGAGCACATAGACCAAGTCCTTCACACCTGGCTATAACTCACTGGATTTATCCAATGAATTCAAGTACTGGCACCAATATTTGCTGTGGAAACTCAGAGGCTTCTGGTGCACAAGTGAAAGATAACTGCTCAAATAAATGCTGCAACTGCTGCTGTTTCAATTGCTGCAATTAGAATAGCTGCTGAGTAATTTTATACCATGTGATAATATGCAAGGATCTAGGAACTGTAACAAACTCATAATCTAACTCTCAAGATTATTTGCAAAGAAGAAGAAGCATGCATTCAATAATCACTCATAAACATAGAATAATAGACAATGTCAATATCATACAATGAATAATGAATGTAGAGAATGTGTTACAAGAATCTAGTATGAGGCATCATATAGGATTCGAATTAGCCAAGTAGGGCATTCGAATATGAGCTCAAGGTATAGCATGAATAACTATGGAGACATCATCCAATCGGTAGTACCAGTCATAAATGGTAAGAGTTAGTCAAGTGTGTCCAATAGATTCCAACAGAATCATCTAGCCATAAATCAGGGAATGGAGACTCCAAGTGGGGTGCATGAGGCTATCTAACTCAAAATCTAGCTTGGATAATAATGGAGACATCATCCAATCAATAGTATCAATCATAAATGGTAATAGTCATTCAAGTGTGTCTAACTGAGTCTAATAGAACCATATAGGCATAAATCAGGGAATGCAGACTCCAAGGCGGGCGCATGAGGCTGTCAAATAGTCAAGTGGAACTACAGAACTAGCTAACTAGAAGCTACAAGCAGTCAACATGAGAAATCAGTGGAAGAACTACTCAATCAATGCACTAAATGAATGATAACTACCGGTAGGTGAGATAAGGGGCCCTAATTGAGTGATAACTGAAGGTAGGTGAGTAAAGGTGCTCTAACTGACATTGGTAGGTGAGAAAGGTGTGCTTTCCATGCACAACAGGAAAGAAGGACGCATTAGGTAGGTAGGAGGCCAAATGGGGGTTGCAGATAGGATCTGGAGAGCTAGAAGCAAGCTTTAGGTGATGGGGAGACCACCATGATGATGACTAGATGTATGCAGTGGCATGCAGACATGCAAAATATAGAAATTATGGTGTGAATATTCCAACACTTACCACTTAGAAAATAAGTGCACACAATTTCGTGCTTAAAATGATTATGAAAAAATTGAAATAATTTTTGTGCTTGAAAGAATTTCTATGCTTTGAGGGGTTAAACATTGATGACATAAGGGATGTGTTGGACAAGTTGTTCCATAATTATATATGATTGTGGATTGAAGAAATTATATCTCAGTGTGGTTATGTGATGTATGTGGTGATTTCTATGTGATATTATATTAATATAGTGACCAACCATACTTCTATGTATAATGTGATCTCTTGTGCTCTTGGAAAATAGCCCTCCAACATAATATGTTTTAATATTGAGAGCTTTGTTTGAATGTAGACCAGCCTAGATCCAAATCCTAGGCTCTATCAAGCGTCGAGAGGGATCAAATCTCCCCAGGTGCAAACCTCTCTTGAATAGCTCCTAATCCTAAGCTCTAAAGTCTCTAGTTTAATTCCCATATTTACATTTTACTTTGTATTATTCTTTTTTGTTTATGGCCGGCATAATATTTATTACTTTTTACTTTGTATTATTATTTTTTGTTTACTTTGTATTATTTTGTTACTGGACAAACACTCGACAAACACTCTAAAGTCTCATATTTACTTTTTACTTTGTATTAAAAGTAAAAAGTAAAGTCTCTAGTTTAAGTTTCATATTTACTTTTTACTTTGTATTATTCTTTTTTGTTTATGGCCTACATAATATTTACCACCTAATCCTAAGCTCTAAAGTCTCTAGTTTAAGTCTCATATTTACTTTTTACTTTGTATTATTCTTTTTTGTTTATGGCCGACATAATATTTATTACTTTTTACTTTGTATTATTCTTTTTTTGTTTACTTTGTATTATTTTGTTACTCGACAAACACTCGAAAAACTTGACAAACACTCAACTCACAAGATCTCCCCCATACTGGGCTGTAGAGCGCCTCTCGATGCAATAACATAAGTTTATGTGATGTATATCTTGGTGGAAGGTTTGAGAATAATTATAAGATAGTTTGTTAATGTAAAGATTGGAGTTTTTTCATAACTTTATTATTTATTTGTGTAATTTTTTTTTTTATAAATAATGATATAGTGAAGATTATTTTTTCTTATCTTTTAGCTTTGTGTTTTTTTTTTCCAAAAGAAAAAAGCGTAATTCCATTCATCATCTGAGATCAGAATTACATTCTGTAGGTTCACTATATGAGTGAATTGTTCAAGTCCAAAAAACTTTGGTACCTTTGATGAGACTGTTATGTCTACTTTCAAAATGAAAAATAGTAAACATTTCTTTTTTTCCAAAAGTATGCTTTTCTGTCCCACCAAACTACGTTGCTGTTACATCATCGACAGTTTATACAAAAAACATATTGCCAGAATAAAGTCTATATCTTATACATAATTTGAAATATCCTTTGCTGTAAAAATATATATTGTAAATCAATTAATGAAGGGTCTGTGGTAGTATTCAAATCGCTGTCCATCCCTTTCTTCAGTTACTTTCCAAATGCCAAAGTCCATGAGCTGCCCTTCTTTAGATGCCTGGTCTGCTTTTTGGTTATTTTCCCTGTAAACATGCCAGCATGTGAATAAGTTGAAGAGCTGTGTGACCATCTGAATAGAAGTAAGAATATTTGCAAGTCTAATATTTCTGCAAGCTTGTGTTTGATTGGTCCAGTTGATAACATTCATAGAATCTACAAACACTGCCAGTCTATTGATTCCCCTCTCGGATGCAAAAATAAGTAGGAGTTTTAGGCTCATGAGCTTTGCATAGTTATTTGTTCCCGCTCCTAGGCCCATGGTGAGTTCAAAGAAATGTGTATCTGAAAGATACAAGAACGCCCCCCCTCCACATATATTGTTTTGTGCTGCTCCATCAAAATACCCCCAAGGGTGAGTTTTGTCAATCTCAACTTCGAGGATCCTTCTTTGATTAACAGCCCTAACATGTTCTGGAAGTGATTTATATATGCCCACAGATTGAGCACTTGTGATTTCTGGGATACTTGTTTTTTCCTGAACAATTGCCCCATTCCTTGCCAACCAAATCCCCCATATGACCAACAATGGTAAGGATTTATGTTTATGATGTGGTGCATTTCTCCACCAATTCTCCCAAGCTATTCCCACTTAGTTTCCTTCCCACCTACAGTCAAAACCAACCAGACTTGTGCACTCTTTCCATACTGCAATCGAAAAAGGACAGGTAATGAAAAGGTGTGTTATGGATTCCAACTCCTTCTTGCACATAACACACCAACCAGGGCCTTGAAAATTTCTCTTCTGAAGAATATCCCAGGTCGGAACCCTATTCTCTAATGCACACCACATAAAAAGTCTAGTTTTTGATGGGCATTTTAGCTTCCACAGTGATCTCCACCACCAGGCCTCCTCTCTTATCCCGACTTCTGCACTCAACTTTAAGTAACCCGCCTTTGGAGTATATACCCCCTCTAGATCCAAATCCCAAATCAGAACATCCTCTTGATCCGTGAGCTGTATATGAGCCATATTCAAACCTCTGATATAGTTATCAACAAAAACTGACTCTGGAGCCCCCAGACCCAGCATATCTGCACTTTTCCAGTGTTGTATCCAAGGATCATCTGGTCTCTGATCAGCCAGCTGGTTTAAAGTGGTGATCCCCCTATTAACCAATGCATTGATAACTTCATCAGGTAACAAATGTTGTTGTTCAGTCCCAATCCAAGGGTCCCTACCAACTTTCACCTTTTCTCCATTGCTCACATCCCAAGCCAGATTTGACTCCACCAAGGAAAAGGATTTCACCACTACCTTCCAGATCACAGATCCCCCTATATGTGTCTTCTTGGAGCTCCTAATCCATTCTTCAATACTCTCATTTGGTAGATATTTTTGTTTGATAATACGTGTCCATAAACTTGTTGTTTTGATTAGCCTCCAGCCTCCCTTTGCAGCCAGTGCTTGAGCAAACAAAAAAATGTTTTTTAAACCCCAACTCCCAAGCCCCTTTGGAATAGCTATTCTCTTCCAGTTTACCCATGGTGTCACCTGTCCCTCCTTCTTTCCACTCCAGAGAAATCTGAAGCAGATCCGCCTAATGTGTTCAAGAATTCCTATTGGAATCCATGACAAAGACATCCAGTATACTAGAATGGCTTCCAAAACAACCTTAACCAAAACCAACCTCCTAGCTCTCGACAACCACTTATGAATCCAAATGTGCAATATTTTCTCCACCTTTCCTATCAACCATCTCCAGTCCTTTTTCAGATATATGTTTGCTTTGAGGGAGAAACCCAGATATTTCAGGCCCACATCTAATCCTGTAGTGTTGTAGGAGAAGTTTTCAATGAGTTCCAACTCTTCATTCGGTCGCAACAAATGTGTTGTGAGTGTTGATTTTTCAACATTTATATCCATCCCCGTAGCTTTAGAGAAAAGGTCCAATATCTCCTCCAGAACCGAATTTTCCCTTCTATCTCCAGAGCAGAAGATGAGTACATCATCCACAAATAGTAGATGAGTAATAGATAGCTGTTCACCAATGCTGACTCCATTAAAACGCCCCAGAGACTCAGTGTCATGTATAGCCCTGCTTAATCCTTCAACCACGAGCAAAAAAAGAAGAGGAGAAAGTGGGTAGCCTTGCCTAAGGCCCCTTTCAGCATGGAAGAAGGAAGAGGCCGCTCCATTTAATAACATAGAGAAAGACATAGTAGTTATACAAGACATGATCCATCTGATGAAATTTATACCAAAACCCAGATGAGTTAAAAGCAACCAGAGATAAATCCAACTCACCTTATCGTATGCCTTAGACAGGTCTATTTTTAGAATAGCCCCTTTGATATTCCTGGTCTTCAAACTATGTAGTCCCTCTTGTGCCACCCCTATGGCCTCATGAATCTGTCGACCTTCCAAAAACCTGAATTGTTCAACTGATATATGCTCAGATAGTATTACCTTTAATCTACGAGCAATAAATTTCGATACAATCTTATAGATACAATTGCATAAAGAAATGGGTCTAAATTCAGTGAGTGTAGTTGGATTGTCAGTCTTTGGAATGAGGGCTATAAAAGTAGAGTTGAAACTAGCTGGAATCCTCCCAGAGATGCGAGTATCTTCAACCACTTGTAGAAGATCCATGCCCACTACTTCATAAAGATCCAAAAAGAATTCAATCGTCCACCCATCCGGCCCTGGGATCTTGTCTTTCTGAAAAATTCCAAGGACCTCCTTTAATTCCTCCTCGGTCACAACTCTCATCAGCCTTCTATTGTCCTCCTCCTCTGCAAACCTCGCGAACATTTGAGCAACCCTAATTACTTCTGCAATAGAAGCCTAGGCTGGAGCCCTAAACAAGTTCTGAAAGTGACTCACCCCACATCTAGCTTTCCCCTCAAAATCAAAATATTCTAATCCTTCTTCATCTTTCAGGCTCCAAATAGTACTTGCTGCCTTCCTCCCCCTAGTATAAGCATGAAAAAATTTCGTATTCTCGTCCCCACACTCAAGCCAGATCGCTCTTCTCTTAAGTCTCCAAGCTTCCTCTTTTTCCAACAATATTGTGTTCCTTCTCCCTTCCAGCCTAGACAGAGCTTCTTTTGATTCCAGAGAGTTGAAACCCCCTCCATCCCCTTCATAGATCTGTAAAATTTTAGCCTCTACCTGCTTCAGTTCAGCATCCTCCCTCAGTCTCTTAGCAATAGCCCATTCTTTAACTACCCCTTTTATTCTCTTAATGTTCTCAGCGAATTGAAAGGACGCTGTGCGATCGTGGTCCACATCAAACGGCCTTCAAAGGTCTAGGAAGAGATTTTTGAAAGAATCATCTAGTAACCAAGTTTTGTTGTACTTAAGCGGGCTGGGCGGATTGTTAGGTCCTTTTTTAATCTCGAAAAAGATAGGAAAGTGATCAGAATTATCACCACTTCCTACCCACTGCCTAACTTGTAGGAACCTATCCACCAACTGTTCAGCCACTAGGAACCGATCCAGTCTTTTCGCCACCCTAGCCTCCCCACCCCTATTATTCCTCCAGGTGGGTTTCAGCTTAATAGGCTCTATATCCAGTAAATTTTTTCCCACTAACTTCTGTAGAAAATACCCAGCCTGCGGATCCACTTGTGCTTGAGGACCCCAAATTTCTGAGTGCCCTAAGGTAAAATTTAAATCTTCCCCTTCCACAACCAAATCACCTCCAAAGAGCGGATCCTGCAAAAGAGAGTCCCAGAATGGAACTCGATTCACATAGGGCCCATAAACATTAATCACAGAAATTCGAGTACCCAGATCAACTGAAAGAAAATCAACTCCCAGTACTAAAACCATCCCCCAAGAATTTATAAGTTTTATCACACAATTCTTCCATCCCACTTCCAACCCCCCAGAACGACCCCTAACATCCAGGGTCACAAAGGGCCAACTTACCAGCCAGCTCTCTAGTCTTTCCTTAATGATAACCCCTAAACCTAAAGTCTCTTGTAGCAAGATCACATCAGGGTGTTCAAGAGTAAGAACCCTTATGAAGGCTGATTTCTTTTTAGGCCCAGCAAGACCCTGATAGTTAAAGGACATAATCTTCATGTCCGAACAATCTTCCGAGAATTCACCTCTCTAAGTGCCCTCTCAATAGAGAGTTGTTCCCCTTCCCGCAGATCAGTCCTGGCCCTAGTCTGTGCCTTAGTAAAATTCAACTTTCTGCCTCTACCGTTCCGAGCCGGCATCTGAGCTTTCCCCAAACCCCCCCCAGAGGTCTTTTTGCAAGAGTGGAGGTAATACCCTGATTCTGTAGACTTAGGTGAGGAATGACATGAATATTTTGCCACCTTCCCAGGATCGGGCTCAAGAATAACCGAAGTATCCTCCAAAAGAAGTGTGGGAGTAGTAGACAAATCAGGGTTCTGTTCAGTAATATCGACCACCGTGAAAGTTTTAACCCCAACCGGAGTAGATACCGAGGGCAAGGGAGTATCATCAATAGGACCCGACAGGGACAAATTTGTAATCCCCTCCACGCAATCTAGACCAAACAAAGTGCAATGATTTAATAATAAATTTACTGAGGGAGAAAGGGAGAAAGAATGAATACCCATGATAGAAGGTCCCAGAGGATCGGCTTCTGCCACATGTGCAGACTATATAGCTTCATCAACTGGAATGAGAGGTATGTCAGTTCGAGTGCCCGGAGCCGCATCATAGTCTTGACTAGAAGGATCAGAATCCCCAAATACCCGTTCTCTACCTGAATCCTCCGTCACTGGCTTGGGATAAGTGGACACCAATTCCTTTGGTTCTCCTATTGTATCCTTTTTAAGTGAATTTCTCTTCCCCCCATTTAAAGTGCGAACCGGGAGTCGACAATAGGATGCTGGATGACCATAAGCATGACACCTCCTACACCGAAAAGGCACGTTCTTGTAATCCAAGATCTGAGAAATAATAACAGGACCCCATTCCAGATTAATGGTCTCAGGAAGACCCTCACGGATATTTAAGTTAACCAAGATACGAGCAATCTGTTTGTAATGCGTCTCCAGATAAGAGAGATCCGCCTCCAGAAAAGTTCCCAAAATATCCCCAATCTTTCGAAAATGATGAGGATCCCAGAAATGTAGAGGCAAACTAGGGAGCTTAACCCAAATAGGAATCATATCAACTCTCTCCTGATTGGCATAAAAAAGAGGATGCCAGGGCTTCAGTAATATCGGTGTGTGGTTCAAGTGCTAATTCCTGTCAATTATCCTTCTCAAATCAACCTCTAACCTGACCACCACCGCAAACCATCCGCGAAGCAACATGTCCACCTCTGGAGTATATCCCAACATCTCTCGCCACTGTTCATCCACCTAGTCCACCACCATTTTATGAGCAAAATTTTGCCCATGACCCTGCCCACGAGCGTTAGACACGACATCTCTAGAACCCGATCCCAAGCAATGTCTTCACCAACTGCATAACTACCCACTACTCTAGATTTTACCCAACTCCTCTTGCACCTCTTAGCAGGCCCTCTAGTAATCTCCCCTACTCCTGACCGAACCACTTTTGTCTCCTTCGAGTGCCCAAAAACAATAATAGGGCTTTCACAGCCTCGGTGTTCAGAAATCCCCAACGACACTCTCAGCTCCTCCCCAACACCGCCATTTCCAAACCCACAGACTTGCTACACCTGCCGAGCCACCCCCTCTTTTGATACCTGGTCAAAACTGTCCACCACTTCAAAACCCCCTTGCAAACCAGACACCGAAAACCCTAAATTCTGGGAGAAGAAATCCCCGACCTCCCTCCAGCTAGTACTGCCCAAAATATCTATCGACAACCCATCGCAGTCCAAACAATCCTCTGGAAACCTTCTTTGTGGAGAGAAAGAAAAGTAATCCGAGGGCGAAAGGTCTGTTACCGGCCTCACCTGCCCCAAACCGGTCGAAACAGTTCCTTCATGCCCAAGCATTGGAAGTTCCCCCAAACCCTCCAACTTCCCTCCACCTAACACCCCCCATACATCCCATGCCTCCAGCTGGTCGCTTGAGTAATCCACCATTTCCACTTCCTCCATCGAGGCCATTAAACCTGAAGTCTGATACAAACCCTGACAGTAAACAACAGTTCATCAGCAATCCCAAGCCGCTAGCTGACAAAGAAACCCTAGAATAATAGCAAACATTCTTATAACCATAAAAACCCTCCGATGAAAACCTTCGTCCATAGAAGTCCATGCATTGTCAGGGTGATTGAGACAGGGGGAGGTACAGTCAGAAAGACCCACCCCCCTGCCATGACTGGTAGCCCTGGACTGCCGTACGCCTCTACCAAACCCTACCCCCTAACGCCATCGCCTTTTCCCAGAATCCCGGTGATCTTTTAGCTTCGTGTTACTTCAATTTATATTTATTTATTATGGAATTTGCTAATAATATGGTGTACAATAATGTACACGATAGTTTATCTCCAAATGTAAAGGATAGTTTACGTAGAGTACACTTGTAAGAAGTGTGAGTGTTTGTGTTAATGAATTTCTTGTAGTGATTGAAATTGTTACCCATAGTTCTTAGCACTTAGAAAATAAGTGCACACAATTTCGTGCTTAAAATGATTATGAAAAAATTGAAAGAATTTTTGTGCTTTGAGGGGTTAAATATTGATGACACGAGGGATGTCTTGGACGAGTTGTTCCATAATTAGAGATGATTGTGGATTGAAGAAATTATATCTTATTGGAGTTATGTGATGTATGTGGTGATTTCTATCTAACAATTTAGAAGAGATTGAGGATTTAAAATTTTGATATCATACCAGTTAAGATTTAATATGCTAAGACAGAAAATAGTAGTATTACATTCCATTTCACAATAATAGCATATACAGGATCACTGAAGAAACAACAAGCACAACATAAACACAAGAGACACAGATTTATCGTGGGAAACCCTCATGGGTTAGAAAACCTAGCAAAGCTTCCTCAATATAGATGACCAACAATATACAAAGATGCAAACCAAAGACATGGTCTCCTCCTCCACCATAGCAGACCTCTCCCCCACAAGTGCGCTACATTCTGAGTGAGGGAAGTGTGTGAATAATGAGGAACACACCTCCTCTATTTATACACATCTCCGACTTGTACTTTATATTAACTAGGTCGACCCCAACTTTACCACTGGGTTAAATACCCCACTACAACTGATTGGGCCGACCCCACTAGGGTGGTCTAACAACCCTTTGACCCACATAACACATACAGGACCGACCCCCACTAGGGAAGTCTAATAACCTAAGTTACCACATTCCGACGGTGGAATAAACATCTCCGGATATACAATAAGATCTCCATGGAGGAATGAAACATCTCAGGAACAATAAAGTACAAATATAATATTCTTTGAAGTTACAATATTTCAACACTCCCCCTTAATGAGAAGGATATTATAACAGCATCTGCATGAGCAAGGAGTCATCAACATCATACATGATACGTCTATAAATCATTGGAATCTTTCTCAACATCATCAGTAACTCAAGCAGTTACTGGAACATCTTCAGTACTGAGTCTTTATCTTCTGCAACACTTAAACAACTATAGCAACATCAACATCTGGATCCTCACGATCACCAGCATCGTCATCACACGATCATCAGCATTGTCATCTAGACCATCATGATCAGTGGCATCGTCATCTAGACCATCACGATCAACAACATCCTCATCTAGATCATCACGATCAGCAGCATCATCATGTAGACCATCACGATCAGCAGCATCGTCACCTAGACCATCACGATCAACAACATCGTCATCTAGATCATCACGATCAACAACATCATCATCTACACCATCACGATCAGTAGCATCGTCATCTAGACCATCACGATCAGCATCATCATCATCTAGACCATCACCATCAGCAGCATTGTCATCTAGACCATCACGATCAGCAGCATCGTCATCTAGACCATCACGATCAACAACATCGTCATCTAGATCATCAGTATTAGTATCCACACCAATACAGGTATACACATCATCAGTACAAGTATCCTCATCAATACAAGTATACATATCATCAATAAAAGTATCCTCATCAATACATATCCTCAATATCAATACAAGTATCCTCATCAGTCAAGTATACACAATAGCAGCATACTCTGCAATACACATCATTCATTTAAGACACCATAGCATGTCTAGGGACGATACATTCCACTCGTCAACTTAGACAAAATCTAAGGACCACTTTCTCAGAGACTTATGTCTACGGATCAATTCAGGGACCGAAGTCCGGGGATGATACAATCCCCTCTCGTCCACTAGGGACCACTTCTCGGAGACATCTATCTATGGGTCAATTCAGGGACCGGAGTATGGGGATGATACAATCCCCATCACGTACATTTTGAACTAGTGGTTCCGGGATGATGCAATCCCCATCACGTAAATTTTGAACTAGTGGTTCCGGGATGATGCAATCCCCATCATGTACATTTTGAACTAGTGGTTCTGGGATGATGCAATCCCCATCACGTACATTTTGAACTAGTGGTTCCAAGATGATGCAATCCCCATTACATACATTTTGAACTAGTGGTTTCGGTATGATGCAATCCCCATCATGTACATTTTGAACTAGTGGTTTTGGGATGATGCAATCCCCATCACGTACATTTTGAACTAGTGGTTCCGGGATGATGCAATCCCCATTAGTCCACTAACGATTTCATTCACGGAGACCATACATCTACGGATCAATTCAAGGGACCAAAGTCTGGGGATGATACAATCCCCACTTGTCCACTAAGGACTTCATTCTCGGAGACCATACGTCTACGGATCAATTCAAGGGACCAAAGTCCAGGGATGATACGATCCCCACCTGTCCACTAAGGACTTTATTCTCGGAGACCATACGTCTACGGATCAATTCAAGGGACCAAAGTCTAGGGATGATACAATCCCCACTTGTCCACTAAGGACTTCATTCTCGGAGACCATACGTCTATGGATCAATTCAAGGGACCGAAGTCCGGGGATGATACAATCCCCACCTGTCCACTAAGGACTTCATTCTTGGAGACCATACGTCTACGGATCAATTCAAGGGCCTGAAGTCCGGGGATGATACAATCCCCACATGTCCACCAAGGACTTCATTTTTGGAGACATATGTCTACGGCTCACTTTAAGACTGAAGTCCAAGGATGATCCAATCCCCACTTGTCCACTAGGAACTTCATTATCGAAGACATACGTCTACGACTCTATTTAGGACTGAAGTCCAGGGATGATCCAATCCCCACTTGTCCACTAGGGACTTCATTCTCGAAGACATATGTTTACGGCTCTCTTTAGGACTGAAGTCCAGGGATGATCCAATCCCCACTTGTCCACTAAGGACTTCATTCTCGAAGACATCTGTCTACGGATCATTTTAGAACATGTGTTCAAGGATGATGCAATCCCCTTGTCAACTTAGACCCTGTCTAAGGACCATCCACCAACCTCTCTGTCGGCATCACCAATATAGGTATCCACATCATCGACCTCACTGTCGATGCAAGAAATCTTATCATAACTGACCACATCACTCCCCCTTTCGAGGAGGGTCCTTCCAATCTTGTCTCGGAAATACTCAAACTTTTCTTGAGGTAGAGGTTTGGTTAGTATGTCGGTAACTTGTTCACTTGAGGTAGAGGTTTGGTTAGTACATCGGTAACCTGTTACAAATTCGAACTTTATAGTTCCTTTCTGCACCACATCTTGTTAGATCCCTATGTGCTTTGACTTATCATTGAACATTGGATTCTCTATCATCTTGATACAACTCTATTTGTCACATAGGATCACAGTTGGTTCTATCTCTAAGTCAAACAATACTAAAGCCATACTTCTTCATAGTTCTAGTAGAGCAAGCAACCATATATTCTGCTTGTGCTCAGAGCCACACTAGACTGCTTCCAGCTAAACCACGGGATCATGGCTGATCCCAAACAATAACATCCTCTTGATGTGTTCTTCCTGTCTGATACACTTTCTGCTCAATCAACATCTATTAAGCCATCTGAAGTCATGATCTCCAAGATAGCATAGATCAAATTCTATCGTATCCTTTAGGTGCCTCATCACATGCTTTGCAACTATTAGGTGAACACATCTAGTTTCCACTAGATACTGACTCAAGGTGTTCACAGCAAAGCATATATTTGACCTAGTATTTGTTAGATACATCAATGACCCAATAATTTGACTGTACAGAGTTATATCCACTAACTCTGATGATTCATCCCCTAACAGCTTCAAGTTGGAATCCATGAGAGTGGCCATTCCAACACCTCAAGTCCTTTTAATATTTCTCGGCATACTTTCCCTGGTTGAGAAAGATTCCTTCTGAGCCTTTCCATACTTCCAGACCTAGGAAGTAATGCATCAATCTGAGATCTTTCATTTTTCATTTCTGCAGCCATCTATCTGTGCCATCTCTCGTCAGATGGGTCTACTGATATAAGCCTCAACATCATTCGAACTTTGTGGTGAGTTCCTTCTTGCATCCATGTCATTTGTGTATAGAAACCATATTCAACCTTGTGGCAAAGGTTGAGATCCACATCACCCATGGTGATCACTATTGATCCTGGGTACCCGAACAGGGCTTTCTTCAATTACATTATTAAGATAATGGTCTTCTCTAGCCACTTGGAGCAAACATCTCATCATGATTCTCTTCCTCTTTCTAAGAGAATCTTCTAGCCACGAGCCTTCTATAGTGTGTTTGATTTTTAAATCCTTTTGTTGAACATCCATTTCTTGTTCAGTGTTCATCATTCGTCATGATCTTTCCTACAAATCAAAATTAAGTACATGATTAGTAATAATTCATAATCATCAAATCATATTGATATGATAACCTATTATGCATACAGATATCATTTGCATAGTTATGCAACTATTTTGACCAATAATTTGGCACAACACTTTCCCATATCCTGTATGCATACAGTGGATATCTAGATGCCTTCCATCTCTACCAGAACATACTATCGAGAGTGTACAGCTCTTAGCATGTCAACAAAGAGGTTTCATTCTAGACAAGCAACAATGGAATATTTGTCCAACTTACCGATCATATGCATATTAGTAGTATATTGTTCAATGCTCTATGAATGTTTACACTCAGCATGATATATTCTAGGAATACAAATATGCATACAACCTATTACAAGCAATATCATTTACTATTTCAAATAACAACTCAAATACTTATCTTTTATGTTTGTGTGGTTTCCTCCCACTTGATCTTCTATATGTCTTTTGAACTTCTATTCATTCTGTACCACTGTGCATGCTCAAGTGTGCACTAGTGTCATCCTCATGATCTCATACACAAACATACATTCATTAGTATATTATAATCTTGAATATGTATAGACATGATCATAGATAATAAACATTAGTATTCAAGGTTTTAGGGAAGTCTTCATGCATATTCTTGTTTGATCATAGGACTCTTCTGGTTAGTTAAATCATCAATCAAGATAAGAGACATAATATGCATAAATGCTTGATTACTAACTTTATGAATAAGCATAACCAATCATACCAAGTATACTTATATAAGGGATCCTAACACAAGGTAAGATTCTAACTTGACATAGGAAAACATACCAGGATTAGTATACCTGCTTAGTTCTGTCTAACATACCTAATCAATATCTTCTTTGTTCTCTTTAATGATTTAGAGATCCTGTGCTAGAACCTACATATCTCATAGGTTAAGCATAATAGAACAAAGTCACACATACCTCGTAAGTAGAACTTCTATGTGATCAAGGATTATGGATGAGTCTTTGTCTTCATGTTGTCATGGTCATGGAACTTGATTTGTCTTTCGTTATGTACCTGTATCTTGTTAGCAGATAACATCAACCTCATACAACACCTCAGTGCATTAGTACAATCATATAGCCCTAATCAATGAATGTCTTCTATCATTCACATGCATTCATACTGTTACTAGGGTGATAAGACAATTCTAACATTAATCAAGATTATACTAATAAATAATATGAAGACAAACATATTATGAACTTAATAAGGAATCAAATTTCAAGGCATACCTGAACCTCCTTGAGTCATACATGTCAAGACTTCTTGTAATCTTCTTATGTAAGGCCTTAGCCTCAACTCCCCCTGAAACTTGATCTGGAGCTTGATTAGGGTTTGCTAGAGAAACCCTAAAAATTCAATCTTTGACTTTCACACTTTTGAATGGATGGAAGGATGTGTCTTGCTAATATGATCAAACTAGCATACTTCAATTTTGAAATCTCCAAAATTTGACCCCTCAAAATTGCCTTCGAAACTTCTGGATCTTCTGGACAGGATCCCAAACTAGGGTTTGATGAAGCCCACCCTTATTCCCAATCAAAAGGTTCGATCCAAGGCTCTAAACTCTTATTTTTCTGAGGAGCTTCCAGTTGTGGTCACAGACTTCAAAAATTCCAACTTTTGTTGAAGCCCTAATTTTCCATCTTTCCGATCAAAATCCCGATCTGGGTTTGATCAAGCCCGGTCTTCTACCCAACCAAAAAATTTGATATTGGTCTCTAAATTTCGATTTTCCTGAGTAGCATTCAGCCATGGACTCTGATTCAAAAAATTCTAACTTTCTCCGAAACCCTAAATTCCGGACGCCATAAATGAAGATGCTCCAAAAATAATTCTATTTTGACAGAAATATGTACCTGATTATTTCTGCTGTAACTCTGAAATTTTCAATCCAAGGGGTTTGAAAATGTTTTCTGTCGTAGCCTAACCTGTCATCTTTCCATCCTGATAGTTCTGACCTCAATTGGATTTTCTGAGAGAGAGTTATGCCAAGTGTCGCAATGTGACCTGTTTATGGGATAAAACAGGGGAGAGAACTTGTATGGAATGCCACGTGTCATTGGTTCAACTTTGGACTCTGAAAAAGTTTTTTGAGATAGTACAGTATATGTACTACCTCACACTTTTTACTAAATTTCATTTGGAGCTTCCTAGCCCAAGTTATGGCCTTTTTTCCTAGGTCACCTGATTTTGACTGAGATTTGGAAGAGGCAGAAGCCCTAACTTGTACCGATCATAACTCACAAAGTACAACGAATCTGAGGGTTTCCTTTTGCCACATGGTACTTAGGGATGTTATCTACTACCTTTAAAGGTTTTAGATTCTGAACCTTTGCCAAAATGGATTTATAGCGAAAGTTCCACAATGACTGGTTTTTTTCTATACAAAACCCTAACCTTCAAATTGTTGCAAGTGAAGCAAGTGTCGTAAGTGCCATACATTGCCTTCCTTCAGGTTAGCTCTGATACCATGTTAATATTTAATATGCTAAGATAGAAAATAGCAGTATTGCTTTCCATTTCACAATAGCAACATATACAGGATCACTGAAGAAACAAAAAGCACAACATAAATACAAGAGACACAGATTTATCCTGGGAAACCCTCATGGGGTAGAAAACCCAGCAAAGCTTCGTCAATATAGATGACCAGAAATATACAAAGATGCAAACCAAAGACATGATCTCCTCCTCCACCATAGCATACCTCTCCTACACAAGTGCGCTACATTCTGAGTGAAGGAAGTGTGTGTATAATGAGGAACACATCTCCTCTATTTATACACATCTCCGACTTGTACTTTATATTAACTAGGTCAGCCCCAACTTTACCACTGGGTTAAATACCCCACTACAACTGACTGGGCCGACCCCACTAGGGTGGTCTAACAACCCTTTGACCCACATAACAGATACAGGGCCGACCCCCACTAGGGAAGTCTAATAACCTAAGTTACCACATTCTGACGGAGGAATAAACATCTCCGGATATACAATAAGATCTCCACGGAGGAATGAAACATCTCTGGAATAATAAAGTACAAATATAATATTCTTTGAAGTTACAATATTTCAACAATACCTTTACAAGGGTGATGAGAAAATTCATGTGCAAATGGTATCCAATGATATAAAGAACTTGGATTATAGTTGGGAGACTAAATATTTGGAGGAATAGGGATTAACTAAAATGAGTCTCACTAGTCTAAAAACTATTTAAAAGATGCATTTTAAAGAGCATCTTTTAAAGAATGTTATTTATGTTGTTTGTGTGACATAGATATTTTTTAGTATTGTAGAGCTCATGTTTATGTGAAGAATATCTTAGTTGTAGGTTTGAGAGCAATTATAAGGTAGTTTTTTAGTGCGGAAGTTGAAGTCTTCTAATTAAAGTCTATTATGTTTGTGTACAAAAGAAGTATATGTAAACACATATATAGTGAGGCATTTTGTGCATATCCCTTACTTTTGTATTGTTACAATCTCCATTTATTTATTATGTAAATCTCTTCTCATGGAATCAACATACTCAACTATAATATATATTAGAATAAAAAGAGAGACACGATGGTATGCTAATGTAAAGAAGGTCAATACCATTTTTTTATAATGGAATAATACATTTTTTATTGTTAAGTCATTATCTTGTTCCATACCATATCAATTCGTATCAAAGTGGGTGTCTGATTCAATTTTTTTATAATGGAATAATAACATTTTTTATTGTTAAGTTATTATGTAGTTCCATCCCATATCAATTCATATCAAAGTGGGTGTCTGATTCCTATTGGCTTATGGCCATAATTTTTTTTATATTTTGTAAAATAATAAGAGAAGATCATGGCCAAACGTTTTCAATACACTATTCGCATTGTGGAAAAAAAACAAAAGAACAAATAATTATATTAGAAATCACTGTAACCAATAGATTTTTGGACATCAAATACTAAAATTGACCTTTCCCCAATGCAAGATAACTTGATAGTTTTCTACCTTAGTTGTGCATTCGAAGGATAGTCTTTTCTCTACACAAGAAGACACATATATGTGTTGGTAACATAGGGCACAAAACCCTTGTACCTAAGTCTTCTGCAACCACTAGGGATCCACTCCCTTAGTATCAAGCCTTCAGAGCCCCAACAATACAATACTATATTTCAAGACTCCCATAACCTTCATTTTGATGAGTGATCATTTTCAACAAATACAAGAAGACACAACAATTCTTCTCAAATATAAAACACAAGGTCACATTCTCACTCCTATAGAGTCTCTCTTATATGATGAGGACAATGATGATACTATCCACTTGAACTTGAAGGGAATTGTATGTAAACCAAGAGAATGTGAAATTTAGTTATTAAGTAAGTATATATATATGACAATTAAATTCAGTGTCCCAATTTTGTATGCCTACATGAACAAGGCCATTCTGCATTAAAGATACCATATTTTTGTGTAATGTCCCTTGTTAGGAATTTTATTAAAATGGCAATTTTTCACTTTTTTCCCTAGTTTGACCTTTGACTAGTTTTGAGCTCTAGGTCCCCAAATTGCTCCAATTGCTCCCAAATATTATGAGAAGGTATATGGATGATGTTAGAAAATAAATATGTATTTCAGGGATGATTTTGGATTTTGGACCTTTAAATTACTTCTGCAAATCCTCTTTCAATTCTGGCCAATGTAGGGAACTTTACTAGTAATTTCCCTTTGACTAGTATTGGTCTCTAGGTCTCGAATTGACTCCAAATGCCTTCAAATATTCAAGGAAGGTGTATGAATGATATTAGAACTTGAATAAAATTTTCAGGGATGATATATGGACACCAAAATACCTCTTCAAACTCTCTTAATATTATGGACCAAGTATGCAATTTTACTAGTAATTTGGGGTTCAAATCCCCCTAGGGTTAGTACTGAAAATGGCTTCCCAAATGCCTCCAAACCCACTCAAATTTCTGAACAGAGGTAGGTAATTTATTAAGGATGTTATTAAGGTCTCATGTTCACCATTAATTTATTATTATATCTGTTCCAAGCCTCTCCCATTCAACTGCAAAAATCACCAATTCGACCCTTGGGGAAATGACACTATTTCTTCTCCCAATGCAATTAAATTGAGTAAAAATACTTCAAATTCTCAAGTACAGTACATGAAACATGTAAAATAAATCCATGGAATTCCATTAATCACAAATTCATCATATAATCATCCATTCATTCGAAATCATCATCAATACATTAGTTCACAACAAGGTAGTGGGGAAATGGCATTGTTCTTTCATTAAAAATGAGATTTATACATTTCTAATTGGAATTTCAACCTAAAACTTTCTGGAGATGAAGAACAGAGTATTTAATTCATATTAACAAAGAAATGGTGCATTAGAATCTCCCCCAAAGAGTACAATAGCTCACCAAAAATTCTCTCCCTCAAGGATCAAGAATATGCCATCAAAACTGGAAATGGTTGAGAGAATATGCTGCAATAGAAGAAACCATCTGCTTCCATGTAGATTACACATGAAAATAAATACTCCATTAAAGCTCCAAATGAAAGTTTTGAATGGCCTTTCCAATTACCAACTTGGATGGGAATCTTTCACCCTCGAAATTGGATAAGGCAAGAAACTAGTCATCCACTAGCTCTCCCTCTACACAAATGCAATTGCAAATTCTACAAATGATCAAAAGCTAGTTTCATTATTTGTTATTGAAATTTTTTAAGTTCTAATGTTCTCCATGGGTCGAATTCCTTCCAAGAGACTCATGCCAACTCAAGTTGGGAAGAGATTCCAAAGAACGCCACTTGTACAACAATTCCTAGTCTCCCACTTCCACCAAATCACATGTGGAAGCATCTTAGCTGCCCTTACACCCTTGAGCACCCTCTTGGAGTCTCGTTTTAGCCCTGTCATGTCATATATGTCATATGTCAGCCTTCAGGTCTGATTTGTGTCATAGGTGTCATTGCATCTTCATCATTGTTGTCATAGAGCTAGGGAATCTAGCCCAAGTGTCTCACTAGCTCCGAAGTGCCTCTTCCTCTTCCATGGGAATTAATTTTCCTCTATATTTAGACCTCATTGACTCATTCCAAGTATTATTGACCTTATAACTCATCCCAATAACATTAGGCTTCCCATGGATTCGAAATTGCAAGAAGATGATGCCATGTGGCACATAAAATCTAGCTTGTGTGGGTCGTGTGTGGGTCCCACTTCCTCCATGTGTCTTCATGATCAAATGCCACTTTTATTTTCACTTGTATATATTTATTTATCTCCTTTATTAAATATTTATTCCATCCTAATGTTCCAACATCATTTATTATCCTCATTATTCCAAATCCCAAAGCTTCCACCCCAAACCTAGGAAACTAGTAATTTTCCTCCTTGGCAATTATTTGACCTTTAACATCAATTTGACAAACTCTAATGAATAGGGCCAATTTTCTTAGGCCATTGTGACCCAATTCCAAATTTGGGATATGACATTTCGACAATGGAATAATAAATTCCTTATTGTTTAACTATTATGTTGTTTCATTCCATATAATAAAATATAGCGACACCTTATATCTTTATATATTTTTTGTAAACGGAATATTAGGAGTGATATCTCCATGCATTGTCTCTATGTACAATTGTTATCAAATCATTATTAGGTAGGTTTGACTAATTGTTCTAAATTGAACATCAATAACTCAAGGAGTGTTTCTCATGAAGGAAGACATGTCAACCAATATTGATAAAGAGATGATTGGAGGTTATGACAAGGAATGGAGGCTGCAAAAATTAGGTCATATTGATATTGGGAATTCTTGTAGGACACAAAAGGACCTAAATGCCAACAATCTCACGTGGAAAATAAGTAAAGATGAGATTGGATATAATAATGGATGGAAGAATTCCTAATAAATGTTATAATAAAAATAATAAAGAAGTAGAAGGGTCCCAATGTAGGTGGAAGAATGGGTGGACTAGGGTGGAGGTGTTCTAAGTTGACTCTTGTAGCATAATCTCTATGAAAAATCATCTCGACAAGGTAGGATTAGGAGTGTAAACATCAATATTCATAAAAATGTTTATCATGATTAATAACGCCGATACTTACAAGATCAAAGAATCATAGTTACCAAAATTCAACTAAATTGGCTTAGAAACAATATAGAAATTCAAAAAATTGATTCGATGGGAAAATTATTTAGTTTAATTTGATTCAATTCAAATGCAATTAGTCAATATATGTATGGAAAAGAAATACTAATAGATGGTATGGAAATGTAACATCCCCATCCATCAATTCATCCAACGAAGGGAAAATTTACGAATTACAAGGTTCTAAATTTCGCCCCATGGAATAATACAAAATTCTTAAAGAATGAAATGTGTGTGCAAATGCATTATTAAAAATACATAGTGGAAATAAAATCTATCCAGACACACATCATGCATATACTAGCATATTTATCATGAGAATAGTAATAAAATCATTGCACATTTAATTGCAAGGAGAATACTTATCTTTAAGCAAAGAAGATCCAAGCAACTGCCTCTATAAGAGTGGTTTTCTAGCCAACCATAGGCACTCTATTCAATAGATACTATTTCTATTGAGAAGCTACCCCCAAAGTGGGCTATGAGACAACCAAAGCAAAGGGAAATCCTATAGGATTCTCTCTCTCTCTCATCCCACAACACATTTTTCTCTCTATGCTTAGATAAATGTTCATACAGATCTCTATAGGGATCTCACTCAGTACTCATAGCCTTGGCCCCAATAATACTTTACACCACACAACACCCTTATGGGTTCATGCATCCCATTCATCGATTCATGGTTCCCTCAGACGATCCATCTTGCTAAGTGATTCCAGTTTGTGCATAGAAAGATTCCAACCTGATATATACTACTAGAGAACCAGTTGTATCCTTAATTCATGGCTTCTTAAGCATGTAAAAGTAGCATAATTGAATGGGTAATAATCCCTAGCTTTCTCAACCTATAAGATCACCTACAACCATCTCTTCTTCCCTAAAAAACAAAAGTCTGTCTTCAAATTCAATTTTTCGGGTTTTCACAACCTAATAATTGGTAATGAACAACATAATGACAATTCCGTGTAATAGTCTAAAATTACTGGTAGAAATTTGCATAATGAATAATGAACAATAGAATCCAAAGATGAGTGAATCATGGGAAAGACAACTGACATGACTTATGAACATGTGATAGAGGACTCTTACAAAAATCATGGAAGTATATTCATTCCATGCTTCCATAACTACATGATAAGACTTTCCCCACCAACCTCACACATGCCTTCAATGATTGGGTGAAATAGTAAAAAGGAAGTAATTGGATCATTTAAAGCTCATGGTAGCAAATGGATGAGTTCTAAGGTTGACACTTCCCATTTCCTCTTCCTCTCTAGCAGAGACATAACCCCTCTAGTGCTCTTTACATAAACATATTGGATCATTATATTATTTTGTAACATAATATTTACATAGCATTTAAAATTGGCATGATAAGCCAACCACATAGTCCATATAAAAATATTTACACTATGAATGCCTAGATATTCACTAGTTTGGACTTGGCCTTAATATCCACACTACGAATCCATACTAGAGCATATTTACATCATTCTCATGATTTGATTTGATGTATTCCAAGTCAAAATCAGGAGTATTATAGGAAAAGAAAGATCAACTAGCTTACCAACGTTGTTTATCATTTTACATTTTGTTTGAAAGGAAACGTTAATGACAAGATGAAGAAATAATTGATTGGTTCCTTCCTAGATAGGCCATAAAATCATATTGCATCTATGCCAGAACTATACTGAAAGTCCAATTAGAGAACAAAAACATCTAATTGGTTTGGAATGACCAGGAGATATGTTAGTGCACTACCAAAAGTAAATGGTCGGTGTAGATATTCCTAAGAATTCATAGATTGATTGGTCTCCCAAGCCCTCACTACTCCTTGTCATGGTTATGGAACTGAATTCCAAATATGGTTTGTCCATTTTCCAATGGAACGTTTTAGGGTAAACTTGAATGGGAACATGATTATTGTCAGTCTAATTTGTGTAACAATATCTTATTATCCTTGAAGGTCAAAATCTCTCATATGTAGGCCATAATACCTCTAGCTTTACTTTGACAAAGATGGTTAATCATTTGGAGAACCCTCAAGGCTACTACAAAATAATGATAGGTACCTTCATGATATTAACTCGCTTCGTATTTCAATTAGGATCTCTTTTAATCAATTAATTCTGATATTAGTTGTATTCCATTAGCATCTAATGAGTAATATGATTGTATAGAATAAATATATATTTTTATTGATCCATAAATTATCGCGGATATTCCACTCGAATAGTTCATCACAATGGATCTTTCCACTAGTTCTTTTAATTAGTTTATTTTCATAATTGTAAGAGAAATGATAGAACAAGAAATACAAAATCCACAAATATTTGACACAAAATTTATCCTAGGAAAACCCCCATATGGAAAAACACAACTGGAATGAGGACTATGCCTTGCTCTATTATGTAGAATTCAAATACAAAGGGAAATCGACACTCACGATGGAGTTCTCTTTGATACTATGACCTAAATGAATGCTATAGAATCTATTACTCCATTTTTTATGCTTCACAACCATCCCTTACTTTTTCTCATCTATGGAACAATACACTAGAAATGGAACCCCTTCTTTTCCTAACAGCTTAGTATTTAACATAGCCCAATAACCATTTAGAGTTAATTTTAGGGTTTGTACATTCCTCGATTCTTGTTTAGTTTTAGGGTTTTGGATCTTCTAGAGATTTCTTGAAAGTACACACATGACTAGCTCCATATATGAGAGAAATGAGAGCTGATGTGGAATCAAATTGGAGCTATGGCGGTCATATGGATGGGTTAACATGTGGGAGGAATAATTTCATCATACAGACTCCAATTGAGGCGATCTTTGGACCATTGAAAATGTATTCGAGTGTAGAATAGCATAATGGCCCATTGCTTTGGTGATGGGTTGCTTTACTCTAAAAAATGCCGTTTAGACCCTCAAACAGGCCTCATATTGTTCTATACCCCAAATTTGCAAAATGAGACTTACCCATAAAATGGGTCATACAAACCAATTCATCCAATATTCCGACCCCAAAAGCTCCAAATAGGTGACAAATTATATAATGATCCATTTCAGATAACACCTCCCCATTTTGGGAGGCTTTTGGACACCAAAATATTTTACTGAATGAGGTGAGGAAATTTTTCCTCTACCTTCTCCTTGGAGTACCATTTATCCTTGCATGGAAGTTGTCCTTTCAATCCCACATGCTAGAGTTAATATTATCCCTACTTGGTAGTTATAGACTTCTTCTGCAACACTGTGTCTTCTACTAACTCTACCTAAGACTCTAGTGCTAATTCCTCTACAAAAGGTAAGACCTACTCAAGTTCCTAATACAACATGGAAGGTTCATAGAGTTTCAGGTTTTCCACATTCACTACAGAGTAAATGCACATGTATGGGGGTAGATTGAGTCTCTAGGCATTATCTCCCACCTTCTCCAATACCTCAAAAGGGCCATACCTAATAGCCTTGATATTCTTACTAAGACCATGTGACCTTTTCTTGGTAAGTTATAACCATACTCTATCTCCCACTTCTAATTATTTTTCAACCCTGTGTTGGTCATGCCTGTCCTTGTATTTTTCCTATGATTTTCCTTGGTTTTAGGCATATGAAAGTGGAAAAACCATTAGACATATCGGTGATGATATAATTGATAGGTTTATGACATGGGTTTTCTTATGGAGACACTCAAGGGAATCCACTGATATGTAGTGGAGGAGGGATTATTTTTCTTTAGGATCACTCCTCAAAATTCATAGTTGGTTTGGGTCAAGGAACAAGTAATTATGTGGAATCAATGGGATTAAAGGTTTTCTTCATATTGGCAGGAGAGAAAGGACTCCTCATAATTGAAAATTTTAGCGGACTCAATGAATGTGATTAAATGATGTTGGGGGAGTTTCCTTTAAAAAAATTATTTACTTTAGCTCATGTTTGATTGAACTAAAAGCATACATGTTGTCTTTAATCATATTTCAAATCAAACTACACCCTTTCTCATCTTGTCTCTATTTAATCAATATAATAGAATGGATGTCATCTCATATATATACATAAATCTATATGCCCTAAGAGAGGCTTATGCAATTTGGGAAGGGAGTTTTGGGGAAATATCATAGTTCCTCTAGGAAGGAGATGATGGGGTCGGTCCATGGCATGGATTTCAAATGACACTAAGGGATTTTCATATCAGGGGTGTATTTATTGGTGATATTGTAGAACATGTACAAGCTTCGGGTTGCAACTGAACCTAAAAAACTATATTCATGTTGGATCCTATAACTTGGATAATTAGCTAGAGCTACATGTGCTATAGTAGAATTGATCACAAATGAAGAAAGGTGAAGATGATTATTTTTGCTTTTTTATTTTGTATGAGGAGAAGTCGTATAAATACAATGATGAAAATCATTATGAATAGTGGAATGAATCATTGATAAATCATCTCTATCCATTATCGATTAGGAATATGAAGTATCGATTTGGGATTATGATATAACCATTTATTATGTTATAATGGAGAGATTCGTAGGGTTGGTGCAAGGTAATGACGGTATCTTTTGATGCGTTAAATGTAATAGAAAACTAAAAAATAGACATGCCTCAACTTACATGACTATTTTGAGATACTTACACAATGAATCTTGCTTCGAGTAAAAAATATGAAATGTAGGAAATTGAATCACGTTTCCAAATATATAAATTTTATCTATTAAAAATGTCCATAACTATCTCATGTTTGATATTTTCCAATATGTAATTTTTATTTTTTTGGTAAATGATAAGGTATATGTGTTTGTGGGTGCATCCTTTGAGTGCCTAAATGATGCCAACCTATAAAAACTGGTAGACATATAGAGAACATATAGTACTAGTGCAACACTATTTTTCGAAAATAAATTTAATAATTTATAATACTTTTTAATTATCTAAGTGACCAAACCCCGAAAACAGTACGCCAAGTATAGGTGCGGATTTTGAAGATCTTAATGAAATGATCATGCCCCAATTTTTTGATAGAATGTAGAGATTGATATTTAGTAGTGCGACATACAATTTGTTTTTTAGATGCTTGAGAAACAAAAACGTTATGGAAGAAACACTAACAGTGTGTTTTTTTGAGTTAAGGAGTAATGACATAAGAAAAATAGAAGAAAAATAATATTTAAAAAAATACATATTTAGAATTTGAAATAAAAATGCTATTTGGGTCTAAAATTTCATCAGAAATGAGTGTGTTTAGCATATTGTAACGAGGGGTAAAACACAGCCATATTGAGAAAAGTGATGAGATTCCTAATTAACTATGGTTTACCATATTCCATACCATAGGTTTGGTTAACCCAAAGCTAACTATGAAGCATACACATAGGAAGACTAGTGACACCCAGATAGGTGAGGAGGCTTGGTCTTAGTGCCAAGAAATGTGAGCATGTTTCTTTCAAATTCAAATATCTTCTTCTTACCAAAAAAACATAGTGGCAAAGGAAACATGTTGAAATATTGTAACTTCAAAGAATATTATATTTGTATTTTATTACTTCGGAGATGGTACATTCCTTCGTGGTGACCCTATTGTATATCTGGAGATGTTTATTCCTCTGAGAGAATGTGGTAACTAGGGTTATTAGATCTCCCATGTGAGGTCGGCCCTGATTTTAGCTTTTGGGGGTTATTAGACTCTCCTGGGAGAGGTTGCCCCATTAGGGTAAAAGGTCAGTTGGGAGATGAGTATAAGTAGAGGAGGATGTTCCTCACTTATATCATTCATTCATCCACTTGGGAGTAGCGCACAAGTGAGAGAGAGGTATGCATAGGAGGAGGAGGAGCTCTAGTCTTGGACTACATCTTGTATTTGGTTGATTATATATATTGAGGAATGCTTTGTTGGGTTTTCTACCCCATGAGGGTTTCCCAGGGTAAGTCTTTGTCTATCTTGTGATTGTGCTTCTTTTAGTGATCCTGCTAGTCAAATTAGGTTAAACTGTAATGTCCCTTGTTAGGATTTTTATTAAAATGGCAATTTTCCACTTTTTTCCTTGGTTCGACCTTTGACTAGTTTCGATCTCTAGGTCCCAAATTTGCCCCAAATGATCCCAAATCTTCTGAGAAGGTATATGAATGATATTAGGACATAAATATGTGTTTCAGGGATGCCTTTGTACCTTTAAAACACTTCTGCAAATACTCTTTCAATTCTGGTCAATGTAGGTAACTTTACTAGTGATTTCCCTTTGACTAGTATTGGTCTCTGGGTCTCAAATTGACTCCAAATGCCTTCAAATCTTCAAGGAAGGTTTATGAATGATATTATAACTTGAATATGATGTTTATGGATGACATATTTCCACCAAAAGACCTCTGCAAACTCTCTTAAGATTCTGGACCAATTATGCAATTTTACTAGTAATTTGGGGTTCAAATCCCCCTGGGGTAAGTACTGAAAATGGCTTCCCAAATGCCTCCAAAGCCACTCAAACTTATGAACAGAGGTATTTAATATGTTAAGTATGTTATTAAGGTCTCATATGCACCATTAATGGTTTATTACAACTGTTCTCATCCTCTCCCATTCAACTGCAAAAATCCTCAATTCAACCCTTGGGGAAATGGCACTATTTCACCTCCCAATACAACTAAACTCAGTAAAAATGATTCAAATGCTCAAGTACAGTACATGAAACTTGTAGAAGACATCCATGGCAGTATATTGATCATAAATATATCAGAGAATCATCCATTCATTCGAAATCATCATCAATACATTGACTCACAACATGGTAGTGGGGAAATGGCATTGTTCTTCCATTAAAAATGAGATTTATACATTTCTACTTGGAATTTCGACCTGAAACTTTTTGTAGATGAAGAACAGAGTATTTAATTCATATTACAAAAGAAATGGGGCATTGAAAGCTTCCCCAAAGAGTACAATAGCTCACCAAAAACGCCCTCCCTCAAGGATCAAGAATATGCCATCAAAACTGGAAATGGTTGAAGGAGTGAGCTGCAATAGAAGAAACCATGAGCTGCCCTGTAGCTTACACCTGCAAATAAAGACTCCATTAAAGCTCCAAATGAAAGGTCTGAATGGCCTTTCCAATTACCAACTTGGATGGGAATCTTTCACCCTCGAAATTGGCTAAGGCAAGAAACTAGCCATCCACTAGCTCTCCCTCTTCACAAATGCAATTGCAAATTCTACAAATGATCAAAAGCTGGTTTCATTCTTTGTTATTGACATTTATAAAGTTCTAATGGCCTCCATGGGTCGAATTCCTTCCAAGAGACTCATGCCAACTCAAGTTGGGAAGAGATTCCAAAGAATGCCACTTGTACAACAATTCCTAGTCTCCCACTTCCACCAAATCACATGTGGAAGCATCTTAGCTGCCCTAACACCCTTGAGCGCCCTCTTGGAGTCTATTTTTAGCCCTGACATGTCATATATGTCATATGTCAGCCTTCAGGTCTGATTTGTGTCATAGGTGTCATAGCATCTTCATCATTGTTGTCATAGAGCTAGGGAATCTAGCCCAAGTGTCTCACTAGCTCCAAATTGCCTCTTCCTCTTCCATGGGAGTTACTCTTCCTCTATATTTCGACCTTGGATGAGTTATGCCATGAATAATACCTTTTGGACTTCCCCAAGTATGTTACCATTCACCTTGAATTCGAATTGGTGAGAGAATGATGCCAAATGTAGTGGGGAAATCTAGCCATATGTGGGTCCCACTTCCTCCATGTGTCTTCATGATGAAATGACACTTTGATTTTCACTTGTATATATTTATTTAGCTCCTTTATTAAATATTTATGCCATTCTAATGTTCAAACATCATTTATTATCCCCATTATTCCAAATCCCAAAGCTTCCACCCCAAACCTAGGAAACTAGTAATTTTCCTCCTTGGCAATTATTTGACCCTTAACATCAACTTTGCAAACTCTAATGAATATGGCTAATGTGATTAGGCCATTGTGACCCAATTCCAAATTTGGGACATGACAAATCCTCCCTTCCCAATATTGCTTGTCCTCAAGCAATTTCAAACATGGGTGTTGAAGAACCTGCTTTCTGTATAATTCTTTGAAGTTGCCATTGAATTGCCAAACCTTGAGTCTTTGAGTTTCCATGAATATTTTAGAGAGGAACCAACATGCTTGCTGCTGCACTACTCTGATAAAAATCACTTTATTAAGTGGGGAAATCCATCTCCCATACTGCTTGTTTCCCCAAAAAATTTGAAACCAATGAGATAAAAATTATTCCAGGGTCCCATTGCTTGTATTGCACCCGAACAATTAAGAGTGCTCTCCAACCCATACCATCATATAAGAGGATTCCTAGATCCCATTTTCTTGTATGCATTCTTCCAAACATCATGAGTACAAAATATATATCATCAAAGTACATAACTACATAATGAAAATTAATATCAAGGAGGTGCTTCATCAAAGAATCATGAAAGTGCTTATACCTCCAAGCAAGTAGACCACCGTTTTCCAAGTGCATACAAGCTTCAAGTGACCAATCAAATCTGCTCCAATGACATAGGTGAGGATCCCATGTCCTATAAAGCTGCTCCAAAAGGATGTGATATGCATCAAAATATTCAGCCATGTATTCTTTCATCCAAGAAGTGAATGAAGAATCTCCACTAAAATCTGAACCAAATAATGAGCAGAAAAAACAAGGAGACTTCAAATGACTCAAAGAAGTCTCACCCATACATCCCTGAATGTGATTATCATAAAAATATAACAAAGTATGTGGCTTCCAACAAAAATGTTCTCCAATCATAAATCTATTCACCCAAGTGTTGGATGAAGTTCCTCCAACATCAAATGAATCAAGTGTTGAGCAAGAAAAACCATGAGTCTTCAAGTGACTCAAATGCATATCATAGGTGCATCCATGTAGATGTGCATCATCATAAAGTAATAAAGTATCCTGCTGCAAATGTGAATAAGAATGTGCTCCAACCATATCATACTCCTCATGTGGCACCATCAAAAAGAACCCTTTCACCCATACTTCATTGAGACTAATGTTGCAAAACATGGAATTGTAGGATGTAGGAGAATGAACCAAATCACCCAAATGATCAAAAAGTACAGAAGTTTCATCATGGGGAGGATCCATATGGGTAGTATCATGCAGCTCCTTCAAAAGTGTGAACTCTTTGTCATAGTTTGGTTCCAATGTAGATGAATCATGCTCTTCTTTAAAAATTGCACAACCTTCATCAAGAGGCAATTCAAATTCTTCTTCCACCACATCAAGTGTTTGGATCTCTTCAAGTTCATCTCCAAACACATCAAGAACATTCAAATTTTCACATTTCTCATGATCCACCATGTCATGAGAATCCTCCAAACAATCTACCATTTGACAATCTGAAACATAGGAGGAAAAACAAGTATCTTGCAACTTTTCAAGAAGTTGCTCATTTTGAATTGTGAGCTTATGAATATCCTCATTATTCTTCAAGTATGAATCATGTAACAATTCATTAAGCTCAAACAAATGGTTTCTATCAAAAAGCAAAGACATGAAATTACCTTTGATGTGGCACATTGCTCTTTGAATCTTCTCCATATCTTCAAGGAAGGATGTTTCCTCCAATGAAGTAGCTCTCCAACAAGAATTTGACACCAATGCTTGAGTCTCATGGAGAATGCTGAGGGACTCTTGGATATTATTTTCATTCATCTTTAAGGACCCTTCAAGAAAATGAGGCTCTTGCAAATGAACCTCCTCATCTTCTTCAATTTTGCTTGGACCAACTTCATGAAGCTCAAGTGGTGATGGGGAAGTTGATCTTGGTTCTTCTTCAACCGCTACAAGGTCTTCATTATCATGCTTAATGAAACTTGTACTTGTAGAAACACTTTCAAACGTGATCTCTATGTCACCAACATAGAGGTGTGAGCACCCATCAGTAGGTACTCCTTCATAGTTTAAGCATCCATCAGTAGATGCTCTTTGGTTCATGTCTAAGCTAGAAGGTGTCTCGAAATGATCTTCCATATTTTCAATAGAATCTTCTTCATGATCTTGTGATGTCTCTTCCTTTTGCTCCTTCAAGCAAGCTGATGCATTTTGCCCCTTGGTTTCCTTAAAATCAATAATTTTTTCCACAAGTTCGATAGAAAACAATTCGAATCCTTCCTTAATTTGCTTGGTCATATCTTCGAATATTGTTTTCATAATTTTTATATGCTCCTCACCATCATATGAGGCTCCCTTTTCATCCCTAGTCATAGTTTCCTCAAAAAATTTGCTCTTCTTCTCCTACTTTTTTTTTTCTTCAACAAAAGCACTTTTGGTTTCAATATCTAATGGTGGTACCTGAATTATTGTCCTCATGAATATTATACCACATCAGGTGCCAAGATCATGCTCTGATACCACTGTAATGTCCCTTGTTAGGATTTTTATTAAAATGGCAATTTTCCACTTTTTTCCTTGGTTCGACCTTTGACTAGTTTCGATCTCTAGGTCCCAAATTTGCCCCAAATGATCCCAAATCTTCTGAGAAGGTATATGAATGATATTAGGACATAAATATGTGTTTCAGGGATGCCTTTGTACCTTTAAAACACTTCTGCAAATACTCTTTCAATTCTGGTCAATGTAGGTAACTTTACTAGTGATTTCCCTTTGACTAGTATTGGTCTCTGGGTCTCAAATTGACTCCAAATGCCTTCAAATCTTCAAGGAAGGTTTATGAATGATATTATAACTCGAATATGATGTTTATGGATGACATATTTCCACCAAAAGACCTCTGCAAACTCTCTTAAGATTCTGGACCAATTATGCAATTTTACTAGTAATTTGGGGTTCAAATCCCCCTGGGGTAAGTACTGAAAATGGCTTCCCAAATGCCTCCAAAGCCACTCAAACTTATGAACAGAGGTATTTAATATGTTAAGTATGTTATTAAGGTCTCATATGCACCATTAATGGTTTATTACAACTGTTCTCATCCTCTCCCATTCAACTGCAAAAATCCTCAATTCAACCCTTGGGGAAATGGCACTATTTCACCTCCCAATACAACTAAACTCAGTAAAAATGATTCAAATGCTCAAGTACAGTACATGAAACTTGTAGAAGACATCCATGGCAGTATATTGATCATAAATATATCAGAGAATCATCCATTCATTCGAAATCATCATCAATACATTGACTCACAACATGGTAGTGGGGAAATGGCATTGTTCTTCCATTAAAAATGAGATTTATACATTTCTACTTGGAATTTCGACCTGAAACTTTTTGTAGATGAAGAACAGAGTATTTAATTCATATTACAAAAGAAATGGGGCATTGAAAGCTTCCCCAAAGAGTACAATAGCTCACCAAAAACGCCCTCCCTCAAGGATCAAGAATATGCCATCAAAACTGGAAATGGTTGAAGGAGTGAGCTGCAATAGAAGAAACCATGAGCTGCCCTGTAGCTTACACCTGCAAATAAAGACTCCATTAAAGCTCCAAATGAAAGGTCTGAATGGCCTTTCCAATTACCAACTTGGATGGGAATCTTTCACCCTCGAAATTGGCTAAGGCAAGAAACTAGCCATCCACTAGCTCTCCCTCTTCACAAATGCAATTGCAAATTCTACAAATGATCAAAAGCTGGTTTCATTCTTTGTTATTGACATTTATAAAGTTCTAATGGCCTCCATGGGTCGAATTCCTTCCAAGAGACTCATGCCAACTCAAGTTGGGAAGAGATTCCAAAGAATGCCACTTGTACAACAATTCCTAGTCTCCCACTTCCACCAAATCACATGTGGAAGCATCTTAGCTGCCCTAACACCCTTGAGCGCCCTCTTGGAGTCTATTTTTAGCCCTGACATGTCATATATGTCATATGTCAGCCTTCAGGTCTGATTTGTGTCATAGGTGTCATAGCATCTTCATCATTGTTGTCATAGAGCTAGGGAATCTAGCCCAAGTGTCTCACTAGCTCCAAATTGCCTCTTCCTCTTCCATGGGAGTTACTCTTCCTCTATATTTCGACCTTGGATGAGTTATGCCATGAATAATACCTTTTGGACTTCCCCAAGTATGTTACCATTCACCTTGAATTCGAATTGGTGAGAGAATGATGCCAAATGTAGTGGGGAAATCTAGCCATATGTGGGTCCCACTTCCTCCATGTGTCTTCATGATGAAATGACACTTTGATTTTCACTTGTATATATTTATTTAGCTCCTTTATTAAATATTTATGCCATTCTAATGTTCAAACATCATTTATTATCCCCATTATTCCAAATCCCAAAGCTTCCACCCCAAACCTAGGAAACTAGTAATTTTCCTCCTTGGCAATTATTTGACCCTTAACATCAACTTTGCAAACTCTAATGAATATGGCTAATGTGATTAGGCCATTGTGACCCAATTCCAAATTTGGGACATGACATAAACTTAACATGGTATCAGAGCTATCCTGAATAGGACATTTTTCACAAGGTGAAAATACCTCTCTCTCTTCCTCCGGTGAAAATCAGGGTTTCTTCAAAAGTTGGAATTTTTGGTTTCTGATTGCATGGTTGGATAGCTCTCCTCAAAATCAAAGTTTTGAGCCCTGGATCAAAATTTTTGAGAGGGTATAACCCCGAGCTTTGTCAAACCCTAGTTTGAATTATGGACCAGAAAACCAGAAAACCAGTAAACCAGAAAAAGTGCGCACCTCTGCACCAGTGAACTAGAAAAGTTGTGAACCTGTGCACCATAAAACCATAAAACCACAAATTCTGTTGCAGATCCGGAAAGTGTAAAGTTGAATTTTCCAGAAGTTGATCACACCAGAATTCTCAATTCAATCAAGATCATCTCCTGGTAAGTACTATTCTATCTTTTGAAACCTCAATCTCTTTGATCCATGGATAAGATGGCTCCAAGCACTAAGCTTGAAGACAAGCTAGAGGGTATAGAAAATTTCTGGGCATGGAAATACATAATTGGTCTCATTCTTGAAGAGAATGATCTTGTCCAATATATTAAAAATGAGGTTGCAGAACCTGAAGAAGATGAAGCCAAAGATAAGTATAGGAAGGACCTAATTAGGGCAAAGAGAATAATTTCTGATTCTATCAAAGACCACTTGATTCCCCAAGTGGCATCCAAGAAGAACCCAAAGGAAATGTATGATGCCCTTTCCAGAATGTATGAGGGAAATAACATCAATAGGAAGATGAATATGAGAGCTCAATTGAAGAGCACCAAGATGAATAAATGAGAATCCATTCAAGACTATTTCTCAAGGGTTTCCCAGTTCAAGGAACAACTAGATGCCATTGGAGATACTCTTGATGAAGATGAACTAGTCATGACTGCTTTAAATGGTCTCACTAGACCTTGGGAGTCATTAATCCAAACTATGTGTGCAAGAAAAGAAAGTATGAAGTTTGATGTGGTATGGGAGGATTGCATTCAAGAAGAGGCTAGGGTAGCCAATAGGGAAGCCCTACTCAAAGAAGATGACCAAGCCTTGGCCACTCACACCAGAAGAAGAAGGAGTCATTTCAACTCCATGAAGAATGGCCATAAGAAATCTCATCCTCCACATAGATTTCAAAGGAAAGAAGGAGTAAGCTCAGAAAGAGATCTCTCCTCAGTGAAATGTTATAGTTTCCACAAATACAGACACTTTTCCAGAAATTGTCCCACAAGGAAGAAGAATCTTCACAAAAGACATCATGCACACCTTGCAGAAGATGATAGTGAAAAGTAAGAAGAGGAAAACCATAAAAGAAAGAGAGCTAAAGTAGTAGAAGAAGATGCATAAGAGTATGTACTATTCTCTGCACTCTCTGGGTCAGTAACACCTAGAAAAGATACATGGCTCATTGATAGTGGTACTTCAAAGCACATGATAGGTCAAAAGAAGACTCTCTCAAGACTTGAAGAAAAGACCTCTCCACAGAAGGTATCTCTAGGAGATGACTATCAATATCCCATCAAGGGAATTGGTGAAGCAAGCTACAAGCTTGATTCTGGAACCCCATTGAAGATGAAGGAGATCCTATATGTACCAGGTTTGAAGAAGAATTTACTTTCTATCTCAGCATTAGATAATGAAGGTTATAGGATTGAATTCATAGATGGACAAGTGCTAATGTGGTCCAAAGAAAAATCAATTGAGGATGCAATTGTTATTGGTGAAGAGGAAGGAGGTCTAGACAAACTCAAGGGTCATCTAGAAGCTTCCCTTGTTCATGAAGCCACAAGCCCAAGTGAGCTATGGCATAGGAGGCTTGCTCACATTAACTACAAAGCACTACCTCATGTGAGAAAAGTAGTCATAGGATTACCAGACTTAAAGATTGACCATGATGGCACTTGCAAAGGATGTACAAAAGGGAATAATGTCAAGAACCCATTCCCAAAGAGTGATAAAGACTAAGAGTGCATTGGAATTGATTCACTCAGATGTATGTGGACCAATGCCATCCACATCCTTGAGTGGATATGAATACCACCTTACATTTATTGATGACTACTAAAGGAAGATGATCCAGGTGGATATCGGTGGCGGCCCACCTCTTCCAACTGGCTCAAAACAGTCTTCTGGCAGTTTTGGTAAATTACTATTTTTAGCAGTTTTTCGGGTCCTGAACTTCCGGAGCCATTTTGAGGCCCTAAACGACATTTTTTGGCGATTTGGGGTACCAAATGGTTGCCTCCAGCATACATTTGAGCCCATTCAAAAGTTGTAAATCTTAGATAGACCTTTCCAACGGGCTACCGAGCGCCCCAAACGGAGATCGTATGCAAAAGTTACGACCCCGGGAAGTTGATGTACTAACTTACCCAAACGGGGCCCACATGACTTTATGACGGTTCATCTTCTAGGGTTAGGTTTTTTGGATGTTTGGGATTCTTTCCCTCATGCTTATGATAAATAGGCCCTTTCGGCCTCTCTTTGTATTCATCTTGGCACGAATGAGCATAGCGGCCACATCTCTTCTCAGAGATAGCTACCACCATTCTAGCTATTGTATTTTACAGTCTGTTCTATTTCCGCTATTTAATAGAATATGTGTTTACTGTATCACTGTGTTATTTGCAATATATCTCTGTATATGGTTCTGTATATGCTATCTTTTGTTTCGTTCCCACACAAATCCGGATCAGTGGTATCAGAGCGGTCTGCTCTTTGATTTTTTCTCGGTGCATGTCCCCGACGAGGTCAGGATACAGAGAGTTGGGTCTCGAACTAGTTTCACTTGTGGAAGACCACTCTCGCCGCCCCAAACGGCCTCCCATGGCGGAAGAGAAGAGAGACGACGGAGCAGTGGATCCTATCAAGTTGTTGCTCGAGGAAGCCCTCGCGCGACAGAGGAACGAGATGATGGATAATTTCGCCCAGATACTTCAACGCATGCCAGCGACGGCAAATGCACCCTCAACGAGCAGCCATTTTGGAGATACGACTCCCTTCAAGGTACAAGTTAATTTTGATATCCCTTTATTTGAAGGCCAAATCGATGCCGATGCCCTAGATAAATGGTTGAATCTACTAGAAGGGTATTTCTCTGTCCACCAATTTTCCGACAGGGAAAAGATCATCTTTGCGCTCCTTAAGGCCGTCCCCCATGTCAAAAATTGGTGGGAAACTTATTGTGAGCAAAACTCATTAGACGAGTCCGGATTGTTTGAATATTCCAATCCCACTTGGGCCTCTTTTATAGATGCCGTCAAGGAACAATATTACCCTGTTGGAAACTATGATGACCAGTACACAAAATGTACCATTCTGCATCAAGAGAGGGACCAAACGGTGTCGGAGTACACCAACAAATTTCATACCTTGCGCACAAAGCTAGGTATCAAGGACTTCGAGCGGCACCTAGTACTGAAATATCGCAGTGGCCTACACCGGTACATCCGAACAGAGATGGATTTCCTGGAAATCTCTTCACTCGGATCCGCCTATCGATATGCTGTCAAAATTGAGCATAAATTTCAGCAAAAGAACAAGCGTGACTTCGGACCTACGCAGAAGCAGGGCAAGGGAAACTATGGCTCGCAGAGCACGGGGCAGGAAAAGGACAACCAGTCCCAACCACAGGCGAAGAAGGGTAAAGAAAAGAAAAAGAAGGACACCGGGAAGTGGTGCAAGTTCCACAAAATCCCCTGGCACAACACTGATGATTGTCGCTCAAAACAGTCACTGGTGGTTGAGATCAAAGCTTCAGAATCAGATCCCAGTTCCGATTCTGACTCGGAACCTAATTTCACAGCCACGCGAAAAGGGAAGCAGATCATTGATGCAGAACCCAGTGCCGTTGTTGCCACCACACAGATTCAGCCAGAGGAGCCTGAAGAGTCGGAGGCAGAAGAGCGCCTTTTCCACTCACAGATGTGGGTGAAGGGAATTCCCCTACACTTTGTTGTGGACAGCGGCAACCAGAAGAACCTGATCTCAGAAGAATTCATCAAGAGATTGGAGCTACCAATAATGCCACACCCACAACCATACACCATTGGATGGCTAAGCCAAGGACGAAGGATCCGTGTCAGTCACCAATGTCGCCTACCATATGGCATCAAGCCCTTCAAAGATGAGGTATTATGTGACGTGGCCCCACTCGAAGTATGTGATGTTCTCTTAGGACAACCATATATGTGTAAGCGTCATGCTGTATATGAATCCCGACCTTGCAGTGTCATTGTCACTTTGGGAGGAGAACTCTATCGGATACCAGAGACAGTTTCACCTACCCCAACCAAGCAAGGAAGGAAGATAATCTCCCACACTGGGAAATTTTCCCTATTCGCAATTGCCACTAAAGGTGTACATCAGATCGCAGAGACATCCACAACCTCTGCAGATTATCCTTCTACTCAGCAAAAACAAGAAGAACACAAATTCAGTGCCGCATCGCCTATTCGGGTACCTCTACAGTGCAAGGCCACGCATTCAAGGCGCTCCTCCAAAAATAAACCATCCACACCGGTGCATACCAAGGATACCACGACAACCAAACAGCTCCAGCGCATCCATCAACAACAATTACAACCCTCTGAAGATGTCAAAGTAAGGCAACCTTTCCACTTCAGCAAATGTCGCACCAAGAGCTCAACTCGACACACAGCTCGACATATGATAAGGGATTTAACGCAATGGAGACCATTGCTTCCTAAGGATGGAGGATTGATCCAGGTGGATATCGGTGGCGGCCCACCTCTTCCAACTGGCTCAAAACAGTCTTCTGGCAGTTTTGGTAAATTACTATTTTTAGCAGTTTTTCGGATCCTGAACTTCCGGAGTCATTTTGAGGCCCTAAACGACATTTTTTGGCGATTTGGGGGACCAAATGGTTTCCTCCGGCGTACATTTGGGCCCATTCGAAAGTTGTAAATCTCGGATAGACCTTTCCAACGGGCTACCGAGCGCCCCAAACGGAGATCGTATGCAAAAGTTACGACCCCGGGAAGTTGATGTACTAACTTACCCAAACGGGGCCCACATGACTTTATGACGGTTCATCTTCTAGGGTTAGGTTTTTTGGATGTTTGGGATTCTTTCCCTCATGCTTATGATAAATAGGCCCTTTCGGCCTCTCTTTGTATTCATCTTGGCACGAGTGAGCCTAGCGGCCACATCTCTTCTCAGAGATAGCTACCACCATTCTAGCTATTGTATTTTACAGTCTGTTCTATTTCCGCTATTTAATAGAATATGTGTTTACTGTATCACTGTGTTATTTGCAATATATCTCTGTATATGGTTCTGTATATGTTATCTTTTGTTTCGTTCCCACACAAATCCGGATCAGTGGTATCAGAGCGGTCTGCTCTTTGATTGTTTCTCGGTGCATGTCCCCGACGAGGTCAGGATACAGAGAGTTGGGTCTCGAACTAGTTTCACTTGTGGAAGACCACTCTCGCCGCCCCAAACGGCCTCCCATGGCGGAAGAGAAGAGAGACGACGGAGCAGTGGATCCTATCAAGTTATTGCTCGAGGAATCCCTCGCGCTACAGAGCAACGAGATGATGGATAATTTCACCCAGATCCTTCAACGCATGCCAACGGCGGCAAATGCACCCTCAACGAGCAGCCATTTTGGAGATACGACTCCCTTCAAGGTACAAGTTAATTTTGATATCCCTTTATTTGAAGGCTAAATCGATGCCGATTCCCTAGATAAATGGTTGAATCTACTAGAAGGGTATTTCCCTGTCCACCAATTTTCCGAGAAGGAAAAGATCATCTTTGCGCTCCTTAAGGCCGTCCCCCATGTCAAAAATTGGTGGGAAACTTTTTGTGAGAAAAACTCATCAGACGAGTCCGGATTGTTTGAATATTCCAATCCCACTTGGGCCTCTTTTATAGATGCCGTCAAGGAACAATGTTACCCTGTTAGAAACTATGATGACCAGTACACAAAATGGACCATTCTGCATCAAGAGAGGGACCAAACGGTGTCGGAGTACACCAACAAATTTCATACCTTGCGCACAAAGCTAGGTATCAAGGACTTCGAGCGGCACCTAGTACTGAAATATCGCAGTGGCCTACACCGGTACATCCGAACAGAGATGGATTTCCTGGAAATCTCTTCACTCGGATCCGCCTATCGATATGCTGTCAAAATTGAGCAGAAATTTCAGCAAAAGAACAAGCGTGACTTCGGACCTGCACAGAAGCAGGGCAAGGGAAACTCTGGCTCGCAGAGCACGGGGCAGGAAAAGGACAACCAGTCCCAACCACAGGTGAAGAAGGGTAAAGAAAAGACAAAGAAGGACATCAGGAAGTGGTGCGAGTTCCACAAAAGCCCCTGGCACAACACTGATGATTGTCGCTCAAAAAAGTCATTGGTGGCTGAGATCAAAGCATCAGAATCAGATCCCAGTTCCGATTCTGACTCGGAACCTAATTTCACAGCCGCGCGAAAAGGGAAGAAGATCATTGATGCATAACCCAGTGCCGTTGTTGCCACCACACAGATTCAGCCAGAGGAGCATGAAGAGTCGGACGCAGAGGAGCGCCTTTTCCACTCACAGATGTGGGTGAAGGGAATTCCGCTACACTTTGTTGTGGACAGCGGCAGCCAGAAGAACCTGATCTCAGAAGAAGTCATCAAGAGATTGGAGCTACCAATAACGCCACACCCACAACCATACACCATTGGATGGCTAAGCCAAGGACGAAGGATCCGTGTTAATCACGAATGTCGCCTACCATATGGCATCAAGCCCTTCAAAGATGAGGTATTATGTGACGTGGCTCCACTCGAAGTATGTGATGTTCTCTTAGGACAACCATATATGTGGAAGCGTCATGCTGTATATGAATCCCGACCTCGCAGTGTCATTGTCACTTTGGGAGGACAACTCTATCGGATACCAGAGACAGTTTCACCTACCCCAACCAAGCAGGGAAGGAAGATAATCTCCCACACTGGGAAATTTTCCCTATTCGCAATTGCCAATAAAGGTGTACATTAGATCGCAGAGACATCCACAACCTCTACAGATTATCCTTCTACTCAGCAGAAACAAGAAGAACACAAATTCAGTGCCGCATCGCCTATTCGGGTACCTCAAAAGTGCAAGGCCATGCATTCAAGGCGCTCCTCCAAAAAGAAACCATCCACACGGGTGCATACCAAGGATACCACGACAACCAAACAGCTCCAGCGCATCCATCAACAACAATTACAACCCTCTGAAGATGTCAAAGTAAGGCAACCTTTCCACTTCAGCAAATGTCGCACCACGAGCTCAACTCGACACACAGCTCGACATATGATAAGGGATTTAACGCAATGGAGACCATTGCTTCCTAAGGATGGAGGATTGATCCAGGTGGATATCGGTGGCGGCCCACCTCTTCCAACTGGCTCAAAACAGTCTTCTGGCAGTTTTGTTAATTACTATTTTTAGCAGTTTTTCGGGTCCTGAACTTTCGGAGCCATTTTGACTCCCTAAACGACATTTTTTGGCGATTTGGGGGACCAAATGGGTGCCTTCGACGTACATTTGGGCCCATTCAAAAGTTGTAAATCTCGGATAGACCTTTCCAACGGGCTACCGAGCGCCCCAAACGGAGATCGTATGCAAAAGTTACGACCCCGGGAAGTTGATGTACTAACTTACCCAAACGGGGCCCACATGACTTTATGACGGTTCATCTTCTAGGGTTAGGTTTTTTGGATGTTTGGGATTCTTTCCCTCATGCTTATGATAAATAGGCCCTTTCGGCCTCTCTTTGTATTCATCTTGGCACGAATGAGCATAGCGGCCACATCTCTTCTCAGAGATAGCTACCACCATTCTAGCTACTGTATTTTACAGTCTGTTCTATTTCCACTATTTAATAGAATATGTGTTTACTGTATCACTGTGTTATTTGCAATATATCTCTATATATGGTTCTGTATATGCTATCTTTTGTTTCGTTCCCACACAAATCCGGATCAGTGGTATTAGAGCGGTCTTCTCTTTGATTGTTTCTCGGTGTATGTCCCTGACGAGGTCAGGATACAGAGAGTTGGGTCTCGAACTAGTTTCACTTGTGGAAGACCAATCTCGCCGCCCCAAACGGCCTCCCATGGTGGAAGAGAAGAGAGACGACTGAGAAGTGGATCCTATCAAGTTGTTGCTCGAGGAAGCCCTCGCGCGACAGAGGAATGAGATGATGGATAATTTCGCCCAGATCCTTCAACGCATGCCAACGGCGGCAAATGCACCCTCAACGAGCAGCCATTTTGGAGATACGACTCCCTTCAAGGTACAATTTAATTTTGATATCCCTTTATTTGAAGGCCAAATCGATGCCGATGCCCTAGATAAATGGTTGAATCTACTAGAAGGGTATTTCTCTGTCCACCAATTTTCCAACAGGGAAAAGATCATCTTTGCGCTCCTTAAGGCCGTCCCCCATGTCAAAAATTGGTGGGAAACTTATTGTGAGCAAAACTCATCAGACGAGTCCGGATTGTTTGAATATTCCAATCCCACTTGGGCCTCTTTTATAGATGCCGTCAAGGAACAATATTACCGTGTTGGAAACTATGATGACCAGTACACAAAATAGACCATTTTGCATCAAGAGAGGGACCAAACGGTGTCGGAGTACACCAACAAATTTCATACCTTGCGCACAAAGCTAGGTATCAAGGACTTCAAGCGGCACCTAGTATTGAAATATCGCAGTGGCCTACACCGGTACATCCGAACAGAGATGGATTTCCTGGAAATCTCTTCACTCGGATCCGCCTATCGATATGCTGTCAAAATTGAGCATAAATTTCAGCAAAAGAACAAGCGTGACTTCGGACCTGCGCAGAAGCAGGGCAAGGGAAACTCTGGCTCGCAGAGCACGGGGTAGGAAAAGGACAACCAGTCCCAACCACAGGCGAAGAAGGGTAAAGAAAAGACAAAGAAGGACACCGGGAAGTGGTGCGAGTTCCACAAAAGCCCCTGGCACAACACTGATGATTGTCGCTCAAAACAGTCATTGGTGGCTGAGATCAAAGCTTCAGAATCAGATCCCAGTTCTGATTCTGACTCGGAACCTAATTTCACAGCCGCGCGAAAAGGGAAGCAGATCATTGATGCAGAACCCAGTGCCATTGTAGCCACCACACAGATTCAGCCAGAGGAGCCTAAAGAGTCAGAGGCAGAGGAGCGCCTTTTCCACTCACAGATGTGGGTGAAGGGAATTCCCCTACAATTTGTTGTGGACAGCGGCAGCCAGAAGAACTTGATCTCAGAAGAAGTCATCAAGAGATTGGAGCTACCAATAACGCCACACCCACAACCATACACCATTGGATGGCTAAGCCAAGGACGAAGGATCCGTGTCAGTCACCAATGTCGCCTACCATATGGCATCAAGCCCTTCAAAGATGAGGTATTATGTGACGTGGCCCCACTCGAGGTATGTGATGTTCTCTTAGGACAACCATATATGTGGAAGCATCATGCTGTATATGAATCCCGACCTCGCAGTGTCATTGTCACTTTGGGAGGACAACTCTATCGGATACCAGAGACATTTTCACCTACCCCAACCAAGCAGGGAAGGAAGATAATCTCCCACACTGGGAAATTTTCCCTATTCGCAATTGCCACTAAAGGTGTACATCAGATCGCAGAGACATCCACAACCTCTACAGATTATCCTTCTACTCAGCAGAAACAAGAAGAACACAAATTCAGTGCCGCATCGCCTATTCGGGTACCTCTACAGTGCAAGGCCACGTATTCAAGGCGCTACTCCAAAAATAAACCATCCACATCGGTGCATACGAAGGATACCACGACAACCAAACAGCTCCAGCGCATCCATCAACAACAATTACAACCCTCTGAAGATGTCAAAGTAAGGCAACCTTTCCACTTCAGCAAATGTCGCACCAAGAGCTCAACTCGACACACAGCTCGACATATGATAAGGGATTTAACGCAATGGAGACCATTGCTTCCTAAGGATGGAGGATTGATCCAGGTGGATATCGGTGGCGGCCCACCTCTTCCAACTGGCTCAAAACAGTCTTCTGGCAGTTTTGGAAAATTACTATTTTTAGTAGTTTTTCGGGTCCTGAACTTCCGGAGCCATTTTGAGGCCCTAAACGACATTTTTTGGTGATTTCGGGGACCAAATGGTTGCCTCCGGCGTACATTTGGGCCCATTCAAAAGTTGTAAATCTCGGATAGACCTTTCCAACGGGCTACCGAGCGCCCCAAACGGAGATCGTGTGCAAAAGTTACGACCCCGGGAAGTTGATGTACTAACTTACCCAAACGGGGCCCACATGACTTTATGACGGTTCATCTTCTAGTGTTAGGTTTTTTGGATGTTTGGGATTCTTTCCCTCATGCTTATGATAAATAGGCCCTTTCGGCCTCTCTTTGTATTCATCTTGGCACGAATGAGCATAGCGGCCACATCTCTTCTCAGAGATAGCTACCACCATTCTAGCTATTGTATTTTACAGTCTGTTCTATTTCCGCTATTTAATAGAATATGTGTTTACTGTATCACTGTGTTATTTGCAATATATCTCTGTATATGGTTCTGTATATGCTATCTTTTGTTTCGTTCCCACACAAATCCGGATCAGTGGTATCAGAGCGGTCTTCTCTTTGATTGTTTCTCGGTGCATGTCCCCGACGAGGTCAGGATACAGAGAGTTGGGTCTCGAACTAGTTTCACTTGTGGAAGACCACTCTCGCCGCCCCAAACGGCCTCCCATGGCGGAAGAGAAGAGAGACGACGGAGCAGTGGATCCTATCAAGTTGTTGCTCGAGGAAGCCCTCGCGCGACAGAGGAAGGAGATGATGGATAATTTCGCCTAGATCCTTCAACGGATGCCAACGGCGGCAAATGCACCCTCAACGAGCAGCCATTTTGGAGATACGACTCCCTTCAAGGTACAAGTTAATTTTGATATCCCTTTATTTGAAGGCCAAATCGATGCCGATGCCCTAGATAAATGGTTGAATCTACTAGAAGGGTATTTCTCTGTCCACCAATTTTCCGACAGGGAAAAGATCATCTTTGCGCTCCTTAAGGCCGTCCCCTATGTCAAAAATTGGTGGGAAACTTATTGTGAGCAAAACTCATTAGACAAGTCCAGATTGTTTGAATATTCCAATCCCACTTGGGCCTCTTTTATAGATGCCGTCAAGGAACAATATTACCCTGTTGGAAACTATGATGACCAGTACACAAAATGTACCATTCTGCATCAAGAGAGGGACCAAACGGTGTCGGAGTACACCAACAAATTTCATACCTTGCGCACAAAGCTAGGTGTCAAGGACTTCGAGCGGCACCTAGTACTAAAATATCGCAGTGGCCTACACCGGTACATCCGAACAGAGATGGATTTCCTGGAAATCTCTTCACTCGGATCCGCCTATCGATATGCTGTCAAAATTGAGCATAAATTTCAGCAAAAGAACAAGCGTGACTTTGGACCTGCGCAGAAGCAGGGCAAGGGAAACTCTGGCTCGCAGAGCACGGGGCAGGAAAAGGACAACCAGTCCCAACCACAGGTGAAGAAGGGTAAAGAAAAGAAAAAGAAGGACACCGGGAAGTGGTGCGAGTTCCACAAAAGCCCCTGGCACAACACTGATGATTGTCGCTCAAAACAGTCATTGGTGGCTGAGATCAAAGCTTCAGAATCAGATCCCAGTTTCGATTCTGACTCGGAACCTAATTTCACAGCCGCGCGAAAAGGGAAGCAGATCATTTATTCAGAACCCAGTGCCGTTGTTGCCACCACACAGATTCAGCCAGAGGAGCCTGAAGAGTCGGAGGCAGAGGAGCGCCTTTTCCACTCACAGATGTGGGTGAAGGGAATTCCCCTACACTTTGTTGTGGACAGCGGCAGCCAGAAGAACCTGATCTCAGAAGAAGTCATCAAGAGATTGGAGCTACCAATAACACCACACCCACAACCATACACCATTGGATGGCTAAGCCAAGGACGAAGGATCAGTGTCAGTCACCAATGTCGCCTACCATATGGCATCAAGCCCTTCAAAGATGAGGTATTATGTGACGTGGCCCCACTCGAAGTATGTGATGTTCTCTTAGGACAACCATATATGTGGAAGCGTCATGCTGTATATGAATCCCGACCTCGCAGTGTCATTGTCACTTTGGGAGGACAACTCTATCGGATACCAGAGACAGTTTCACCTACCCCAACCAAGCAGGGAAGGAAGATAATCTCCCACACTGGGAAATTTTCCCTATTCGCAATTGCCACTAAAGGTGTACATCAGATCGCAGAGACATCCACAACCTCTGCAGATTATCCTTCTACTCAGCAGAAACAAGAAGAACACAAATTTAGTGCCGCATCACCTATTCGGGTACCTCTACAGTGCAAGGCCATGCATTCAAGGTGCTCCTCCAAAAATAAACCATCCACACCGGTGCATACCAAGGATACCACGACAACCAAACAACTCCAGCGCATCCATCAACAACAATTACAACCATCTGAAGATGTCAAAGTAAGGCAACCTTTCCACTTCAGCAAATGTCGCACCAAGAGCTCAACTCGACACACAGCTCGACATATGATAAGGGATTTAACGCAATCGATACCATTGCTTCCTAAGGATGGAGGATTGATCCAGGTGGATATCGGTGGCGGCCCACCTCTTCCAACTGGCTCAAAACAGTCTTCTGGCAGTTTTGGTAAATTACTATTTTTAGCAGTTTTTCCGGTCCTGAAATTCCGGAGCCATTTTGAGGCCCTAAACGACATTTTTTGGCGATTTGTGGCACCAAATAGCTGCCTCTGGCGTACATTCGGGCCCATTCGAAAGTTGTAAATATCGGATAGACCTTTCCAACGGGCTACCGAGCACCCCAAACGGAGATCGTATGCAAAAGTTACGACCCCGGGAAGTTGATGTACTAACTTACCCAAACGGGGCCCACATGACTTTATGACGGTTCATCTTCTAGGGTTAGGTTTTTTGGATGTTTGGGATTCTTTCCCTCATGCTTATGATAAATATGCCCTTTCGGCCTCTCTTTGTATTCATCTTTGCACGAATGAGCCTAGCGGCCACATCTCTTCTCAGACATAGCTACCACCATTCTAGCTATTGTATTTTACAGTCTGTTCTATTTCCGCTATTTAATAGAATATGTGTTTACTGTATCATTGTGTTATTTGCAATATATCTCTTTATATGGTTCTGTATATGCTATCTTTTATTTCGTTCCCACACAAATCCGGATCAGTGGTATCAGAGCGGTCTGATGTTTGATTGTTTCTCGGTGCATGTCCCCGACGAGGTCAGGATACAGAGAGTTGGGTCTCGAACTAGTTTCACTTGTGGAAGACCACTCTCGCCGCCCCAAACGGCCTCCCATGGTGGAAGAGAAGAGAGACGACGGACCAGCGGATCCTATCAAGTTATTGCTCGAGGAATCCCTCGCGCGACAGAGGAACGAGATGATGGATAATTTCGCCCAAATCCTTCAACACATGCCAACGGCGGCAAATGCACCCTCAACAAGCAGCCATTTTGGAGATACGACTCCCTTCAAGGTACCAGTTAATTTTGATATCCCTTTATTTGAAGGCCAAATCGATGCCGATGCCCTAGATAAATGGTTGAATCTACTAGAAGGGTATTTCCCTATCCACCAATTTTCCGACAGGGAAAAGATCATCTTTGCGCTCCTTAAGGCCGTCCCCCATGTCAAAAATTGGTGGGAAACTTTTTGTGAGCAAAAGTCATCAGACGAGTCCGGATTGTTTGAATATTCCAATCCCACTTGGGCCTCTTTTATAGATGCCGTCAAGGAACAATATTACCCAGTTGGAAACTATGATGACCAGTACACAAAATGGACCATTCTGCATCAAGAGAGGGACCAAACGGTGTCGGAGTACACCAACAAATTTCATACCTTGCGCACAAAGCTAGGTATCAAGGACTTCGAGCGGCACCTAGTACTGAAATATCGCAGTGGCCTACACCAGTACATCCGAACAGAGATGGATTTTCTGGAAATCTCTTCAGTCGGATCCGCCTATCGATATGCTGTCAAAATTGAGCAGAAATTTCAGCAAAAGAACAAGCGTGACTTCGGACCTGCGCAGAAGCAGGGCAAGGGAAACTCTAGCTCGCAGAGCACAGGGCAGGAAAAGGACAACCAGTCCCAACCACAGGCGAAGAAGGGTAAAGAAAAGACAAAGGAGGACATCGGGAAGTGGTGCGAGATCCACAAAAGCCCCTGGCACAACACTGATGATTGTCGCTCAAAACAGTCATTGGTGGCTGAGATCAAAGCATCAGAATCAGATCCCAGTTCCGATTCTGACTCGGAACCTAATTTCACAGCCACGCGAAATGGAAGCAGATCATTGATGCAGAACCCAGTGCCGTTGTTGCCACCACACAGATTCAGCCAGAGGAGCCTGAAGAGTCGGAGGCAGAGGAGCGCCTTTTCCACTCACAGATGTGGGTGAAGGGAATTCCCCTACACTTTGTTGTGGACAGCGGCAGCCAGAAGAACCTGATCTCAGAAGAAGTCATCAAGAGATTGGAGCTACCAATAACACCACACCCACAACCATACACCATTGGATGGCTAAGCCAAGGACGAAGGATCCGTGTCAGTCACCAATGTCGCCTACCATATGGCATCAAGCCCTTCAAAGATGAGGTATTATGTGACGTGGCCCCCCTCGAAGTATGTGATGTTCTCTTAGGACAACCATATATGTGGAAGCGTCATGGTGTATATGAATCCCGACCTCGCAGTGTCATTGTCACTTTGGGAGGACAACTCTATCGGATACCAGAGACAGTTTCACCTACCCCAACCAAGTAGGGAAGGAAGATAATCTCCCACACTGGGAAATTTTCCCTATTCGCAATTGCCAATAAAGGTGTACATTAGATCGCAGAGACATCCACAACCTCTGCAGATTATCCTTCTACTCAGCAGAAACAAGAAGAAGACAAATTCAGTGCCGCATCGCCTATTCGGGTACCTCTACAGTGCAAGGCCACGCATTCAAGGCGCTCCTCCAAAAAGAAACCATCCACACCGGTGCATACCAAGGATACCACGACAACCGAACAGCTCCAGCGCATCCATCAACAACAATTACAACCCTCTGAAGATGTCAAAGTAAGGCAACCTTTCCACTTCAGCAAATGTCGCACCAAGAGCTCAACTCGACACACAGCTCGACATATGATAAGGGATTTAACGCAATGGAGACCATTGCTTCCTAAAGATGGAGGATTGATCCAGGTGGATATCGGTGGTGGCCCACCTCTTCCAACTGGCTCAAAACAGTCTTCTGGCAGTTTTGGTAAATTACTATTTTTAGCAGTTTTTCGGGTCCTGAACTTCCGGAGCCATTTTGAGGCCCTAAACGACATTTTTTGGCGATTTGGGGGACCAAAAGGTTGCCTCCGACATACATTTAGCCCCATTCAAAAGTTGTAAATCTCGGATAGACCTTTCCAACGGGCTACCGAGCGCCCCAAACGGAGATCGTATGCAAAAGTTACGACTCCGGGAAGTTGATGTACTAACTTACCCAAACGGGGCCCACATGACTTTATGACGGTTCATCTTCTAGGGTTAGGTTTTTTGGATGTTTGGGATTCTTTCTGTCACGTACCCAAAATTTCGTAAAAATTTAAAACTTTTCTAAGTGGTCTAAAATGCTACTAGTATGTAGAAAGTGTGGGTTTACTTTCTTTAAATACTACTTACAAGTGATTAAAACTTTGCGACATTTATTACTGTTTATAAATGTCGTTATGATGATCAAAGAAAGAATCCCTTACATGTAATATATGTATATTAAGTACTATCTCCCATCATATTTGCACAAATAAGATGGACATTTTACTTTTAACTAAACCAATGCTTAACTTAAGATGTCAACCATTTCTTAAATCTTGCGGAAAACACAAACTTCATTATGTCTTGATATACATCCTTTAAGAAACATATACTTCTTTCAATAGAACAATCTCAATGGTAACAACACAATCATAATCATAAGAGAAGCATTATATTAACAACCAATCCTTCTATATGAATTGTATACATCAAAGTAATCATAAACATTTTTAAGGACAAAATCAAGTACTCATACATAAGACACATTGAAAAACACCGTAGGAAACATAGGAGACAACATATAACGTGGTTCACCCGTACACGGGCTAGTCCACAAAGGTGTGTGCATCTTTTATTAAATCAACAAGGAGGTTACAATGTGCAATAGTAGTTGTTCTAACTTACCTAAAATAACCAACCCAATGAGGGTAGTATCACACCAAAATAACATGGCAACCTCCAAGGTTAATACACAAGCATTTGGATGCTATGCCTCTTCTTCGATGATATCTATATATCCTTTTTACAAATGATGTAAATCAACCACTATCTTCTCCAAGCGATAAAAGTATATATTTTATTCCAAAAATTTATAGCTAAGACAAACCTCTCCTAGTTTATCATTCTTTAAAGATATATTTTGTTTATTTAAAAGATTACATTTCAACCTTAGCATACTTCTAGGAGATATGTTATTTAAATCTTAACTAAGGTAATATCCATAAATACTTTAACATATATTTTATTTAATATCTTAACTTAAAATATATCCATTATCATACCTTAAGAGATATTCTATTTAATGTCTTAACCAAAGGATTGTACATCTCATACCTTAGCATACTTGAAAAGTATATTTTATTTAATATACTAACTAAGGAAATATCCCATACATACTTTAACATTTTTATGTAGTACTCGGATAAAGTAATATAACCTTTTTTCATTTCTTATCATATATATAAATTAAATCTTTATATAGTAATGGAACATCACACATACATATAACATCCTTATGTAGTAATTGAATAAACCTTTTAACGTTTCTTATGACATATATAGATAAGAACTTTCTATAGAAATGGAATCATGACATATATAAATAACATGTATAAGTTCACGGAACATCCTTCATGACGCGTGTGCAGAGTATGAATCCGTATACATCTATGCAAAGTAAAAACTTTGATTTCCATAGAACCGTTCTATTCTAAATCAGAAATTCGTCCTAGCCTTTATAAAACTCTCTACGTTTCGGAACATTCGAATACCGTTTTAAATGGAAACTATGATTGCAGAAGATAAGAAAAATAATAGGCAACGATAGAATATATGAAGTTCTGGCATATCACTCTTAACAAGGTAACACTCTTAAAAACAACCTAAATCTTACAGAGATGGAGGGATCACCTCTGGTATATGGCATACTTCTAACAACGAGGCAGGAATCTACGTATTACAAGAATAATACAGAATAAGATGGGAGGGCAGAAAAACATAACTACCGTGGTAACACAGAAAAACTATACGTAGATCGCATCATTCCTTTATGCAAACCAGGACGGAGATGGTTTCAGAGCCAGGTTGTTGTAGGAACGATCGTATTCGGGAGTATGAACTGGATGGACAGAGATCAACTCTGTCAATAAAATGGTTTATGGATTTCATATAAAAAAAGAACAGCAAGCACAAACAACGAATTTGACTTTCATTTCAGTGTTTTAAAGATCCTGCAAAAATGATAGAGGTCTACCCTATCCTTTAATTTACAAGCAAAGATCTATACTTAAACCGTAGTAGTATAAATGTGGGGTTTAACTTGTCAGAAGCAAAATAGCGATCATCGCTTAGTTCTCAATTGTTGCAGCCTAGTACAACAGCAAACACAGTCCAAAACTAAATAAGTAGTGAAAGTTAATACTATCCTACAGGACCTGCGCTTGACGAAAAACAGATTATTTATCCAAGGATCGATCAGAAATGCAATCCCTTTGGATACAACCTATCGACGATGGTATAACGGTCCTTCCCTACTGGAATAATCTCGATATCTGCACAAAAATTATGAGGGCAGATATCCTAAAGCAATTTATCCATCTAGAAAACCGTATGTTGGGAAATGTTAATACGCCTGAAAGAGACGGTGCAGAGGCAGAGATTGAAAGATTAACAAAAATAAATAGTTGTTTTCAAGCATGGATCAGAACTCGGATATCTACATGATTTTTCTTTATGGGATAACCTCTAACTGTAAATATAATTTTAACAACGCAGCAATACTTCAGTGGTCAAGAAGACCGCCTTACCGGCTATGCTGTTAACAAGAGAACGATTTCAAGTCAATGAGATTCTTTACCGGCGGCTAATATAATATAATCATAATCGTAGCACACATCCATGTTTTCCATGCCAAGCAATTCACCCTGCTGGCTGGAAATTATAGTCCAGGCCACCCGATTACGGTGATCTCGACGATCCCTTACCCGCTGTTGAAATCAAAATTCATAATACACGCAACAATGTATAACACACAGAGCAATGATTATAGTCCTAAGACACACAACAGTGATTATAGACCAGCAGTGCGCCCTACTGGAATAATCGATCAAGAGTATACACAACAATATAAGGGCTGTCATATCCTAGTTTAGGAAAACCTGATTAACGCGGCTCCCTTCCTGAATGCATGCTGATCAGGGTCATCCCCTTTTTCCCAACTCACGACTTTCCGTAGAGTGTAAAACACCCAGCTACCCATCCACTCCATCGCAGAGCTATGAGTAGACAGGACAGAGATTACCTCCTCCTGAAGCTTCCCAATCTCAGGCATTCGTTCACTGTCTCCCTTCTCTCGGTCACAGCGTGTGTAAATATCTATCATCCAAAAATAGTTAACCGATACAATGATCTTCTCGTATCAATGGCGGCGCCCTTCCTGTCAAGCATCGTGTATATCTCTATAGATTCCCCCAACTAATACCATATGTCACGGTATGCTATCATTTCCCCTACTCGCCGATCGTGTTTGTTTCAACAAATGGCAACCTAAAACCTCTAATCTCTTTTCCAAAGCGCCAGCACGAAGAATAAAAGTTAAGTTCGGTTTCTAAAAGAAATCGTGGGAGATGGCCTTCTCAACCGATTTTGTTTTTAATATCAATGCTCATAATATTTGTAGATATGGCCTGGCTTGAGGCCGACATGGTTCCTTAATTTGTGGAAGTTTGTCTAAATGCATTTCTATAATATATCCTATAACATAAACATGTAAGGTTAAACAATTTGAATTTTTTTAAGGCTTACTAAGTATTCGTTTAAGATATGAAACCTTAGTTTCCTCCACTATCATGCACACAAATATGTAATAGATTTAATTCTTTAATAAACTAATTGAAATGATAATCTTTGAGTATTTAAACTCATATATACTTGTTTTACATATAAATGTTTTATGTATCCATAATATATATATATTTATATAATTTTCTTTATATAAATATATTCCTTAAATTTTTATAGAGACCATATTTATATAAGGTAAGGTGGAAATAGTTTATACCACCATTTATTATTCATAATCTCTTATAAATATATAACATATTCATCATATATTTTCATAAGTAGCCTCTATGTATTGCTATATATATGTATCCTTTTTAATAAAGGTTTAAGGTAGCAATAGAAGTTTCTTAGTATGTTCATAGGTAGTTTAGCTCCATGTACTAAAGCAGCATTTAGTTTTATGAAGGCCCTATAACTTAACTCATATGGCTTCTAGCCATTGACTTCTCTCCTTTCTTCAAAGTGTTTTGTTACTTTTTACTTAGTCACAATACCATCCTTTAACCTTCTAGGCTTAAACTAAGACTTATAAACATAAAACTAGCTCGAGGTCCAGTGGTGGGGCCTTGGCCTTGAGCTCCTCACCAGGGTCGTTTACATAATTCATAATTATATTTACAACAGTAATAACAATTAGGGTCGAATTTTAGGGATGTTACACACTCCACCCCTTAAAGATAACACCGTCCTCGGTGTTCAACAGTTTGTCTTTTGCGTCCATTCATCATCTTTCGCTTACTTTTGCTTTTAAGGTTTGGTCGTCTTTACATCTTTGCGATTTCAACAAGCTCTCTTCAATTGTAACCTGCACATTGTACAACTCGTACAAGATTTTTCAGTATTTTTCAGTATAACATAAGTATACAAAATTTCAAAATAGCAAATGTTTATCATTCATCCTCATCCTTGATGAAATATTTGCTTACTTTAGCATTCATAACATTCTCACATAAATACATGTGATAGTTCAGCTACAAGACAATCATTATCATCAACTCATATCATAAAACAATTCTTTCAACTGAGCTTTGTAATCACCAAACCTCTTTGTACTTCCGCAATCATGGAGACTTGCATACAAAACTCTTATGTATTTTCTGCAATTGTGAAGACTTGCCATACAAAACATGAGTCTTCTGTAACTCAGCAGGAAAACCTCTGCATACAGCCGAAATAGGACAGTCTTACTCTGCAACTCATTACATAGCTTTCCCTCATCGAATCTTCTTGTGGGCTCAGTTTCTAACACCACAAGGAAAAAGTTTAGTCTCCTCAGAGAACCTCTTGTGTGCTCCGTTCTAACAACACAAGGAAAAATCGTGAGCCCTTCCTCTGCTCAATTCGATGGTTATAAAGTTTGCCTAGGACTTTTGGGTCAGTATAACATTCAACGAGCTTCCCACCTGCTCTGTTCCACTTCCATGGGGAACATGACCACAATTTTAGGGAAGTTGCACCCTGCAACAGCTAGTAAGTGAGTGCAAGATGCAGCCTCTACTTGAGTTCAGGAAATATTATTTTCCCCTCAAACCTTCTCATTTGAGTCCGAGAATTTTACTTAGTAACAATCATTTAGTATTTCTTGCATTCCACATGCGACATAATACCAACAAAATATTAACGAATATATCTCATTCTATGCATTTTGATGATTACACATCATCAATCATAAGTCTTACCACCAATCATGATCCATAAAGCCCTGTAATCAAAATAAAAATGTAAAGTAAATTATTACTTACTCTTGAGCGATTTAGCTCAACTTATCTATGTAAGTGGTTGTATAATCCAAGTTCCTCTTGGATTATGACATTGGTCGTGATCCAAAATCTCCTCCTGAAGTGTTAGTATAAGGAAAAATAAATAAAAATTCTTTGCTTCAAAAGTTCACAACTGGACTCATTTGTTCCATATAATTGCACGCATGCTCATTGGATTAACTTGTGCACCCTCTTCAATTCATCTTGATGCAAACTCTTCAAGATCCTTATTGTGGATTCGAGGTCAAGTCTGCTAACAAACAAACATGTTAGTTTCATAATAAAAACGGTTAGTTGCATATAGCTTCAGTTCAAATTGAAGATTTACCATCTAATGATTCTTTTCTTGTAATCAAACTCCTACTATTTAACAAGACCTTTTTAATTTGATGCACATCAATCTTTATAACAAACCCTAGAAGAAATACTTAGAATCATAATGCTTTTCAATAAAATCATTTTAAGCTCCTAGGAAAACTGCGTGCAATTCCATACAGTGATACACTTTTAAGCTTGTACTTCTAATTCTAAAATGAAATACAATTTATGTTAAGTAATAAGATCTTAACATTTTAAACAATTTTTCAATAATATTCATCATGTGTTCACGACACTTTTCATAATCTTTTGTACAAATACGAGAATTGTTTTAACAAGTTTCATTCTTTAGTAACACCATAGTAATGCGAATATTTAAACTTATGTCAAGGGATAACGTACCTGCCTCACAACTTTATGAGGAACCAAAAGTAAAAGTACTTATCTTTACTCTTTCGGAAAAATCTTGGACTTGCACTTTGTGTAATATTACCCCTCGTCCATTCCAATCCATGCATTCAAAATGAAACAAATAACGACTTGGTTAATAACCTCCATACATATTGATTTCATGTTGAGCCCATCAGGCCCGAGTGTTTAAACCTAGTGCTCTGATACCATATGTCACGTACCCAAAATTTCGTAAAAATTTAAAACTTTTCTAAGTGGTCTAAAATGCTACTAATATGTAGAAAGTGTGGGTTTACTTTCTTTAAATACTACCTACAAGTGATTAAAACTTTGCGACATTTATTACTGTTTATAAATGTCGTTATGATGATCAAAGAAAGAATCCCTTACATGTAATATATGTATATTAAGTACTATCTCCCATCATATTTGCACAAATAAGATGGACATTTTACTTTTAACTAAACCAATGCTTAACTTAAGATGTCAACCATTTCTTAAATCTTGCGGAAAACACAAACTTCATTATGTCTTGATATACATCCTTTAAGAAACATATACTTCTTTCAATAGAACAATCTCAATGGTAACAACACAATCATAATCATAAGAGAAGCATTATATTAACAACCAATCCTTCTATATGAATTGTATACATCAAAGTAATCATAAACATTTTTAAGGACAAAATCAAGTACTCATACATAAGACACATTGAAAAACACCGTAGGAAACATAGGAGACAACATATAACGTGGTTCACCCGTACACGGGCTAGTCCACAAAGGTGTGTGCATCTTTTATTAAATCAACAAGGAGGTTACAATGTGCAATAGTAGTTGTTCTAACTTACCTAAAATAACCAACCCAATGAGGGTAGTATCACACCAAAATAACATGGCAACCTCTAAGGTTAATACACAAGCATTTGGATGCTATGCCTCTTCTTCGATGATATCTATATATCCTTTTTACAAAGGATGTAAATCAACCACTATCTTCTCCAAGCGATAAAAGTATATATTTTATTCCAAAAATTTATAGCTAAGACAAACCTCTCCTAGTTTATCATTCTTTAAAGATATATTTTGTTTATTTAAAAGATTACATTTCAACCTTAGCATACTTCTAGGAGATATGTTATTTAAATCTTAACTAAGGTAATATCCATAAATACTTTAACATATATTTTATTTAATATCTTAACTTAAAATATATCCATTATCATACCTTAAGAGATATTCTATTTAATGTCTTAACCAAAGGATTGTACATCTCATACCTTAGCATACTTGAAAAGTATATTTTATTTAATATACTAACTAAAGAAATATCCCATACATACTTTAACATTTTTATGTAGTACTCGGATAAAGTAATATAACCTTTTTTCATTTCTTATCATATATATAAATTAAATCTTTATATAGTAATGGAACATCACACATACATATAACATCCTTATGTAGTAATTGAATAAACCTTTTAACGTTTCTTATGACATATATAGATAAGAACTTTCTATAGAAATGGAATCATGACATATATAAATAACATGTATAAGTTCACGGAACATCCTTCATGACGCGTGTGCAGAGTATGAATCCGTATACATCTATGCAAAGTAAAAACTTTGATTTCCATAGAACCGTTCTATTCTAAATCAGAAATTCGTCCTAGCCTTTATAAAACTCTCTACGTTTCGGAACATTCGAATACCGTTTTAAATGGAAACTATGATTGCAGAAGATAAGAAAAATAATAGGCAACGATAGAATATATGAAGTTCTGGCATATCACTCTTAACAAGGTAACACTCTTAAAAACAACCTAAATCTTACAGAGATGGAGGGATCACCTCTGGTATATGGCATACTTCTAACAACGAGGCAGGAATCTACGTATTACAAGAATAATACAGAATAAGATGGGAGGGCAGAAAAACATAACTACCGTGGTAACACAGAAAAACTATACGTAGATCGCATCATTCCTTTATGCAAACCAGGACGGAGATGGTTTCAGAGCCAGGTTGTTGTAGGAACGATCGTATTCGGGAGTATGAACTGGATGGACAGAGATCAACTCTGTCAATAAAATGGTTTATGGATTTCATATAAAAAAAGAACAGCAAGCACAAACAACGAATTTGACTTTCATTTCAGTGTTTTAAAGATCCTGCAAAAATGATAGAGGTCTACCCTATCCTTTAATTTACAAGCAAAGATCTATACTTAAACCGTAGTAGTATAAATGTGGGGTTTAACTTGTCAGAAGCAAAATAGCGATCATCGCTTAGTTCTCAATTGTTGCAGCCTAGTACAACAGCAAACACAGTCCAAAACTAAATAAGTAGTGAAAGTTAATACTATCCTACAGGACCTGCGCTTGACGAAAAACAGATTATTTATCCAAGGATCGATCAGAAATGCAATCCCTTTGGATACAACCTATCGACGATGGTATAACGGTCCTTCCCTACTGGAATAATCTCGATATATGCACAAAAATTATGAGGGCAGATATCCTAAAGCAATTTATCCATCTAGAAAACCGTATGTTGGGAAATGTTAATACGCCTGAAAGAGACGGTGCAGAGGCAGAGATTGAAAGATTAACAAAAATAAATAGTTGTTTTCAAGCATGGATCAGAACTCGGATATCTACATGATTTTTCTTTATGGGATAACCTCTAACTGTAAATATAATTTTAACAACGCAGCAATACTTCAGTGGTCAAGAAGACCGCCTTACCGGCTATGCTGTTAACAAGAGAACGATTTCAAGTCAATGAGATTCTTTACCGGCGGCTAATATAATATAATCATAATCGTAGCACACATCCATGTTTTCCATGCCAAGCAATTCACCCTGCTGGCTGGAAATTATAGTCCAGGCCACCCGATTACGGTGATCTCGACGATCCCTTATCCGCTGTTGAAATCAAAATTCATAATACACGCAACAATGTATAACACACAGAGCAATGAGTATAGTCCTAAGACACACAACAGTGATTATAGACCAGCAGTGCGCCCTACTGGAATAATCGATCAAGAGTATACACAACAATATAAGGGCTGTCATATCCTAGTTTAGGAAAACCTGATTAACGCGGCTCCCTTCCTGAATGCATGCTGATCAGGGTCATCCCCTTTTTCCCAACTCACGACTTTCCGTAGAGTGTAAAACACCCAACTACCCATCCACTCCATCGCAGAGCTATGAGTAGACAGGACAGAGATTACCTCCTCCTGAAGCTTCCCAATCTCAGGCATTCGTTCACTGTCTCCCTTCTCTCGGTCACAGCGTGTGTAAATATCTATCATCCAAAAATAGTTAACCGATACAATGATCTTCTCGTATCAATGGCGGCGCCCTTCCTGTCAAGCATCGTGTATATCTCTATAGATTCCCCCAACTAATACCATATGTCACGGTATGCTATCATTTCCCCTACTCGCCGATCGTGTTTGTTTCAACAAATGGCAACCTAAAACCTCTAATCTCTTTTCCAAAGCGCCAGCACGAAGAATAAAAGTTAAGGTCGGTTTCTAAAAGAAATCGTGGGAGATGGCCTTCTCAACCGATTTTGTTTTTAATATCAATGCTCATAATATTTGTAGATATGGCCTGGCTTGAGGCCGACATGGTTCCTTAATTTGTGGAAGTTTGTCTAAATGCATTTCTATAATATATCCTTTAACATAAACATGTAAGGTTAAACAATTTGAATTTTTTTAAGGCTTACTAAGTATTCGTTTAAGATATGAAACCTTAGTTTCCTCCACTATCATGCACACAAATATGTAATAGATTTAATTCTTTAATAAACTAATTGAAATGATAATCTTTGAGTATTTAAACTCATATATACTTGTTTTACATATAAATGTTTTATGTATCCATAATATATATATATTTATATAATTTTCTTTATATAAATATATTCCTTAAATTTTTATAGAGACCATATTTATATAAGGTAAGGTGGAAATAGTTTATACCACCATTTATTATTCATAATCTCTTATAAATATATAACATATTCATCATATATTTTCATAAGTAGCCTCTATGTATTGCTATATATATGTATCCTTTTTAATAAAGGTTTAAGGTAGCAATAGAAGTTTCTTAGTATGTTCATAGGTAGTTTAGCTCCCTGTACTAAAGCAGCATTTAGTTTTATGAAGGCCCTATAACTTAACTCATATGGCTTCTAGCCATTGACTTCTCTCCTTTCTTCAAAGTGTTTTGTTACTTTTTACTTAGTCACAATACCATCCTTTAACCTTCTAGGCTTAAACTAAGACTTATAAACATAAAACTAGCTCGAGGTCCAGTGGTGGGGCCTTGGCCTTGAGCTCCTCACCAGGGTCGTTTACATAATTCATAATTATATTTACAACAGTAATAACAATTAGGGTCGAATTTTAGGGATGTTACACTTTCCCTCATGCTTATGATAAATAGGCCCTTTCGGCCTCTCTTTGTATTCATCTTGGCACGAATGAGCATAGCGGCCACATCTCTTCTCAGAGATAGCTACCACCATTCTAGCTACTGTATTTTATAGTCTGTTCTATTTCCGCTATTTAATAGAATATGTGTTTACTGTATCACTGTGTTATTTGCAATATATCTCTGCATATGGTTCTGTATATGCTATCTTTTGTTTCGTTCCAACACAAATCCGGATCAGTGGTATCAGAGCGGTCTGCTCTTTGATTGTTTCTCGGTGCATGTCCTTGACGAGGTCAGGATACAGAGAGTTGGGTCTCGAACTAGTTTCACTTGTGGAAGACCACTCTCGCCGCCCCAAACGGCGTCCCATGGTGGAAGAGAAGAGAGATGACTGAGCAGTGGATCCGATCAAGTTGTTTCTCGAGGAAGCCCTCGCGCGACAGAGGAATGAGATGATGGATAATTTCGCCCAGATCCTTCAACGCATGCCAACGGCGGCAAATGCACCCTCAACGAGCAGCCATTTTGGAGATACGACTCCCTTCAAGGTACAAGTTAATTTTGATATCCCTTTATTTGAAGGCCAAATCGATGCCGATGCCCTAGATAAATGGTTGAATCTACTAGAAGGGTATTTCTCTGTCCACCAATTTTCCGACAGGGAAAAGATCATCTTTGCGCTCCTTAAGGCCGTCCCCCATGTCAAAAATTGGTGGGAAACTTATTGTGAGCAAAACTCATCAGACGAGTCCGGATTGTTTGAATATTCCAATCCCACTTGGGCCTCTTTTATAGATGCCGTCAAGGAACAATATTACCCTGTTGGAAACTATGATGACAAGTACACAAAATGGACCATTCTGCATGAAGAGAGGGACCAAACGGTGTCGGAGTACACCAACAAATTTCATACCTTGCGCACAAAGCTAGGTATCAAGGACTTCAAGCGGCACCTAGTATTGAAATATCGTAGTGGCCTACACCGGTACATCCGAACAGAGATGGATTTCCTGGAAATCTCTTCAATCGGATCCGCCTATCGATATGCTGTCAAAATTGAGCATAAATTTCAGCAAAAGAACAAGCGTGACTTCGGACCTGCGCAGAAGCAGGGCAAGGGAAACTCTGGCTCGCAGAGCACGGGGCAGGAAAAGGACAACCAGTCCCAACCACAGGCGAAGAAGGGTAAAGAAAAGACAAAGAAGGACACCGGGAAGTGGTGCGAGTTCCACAAAAGCCCCTGGCACAACACTGATGATTGTCGCTCAAAACAGTCATTGGTGGCTGAGATCAAAGCTTCAGAATCAGATCCCAGTTCTGATTCTGACTCGGAACCTAATTTCACAGCCGCGCGAAAAGGGAAGCAGATCATTGATGCAGAACCCAGTGCCGTTGTTGCCACCACACAGATTCAGCCAGAGGAGCCTGAAGAGTCGGAGGCAGAGGAGCGCCTTTTCCACTCACAGATGTGGGTGAAGGGAATTCCCCTACACTTTTTTGTGGACAGCAGCAGCCAGAAGAACCTGATCTCAGAAGAAGTCATCAAGATATTGGAGCTACCAATAACGCCACACCCACAACCATACACCATTGGATGGCTAAGCCAAGGACGAAGGAACCGTGTCAGTCACCAATGTTGCCTACCATATGGCATCAAGCCCTTCAAAGATGAGGTATTATGTGACGTGGCCCCACTCGAAGTATGTGATGTTCTCTTAGGACAACCATATATGTGGAAGCGTCATGCTGTATATGAATCCCGACCTCGCAGTGTCATTGTCACTTTGGGAGGACAACTCTATCGGATACCAGAGACAGTTTCACCTACCCCAACCAAGCAGGGAAGGAAGATAATCTCCCACACTGGGAAATTTTCCCTATTCGCAATTGCCACTAAAGGTGTACATCAGATCGCAGAGACATCCACAACCTCTGCAGATTATCCTTCTACTCAGCAGAAACAAGAAGAACACAAATTCAGTGCCGCATCGCCTATTCGGGTACCTCTACAGTGCAAGGCCACGTATTCAAGGCGCTCCTCCAAAAAGAAACCATCCACATCGGTGCATACTAAGGATACCAGGACAACCAAACAGCTCCAGCGCATCCATCAACAACAATTACAACCCTCTGAAGATGTCAAAGTAAGGCAACCTTTCCACTTCAGCAAATGTCGCACCAAGAGCTCAACTCGACACACAGCTCGACATATGATAAGGGATTTAACGCAATGGAGACCATTGCTTCCTAAGGATGGAGGATTGATCCAGGTGGATAACGGTGGCGGCCCACCTCTTCCAACTGGCTCAAAACAGTCTTCTGGCAGTTTTGGTAAATTACTATTTTTAGCAGTTTTTCGGGTCCTGAACTTCCGGAGCCATTTTGAGGCCCTAAACGACATTTTTTGGCGATTTGGGGGACCAAAGGGTTGCCTTATGTGTGCAATTGGTCCCATTCAAAAGTTGTAAATCTCGGATAGACCTTTCCAACGGGCTACCGAGCGCCCCAAACGGAGTTCGTATGCAAAAGTTACGACCCCGGGAAGTTGATGTACTAACTTACCCAAACGGGGCCCACATGACTTTATGACGGTTCATCTTCTAGGGTTAGGTTTTTTGGATGTTTGGGATTGTTTCCCTCATGCTTATGATAAATAGGCCCTTTCGGCCTCTCTTTGTATTCATCTTGGCACGAATGAGCATAGCGGCCACATCTCTTCTCAGAGATAGCTACCACCATTCTAGCTATTGTATTTTACAGTCTGTTCTATTTCCGCTATTTAATAGAATATGTGTTTACTGTATCACTGTGTTATTTGCAATATATCTCTATATATGGTTCTGTATATGCTATCTTTTGTTTCGTTCCCACACAAATCCGGATCAGAAGACTTGGATCTATTTTCTGAAGGGAAAAGATGAAGTTTTCGGAAAGTTCAAGGAATTGAAAGCCTTGATAGAAAACCATTCATAAAAGAAGATTAAGATACTCAAGACAGATAATGGTGGAGAATATACTTCAAAATATTTTGAAGCCTTTTGTACGGAAGCTAGAATCAAGAGGGAACTAACCACTCCCTACCATCCCCAATAGAATGGTGTTGCGAAAAGAAAGAATAGATACATTATGGAACCAATAAAGACAATGATACATGATCAAGACCTACCCATGTACTTATGGGATGAAGCAGCCAGGACAACAGTCTATGTGCAAAATAGACTATCTCATAGTCCTCTTGATTTCAAGACCCCAGAAGAAGTGTTCACAGGAAAGAAGCCTGAGGTAAGTCACCTCAAGATATTTGGATGCCCAGTATACATTCACATTCCAAAAGAAAAGAGGACCAAGCTAGATCCCTCTGGGAAGAAAGGAATATTTGTTGGATATTATGAAGCATCCAAAGGATTTAGAATATATATCCTAGTATTCCATCATATGGAAATAAGTAGGGATGTGACATTTGATGAAGAGGTAGCTCTCAAGAGATCTAGGAAGTACCAACATGAAGAAGTATATGAGGAAGAGGCTCCTTCCAGAATTACAGAAGCTGCACCCACCCCTAAAGAAACAACTCTTGGAGACCATGACATGATGGAACCACAAGAACCCCCTGTCATGGAAATTTCAAGGAAGAGAAAGCTAGCATGGGCAAGAGACATTATACTAGGAGCAGAAAAATATGGAGCTACTGAAGGCTCCACTAGGGTGAGCAAGAAACCAAAGACATTCTCAAACTATGTGGCCCTGATGTGTGATCTTGTAGATCAAGTACCTACTAGTTATGAAGATGCAATTCATAAGAAAGAGTGGGTAGCGGCAATGACTGAGGAATACCAGTGAATAATGAAGAATGATGTTTGGGATATAGTTCCCAAGCCAAAGGACAAGAGTGTGGTATCCTCCAAATGGATATACAAGATAAAGCATGCTGCAGATGGAAGCATTGAAAAATATAAGGCAAGGTTTGTAGCCAGAGGGTTCTCTTAGAAAGAGGGAATTGACTATGAAGAAACATTTGCACCAGTTGCAAGGTACACTTACATTAGAACTATCATGGCACTTGCATCAATGATGAAGTGGAAATTACACCAGATGGATGCAAAGACAACTTTCCTGAATGGTGTAATTGAGGAGGAAGTGTATATAGAACAACCACAAGGATTTGAGGTGGAAGACGGAAGAACCCATGTGTGCAAACTAAAGAAGGCTTTGTATGGGTTGAAGCAATCTCCCAGAGCTTGGTATGGAAAAATTGATAGTTTCTTAACAAGCTTAGGCTTTACCAAAAGAAAAGCTGATCCTAATCTTTATCTCAAGGTTATGGATGATGAACTTGTCATATTGCTACTATATGTGGATGATCTATTTCTGGAAGGAAATGAGAAACATATTATCGAATGCAAGAAGAAACTCTCATTAGAGTTTGAGATGAAAGATCTTGGATTGATGCACTACTTCTTAGGTCTAGAAGTATGGCAAGGCCCAAAGGGAATCTTTCTCAATCAGGGAAAGTATGATGTGGAAATCTTGAAAATATTTGATATGTTGGAATGTAAAGCCATGGCCACTCCCATGGATTCCAACCTGAAACTGTTAGCAGATGACTCATCGGAGTTAGTGGATATGACTTTGTACTTACAGATTATTGGGTAATTGATGTATTTAACAAACACCAGACTAGACATATGATTTGCCATGAATACCTTGAGTTAGTATCTAGTGGAACCTAGACGAGTTCACCTAATAGCTACAAAGCATGTGATGAGGTACCTAAAGGGTACGATAGACTTTGGTCTATGCTATCTTGGAGATCATGGTTTCAGATTGTATGGCTACACAGATGCTGATTGGGCATGAAGTGTATTAGACAGGAAGAGCACATCAGGAGGATGTTATTGTCTGGGATCTGCCATGATCTTGTGGTTTAGCAGGAAGCAGTCCTGTGTGGCTCTCAGTACAGCTGAAGCGGAATATATTGCTGCATGCTCTGCAAGTTGTGAATCAATATGGCTTTGGAAGTTGTTATCTAGTTTATTTGACTTAGAGATGGAACCCACTAAGATCCTGTGTGACAACCAGAGTTGTATCAAGATGACAGAAAATCCAGTGTTCCATGGTAAGTCAAAGCACATAGAGATCTGATATTTTTATATACGGGATATGGTGCAGAAAGGAGCTATCAAGCTTGAGTATGTAAGCACTGACGAACAAGTTGCTGATTTATTGACCAAACCTTTGTCTCGAGTAAAGTTTGAGTATTTCTGAGACAAGCTTGGTGTAGTTCAGAAGGACCCTCCTCGAAAGGGGGAGTGATGTGGTCACTGATGATGGGATTGCTTGCATCGACAGTGAGGTCGATGATGTGGATACTAGTATTGGTGATACCGATGATGAAGTCATTGTGTGGTACTTAGAATTTATCTAAGTGGACGAGAGGACTGCATTGTCCTTAGACATGAGAGGTGTCTTAAATGGATCAGGATTGATCATCCTGTAAATAGATCTGGACTGCATCGTCCATAGACATGAGAGGTGTCTTAAATGGATCAAGGATTGATCATCCTTAGACAGTGATCCCGTAATTCCGAAAGGAAGGATAGTATTAAAAGTTGATCATTGGATTGTGGTAGGATTGATCATCCTTAGACACTGATCCCATAATTCCGAAAGGAAGGATAGTCTTAAATATTGATCCTCAGACTAAGAATCCCATAATTCTAAAGGGAAGGATTGTGTAAGATATAGTTGATGGACCAAAGTCCCGTAATTATGAAAGGAAGGACTATCCATGATCCCATAATTTTGAAAGGAAGGATCACCAGAGTTGATGGACCGGAGTCCTGTAATTCCGAAAGGAAGGACTATCCATGATCCCGTAATTCCGGAAGGAAGGATCACTAGAGTTGATGGACCAGAGTCTCGTAATTCTGAAAGGAAGGACTGCCCATGATCCTATAATTCTGAAAGAAAGGATCACCAGAGTTGATGGACCAGAGTCCCGTAATTCTGAAAGGAAGGACTATCCATGATACCGTAATTCTGAAAGGAAGGATCACCAGAGTTGATGGATCAGAGTCCCGTAATTATGAAAGGAAGGACTTTCCATGATCCTATAATTTCAAAAGGAAGGATCACTAGAGTTGATGGACCAGAGTCCCGTAATTCTGAAAGGAAGGACTGTCCATGATCCCGTAATTACGAAAGGAAGGATCATGTGTGTTGCAGGGTATACTAATGATCTAGATGACAATGATGTTGATCATGATGATCTAGATGACGATTTTGTTGATCGTGATGATCTAGATGACGATGCTGCAGATCGTGATGATCTAGATGACGATGCTGTTGATCGTGATGATCTAAATGACGATGCTATCGACCGTGATGATCTAGATGACGACGCTGCTGATCGTGATGATCTAGATGACGATGCTGCTGATCGTGATGATATAGATGATGATGCTACTGATCGTGATGATCCAGATGCTGTAGATCGAGATGATCCAGATGCTGTAAATCGAGATGATCCAGATGTTGTCGATCGAGATGATCCAGATGCTGTAGATCGAGATGATCCAGATGCTGCAGATCGAGATGATCCAGATGCTGTAGATCAAGATGATCAGATGATGATGATCGAGATGATGATGATGCTGTAGCTGACCAAGTCTTGTAGAAGATGAAGAATCAGTACTGAAGATATTGATGTTCCAGTAACTATATGATTTACTAATGATGATGTGTAAAGAAACCTTCCAATGATTTATAGATGTATCATGTACCATGTCGTTGATGACTCCTTGCTCCTGCATATGTTGTTATAATATCCTTCTCGTTAAGGGGGAGTGTTGAAATATTGTAACTTCAAAGAATATTATATTTGTATTTTATTATTTCGAAGATGGTACATTCCTCCATGGTGACCCTATTGTATATCCAGAGATGTTTATTCCTCCGAGAGAATGTGGTAACTAGGGTTATTAGATCTCCCATGTGAGGTCGGCCTTGAGTTTACCTTTTGGGGTTTATTAGACTCTCCTGGGAGAGGTCGGCCCCATTAGGGTAAAAGGTCAGTTGGGAGATGAGTATAAGTAGAGGAGGATGTTCCTCACTTATCTCATTCATTCATCCACTTGGGAGTAGCGCACAAGTGAGAGAGAGATCTGCATAGGAGGAGGAGGAGCTCTAGTCTTGGACACATCTTGTATTTGGTTGATTATCTATATTGAGGAAATCTTTGTTGGGTTTTCTACCCCATGAGGTTTTCCTAGGGTAAATATTTGTCTATCTTGTGATTGTGTTTCTTTTAGTGATCTTGCTAGTCAAACTAGGCTAAACTTAATAAAACATGCACGCGATATTTAGTTATAAAATACGTACGCTTTATGTAGTCATATAGTTATATAACTATATAACTACATAGTTATATAGTATATAGCTATATAACTATATATAACTATGTAACTATATTATATAGTTATATATAATTATATAACTATATAGTAGTTACATAGTTATATAATTTTATATAATTATATAACTATATAACTATAACTATAGCCAATAAAAATATATTCTATATGACACTAAGGATTAGTAAAGGTGAGGAGGAAGGGGGGAGATAGATAAAGAGAAGAGTAGTGGGGTGACAAAAGAGAGCAAGAGATAGATATCAAGGGGGTTAGGGGTTTGGGAGGAGTAAGGTGGTTAAAGAGAAGGGGGCGTATAGGTGAGAAGGGGGGGGGGTTGGGGTTAGAGAGAGAGAGAGAGAGAAAGAGAGAGAGAGGCAAAGGGAGAGAGATTGGGGGGGGGGTGGTTAGTGGCATCAGGAGGGGGATTAGGAGATACATAGATAGAGGGCGTTTTTGGGCTAAGGGGAGTAGGAGAGAGATAGAGAGGGGGGGGGGGTTTAAGGGTGGAGGAGTATGAGAGAGATAGAGAGAGGATGGGTTGTTAGGGGGTTATAGGTAGAGATAGAGGTGAGTGTTAGGGGGTTAGAGGGAGAGAGAGAGGGGGTGTTAGGAGGTTGGGGGTAGGTGGAGAAGGGTAGAGAGTGAACGAGGGGGTTAGTAAGGGTTAGGGAGAGGAGGGGGGAGAGAGAGAGAGGAATGGGGTTAGTTGTATGAAGAGGCGTAGGGATGTGTACATGCATGTGTGAAAAAGAGAGAGACAGTGTGTGTGTGTGTGTGTGTGTGTGTGTGTGTGTGTGTGTGTGTGTGAGCCAGAGAACCAGCAAGTCGATGGGGTGTTAATGGGTCGCATGAGAGAGAGAGAGAGGGGTGGGGTTTGTTAGGGTAAGGGGAGTAGGAGATAGATAGAAAGAGGGGGGTTAGAGGTAGGGAGAGGGGGGGTTTTAGGGGTTTATGGGTAAGGGGAGTAGGATAGAGATATAGAGAGAGGGGGGGCATGTTAGGGGGTTAGGGGTAGAGAGAGGGGGGTTGTTAGGGAGTGAGAGGTAGAAAGAGAGGAGGGGTTAGGCGTAGGGGGAGTAGGAGAGAGATAAAGAGAGGGGGAAGGGGGAGTAGGATAGATATATAGAGAGGGGGTGCGACTATTAGAGGTATAGAGAGTGTGAGGGGGTGTCAGGTGGTTAGAGGTAGACACTAGGGGGGTGTTAGGGGGTTAAGGGTAGTGGGAGTAGGAGAGAGAAGGGGAGTGTTATAGTGTTAAAGGTAGATAGAGAGAGAGAGAGAATATGCTGGGGGTTTAGAGATAGAGAGAGGGGGACTGTTAGGGGGTTAGGGGTAGGGGGCGTAAGAGAGAGATATAGAGTGGGTGGTATTAGAGCAAGGGTTAGGGATGTTAGGAGTAGGGGGTGTAGGAGAAAGATAGAGAGAGGGGGGATTAGAGGTAGAGAGAGAGTGGGGGTGTTAGGGGGTTAGTAGTAGGGGGAGTAGGAGAGATATGGAGAGAAGAGGGGCTTAAAGGTAGGGGGTTAGAGGTATAGAGGGGGTTGTTAGGGGGTTAGAGGTATGTAGAGAGGGGGAATTGTTAGGGAGTTAGAGTTATAGAGAGGGGATTGTTAGGGAATGAGAGGTAGAGAGAGAGGGGAGGGTTTAGGAATAGGGGGTTAGAGGTAGAGAGGTGTCAGGGGTCTAGGATTACGAGGAGTAGGAAAGAGATAGAGATAGGGTGCAATGGGTTAGGGGTTGAGGCAATATGATAGATATATAGAGAGGGTGGGGGCTATTAGAGGTATAGATAGAGGGGGGTGTTAGGGGGTTAGAAGTAGAGAGGGAGGGAGGTGTAAGGGGGTCAGGGGTAGGGGATTAGGAGAGAGATGGAGAGAGAGAGGGGTTAAAGGTAAGGGGTTAGAGGTAGAGAGGGGGGTGTTATAGGGTGAGAGGTATGTAGAGAGGGGGGTCTATTAGGGAGTGAGAGGTATATAGAGGGGGTTGTTAGGGAGTGAGAGGTAGAGAGAGATGGGGGGTTTAGTGGTAGTGGGTTAGAGGTAGAGAGGTGTTATGGGTTTATTTGTAGGGGGATTAGGAGATATATAGAGAGAGGATGGGGGCTATTAGAGGTATAGAGAGAGGGGGGTGTTATTGGGTTACGAGTCTATTAGAGGTATAGATAGAGGGGGTGTTATTGGGTTAGAGGTAGAGAGAGGGGAGTTAGAGAGTTTGTTAGGAACCCATGTCTTTACTTTGTTAGTATATTGTTGTTGGCCGAATATGCTTTGTAGGTCGTCCCGTAGTATTTGTTGATCCATAGTTTATATTAGCCCATAGTATTGACCCAGAGTCTTGGACGCATATGCTTTGTAAGTCGTCCCATAGTATTATATGTCCCATGGTTTTGACTCATAGTATTGGAGCCTAGACTTAGCCCATGGTTTGTATTGACCCATGGTATTGGTGCCTAGACTTAGTATATAAGTGTGTGTTGAGGCCTATGAAGGCACCGTGAGGTTAATTGTATTGAGCTTGCTCAAAGGAGGTTTCCCCCTCGAAGTGGCCCATGATCAATATAAAAGTGATTATGAGTTCTATTATTTCTGATATCTCATGTATTTGCATTAATTAATTATTGCAGGTTCATCACATCTGGTATCAGAGCACTTTCTTGGGCTCGTTGGGTGGAATTTCTGCCAAATTTTTTTTTCACATCTGTTGCAGCTTCAGATTTGGGAATAATCCCTATCCGCTTAACTGTGGGAAGTACTTTGGCATAAGCCCTAAAACTCATTGTGAGGAGTACCACAGGAACCCCAAAGTAGCTGGCCCATTGAGAGGACCTGCCAGCGAAAAGGGAAACGACCCCTACCTGATTGACTAGTTCCCACTCGTGAGGTAAACCAAGAGCTGTCATTTGTGGAAAAGCGGTTATCAGTTTTACCTGAGTCGTGGAGTGAGGGGTACTTCCCCAATATGCAAGCCGTCAGATAGCATTGGTGGCCGAGTGAAACACCTGAACTGTTAGGAAGCTGTACATACCTGGGGTCCATATCTATTTTCAGTTGAACTATTGTCGATCACTTTCGCTCCAGATCCAGCCATTTCAGATCTATTCTGAAAGTCGTTCCAGATCCAGTTGCTATTTTAGATCTAGCCGTTTTCGATCCCTTCCGCGCCGCTGTTGCCGATCCATTTATGATAAAAAAAAAAACCTGTTTTTCGGCCATATCTCCCTTGTTTCAACTCTGTTTTCCCTAAAACTTCATTGACATCCCTGCAATCCCATTTTGCATATTTCATTCCTGGAGACCCTATCCCAAATTCCACTTTCCAAGACCAAAAATCCCACATTTGTCTATTTTTAGGGTTTTCCATAACTTCTTCAATTTTCACCCGATTGCCTTCAAATTTTACCATAGAGTTCCTTCTTCTGAAATCCCCATTTTTTGCTTCCCTGTCCCTTAGAAAGTGTCGGAAACTTAGTCAAACCCCAATTAACCCTCCAAGTTTTAACCAAATCCAAATTTCCCCTTACTAAATAAGCTTGTGTTTGTGTTTTTCTATCCATCCCCCCCCCAAAAAAAAAATAAAAAAAATTACTGGTTATGGTTGTCACTCGCACAAGATAAAACACCATGGAGGAAGCACTTGCAGCCATCCAAAGTAAACTCCAAGATCTAGATGAAAACTTTCTCAGCCTCCATCTTTAGCATTCCTCCATGAACAATAACCGACAGCCAGAATCTTTTGCAGCTACCGGGTTCTCTTCTTCCAACAATTTTCGTGGTCTGAAGCTTGATTTTCCTCGCTTCAATGGTACTGATCCGACTGGATGGATACACAGAGCAAAAAAATATTTTCGTCTGCATAATACTTTTGATGTCCAGAAAGTTCCACTTGCATCCTTTCATTTGGAACAGGAAGCCCTTCAATGGTACCATTGGTACATCAAAGCTCATCCCGAGCCAAACTGGACAGATTTTTGCCAACTCCTTTTGCCACAATTTGGTCCTAGTGCTTTTGACAACTTCACAGGAACACTCACTAAACTTCACCAAACTGGCACAGTGAGAGAGTATTAGACTGAATTTGAGAAACTAGCCAATCACACAGAAGGATTGTCTGATGAATTCTACCGGAGTTGTTTTATCAGTGGTCTAAAGGATGAAATCCGCTCAGAGGTCAAAATGTTTTGTCCCAACACAATGATGGAAGTCCTAGGGTTGGCTAAGCTGGTCGAGGACAAGATCGCTGCTCAACAATGCTCCAAACCCACCTTTGTTCCCTTCAGAAATATGGGTTCCCAACGACCTCCCATCACACCTGCTCCTCAACCAAATCCTATCAAGCAATTGTCTGAAATAGAGATGCAGGCACACCAAGAAAAAAGGCTTTGTTATAATTGTGATGAGAAATTCACTTGGGGACATAGATGTGTTCAACAAAATCTCTATCTCTTGGATGTGGATTCTCTGCCTACCTCAGAACTTGATGAAGAAGCTCCAGATACAACAGATGATCAGGTTGACATTCAACACCCGCCTGTTGACACCCCATCTCAGGACAACCGACCTGATATCTCTCTCCATGCTGTAACCGGTGTCACCACCCCACAAACAATGCGATTCAAGGGATACTTCAAGAATCTCCCTCTTACCATACTCATTGATTCTGGAAGCACTCATAACTTCATTGATCCTCGGATTGCCAAACAGGCTGATTGTTTTGTCTATCCTTGCTCCAACTTTGAAGTCATGGTTGCCAATGGGGGCACCTTACCTTGCAAGGGGAAGTGTCACAATGTGTGTATCTCTATGGAAGATTATAACCTGCACTCTCACATGTTTGCCTTGTCCTTAAGCGAATGTGATGTGGTTTTGGGCGTTCAATATGCACACTTGGCCCCATCTTATGGGATTTTGCTGAAATTTGGATGCAGTTTTCAGTCAATGGGGCACAACACAAATTTATGGGCTTACAACCAGGGTCTCTCTGCATCATCAGTTCACATGGCCTGGAAAACATACTTAAGAAGAATTCACATGGTCTCATCGCTCAACTCCATTCCATTCAGATGCACCGATCAACAGTCTCCACTACTCCCTTGTATAGATATGCAGGTGTCTTTGTTGAACCAATGAGCTTGTTGCCTTCAAGATACCTTTTCGATAAGAATTTAGCTGCATCTACCTCTCAACAGGAAATGATGACTATTTTTCATACAGTACAGAAGTGGAAGCCATCCCTATTGGGGAATTATTTCTGCATCAAGACTGATCTCCAGAGTCTGGAAACTTTCCTGGAACAATGGGTCTCCTCCCCAACACACCTGAAATGGGTTATCCAAATCATGGGTTATGACTATGCGACCACTTACCAGAAGGGTAAGGACAATATGGTGGAAGATGCTCCTCCTCGCAGATTTGATGACCCAGTTTCTCTTACAGCCATTTCTCTGCTTATTCCAAATTGGTTGCAATCTGTTCAACGGGGCTATCTCTTCTATGAACTCCATGCTTCTTCATCAGTACGACACTCTGGGTTCCTCAAAACGTATGACCAGGAACAATGTTACTTCTTTTGGCACGGACTCAAAAGGACAATTCAACGGATGGTGGTTGACTATGATACTTTCTAGGTCAACAAGGGTGAAACGACCCTCCTTTCGAGACTGGTCGAACCCTTGCCCATCCCTCCACAGATTTCGACAACTATTTCTATGGATTTCCTAGAAGTGCTCTAGTGGTATAGTACCACATCTCAAAGGACACCATATGAAGCAGTCCCTGGACAGGCACCACTAGTTCTTCTTCCATACACCTTCAGCAGCTCCCCAGTTCAGGCAATTGACTCAATTCTTCGAAACCGTGATCAGCTTCTTCTCATTCTGCAGGACAATTTTCACATGGAAATAATTCAACTGAAACAACAAGCTGATCAGCACTGTTCTGAGTGCACTTTTCACATCACAAATATGGTTCTTCTTTGTCTACAACCTTCCATGCAATCCTCCCTGAAACTCCAAAGGCGCCAGTGGCTTGGAATGCAACCTGAGGATGCTAAAGGGGACCTACTCCTTCAGATTCTACATCAATTTCCACATCTAAAGCTTTGAGGACAAAGCTTTTTCTAAGGGAGAGGGGATGTTAGGAACCCATGTCTTTACTTTGTTAGTATATTGTTATTGGACGCATATGCTTTGTAAGTCATCCCGTAGTATTTGTTGATCCATAGTTTATATTAGCCCATAATATTGGACGCATATTCTTTGTAAGTCGTCCCATAGTATTATATGTCCCATGGTTTTGACTCATAGTATTGGCGCCTAGACTTAGCCTATGGTTTGTATTGACACATAGTATTGACCCATGGTATTGGCGCCTAGACTTAGTATATAAGTGTGTGTTGAGTCCTATGAAGGCACCGTGAAGTTAATTGTATTGAGCTTGCTCAAAGGAGGTTTATGTTGAATATTGTAACTTCTAAGAATATTATATTTGTACATTATTATTCCGGAGATGTTTCATCCCTCCGAGGTAGCTCTATTATGTATCCAAAGATGATTATTCCTCCGATGGTTTGTGGTAACTAGGGTTATTAGACCCACCATGTGGGGGTTGGCCCTGATCTTATATTTTAGGGGTTATTAGAATTCTCCAGGAGAGGTCGACCCCATTAGGGATTTTGTTCAGTCGGGAACTAGTATAAATAGAGGAGGTGAGCTCCTCATTAGATACACTTGTACAACTCAGAAAAATAGCGCACTTGTCTGGGGGGTTTTCACAGGAGGAGGAGAAGGAGGTCAAGTCTTGGAGCACATCTTGTATTTTGGTTGATCATCTTATTGAGGAAAGCTTTGCTGGGTTTTCTACCCCATGAGGGTTTCCCAGGGTAAATTATGTGTCTATCTTGTGATTATGTTTCTTTCAGTGATCTTGATAGTCTATTTGGCTTAAACTTAACATGGTATCAGAGCTAGCCTGAATAGGACATCTTTCACAAGGTAAGAATATCTCTCTCTCTCTCTCTCCGGTGAAAATTAGGGTTTCTGTAAAACGTTGGTATTGTTGAATTCTGATGACATGGCTTGATAGCCCTTCTCAAAACCAATCTTTTGCTCCCTAGATCGAACTTTTTGGTTGGGTAGAACTCCAGGAAAGTCAAACCCTAGTTTTACCAAAAGTGCGATAAACCAGAAATTGGTTTCTGCAAAAGGTTGGTATTATTGAATTTTGATTACATGGCTGGATAGCCCTTCTCAAAACCAATCTTTTGAGCCCTAGATCGAACTTTTTGGTTGGGTAGAACTCCGGGAAAGTCAAACCCTAGTTTTACCAAAAGTGCGATAAACCAAAAATTCTATCCCAGGATCCAGAAAATTAAAAGGGTTAAAGTTTCCAGGTAAGTACTATTCTTGTCTCTTGAACTCCCCCAAGAGAAGATGGCTCCAAACACTAAGCTTAAAGACAAGCTAGAAGGTATAGAAAATTTTCGGGCATGGAAATACAGAATTGGTCTCATTCTTGAAGAGAATGATCTTGCTCATTATGTCAAGAATAAAGTTGCAGAACCTAAAGGAGATGAAGCCAAAGAGAAGCATAGGAAGGATTTTATTAGGGCAAAGAGAATCATAGCTAATTCTATTAAAGACCACTTGATTCCCCAAGTGGGCTCCAAGAAGACTCCAAAGGAAATGTATGATGCCCTAAGAAGAATGTATGAAGGAAACAACATCAATAGGAAGATGAACCTAAGGACTCAGTTGAAGAGCACCAAGATGCACAAAGGAGAATCTATTCAAGACTACTTCTCAAGGGTCTCCCAAATCAAGGAGCAACTAGATGCCATTGGTGATACTCTTGATGAAGATGAACTTGTGATGACTACTCTAAATGGTCTCACTAGACCTTGGGAATCATTCATACAAACTATGTGTGCCAGAAAAGAAAGCATGAAGTTTGATGTAGTATGTGAGGATTGTGTTCAAGAAGAGGCTAGGGTAGCCAACAGAGAAGCTCTTCTCAAAGAGGATGACCAAGCCTTGGCCACCCACACCAAAAGAGGAAAGAGGGGTCACTTCAAGAAAGTGAACCACAAGAAGTCTCAACCCTCTCATAGATTCAAAAGGAAAGGAGGAACAAACTCAGAAAGAGATCTCTCCACAGTCCAATGTTATAATTGTCTTAAACTAGGACACTATGCTAGAGACTGTACTTCACCAGAAAAGAAGAAGAAGAAGTTTGTTCATAAAAGACATCATGCACATATCGCAGAGGATGATAGTGAAGAAGAAGTAGGAGAAGAAGAAGAAGAAGAAGAGGAAAGGCCTCAAAAGAAAAGATCTAAAGTAAAGAAAGAAGATCCAGAAGAATATGTCCTATTCTCTGCACTCTCTGGATCTGTGTCTCCTGGAGAAGATACATGGCTCATTGATAGTGGTGCTTCAAAGCACATGACAGGTCAAAAGAAAACTCTCTCAAGGCTTGAAGAAAACTCTTCACCTCAAAAGGTATCTCTAGGAGATGATTATCAATATCACATCAAGGGAATTGGTGAAGCAAGCTACAAGCTTGATTCTGGAACACCCTTGAAAATGAAAGAAGTTTTATATGTACCAGGTTTAAAGAAGAACCTACTCTCCATCTCATCACTAGATAAGAAAGGTTTTAGAGTGGTTTTCATAGATGGACAAGTACTCATGTGGTCCAAAGGAAAATCAATTAAAGATGCAGTTATCATTGGTGAAGAAGAAGGAGGTCTCTACAAGCTCAAGGGACATCCAGAAGTTGCCCTTGTTCATGAAACCTCTAGCCCCAGTGAGCTATGGCATAGAAGAATAGCTCACATTAACTACGAAGCCTTACCCTATGTAAGCAAGGTGGTCATAGGATTACCAGATCTGAAGGGTGATCATAATGGCTCATGTAAAGGTTGTAATAAAAGGGAAGAATGTCAAGAACCCTTTTCCAAAGAGTGAAACAAAGACTAAGAACATTTTGGAGCTAATACACTCAGATGTATGTGGACCAATGCCCACTACTTCCCTAAGTGGATTTGAGTATTATCTCTCATTCATTGATGACTATTCAAGGAAGACTTGGATATACTTTCTAAAAGGTAAGAATGAAGTCTTTGGAAAATTCAAGGAATTCAAGGCCCTAATAGAAAATCTCTCAGAAAAGAAAATCAAGATTCTCAGAACAGATAATGGCGGAGAATATACTTCAAAGGACTTTGAAGACTTTTGTAAAGAAGCCGGAATTAAGAGGGAACTAACCACTCCCTACAATCCCCAACAAAATGGGGTTGCTGAGAGGAAAAATAGAACCATCATGGAAGCTATAAAAACTATGATAGATGATCAAGATCTACCCATGTATATATGGGTTGAAGCAGCCAGGACAACAGTCTATGTGCAAAATAGACTATCCCATAGTGCTCTTGAATTCAAAACTCCAGAAGAAGTGTTTACAGGAAAGAAGCCTGAGGTAAGTCATCTCAAAATATTTGGTTGTCCTGTGTACATCCACATTCCAAAAGAAAAGAGAACCAAGTTGGATCCTTCTGGTAAGAAGGGAATATTTGTCGGATATTGTGAATCATCCAAAGCCTTTAGAATCTACATACCAGGTTTCATCATATAGAAATAAGTAGAGATGTAACATTTGATGAAGAAGCAGCTCTCAAGAAATACAGGAAGTGCCAACTTGAAGAAATCTATGAAGAATATACACCTCCTAGAATCACAGAGGCTGTGCACATCCCTGAAGATGATTCACCAGAAGATCATGACATGTTGGAACCACAGGAACCTTCTATTATAGATTTATCTAATAAAAGAAGGCCAGCATGGGCTAGAGACATTATTCAAGGAGCTGAAAGATATGGAGCTCCTGAAGGCTCCACTAGAGAAAGAAAGAAACCTAAGCTAGTGTCCAACTATATGGCCTTGATGTGTGATCTTGTAGATCAACAACCTATTAGCTATGAAGAGGCAACCCAGAAGAAAGAATGGGTAGAAGCAATGACAGAAGAATATTTTTCAATAATGAAAAATGATGTTTGGGATGTAGTTCCCAAAACAAAAGATAAAAGTGTGGTTTCTTCCAAATGGATTTTCAAAATAAAACATGCTGCAGATGGTAGCATTGAAAAATAGAAGGCAAGATTTGTAGCCAGAGGATTCTCTCAGAAGGAGGGAATTGACTATGAAGAAACATTTGCACCAGTTTCTAGGTATACTTCAATTAGAACTATCATGGCACTTGCATCTATGATGAAGTGGAAACTACACCAAATGGATGTTAAGACAGCTTTTATGAATGGTGTATTTGAAGAAGAAGTATACATAGAGCAACCACAAGGGTTTGAGGTTAAAGATGGGAGGACTGATGTATGCAAACTGAAAAGGAATTATATGGTTTGAAGCAAGCTCCCAGGGCATGGTACGGAAGGATTGACAATTTCTTAACAAGCATGGGCTTTACCAAGAGTAAAGATGACCCCAATCTTTATCTTAAAGTGATGGATGATGAACCATTTATACTGTTATTATATGTATATGATTTATTTCTAACCGGAAATGAGAAACTAATTATTGAAAGCAAGAAGAAGCTTTCTTCAGAATTCGAGATGAAAGATATCGGATTAATGCACTACCTCTTGGGTCTAGAAGTATGGCAAGAACCAAAAGGAATCTTTCTAGATCAAGGTAAGTATGCTGTGGAGATTCTAAAAATATTTGATATGTTGGAGTGTAAAGCCATGGCCACTCCCATGGACTCCAACTTGAAGTTATTAGTTAATGACTCATCGAAATTAGTAGACCTAACTCTATATAGACAAATCATTGGGTCATTGATGTATTTAACAAATACTAGGCCAGATATATGCTTTGCTGTAAATACCCTGAGTCAATATCTAGTAGAACCTAGAAAGGTTCACTTAATAGCTACAAAGCATGTAATGAGGTACCTAAAAGGTACATTAGATTTTGGTCTATATTATCTCGGAGGTCATGAACTTCGATTACATGGTTACTCAGATTCTGATTGGGCAGGAGGTGTCTCAGACAGAAAGAGTACTTCAGGTGGATGTTATGGTCTCGGATCTGCCATGATCTCATGGTTCAACAAGAAACAATCTAGTGTGGCTCTCAGTACTGCTGAAGCAGAATATATAGCTGCCTGCTTTGCCAGCTGTGAAGCAGTGTGGCTTCGAAAGCTATTATCTGGAGTGTTTTACTTAGAAATGGATCCCACTGTGATTATGTGTGATAATCAAAGTTGCATTAAGATGATAGAAAATCCTGTATTCCACGACAAGTCAAAACACATTGAGATCCGATACTTTTATATACGAGATATGGTGCAGAGAGGAGCTATCAAGCTCGAGTATGTGAGAACTGAGGATCAAATTGCTGATATCTTGACCAAACCTCTGTCTCGAGTGAAATTTGAATACTTCCGAGACAAGCTCGGTGTAGTTCAAATGGACCCTCCTCGAAAGGGGGAGTAGTATAATCACTGATGATGAGTTTGTCTCATCAACAACAAAGTCGTTGATGAGGATACCTGGATACTTAGAAATATTTAGATTTACGACTCATATTTTTTCTTTTGATGCTAGATGTATTAGTGAGAATACATGCTTTTGATGCTAGATGTATTAGTGAGAATACATGCCTTTGATGCTAGATGTATTAGTGAGAATACAAGCTTTTGATGATAGATGTATTAGTGAGAATACATGCCTTTGATGATAGATGTATTAGTGAGAATACATGCTTTTGATGATAGATGTATTAGTGAGAATACATGCTTTTGATGCTAGATGTATTAGTGAGAATACATGCCTTTGATGCTAGATGTATTAGTGAGAATACATGCTTTTGATGATAGATGTATTACTGAGAATACATGCTTTTGATGATAGATGTATTAGTGAGAATACATGCCTTTGATGATAGATGTATTACTGAGAATACATGCTTTTGATGATAGATGTATTAGTGAGAATACATGCCTTTGATGATAGATGTATTAGTGAGAATACATGCTTTTGATGCTAGATGTATTAGCGAGAATACATGCCTTTGATGCTAGATGTATTAGTGAGAATACATGCTTTTGTTGATAGATGTATTAGTGAGAATACATGCTTTTGATGCTAGATGTATTAGTGAGAATACATGCTTTTGATGATAGATGTATTGGTGAGAATACATTCTTTTGATGATAGATGTATTAGTGAGAATACATACTAGAATACATGTTTTGATGATAGATGTATTGGTGAGAATACATACTTTTGATGATACATGTATTAATTAATGTACTTGTATAGTTGACGATACTTGTACCTGTATCAGTGAGGATACATGTGAGGATTGCATCATCCTTGAACACACGTTCTAAAGAGAGCCGTAGACAGATGTCTCCGAGAAAGAAGGAGGATTGCATCATCCTTGAACATATGTTCTAAAGAGAGCCGTAGACATGATGTCTTCGAGAATGAATTCCTTGATGGACATGTGAGGATTGGATCATCCCTGGACTTCAGTCCTAAAGAGAGTCGTAGACATGATGTCTTCGAGAATGAAGTCCTGAATGAACAGGTAGGGGCTTGCATCTTCCTCGGACCTCGGTCCCAGAATTGAGCCGTAGACTGATGTCTCCGAAAATTGAAGATAGGACTGCATCGTCCCTGAACTAGGTTCAAAATGTACATTATGGGATTGCATCATCCCTAGACATGAGACTTGTATTAAAGGTACGTGTGAGGACTGCATCGTCCATGAACTAGGTTCAAAATGTACGTGATGGGATTGCATCATCCTTAGACATGAGACTTGTCTTAAAGGTACGTGTGAGGACTGCATCATCCATGAACTGGGTTCAAAATGTACGTGATGGGATTGCATCATCCCTAGACATGAGACTTGTCTTAAAGGTACGTGTGAGGACTGCATCGTCCATGAACTGGGTTCAAAATGTACGTGATGGGATTGCATCATCCCTAGACATGAGACTTGTTGTTGGAGCCTAGGCTGCAGCTATAGTAAAGGTGCAAATTTTGAGGAAAAAGCACAAGTGTCGAGAGGAAAGTGCTAATTTTGAATAAGCACCAATTTTTTGGCAGAAGCAAATAAGTGCGCAGTACAGTGCCAGATGGACGAGCTCAGCGCAGATCACGGACCAGAAATCGCGGAGCTCGCGCGCACACGTCAAAGAAGAATGAATGTGGCCAAGTAGAAAGCTCAGCTACCGCAATAAATGAAGCAACGGAGTAGAGGGCTTAGCTACCCTCATTAAGGCTAAGTACAAAAGTTATGGTTGTTCTAACCAAGGAAGAGCAACGAAACAAAGTATTGAAGGCAAAGGACATGGAGCAATAAACGATGAAGCGACGCCCATACCCTCCATCTGCGCCGCAAATCACGGAGCCTGCAGGAAGCGGCGACGTGACTGCAAGCGACGCCTACAGTACACCTAGCCATGTACGCGGTTAGGGTTTTTGGGGAATACTATTGGGAAAGGCCCACAGTTTTGTAAAGGTGCGACCCTCAGGGCCACCTATATATATGTATAATTGATAAGGGAGAAGGTTAGCTAGTTAGTGGGTTGGTTGTTGATTGTTTTCTACTGAGTTGTTAGAAGACAAGAGTTAGAACTGGATAGCTGTGAAGCTAATCCCTGAGTTGCAGACAGTCTGAGTCGACGTCTGAACTATTGTAATCTCTGTGGAGGAAGAGAGTAGATCTAAGAAAAGGGCTCCCAGCTGTGTGTGTGGAGTTTCCTGGAAAGATCTAAGGCTGCAGTTGTGTGCGCAGCATTATTGTATAATTTCCCTTTGAGTTAATATATGAAACACTTCCCATGGACGTGGTTTCCCGTGGAGGTGAATTCCATAAGTCTTGTTGTTATGTTGATGTTCGCGTGCATGCACGTCTGTGTTGTTATCTGTGCTTTCATGAACATTGCGTTATCTTTATGAATATGTTAAGTCTGTTCTCGAAGCTTCCTTAGACGTTATAATTGTTAAGTATCGAAGGAATCCGTAGAACGCCGTTGTTGCGGCGCTTGAGAAGTGTGCGGCTGCGTCGTGGCGCAGGGCCGGAAACGTTACAATATTGGACGTCGAGGGTAATCGCCTCGGGCGTCGAGGTGGAGATACCGCGCAGCTAGGCGGGTACAAGGTTCAGCGCTGTCACACTGAAAGATCTACGGAGGGGTAAGACCTTCCGCGCCAAGGACTCCCTGGAGAGGGGAGAATACTGCAGTCTTCGCGTCGCCAAGGTTAAGGAAGCATGATTCCTTATCCCCCCCATAGCCACTTCGGGTGAGACTTCGGGCTACTGCGCAACTCATTGCCAAGAGGGCTATTGCGCCAAGGGGTTTTGTTGCTGTGCATCATTAAAACCCGGGTCTGCCCAAAAAGTAGCCAACACTTGTCTTAAAGGTACATGTGAGGACTGCATCATCCATGAACTGGGTTCAAAATGTACGTGATGGGATTGCATCACCCCTAGACATGAGACTTGTCTTAAAGGTACGTGTGAGGACTGCATCGTCCATGAAATGGGTTCAAAATGTACGTGATGGGATTGCATCGTCCCTAGACATGATACTTGTCTTAAAGTGATAAGGACTGATCATCCTGGAACTTGATCTGGATTGCATCATCCATGGACCCGTGTCCTAAAGAGAGCAGGAATGATCATCCTGTAAAATGATCATGTGATCGTGTGATGACGATGTTGATGATCGTGTGATGACGATGCTGATGATCGTGTGATGACGATGCTGATGATCGTGAGATGATGATGTTGATGATCGAGTGATGACGATGCTGATGATCGTGTGATGACGATGCTGATGATCGTGTGATGACGATGCTGATGATCGTGAGATGACGATGCTGATGATCGTGTGATGATGATGCTGATGATCATGTGATGATGATGATGATGATCGTGTGATGACGATGCTGATGATCGTGAGATGACGATACTGATGATCGTGTGATGACGATGTTGATGATCGTATGATGACGATGCTGATGATCGTGTGATGATGATGCTGATGACGTAGATGTTCTAGTAATTGGTTGAGTTACTGATGATGATGAATTGAAGAAAGCTTCCGATGATTTATAGATGTATCATGTATGATGTAGTCGATGACTCCTTGCTCCTACAGACGTTGTTATAATATCATTCTCGTTAAGGGGGAGTGTTGAATATTGTAACTTCTAAGAATATTATATTTGTACATTATTATTCCGAAGATGTTTCATCCCTCCGAGGTAACCCTATTATGTATCCGGAGATGATTATTCCTCTGATGGTTTGTGGTAACTAGGGTTATTAGACCCACCATGTGGGGGTCGGCCCTGATCTTATATTTTATGGGTTATTAGACTTCTCCAGGAGAGGTCGGCCCCATTAGGGATTTTGTTCAGTCGGGAACTAGTATAAATAGAGGAGGTGAGCTCCTCATTAGATACACTTGTACAACTCAGAAAAGTAGCGCACTTGTCTGGGGGGTCTTCACAGGAGGAGGAGGAGAAGGAGGTCAAGTCTTGGAGCACATCTTGTATTTTGGTTGATCATCTTATTGAGCAAATATTTGCTGGGTTTTCTACCCCATGAGGGTTTCCCAGGGTAAATTATGTGTCTATCTTGTGATTATGTTTCTTTCAGTTATCTTGCTAGTCTATTTGGTTTAAACTTAACAGTTTCCCCCTCGAAGTGGCCTGTGATCAATATAAAAGTGATTCTGAGTTCTATTATTTCTGATATATTGTGTATTTGCATTAATTAATTATTGCAAGTTCATCACGAGGCTCTGATACCAAATGTTAAGATCCTAGTGGACGACCTTCACTAACACCTTGAGGTTTTGGTGTAATGGTTTGTATCATCTGGTATCAGAGCCTCCACCTAGGTTCAAGTCACAGAGCGGGTGGCAATGTCGGCATTGCAGTGTTCACCCGAGGCTCATACGGCTCAAAGGGGACACCACTGTACGGGTGCACATCTAGCCCAGAGTCTGGACTGCGGAGCGTGCTGGGATGTTAAGATCCTAGTGGACAACCTTCACTAACACCTCGAGGTTTTGGTGTAATGGTTCGTATCAGAGTTGGTGGCAAGGGGGTAGGAGAGAGATACAGAGAGGGGTATTATGGGGTTAGAGGTAGAGAGATGGGGGATTAGTAGGAGAGAGATAGAGAGAGGAGGGATGGGTTAGGTGTATTGTCCCCAAATTTGGCCATGGAGTATAATTTCCTAGGTCACCTAGACTTGTTCATGTTTATTCACCTACATGGCGATTTGGGTTGATTATTGGTTAATCCTAAGGGCCAAAGTTAGGAATAATTCCACATTAAAATATGTTGGACTAGGAAAATGCATTAATAAGATGAGGAACCTTGGTTGGATCATGAAATAAGTCAAACTCTTCTTGTGGTTCGAAATTATTGATGAAAATAATCATAAGGTTGGAAAGGATTACAAGTGGGAAATCCAAGTAGAAAGTACAAACTCCTAACCAATGTGAAAGGGTAATTGATGTTGTAGGTGCAATTATGAGTCAAGTGGTAAAGGTGGTCCATATGAAGTAATATCTTCCATAATGTGAAAGTTTTCACATCTAATTTGAATTTGCTTCTAAGAACATATAATATTGGGTCAAAAAAAATTAGAGAAATAAGCTAAGGACCCATTCTCTCATACATAATTATTTATCAAAATTTTATTTATGATTTTATGAGAGAAAATTGACTATTTGGTGGTGCCTAGGAAGATTGGAAGGAAAATATAAAATGGACCCAAAGGAATCTAGACAAAGCAATGAATAGCAGGAAAGAAGATGAAAAGCAAGAAAGCAAATGAAAAGCAGGAAAACAATGAAAATCATGAAAGCAACAAAAAATCAAAGAAATAAATAGTTTCCATATTTTTTGTAAAAGCAGGAAAAGCAGCCTAAAGCAGAAAAGTCAAGAAAGAACCAAGGAATATAGGAAATATTTTCCCATGTTCAAATTAGAAAGGGAGGTTAAATTCTTTTCTCTCATGAAAATAATATTAATTATTATTTTATTAATATTTTCATGAGAAAATTGTATATGGAGGAAAAATCTAGTTGATGTTCATAAAAAGAGGATGAGTTCACCCATTCACATCTTTGGCCATTTTGTCAATTATCTTGAAGAGCTCCGAGATTTTCTTTGTTTGGGTGATGTGCCCCTTGCAAGCAGTAGGGAGATGTACCCCTTTGTAACATCAAGGAAGGAGATATTCGGTCTTCTTCACAGAGTTTCAAGCTGCATTACTACTCTATTTCCATTCTACTTCATGTCCATTTGATATGTTGGTATTCCTTTTGTTAACACCAAAAATTTGACGACCTATCTCATCCTCCTAGTCACATAACCCATTATCCCTTTTTCCTACATATTTGGCCTCCATAAACCCAAAATCCCTAAGTTGGTAAGCAAGTTGGAAAAAAATCATTATTTCCCTCAAAAAATTTATTAAATTCCTTCAAACAAGGTCAAAATCCCCAAGAAATAAAAATAAAAGAAAAATAAAAAGGGAAAATATTCAAAATAAAAGAAAAAGGAGGGAAACCATCAAATACCACGGGACAATACTAGTAGCTACCCAATATCATGGGACAATATTCCACCATCCAAAATTACTAATAAAAGGTGGTGGAGGGACCCCATTTCATATGATTCATTCTTCCCTATCGACACTTTTTTGAAATTCCTACTGAAACCCTATCCTCCCTTTGAGCTTGTGTTTCCCCCATTTTAGTTGAGCTTTGGATACCCTTGAGCATTCATAGGAGAGAAAAATACATTGGAGACTCGGAGCACCACCATTTATACGGATGTGAACCATTTTGAGGTAACACTATATTGTAAATCCATTTTTACATTAATGAAAAACATTCTTTGGTTCACATGGCCTATCTTAGATTCTGATGTGCTTAATGTTTTAGTTTAAATCTTACTTTTACTGCAACAACTTTCAACATTTTTACCTTTTTACCATTTATATTTGCATGCACACACTCCCATTCATGAACTATTACTAAGAGTTCCACAACTCTTAGTAAGTACATTTTTGTACTAGCTAGTGTGAATAAACTAGCTACAGTTTTGGCGACTCCAATCGGGTCGATTGCCATCGATCTGTGGTTTGGTAAGAGTAGTAGCTATTTTTTATTTTTTGCATTTGTGATTTTCTTCTTGCATTGTATTTTCTTTCAGTTTTTACAACCATCTCCCTCTTTAGGGTAGTTTTGGCCTAGTATTACACAACGTATTTGCAAGTTTGGCCCTTGCCATTGAAGTACTTTTTTATTTTTCCATTTTTATGGCACGAGATGTGACTTTCGACGTCGTTTCCGCACTTCGAAGTGAGATCTACTCTTTTCATCTCGAGCACGACTTTCGTCCCGAAAAGTGCACTCAAAGTGCAATTGTTTTCCCGAGAAGCACGTTATAAGCATGCTTTTCCCGCCCTTTAGTGTGCTTAACTAGCCCATAAGCGCGCACCAAGCGCACCTGTACGTCCCAAAAGAACACTCCAAGTGCGTCTGTATGTCCCAGAAGCATGCTCCAAGTGCACTTATCTCTCCCAGAAGCGCGCTTTGCCTTCTGTGGTGATTTTTCCTGCCCCGACGCGAGTTTTCTATAGTCTGTAGTGCCCAGAGCATGACTATTCCCTTGACATATGCACCCTGTACCTATTTTTTGCTTCCACACTCACGTTAGATACATTTACATCTTGAATTTTGCTTCTGCTCATCGCGGCTAGTACTTTTCTGCTTTTTGCTTGTTGTAGCATTTGAGGCATTTAAGTTTGCATGCACCCATATTTACTTACTGTTGGAATATTCTCACCATCATCATTTGTATTTGCATGCATTACATGCATTCTGCATGCATGTATGCATACTACATGCATCCAGTCATTAATATGGTAGTCTCCCAACGCCTAGTCCCCATGAGCCTGTTTTTAGACATCAGTAGCCCTCCTACGTACCTAGTGCACATTGTTTTCATCATCTGGATACTAATGCGCCCTAGTACTACACACTTCTTAGATCACATCAGTCAGTTCATGCATTTGATCAGTCAGTTCTTACATTGATTTCTCAAATAATTGACTGTAGCTTCCAATTGTCTATATCTGAGCGCCACTTGACTACTGACAGTCTATCATGCGCCCTTGGAGTCTCCTTCCCTTGATTAGTGCTCACATGGATCGATTAGACTCAATTAGAATCACATTTGACTGACCTTTGACTATCAGTGGCCACTACTACATATTGGGTGATGTTTCCAATGGAGTCCAAACCATTCCATGAGGAGAATTTGAATCACCTTCACTGATATTGAATTCATTCTATTGTACTCTCATATTTTTTCAAGCTTACAGCTAAAGAATGTAATTACAACATTTTCCCACATTCTTTGAGTTTCATGTGTGGATATTGATCATATTCGTTTTCTTCTTCTCTGCAATTCTTTGAGTGAAATTGTGAGGTTTGTTCTAGCTAAAGTGATATTCACCTGAATAATTTCACATGGTATTAGAGTTGGTTACAACTATTCGACTTGTAGTAGTTGCAACAGTTTATTGAACAACCATTTTTCAGTAGAGCACTAGAAGCATCTGGATTTACACATCAAATCCTATTTCCATTGCATTGAATTCACTGGAGAAATCCACTGAGGTCTATCCAGGTGTGAAGGATCCGTTCAAAAGTGCTCATTGTCCTAAAGAAGTGTTCTTTAGATTTTGCAAGAAATCTCCAGCCAAATTTCATTGTTTTATTGCAGGTTATTCGAAGTGTTTTTGTAGTTGCAGCAGTTTCGATTTTTTCTGCACTTGTAGCAGTTTCCTGCAGTTACAACAATTTCGAAGTTTTCTGCAGTTACAACAGTCCTCTGCAGTAGCAACAATAGATTAAGAATGCAACAACAAATTCCATGTATTTGGAAGGAGTTCCTTCTCTCTCTCCATTCAATTATGATGAGTGGAAACCAAAGATGATAGCACATCTGAAGATACATGGTCTTTCTGATGTGTGTACTGGTGTTAAGAGAGATTTTGATTCCTATGAAGAGGAAGAAGCTTCGCTAGATGCTTGTGACGGAGCCTATGGATCAATATGTATTACTATGTATTCCAATATGCACTACCTCATTGATAATGCTGAACATCCAAGTGATATCTAGACCATATTGGATAGATTATTTGGACAACAGAATGAAGAGGAAGATGCTAGCCATTTGGAGAACAATCCCAATGATTCTTCCTCCAGTTCTCTCTCTAATTATGTTTTGGCCTCAATCACCTCTCATGATGAAGTTGTTCAAGATGAAGTAGAAGCTGCAGATTCAACTAAAGAAGAAGAAGAAGAAGAAGACATTCATTTCTCTGTTTCTCTAGAAGTTGAAGACAGTTTCGAAATGTCTACTTCCCATGTAAAAGAAGCATATGAAAGGAACAAAATTGATGGATTTGATCCATCTTCTAATTCGAATTCCGAGCAAGATATGTAAGCTACTACTCTAGAAGTTGAAGAGACTTTCAAAATATCTACTTCCCATGAGCCTATTGATGTGCAAGATGACGATCTACTGAGTATTTTGGAAGTAAAATCAGAATTTGGAGGTGATGCATTCACCCTCCTTGATCAAATGCTTCCTATGAACTTCTATTTGGTCATTGGCACATGTTTTCAGAGTTTCACCGAAGATGAAAGACACTACCATTCACTTGGGTTCAAGTCTCATGCACATCCTTGTGATTTTGGTTTTGATCTCACTACTGCTGGTTCAAAGGAGATCATAAGAAACCATATTTCAATTCTTGGAGCTGATTTGAAGTCCAATCCACCACCATTATGTCATGTTTCATTTGGTTTTGATCTCATCCTTTTTGGTTCAAAGGATATCACAAGAAACTATCTATCATTCTTGGAGCTGATTTTGAATTCCAAGATACCACCATAATGTCATAGTTCATTTGATTATGATCTCACCTATGTAGGTTCAAAGGAGATATCAGAGAACTATCTACACATTCCTGGAGTTGATCCTACCTCAGTTGGTTCGAATTACATGTTCCATAATGATCTTCATATTTTTGGATTTGATCACACCATGTTTGGTCAAAAGAGAAAGTTCAGGAAGCCTCCGGATTTGCTTGCATCCACTGAAGGAGAAATATAGCACTCTCTTTTGGAGCATGATCCACTTCTTCCCAAGAGGAAGATACCTCCATAAATTGTATCAAGAATCACACCACTGCTTGTTGAGCAAGAGAGCGAAGATTCATATCAAGATATTTCAGATTATGACCTTGAAAGTGATGAAGAGAAAATGCTAGATCCAGATCCATAAGAACTTGAAGATCTAGCACATGATAGTGAAGATGAGCGAATGTTAGATCCAGATCCACAAGAACTTGAAGATCTAGCACATGAAGATTCAACTCCTTTTCCTAGATGGGTTGCCACAACTATTAGATCTACCAGTGATCTTGTTGGAGATCCACTGGATCCAAGGAGAACCAAATATAATTTTCAGAATGGAAGGTTTCATCCTTATCACATTGATCCATTTCTTGCCGATATATCCCTTCTCGGTGAAGAAGTTCAATTACCTTTTTGGGTGAGTGATGCACATGCTTGATTATCTTTTTACAGTTTATCTAGAGGGGGGATTTCTTCCCACTTGGTTTTCCATCTTTCCTCACATTTTTATTTAGATTGTTGTACGGGGTGACCTTTGGTATCAGTTACCAAGGCCCTATTTTTTCAATTCTACTTCCTCATAGTACAGCTTGCAGTGGGGTGTTGGAATATTATGACCATCATCATTTGTATTTTCATGCATTCTGCATGCATGCATGCATCCAGTCATCAGTATGGTAGTATCCTAGCACCTAGACCCCATTTTTTAGCCCCCGGGAGCCTGTTTTTAGCCATCTGTATCCCTCCTACCTACCTAGTGCGCATTGTTTTCATCATCTAAATACTAATGCGCCCTACTACACACTTCTTGGATCACATCAGTCAGTTCTTGCATTGATTGCTTAGTTAAGTGATTGCAGCTTCTAGTTGTATATATCAGAGTGCCACTTGTCTACTGATAGTATGTCATGCGCCCGTGGAGTCTCCTTCCCTTGATTAGTGCTCACATGCATCTATTAGACTCACATTTGACTGACCTTTGACTATCATTGGCCACTACTACTGATTGGGTGATGTTTCCAATGCAGTCCAAGCCATTCCATGAGGAGAATTCGAATCACCTTCACTGATATCGATTCATTCTATTTTACTCTCATCTTTTTTCTATCTTACAAATGATGAATGTAATTACATCAGTTTTCCACATTCTTTGAGTTTCATGTGTGAATACTGATCATATTCTTTCTCTTCTTCTTTGCAATTCTTTGAGTGAAATTGTGAGGTTTTTCTAGCTAAAGTGATCTTCACCTATATAATTTCACACTTGGTGCATTGTTATCTACTGCATTTACATTTTAGCAAGTCTATTAGTTGCATTATTTGCATCGATTTTCCAGTAGTTAGTCCTTTCATTTGAAAAGAAAAAGAGCAACGTTTATTCAAGTTTTAGTTCTTTATTTCAGCATTTACTTTCGGCATATATCTAGGTTGTTTACACCACTTGTGCACCCACTAACTCCCTAAGTTCCAAGAGAGACTAAAACTAGTTTAATTGAACACACATTTAACCCCACTTGGGAACCCAAAAACAATTTGGTAGTTACGTAGGACATGGGCTTAGGCATCCAAACAACACTCTCTCTGTCATACACATTTGATACATAGTTGTTGTATTTTAGGCAGCCAAATCCCTTATTACATATTGGTATGGTTGACACCGATTTGTCAGAGGGCCTCTCCTGTAGGAGGGAAAGTGGAAAGACTGGTTCCGGAAGTCTGAGTGGAACAATGCTCTACACTTTGTTCTGAAGGACACCAACTCGTTGTTCTTGTCATGCATGGTGGCCCCCATACCAAGTGTGTGACGACTAAAGAAATGAAGCCGCATGACACCTTTCTAGATGTGCCATGAATGGGGTATCCTAGTAGCCATTCTTTTAGGGATCTTTCACTTAGGATCCCTCTCGGTAGGGGGATATCCCTTAGCCATTTGGTTCTCCATTTCGTATTTCATAACTGCGGATTTCGTCACCCTACAAGGATACGATTTGCATGAGCTTCCATATATTTTAGTTAAGCATTTGCATGTTCCTATACCACATACATTAGTGAGCCTTTTTCTTTTCAGGAGCATTTCCTGTTGGTATTTTGACCATTTTATTGTCACTCCCTTGTTGTAGCATGCTATTGCAGCAGGTGCTTTTTATCTTGTTGTTGGCTCAAATGTCATTTTTTATTGAGAGCTTTCCTTTTGCATGCACGGTTTCATTAGGATTTTTGAGCATGTTTTTAGACCACATCCCCTTAGCACTTATACATTCATCACCATTGAATCCCGGAGACACTCACATCCTCTAAAAGGGAAGTCCCCATAGTACGGTGCATTGGACCCCCCTCATCACGCTCCTCTGATACACACAACTTCGTCATCGGATATTCTCCCGACACCCCTTATTTCACTTCCAACTCTGAGTCCGAGTCACCCATACAAAAAAAGTTGCAACTATAAAAACTAATCTACACAATATTAAATATATTGTTCATACAGGAACATAGGAAGAAGAACTATAGAAAGGAAATGAAACATGAAGACAGACATCCCCATCTAGCCCCATGGATGGAACCAATCCCAAGATGTTTTATGGAGGGATTGTCAGTGGTGGAACAACCGCTGGACCCGTTTCTACCTTATCTTCCATTCCCACCATAGCTCCCACAGGACCCTCCATCCCTACTGCTACAGGACCTACCCCCAACACTATAGTGCACCCAATTATTGCTTCCATATCCACCAGTATCGGATCTATTCTGACCATAGTCCCTTTAGTTACTAGTAGTACCCTTGGGGTCACTGACCCTTACTTCTAGATCCCTCTACCACTCATGGGTGGTTCCTTTATTTCCGTTATGACAACTAACATGCACCACCATTTGGCGGAGGTGGTCCCACGATTGTCTCCATGGCTATCATGTAGGTCAGCTCGACCATGCCACATCCTCTTGCTAGTTTTCCATTCATGGCTAGTCTCAACCTCCCTGATCTAGCACAATTAACTAACGACTTGATCCGATATGACCCTACATGGCCTCCCATGCCTACAAAACTCCTTTAAGATATCCCCAAGTTTGAGGAGAATGGTGGTGAGGACCCACAGAACCATATCATGTCCTTCCAATGATGGTGTTCCTCACTCTCCATAGTGGATGACTTGATCCTTCTATGCCTCTTACAATAGACACTTACTAGCACTGCAGCTAAGTGGTATATTGATCATCCCCATGGGACACATTCTACTTTTGATTGACTCACTTCGAATTTCCTGTAGTTCTTCTAGCTACCAGTCGGTTACGACACTAGTGTTGAGATTCCCCTGTCTTACAGATGGAGTACGACCACCCACATCACCGATTACATCCATGAGTGGCGTCATTGCCATAGTTTGTGCAAGATTAAATTAGATGACCGTATATTTTTAGATTGTGTTTTAAAGTAACTCATACCATCCATCGCCAAGGATGTGGCATCCAAACAGCCCCAAACCGAAGAAGAAGCCATACAAAAATCCCAACAGTTCGACCTTATTTATGCATAATTAGGATACCTCTACACCATCCTACCTGATGCCCCTCGCAGTGACTCCTCACGGAAGGATGCACTGGGAGGATATCAGGCTACCAATGGAATCATTGGCCATGTTACATCCACCAGCCAACCATATGTACATATGCCTCCAGCACCAACCCCTGTCTATAACCCCACCCCTAGTGTTGCGCCACCTTCCATGATATGTGGCCCCGATCTTTCATGCACCATAACTCATTCTGGAGAAAATCCTTTGTATGTTCCACTAACCCAAACCCCCCATACACATGGACCCCACTATGCAGCACATTGTTATGGTCATTACCTGCAAGCATATGCCCCCCCGATGCATCACCCACTTACTATCATCCACCGACCACACCCACTCCTGTTCATTCACAAAATCCTCCGCACTTACTACCCACATCCGTGTTGATGTATATGTAACTTCAGAATGTATTTCACATATATGTATATTGTATTCCTATAGAGATGGTATTATTCCTCTATAAGGAAGTGTCGTCATTTATATTGTAAGTGTCGTAACTTATACTTGATGGGTTATTAGACCACCTTGTTTGGGGTCGGCCCTGTATAAGTCATGTGGGTCAAAGGGTTATTAGACCAACCTATTGGGGGTCGGCCATGTGGGTCAAAGGGTCATTAGACCACCCTATTGGGGGTCGTCCTAGTCAGCATTATGTTATGTGGTTAAGTTCGAGCCTACATGAGTTAGGTAAAAAGGCAAGTCAAGTCAAGTATAAATAGAGTGCGGGAGGCACTCTATTTACACACTCACTTCTCACACATGCACTCAAGGAGGAGTGGCGCACCTATGGAGGAGGAGGTTCTGCTGCTAGGTTGTGTCTATCTCTTATGGTTGGTTGTATCATTGCTCTATCTATCTCTGAGGAAGTTATTGGGAATTTTCACCTTTATGGTTTTCCCCAAGTAAATCTTTGTGTCTCTTGTGTGCTTGCATTATTGTCTCCATGATTGATATGTTGTAGATATGCTGTACATGTTGTTCTCTCGGTTAAGATCCTAGATCAGATTGAAGTAAATTCTGAAAATTTAACATGGTATCAGAGCTAGCCTGAAAGAAGGCATGATATGGCATGTATGACACTTGTTGCACTTACGATCCTAGGGCTTGATATAGCAAAAACCAATCATCGTAGCACTTTCTCTATAAATCCGTTTTGGAAAATTTTTCGGATCTGAAATTGTTACAGGACGAATATTAAATCTCCAGGTACCTTGTGTCCAAAGGCCAACCTCTAATTCGCTGTACTTTGTGATTTATGATCTGTGCAATATAGGGTTTCTGCCTCTTCCAGATCTGAATTAAAATCAGGTGACCTTGGGAAAAAGGTCATAACTTGGGATAGGAAGCTCCAAATGAAATTTCGTAAAAAGTGACAGGTATTAAACAGACTGTACTATCTCTGAAAACGTGTTCAGAGGCCGAAGGTGAACCAGTGACATGTGGCACGCCGTACAAGTTCGCTCTCCTGTATTATCCCATAAACAGGTCACGTTGTGACACTTGGCATAACTCTCTCTCAGAGAATCCAATTGAGTTCATACCTATCAGGATGGAAATATAACAGGCCGATATATCTCAGGAAATATTTTCAGAGGCTGACGTTGAAACAGTGACACATGGCACGCCGTACAAGTTCGCTCTCCTGTATTATCCCAAAACAGGTCACGTTGCGACATTTGGCATAACTCTCTCTCCGAAAATCCAATTGACGTCAGACCTATCAGGATGGAAAGCCAACAGGTCAGGCTATCTCAGGAAACTTTTTCAGATCCTGTGGATCAAAAATTTTGGAGTTACACCAGAAACAATCAGGTACATATTTCTGTCAAAACAGAATTATTTTTTGGTACCTTCATTCATGGCTTCCGAAATTTAGGGGCTTTGGAGAAAGTTGGAATTTTTGTAATCAGAGACCACAGCTGAATGCTACTCATCAAAATAAAAATTTAGAGACCAAGATCATAATTTTTGGTTGGGCAGAAGGCCGGGCTTGATCATACCCTAGTTCGGGACTTTGATCAGGAAAGTGGAAAATTAGGGCTTCTGTAAAAATGGGAATTTTTGAAATCTGTGACCACGGCTGGAAGCTCCTCAGAAAAATAGAAGCTTTAGATATTTGGATCAAACTTTTTTATTGGTTAGAAGAGTGGGATTCATCAAACCCCAGTTCAGGGTCACGTCTAGTGAATCCGAAAGTTTCAAAGGCAAAATTGAGGAGTGAAACTTTGCAGTTTTCAAATTCTAAATATACCATTTTGATCAACTCATCAAGGCGCATATTTCTATCCTTTCAGAAGTTTAAAATTCAAAGTTTGAATTTTTGGGGTTTCTTTGACAAACCCATATCCAGCTCCAGGTCTAGTTCTTGCAAATCAAGTGGATTGGGTTAATCCTAGAAGAAGATGGATTGGTCACCTGCATAAGTGAAGAAGTTCCTGTCTCAGAGGGAGATGAGGATAAGGCCTTACATAAGAAGATTACAAGCGATCTCGACAGGTATGACTCATCGAGGTATGTTTCGATATTTGTCCATGATTAAGTTTATGGTATGTTTGTCTTCATGTTATTACGGTTAGTACAATTTTGATTTTAGATTTGTCGTATAACCTTAACAAAATTATGAATGCATGATAGAAGATATTCACTGGTTAGGGTGTTGACACTTATGATTGTACTAATGCATTATGGTGTTGTATGAGGTTTATGTTGTCTACTAACATGAAAGGTACACCAAGAAAGACAAATCATGTTCTGGTCCAAGAACATATGATCATGATAACATGAGGACAAAGATTCATCCATTGTCATGGATCTCATACAAGATCCATTTACGAGGTATGTATAACTTGTTTATGCAATGGTTAACTTATGAGACATGCAGGTTACTAGCACAAGTCACTGAAGAGAAACAAAAGACATTATACGGGTATGTTAGACATAAATAGCTAGCATGCTAATCCAGGTATGTTTTTCCTGTATCAAGCTAGAATCCTACCTTGTGTTAGGATCTTATACTGTTGTTGATAATGATTATTCCTGAAGAGTCATAGGTTTGAATAATCATGGTTTTATGCATATTATATCTCTTATCTTGATTGATGATTGAACTAACCTGAAGAGTCATAGGTTTGAGTAATTACAGGTTTAGACATGTTATGTTTCTTATGATTTGACTAACCATAAGAATCCTACATAAACCTTGAATGCTAATGCTTATTATTTCTGTTTGAAATGATCATGACTATACATGCTTGAGATTATTGTGTTTTAATAGTATACTAATGAATGTATGATTTTATATGAGATCACAAGGATAACACATTCATGACACTAATAAGCATGCATAGGGACCAAGGATGAATATGAGTTCAAGAACAGGTAATCCAGAAAGAAAAGATCAAGAGGGAGTACACTCTAGTGGTTTATGCAAGGATGCATATATTCAGAGGGAGTTGTCCATCTCTCTACATTCCACAACAGAAAGGTGTAGAAGAAGCTACTTCAGATTAGGACTCCAGCAGCTCCTGCAAGGAAGCGAAGACTCAGAGGGAGTCCACCCAATGAACAAACAAAGATAAGTATTTTAATTATCATTTCTTACATATTTGTTTGTTTAAATAAAATTGTTCAATGATGTATATGCTCATGGTCTTAGACTTAGGATATGTATTGTGCATATTAGAATAATTACATTAATGAACAGTATACTACTAATATGCATGGGTAAGTAGCCTATGGCACTGTACAACATTCCATTGCTACTTATCTAGAATGAAACCTCTTTGCTGACATGTTGGGAGTTGTGCACACTCTTAACAATGTTCTGGTAGAGATTGGAAGGCATCTAGAAAGTTACGGGATATGGATAAATGTTGTATTGAAGCATTGGCTAAGATAATTGCATAACTGTATGAAATATTTATTTATGTGTAAGAATTTGTTCTGAAAACTATGAGATGTTTTCTAATCATGCAATTTAACTTGTTGTGTAGGAAAGATCGTATGCCATCTCCTACAAAAGAAGAACTACAACATTTGTTCAGCAACAAATTGATTTATTGAAGATATTGAAGTTCCCAGGATCTGGGATGAAGAAATGGAATGCCATGATCCGTCGATCATGAAGAATGATGTTTGGGATGTAGTCCCAAGACGTGAAGGGAAGTTTGTTATGACTTCCAAATGGAACTATCAGATCAAGCATGTTGCAGATGGCAGCATTGAGAAATATAAAAGTGATGAAATAGAAGATGTACCAGATGGATCTCAAGACAACATGGTGTAGTCATATATGTGTGCAGAACTTGGTATGGTAGGATAGACAGCTTTCTATCCAGTTTGGGCGTTACCAAGAGTAAAGTAGATTCCAACCTTTTCTACAAGGTTGAAGAAGGCAATCCAGTGATACTACTTTTGTATGCAGATAACCTGTTTGTTACAGGTAAAGATAGATTGATTGCTGACACGCAGCGGAAGCTTTCTGCCAAGTTCAAGATGAAGAACTTGGGGATGATGCACTATTTGTTTTTGGCATGGAGGTGTGGCAGAGTGCATATGGAATCTTCCTTGGACAAGGGAAGTATGTAGTAGAGATCCTGAAGAGGTTCAGGATGATGGACTGCAAGGATATGGCCACACCTATGGCATCAAATCTGAAGCTTCTATGTGATGCTCCATCTGAGCCAGTTGATGTCTCTTTGTATCGTCAGATGATTGGGTCCTTGATGTACCTGACGAACACGAGACCAGACATTTGCTTTGCTGTGAACACATTGAGCCAGTTCCTGACGGATCCGAGGAGTGTTCACCTGCTTGCTGTAAAGCATGTTCTGAGGTACCTGAAGGGTACAGTGGATTATGGGCTCAGGTATGAGGAGAATCAAAAGTTTAACCTGCAGGGTTATGTTGATTCAGATTGGGCTGGCAGTGCTGCAGATAGTAAGAGCACATCTGGGTGTTGCTTCAGTATGGGATCAGGTGTGATCTCTTGGTTTAGCAGGAAGAAGTCCTGTGTAGCACTGAGTACAGCTGGGGCAGAGTATGTTGCAGCCTGTTTAGCTAGTTGTGAGACAGTATGGCTACGGAAGCTACTGTCTGGGTTATTTGATCTCCCATTGGAGGCTACTGGTATCTTCTGTGATAACCAGAGTTGTGTGAAGTTGTCCGAGAACCCAGTGTTTCATGACAGGTCGAAACACATAGAGATCAAATATCACTATATCAGGGATATGGTGCAGAGAGGAGCTGTGAAGCTCCTATATGTTGTGACAGACGAGCAGATTGCAGATGTGCTGACGAAGCCGCTAGCCAGAGTGAAGTTCGAGTACTTCAGAGAGAGGCTTGGCGTTCTTCAGATCGAGGACACTTCGAGGAAGAAGTGATGGACACATTTGCTGAAGCCATTCCAAGCATGTTGGAAGGAGGGTCCTTCACATGGCTGTGGATGTAAGCGCTGGATAATGGGCATCAGGATGATGTTCTGGTTTCTGCTTGGATATGATCAGTTGGATCATTTATGTATGTACGCATCATGTTGGATGCTGGATATGATCAGTTGGATCATTTATGTATGTACGCATCATGTTGGATGCTGGATATGGTCAGTTGGATCATTTATGTATGTATGCATCATGTTGGATGCTGGATATGATCAGTTGGATCATTTATGTATGTATGCATCATGTTGGATGCTGGATATGATCAGTTGGATCATGTGTATGTATTTTGTATATGCATCATGTTGGATGCTTGGACCATGTATCTGTATATGTATCAGGTGGATACATTGTATGATCAGGTGGATCATGTATGGTGATATGTATCATATATCAGGTGGATACATTATATGATCAGGAGGATCATGTATGATGATAGGTATCAGGTAGATACTTGGTATGCATCAGGTGGATGCATTGATGATCAGGTGGATCATGCAGCAGGATGTTGCAGTGATGATCAGGATGATCATGGATGATGAGCTTCAGGATGTTGCTCCAGATGACATGCAGCAGGACGTTGCAGTGATGATGATCAGGACGATCATGAGTACATCAGGACGATGTATGGTGAGTATCAGGTTGATACTCTATGGTCGTGGATTAGGTTGTGCAGATGAGCATGTCTGGGAGATCCTATAGGTCGGAGTTGTGTACCCGTAACAGCCTGGGATGCTCTTTCGAGACATTGCTCTGGGAGGACATGTAATTTGTGCCCTGGGAGATTTCAGGTCGGAGTTGTGTACCCGTAACATCCTGAGATGCTCTTGCGAGGTTTTGTCCTATGGCATGTAATTTGGGCCCTGGGAGATTTCAGGTCGTAGTTGTGTACCCGTAACATCCTGAGATGCTCTTTCGAGGTTTTGCCATGACCACATGTAATTTGTGCCCTGGGAGATTTCAGGTCGGAGTTATGTACCTGTCACATCCTGAGATGCTCTTGCTAGGTTTTGTGGTGGACCACATGTAATTTGTGCCCTGGGAGATTTCAGGTCGGAGTTGTGTACCCGTAACATCCTGAGATGCTCTTTCGAGGTTTTATGGTGGGGTCACATGTAATAGCGCCCTGGGAGATCCTACAGGTCGGAGTTGTGTACCCGTAACATCCTGGGATGCTCTTTCGAGGTTTTGTGACGCACGTAATAAGTCCTGAGGATTCCACAGTATGGCCAATGATGATGAAGACCTGCAGGTGGTGGGCCTACATCCAGTATGAAAAAGGACTGGCTCTGTAGAACTTCCTATGACGAGTAGATTCAGAGATTGATTGAGATAGCAGCAGCAGTGACGATGATGATGACTCGATGACGATTATCCAGTGACGATGATCCAGAGAAGATGACTTGTGCTAGAAGAACTGTGCTGAGAAATACCTTCCTAGTTAAGAGGGAGTGTTGATGTATATGTAACTTCAGAATGTATTTCACATATATGTATATTGTATTCCTATAGAGATGGTATTATTCCTCGATAAGGAAGTGTCGTCATTTATATTGTAAGTGTCGTAACTTATACTTGATGGGTTATTAGACCACCTTGTTTGGGGTCGGCCCTGTATAAGTCATGTGGGTCAAAGGGTTATTAGACCAACCTATTGGGGGTCGGCCATGTGGGTCAAAGGGTTATTAGACCACCCTATTGGGGGTCGGCCCAGTCAGCATTATGTTATGTGGTTAAGTTCGAGCCTACATGAGTTAGGTAAAAAGGCAAGTCAAGTCAAGTATAAATAGAGTGCGGGAGGCACTCTATTTACACACTCACTTCTCACACATGCACTCAAGGAAAAGTGGCGCACTTATGGAGGAGGAGGTTCTGCTGCTAGGTTGTGTCTATCTCTTATGGTTGGTTGTATCATTGCTCTATCTATCTCTGAGGAAGTTATTGGGGTTTTTCACCTTTATGGTTTTCCCCAAGTAAATCTTTGTGTCTCTTGTGTGCTTGCATTATTGTCTCCATGATTGATATGTTGTAGATATGCTGTACATGTTGTTCTCTCGGTTAAGATCCTAGATCAGATTGAAGTAAATTCTGAAAATTTAACAATCCGGTAGACCCTGCACCTGCCCGACCCAAAATTCCTCCCATTCCACAAGGGAATTTTATGGCTATCAAATTCAGCCACAGAACCAAACTTCCCAACAGAACCGGCAAGGACAACATAATAGGATACAAGGTCGCAACCATGGCAACAATCAACAATCTTATGGAGGAGGCCCACCTCCAAATCCACCCAATAATAACGGTGCCGTGTCGGCCAACCAAAATCCTGATCGACATCCCAGACAAGGTAAGAACCCCAACTTACGTACTAACCACTGATGTTCTATTTGTGTGGTTTACGACCATTACATGCACAACTGTCCCCATTTGGTGAGAGCCCAAAAACTATGGAGTGAGGATGCCCAACGTCAAGTACATGATGCACCTCCGGCACCACCAAACCCACCGCAACCTACCACACAACTGATGGTGTTGCATAACCTCTTACCCACATAAGGGGTCATCGCCACCCAATCTGTGGAACCTCCTCAAGGGTCTTCCGCACCACAACAACTAGTTACTTACATCACTCCTCCTAGTCAACCTCCTGAGTGAGGAATTCACCATCTTTTAATTATGTCCTCTTCCGATATAAACCTTCATACATTCCGTAATCAGTATGGTTTGACCACTGAGACTATCCTTGCGGACAAGGCTGCTGCATATACCCATGTAGATCATTCTTTAGGAATAAATCCATCACCGCTTGAAGGGGCCCCCAAATTCTCTCTTCTCCGCATCACCAACAACCCCAATAATCATGTTGCCCCCAATTATAATATCGTGGATGACTTAGCTCAGTCCCTTGCTGCTATGTCATCCTTAGAAATTTTGAAGAACTTTCCAACACAATGCAAAGAATTGTTTTCTACTTTAGGCGCGATCGACCCTTCTGAATCACGATTGATGTCATTCGACATAGACCAGTCTGAACCCCGTATTCCTTCATCCCTCACGTTTCATATCTCAGTATCGATTCAAAACCTAGTTAGATATCGATGCATAGTCGAAGAGGGAGCCTCTACATGTGTCATTTCCACATTAATGTGGTAGAATCTCAGATCCCCTCCTTTGCAACCATCTATGACTACCCTTCGAGCTTATGATGACTGCGTAGCTTATCCAAAAGGCCTTCTTGATAATGTTCCCATCTAACTAGTCGAAAAAATTGTCCTGATTGACATTGAAATCGTTAATGCCCAACTCGACTACAACGTTATTTTAGGATGAAGCTACATGTATGCCATGAAAGTTGTTTCCTCATCTGTGTTCGGGATTATGATGTTCCCCCATGAGGAACGGGTCATCAAAATAAACCAGCTCACTTACTATGACCCTAATGCACCTGCCATGCCAGTGAACATTCTCCCCATGGCCGAAAAACTCTACTTGGTGCGTCTGCTCCTTTCATTTCCACCGTAGGGACAGGTCTTTATTTTGAGGCTCCAATGACCTCCATGTTTACCGCATTAGCCTCTCCCCAGTTAGTTGTTGAATTATCGGGCTTGTGCATAGTTTCATCCAGTTAATTGGTCTGTGAAGCACATCCTATTGTCCAACTGACACCTCAACTAAAACCTCAGCATCCATCTCCACCTCAACCACCGTCAATACCCAGCAACATGGGAGCCACCCCGATCCACACTATCCCTTTCTTGTTTCCACCATAAGGAGTTGTAAGCATGCCCATCATGGAAATGATGAATCTCTCGGGATTGACGTTGAGGATTCATGTTCGGTACTTACTTGCACCTAATCCCACTCTGATCCCATAGGTCATGCTTCAATCGGTTCATCCCATCAACATTGCCAATCATCCATCCCCTGGTGTGTCGACAACTACTTCATCTAATGTCGCTTCCTAGTCTTCTAAGAAGGATGGGGGAAAAGGCACAAAAACCAATACCTCAAAAACTACAACCAAAGCCGTGAACCCCCCTCTTCCAGCATGAGCATCACCAAAATGCGCTTTGTGCGATGTTTTGGGTCATGCTACCCATCATTGTATGCACTTGCACAACCTTCACAAGCATATGCAGACCTTGGATGATGGTGAGAACATTTTGGTTGTTGAATTTCCCACCAATCCTCTTATACATAACAAATAATTGTGCACTAATCAGTCATGTGCAATATGTGGCACCTATGACCCTTATTCCCACCATTTCCTTGACCTCCTAGAGTTTAGGTTGGTGCTACTTGAGTTGCAATGATCGTATTTAGAATCCTCGATCATTGTAATTGAGGAGATCCACCCCCTAGAATCCTCATCAGCAAAGGTCAACACCATTTACATGATTTGAACCGGTGAACCCATCGTCCATTTGGCACCCAAAACCACCTCTTCTAACCTCTCCACCTGGTGCTTTCATAGCAACAAAGAAATCATCGAAGCACTAACAAAACCTAATTTCCCTTGGGATGACATGCATCATCGAGCCTATTTTATTCTTGAGGAGTCTACTATAGTTTCTGCCGATCAATTCTCGGTTGAGTCCAAATATTTCATCCATGGCAATGTGGATTAGTTCAAAAACCCTATCCCAGCCCCAGATTCCTTCGAGGAAAATAATATGGCTAACATCTTTCCCACCATCCAAGTTAATATATAAGTTAACCCCGGTGTAGTTGAGAACATCACATTAGGTACATCATGTACTCCCGAAGAAGTCGTTGCCTATAAGAATATATTTCAAGAGTTTCATGATGTATTTGCTTGGTCCTATATTGAGATTCCTAACCTTAACCCTTCCATCATTGAGCATCGCATTGAAACTTGGCCTGACATCACACCTAGCCACCATAAGCAACGTATGATACACCCATCCAAAATTCCAGCGGTGAAGGCCAAAATTGAAAAATTATGCCATGCCGGTTTCATCTACCCCATCTCATATACCACAAGGGTTCCCAACCATGTGTTGGTCAATAAGAAACAAGGAATCGTTCGCATTTGTACTAATTTTTAGGATTTGAATCTAGCCTACCCCAAAGATAACCTTCCTACACCTTTCATTGATGCATGTGCATGCAACGAGGTTCATCCTTTATGAATGGTTTCTCCAGCTACAATCAGATTCAGATCCGTAAAGAAGATCAGTATATGACTGCGTTCACCACTCCTTGGGGAACCTTTGCTTATGCGTTATGCCCTTTAGTCTTAAAAATGATGAAGCCACTTTTCAGTGGGCCATGAACTTTTTCTTTCATGACTTGGTCCATATTATCCTTGTCTACTTGGATGATCTAACCGCTTGATCCCAGAAACATTCAGACCACTTGGATGATCTCCGGCAAGTTTTCTTGCATTGTCGCAAGTATAACATTCGCTTGAACCCCCTCAAGTGTGTGTTTTGTGTTCCCGCTGGCCGGTTATTGGAATTCATCATTTTGTAGAAAGGTATCACTGTTGATACTTTGAAGGTTCAAGCCATTCTTGACCTCCCATCACCCTGCACATTGTGCCAATTGTAAAGTATTCAAGGCAAGGCCAATTTTCTCCATCGCTTCGTTTTGGAATACACAACCAAAGTGTATGGTTTCCACGCTTGCTTAGAACAAAAATACCGTTCATTTGGGATGACCAAGAACAAGTGGCTTTCGACACATTGAGACAAGCCCTAACTTCTACTCCCCTGATTTTACCACCATATTTCTTGAACGATTTTATTCTTTACGTTTTGGCATCCGAACATGCAATTTCAGGAGTGTTAGTTCTGGAAGATAGTGCTCGCCAAGAGCATGCCATATACCATGTAAGTCAGAAATTGTCTGGCTCACCACTGCACTCCCCCCATGAGGATAAAATGGCCCTTGTCGTCATATTCTTGGTTCAAAATTATGCCATTACATTCTTATGAGCCGAACTACAGTAATGGAAGACTCTGATCCCATGGTCTTAGGATCTCTTGAATCGCTTCCCCATTCAAGCCCGAGTGGCTAAGTGGATCGTCATCCTCCAAGAGTACGACCTTGAATTTGTTACAATAAAAAGCACCAAGGCCCTTGCCTTGCTACAACTTATGATTGACTTACCATCGCCATCAGTGTCAGCTCAGATCACAATTACCCTACCAGACGAAGATTTGTTCACTATTTCATCAGATGAAACATGGCATGGAGACATACTTGTGTATATGCGCATTCAGTAGTTTTGATCCCACCTTAGTTGTGATGATCAATGTCACATATGTCATCAAGATTCACGATACCTCCTCATAGACAATGTCCTTTATCGACGTTGTGTCGACACCATTTTATGTCGATGTCTCACACATGATGATGATAAACTACTTTTGAATGAGTGTTAAAGTGGAGCCTACAGTGGTCGTTTCTTTAGAATGGCTACTTCCCAAAAGGTTATCCGTGCCGGTTATTTCTGGCCAACCCTTTTTACTGATTGCATGAAGGTGGTCAAACACTGCTACAATTTCCAACTCTTTGCCCCCAAGGCACGAACCCCTTTTGCACCGCTCCATCTGGTTATCACTGTCGACCCTTTCTGCAAATGGGCCATCGACTTCATGGAATGTAATCCGACCTCAACCAATGGCCATAAGTACATCATTATGGATGCCAATTACTTCACTAAGTGGGATGAGCCCATGCTCACATTTAATTTCCAAGCAAAAACCGTGGCACATTTTTTCTTCAACCACGTCATTACAAATTCAGGGTCCCTAAACAAATCATGTCCGACCATGACAAACATTTCAAAGACATTGTTTGGAAAGAATTGTCCACACTTTTGAAGTTTGAACATCAATACTCCTCCTCCTACTGCCCTCAAGGGAACGACCAAGTTGAGGTTGTCAATAAGATACTAAAAATGATCCTTCAACATATGATGGACAAGCATAAGTCCAACTAGCACCACATGCTCTTCCCGACCCTATGGTCCTACTGCACTTCTACCAAGACCGTGACGGGTTTTACCCCCTTCCACTTGGTCCATGGCATGGAGTATCTTGTCCCCAATGAGTTTCAGATTCCCACCTTGCATATCATTGTCAAAACTCTCCCAGATACCTCACCCCTTGAGCAACGCTTACTCTTGTTCGAGCAGGTAGATGAAGATCATCAGGATACCTTACAGATGATTAAGGCTACCAAACATCGATCGAAAACTCATTACAATACTTGCATACATCACCACACCTTCAAAGAGGGAAACCTCGTGCTTGTTTATGACCAATCCCATGACAAGAATGACAAAGGAAAGTTTGAATCCATGTGGAAAGTCCCATTCGTTGTCAAACATTGCCTCGGAAAGGGGGCATATGTCCTCTCTGATTCCGAAGGACATATCTTGACCAACCCTCATAATGGGTTGTACCTCAAGTGATTTTACCCTTAACCCCGACAGAATGACTGGTTCACATTGTATAGTTTGTTTTCTTTTTGTTTTCCACTTTTTATCTTTTGAACCTTACGATTTTCTTCCATGATTGGTACCATATGGATCCCGCTCCTCAAATCTACATCGGTTTCACTGACAGTGCAAGTCCCTAGCCTCCCAACCTCGCCTTGGCAGCTTGGGTATTATATTCTCCCTCACATGAGTTGATCCACCTTGATGGAGTGTGTATTGGAATTGTCACCAATAACCAGGATGAGTACGATTCCATGACCGGTCTCTTGACCATTGCCCTCCATATGGGAATTAGTCACCGTCGTGTGTTTTTAGACTCCCAAATCCTTGTCTCCCAACTCAATAATTGTTACCAGGTACGCAATCCTTTCCTTTTTAGAAATTTCCTGTGCACTAAATAATTGATTAGACACTTTGAATTCATTACATTCACACATGTCACAAAGTCAAAATATTGTTGTAGACTGTTAAGATTTAATATGCTAAGACAGAAAATAGCAGCGTTGCATTCCATTTCACAATAATGGCATATACAGGATCACTGAAGAAACAACAAGCACAACATAAACACAAGAGACACAAATTTATCCTGGGAAACCCTCATGGGGTAGAAAACCCAGTAAAGCTTTCTCAATATAGATGACCAGCAATATACAAAGATGTAACCCTGAGCATAAGCTCCTCCTTCTCCATAGTAGACCTCTCCTCCACAAGTGCGCCACTCTCAAGTGAGTGAGTGTGTGTCAAATGAGGAATACACCTCCTCTATTTATACACTACTCCGACTTGTCTTTTACACAAATCATGTAGGCTCGTATTTAACCAGTGGGTTAAATACCCCACTACAACTGACTGGGTCGACGCCTCTAGGGTGGTCTAATAACCCTTTGACCCACATAACACATACAGGGCCGACCCCCAATAGGGAAGTCTAATAACCCAAGTTACCACATTCCGACGGAGGAATAAACATCTCCGGATATACATTAAGATCTTCAAGGAGGAATGAAACATCTCCAGAATAATAAAGTACAAATATAATATTCTTTGAATTTACAATATCTCAACATAGACCAAATGGCTAATGACATTGTAGAATGGCATATCAATCACCGCATATAGAAAGTACATCATAAACATGCATTATCATATCATTTTGCATTCACATGTATATACACATCATATAGGCATCAACATCACATAAAAGGATGATCATCATAAACCATAAGTAAAGGGTGAATCCATGTGAATATATATATATATATATATATATATATCAAAATTCCATAATGTCTACAACATCACATAGGCATATATGCATAGAGGAGCCCCAACAACTTCCTCATCATAAAAAATACAAGCCGAGTACAAAAAATTCCCCATGCTCATCGCATTGGGGTGTAGTTCCATCTATTGCCTATTAGTCATCTGAATCCTTTTCCTCGTCATCCTCCTCCTCCTCATCCTCCTCGTTTCACTCAGTCTCCTTGTAATACCCCAATTTTGACCCTTAGGAAATATTGGCTTCTAATGTAAATATTGTATACATGTGTTGTATGTTTCCCTACCGTGGAGCTCAAGGCCAAGGCCCCGCTAGTGTATGTTCGGATTTTATTTAAAACAAGCAAGTATTTGATATCTTGATACCCATGTGCTATTAAGCCATGTTATATTGTAAATTGATGTAAATGATAATATTTCAATAAAATACCAAAACTGGCTATGGAAGCAACGAATGAGAAGGGGCCATGTGTATCCACTAGGGAGTGGTGAGGGGGTTGTGGGGATGAACCATATGTTGCCAAATGTCATTGTGAGAACCCATTTGACTTTCCTTGATGGAATTTATTTCTGTTGTAAGGAAGTAGTTGAAGATTTCAGTCCATGGATTCAATGGAGCATGGGAAACCTAGAAATTCGTATTTGCAGGTATGGGCTTTGTTTTCTTGTACCACAAGTCACTCTAACTCATGAGAGTTGCTTCTTCCTCATCCCCATTCCATTGTGGAAGTTACTAGCATCATTTTCCATCCAAAAACAAATTGCCAGCAAAGAGAAAAACCAGAAATCGCAACTTTGCAAGAACCCACGTTTTGAAGAGCCAAAAACACCCAGATTTGGTATTTGACAGTGAAATCCAATTGGGGATCCATAAATATGAACCTTGGGGTGAATTTGAGAGTATCAGATACCCCGAAATCCATTGAAAAACCCAGTTTTTATAGCCCAGAGAACCAGTGACGGGATTGAGTTAATTGATGAACAAAATTGTGAGAAATCCAAGTGAGGATGCCTGAGCAGAGGTTGGGTTTGCTTGATAAACCCAGTGAAGGCTAGAATCTCAAGAATTAGCAGCTGGACCTTTCTATACCCATCCTGAAGAGCACTGAAGGGAAGGGACGCCTGAGGGACTGTGCTACAGAGAACGGGACCTTCCTTGTGTTGGGTGTGGTAGTTAATGTGGGTGCCTTGACTGTTGAATTCCTTTGAGATGCATGTAGCTCTATGAATTAGCTCACTGGATTAGCATTTCCCTCCTTTTTATGTTGTATGCTTGATAAACCCAACTGTGAGTTGGCTGAGCATAGTTGTTGAGTGAAACCATGGCTGTGAGTGATCCTGTTTAGTTCCTCCTTAGTGGATACACAACCTAGCTCGGGGGTGATCTCTCAGCTGAAAGAATACAAGCTGGATAGAGATCTATGGTTGGGTGGAATGTTTCTCTCACATTTCCAGTTGTTGCACAACTTCATCTCAAAGATAAGTGTTCTCTATGTTGTGAATTATATGCATTATGTGTTCTGCATTGTGTTAATTTTGAATGACAAATATTCATGTTAATTGAATTGATATGAAGCTTGTGCATAGCATGAGAATGGGATGGATTCTCTGCCTGTTGATTCATCAATGGCTTGAGATAAATATGTTGATGTATGTCTGTTGTGTGTGTGCAATTATGTATTTTAATTCCATTGTGTAATTTAATTGTGCATTTTATTTAAATGGAAATTTTTTTACCATTATGGCTTTGGGGAAGAATTAGACACCCCATGTTATAGCCATGTTCCCTCCCTTGCATTGGAATGATGGAAGGCGATGTGACACTCCTCATCAGACTCCTCCTCCTCGTCATCGTAGGGTGCGTCACCTCAGGACACATCTCTCACTACCTCGACTACCATTGCGATTTAATGCATGATCGACCTCCACTCTCGTGGAGCATCATAGCATATGTTGATCAAGTCCTGGTCTAGCCGCTGCCAAGCGTCATTCACTATGCCCTCTAGTAGCCGATTGATCCTCACTCACAATGAATCCAACGTCGCCAAATAACTCAACTGACGACGATGTACATGAACGGGAGGGTCAATACCCTCGACTCTATCTCTCCACCTCTAGTATCCAATAGGAGGCATCGGTCCCACAATTGCACACACATGAGAAATCCATCAGTATCATCGCCATATAAAAACTCTAGCTGCCATCTATGCTATGAACTACAAAAATATGGTACTATAAACGTAAATCCATACATACCATCTTGTCCCCAAGCCTGACCGGGAGGCCATGGAAGCTCTGCATCCCCTTTGTAATCCATCCCTACATAGGGATAGTCCTCAATCACCACTAGAAACTGCTTCTATTGTGAAAAAATCTCTCGAGTAAAGACTCGACCCACCAGTCCTCCACCCCCACGAGTTATCATCTCACCCCACCACAACATCCTTGAATTAGTGGGTCTACCGTCACGTACTGCCATATGCAGTTGTATTGTCGGTACCCACTTGAAGAAGAAAGAGAAAACGAACGAGGGAAAGCAGAAATCCCCTCCCCCACAGCTCACCTTGGTCAAATCCTATTGAACCACTTTCATATACATCTATCCCTACCCAAAGTATGTCCCTACTAGTTCCTAATCCACTAGCATCATCTAGCTTCCTGACAACCTGACGAGCGATTTGGACCCCAGTACCGACACTATTACAACCCCTACAACCCACGTTTCTAGGCTCTCTATGTCGCAGATAAATATAGTATTGTCATTCAAATAGGCAGACGCGTAGCAGTGACGTTCTAGTAGGTCCTCCATCGAAACATCACTTGGATTCCTTAGTTGAGTTTTAGCAATAACACCAAACCACAACAACCTCGTCAATAAATATACATCTGTCAGCATCATCTCTATCAGATCCCCCTATATAACAAATTCCCTCATGTCGGCATCCCAAAACTCAATCCGTTTGTTCAGTAGTAGCTTCGCTGAATGCATTGGGGGAACTTTGGAAAACTTTAGCATCCCACATCAGGCCAACATATCCTCTACTGCTTAATCATCATTGATGTCATCCAATAGTGGTCCCAGCTCATGCTCTTTCCAATTAAATCTCAACATCCTGCAAACCCACATCCACACCCTCAGTTAGTACCATGTAAAGTAAAAAACTCCCCCCAATCCAAAGTGCATCTGTCGAGCAAGAAATCATACCCAAAGTGCGTCTTTGTTCTCGGTAAGCATTCCCTAGAGTGCACTTTTCTCCTCAAAAAGCGTGCTCTAGGAGCACGTATGTTCTCCCCACAGGCATGATTTTATCCTTGAAAAGCGTGCTCCATAAGCATGTTTGTCTGGATCATAGGCTTGCTTGGAGCGTGCTTTTTCCTTTGAAAAGCGTGCTCTGATGCAACTGTGCCATAGCCCAGTTCACTGGGGTCCCATAGAGGATCAAACCCAAAAAATCACCCATGAAAAATGACAAGAGCGACATCATGATTTACCTGGAACTCGCAGAAGTCGATTCTGACGGTGAGATTGGGAGAAATCAACAGTTGATTTTCTGAGCCCCTCCCCACTCCTCCAACTGTAAACAATGACAATAACATGTGCAAGGTGGGATCCCCCTCATTTATGACCCATTTTTGCCTCTTTTTCTTCTTAAGACCATTCCAGAGTCATCCGACCTCCGTTTTTCACGTCCTTTGTACCGCCGGATTCAACATTTCGTGCCTGTGATGATGCTTGAGATCATTTCCCACTCTCACTTACCTTTTTTCAGGCCTTCCTTTTTGCGCCCCTCTCCTTTATTTGCGTTCCATTAGGTACGCCAATGGTTGCATGTATCTTTCTTCCTTTTTTAACCTTGCGACATATTCACGAGCCCTCCACTCCCTCCATAGTGCATTTATTACATTAGTTTTTCACCATTCATCTACCACAAGGAGGCCCCATTAGTGTTCCACCTCACCTTTTTTAACAATCCACTCATACCTATCCCCATATTTGAACACTTCCTCCTTGCTTGAATCTCACGTCTGTTCAGTCTATGATGATCCATTTTTCGGGCTGAGCAGATCATTTACGAAAAAGGAACTTAGGGAGTTTCTGTTAAGCTCTTTTCTGACTCCTTAAATAATGAAAAGGTTGTTGAGCAAGCTTTCTTCCTTTCATGCTCTTTAAAGTATCTTAAAGGGAGTCTATCCGGTATAAGTTTAACCCTCTTCTGGACCGGGTAGACTAATTACAAAAAATAAATACTCTAGTCTCTTCGGCTAGAAGAGTTCTCCATTGCATACTTTTATTCTTTTTCAGGATTTGGGGACTAACACACTAGAAAGAACACCCTCATAGTCTTCTTATTGCTTTCAGAATCTCTAAAATTTAAAGCAACCATGAGCATTCACCATCTTGGGCTCGTACAAATCCACATGACGATATCATATCGAGCACATTTCTATCCTTTCTTTGAGCTCCTTAAAACATTAAGAAGGCCCCAAATGGTGCCTTTTGGTGCCCCTGCAGATCACAGATGGTCCCCCATTACGAAAGCACCCCCAATACGGTCTCCTTTGTTTAGAGTATTCTGCGATGTGTCATCCTTGTAGTCCCTCTGACATTACCCATCGGTTACTCCCTCTAAGTCTCCCCCATTTCTGTAATGTACCAACCAATATTAATGATACACTAACTCACTCTCCTACAAGATTCAAGGAAAACTAATAAAATTTGGAGACTAGTTTGACTGTAGGTAGGCTAAATGAAATAACCATGGATGGGATGAGGACTATTCTAGATGATAGAACCTTTGTACAATGTACTGTGACCATTCATGTTTCAAACATAATCCAGGATAAATTCTACTCCAATGCTCCTGGACACCCCAACATATGTAAATTAGAACATCAACTAAGCATGGATTGAGAACTAAAGGTGAAGGATTATGACTTAGTGAGGCTAAATAAAATCAAATATTAGTAAATGGGAAGCCTAATTTCTCTCCAGAAATTTTGGGAAGGTTATGAGGAAGTCTCACAAACATACAAGAAACATTGCCTTCAAGGATTGCGCAACTAGAACAAATTAAGGACTTCCAAAAAAGTCTGAGAGGCTCAATAATTTCTTATATTAAGATTGGTATGAGTCATATGGAATCTTAATTAATATCAGAAACAAAAATCACTTCATTTGGAGCACTACTCATTCATTTATCACACAAGTTCTATAAACTAGCTCAATTTCATTGAAATCTAGACTAGGTGCAAGAAGAGGTATTGGAATCAGAATTTTATTCAGTAAGACTTCATAATTGGCATCATATTTTCATTATTACAGTCATATAATCCATTAGTAGCTGATCCATTCATCATATGATTCTCAATAATAAGATACATCAGGAACAAGCTCTTTCATCAAGAAAGACTAAGAAATTACTCATAGATCTGCAAGGAGATCTATCAAATATATGTTACAGGATCATACTCCTCTGGTGCAGAATTCAGGAACTGCAATAAACTCAATGATAATGGATTAATATCGTCATCCTCTCACAGGAAAAAGGGGAACATCTCCCATATTTGACTAGGGACACATCTCCCAATTCACTGAGGAACAATTGCACTCCCTCCAATTCTAAAACTATCAAAATATGTGATGGTGGTGCACTCTCCTTCTTTTATAAATGGATTTTGACTTGAGGATCAAGTATCCTAGGCTAATTTTCCCTCATGGATGGATAAGGAAATCTTGTTTTCATCCTTTTTTCCTTTTCTGCTTTCCTTTTTGCTTTTACCTTTTTTGCTTTACCTTTTCTATCCTTCTTTGCTTTTTACTGTTTTTTCTTGCTTTTCCGCCTTATCCTGCTTTTCTAATTTTATCTTACTTTCTGCTTTTGTGCTACTTTCTACTTTATGATTCTTTTCCTGAGTTTTTTCTTCCTTTATGCTTTGTATCATCTTTCTTACCTTTTTCATGATTTTCTAGCTTTGGATGCTTTCTCCTAACTTCTCTTGCAAGTCATCTCTTTAGTCAACCTTATCCACTGCACCCTTGTGGAGCATTATCCACTTTTATTCAAAATAAAAATACTTATTTGATGAAAAATAATTATTCTCAAGTGCATAACAAAATTTAGGAAAAATAATTCACACTTCCTAATTAATTAAATGCCTGAACTTTCAAAATTAACCCCAAGTAAATGAATTTGTCTCCTTAACCTAATGGGTTGGTTGGGTTAGGAACTTATGTTGATGTATATGTAACTTTGGAATGTATTTCACATATATGTATATTGTATTCCTATAGAGATGTTATTATTCCTCTATATGGAAGTGGTTGTATTCCTATAGAGATGTTATTATTCCTCTATACGGAAGTGTTGTGATTTATATTGTAAGTGTCGTAACTTATAGTTGATGTGTTATTAGACCACCTTATTGGGGTCGGCCCTGTATAAGTCATGTGGGTCAAAGGGTTATTAGACCACCCTATTGGGGGTAGGCCATGTGGTTCAAAGGGTTATTAGACCACCCTAGTGGGGTTCAGCCCAGTCAACATTATGTTAAGTGGTTAAGTTGAGGCTGACCTAGTTGAGTAAAGGTCAAGTCAAGTTAGTGTATAAATAGAGAGTGTGTCTCTCTCATTTTACACATTCTATTCTATCACTCACACTTGGGAGTGTGGCACACTGGTGGAGGAGGAGGCTCTGCTACTAGGAGAAGACTATCTCTTGTATTCTGGTTGTATCATTTCTCTATCTATCTCTGAGGAAGTTATTGGGGTTTTTCACCTTTATGGTTTTCCTCAAGTAAACTTTGTGTCTCTTGTGTGCTTGCATTATTGTGTCCATGATAGATATGTTGTAGATTTGTTGTACATGTTGTTCTCTCAGTTAAGATCCTAGATTAGATTGAAGTAAATTATGAAAATTTAACATGGTATCAGAGCTAGCCTGAAAGAAGGCATGATATGGCATGTATGACACTGGTTGCAGTTACAATGCTAGGGCTTGATATAGCAAAAACCAGTCATCGTAGCACTTTCGCTATAAATCCGCTTTGGCGAAGTTTTCAGATCTAAAACGTTTCCAAGTTGATGATCAGATCCCCATGTACCTTGTGTCCAAAGGACAACCTCTAATTCATTGTACTTTGTGATTTATGATATGTACAATATAGGGTTTATGCCTCTTCCAGATCTGATTCAAAATCAGGTGACCTTGGGAAAAAGGTCATAAATTGGGCTAGGAAGCTCCAAATGAAATTTCATAAAATGTCACAGGTAGTACATAGATTGTACTATCTCAAGAAAAACATTTAGAGGCCGAAGTTGAACCAGTGACACGTGTAATGCCGCACAAGTTCGCTATCCTGTATTATCCCATAAACAGGTCACGTTGCGACACTTGGCATAACTCTCTCTCTCAGAGAATCCAATTGAGGTCAGACCTGTCGGGATGGAAAGATAATACATACGGATATCTCAAAAAAATTGTTCAGACCCTGTGGATCAAAAAAGTTTGGAGTTACACCAGAAACAATCAGGTACATATTTCTGTCAAAACATAATTATTTTTGAGTACCTTCATTCATGGCTTCCGAAATTTAGGGCTTCGGAGAAAGTTGGAATTTTTGTAATCGGAGACCATGGCTTGATGCTACTCATAAAAATAAAAATTTAGAGACCAATATCAGATTTTTGGTTGCGCAGAAGGACATGCTTGATCAAACCCCAGTTCAGGACTTTGATCGGAAAGATGGAAAATTAGGGCTTCTGCAAAAATTGGAATTTTGGAAATCTGTGACCACAGCTGGAAGCTCCTTAGAAAAATCGAAGCTTAGAGTTTTGAATCAAATATTTTTGGTTGGGTGAATCTCCGGGAAACTCAAACCATAATTCAGGGTCCTCCCCAATGAATCCAAAAATCTAAAAGGCAATTTCGAGGGGTGAAACTTTGCAGTTTTGAAATTATGAATATACCAACTTGATCAGCTCATCAAGGCACATATTTCTATCCTTTCGAAAGTTTGAAATTCAAAGTTTGAATTTTTGGGGTTTCTTTGACAAACCCTAATCCAGCTCCAGGTCCAGTTCTTGCAAATCAAGTGGATTGGGTTAATCCTAGAAGAAGATGGATTGGTCACCTGCATAAGTGAAGAAGTTCATGTATCAGAGGTAGATGAGGCTAAGGCCTTCCATAAGAAGATTACAAGCAATCTTGACAGGTATGGCTTACAGGTATGTTTCATGGTTAATTTTATCATATGTTTGTCTTCATATCATTACAGTACAATATTGATTAATTACTGGACTTGTCGTATCACCTTAATAGAAGATATTCATTGATTAAGGTTTTGACACTTATGAATGTACTAATGCATTGTGATGTTGTATGAGGTTTATGTTGTCTGCTAACATAAAAGGTACACCAAGAAAGACAAATCATGTTCTACTTCAAGAAAATATGATCACTGTGACATGAAGACAAAGATTCATCCATTGTCATGGATCTCATAGAAGATCTACTTTCGAGGTATGTATAACTTGGTCCTACAATGGTTAACCTATGAGACATGTAGGTTACTAGCACAAGTCACTAAAGAGAACCAGAAGACATTATGCGGGTATGTTAGACATAACTAGCTAGCATGCTAATCCAGGTATGTTTTTCCTATATCAAGCTAGAATCCTACCTTGTGTTAGGATCTTATACTGTTGTGTTGTTGATAATGATTATTCATGAAGTCATAGGTTTGAATAGTCATGGCTGTATGCATATTATGTTTCTTACCATAATTGATGATATGACTAACCAAAAGAATCATGAAGGTATAGGTTTGAGTAATCACGGGTTTATGCATTGATGATTTAACTAATCAGAAGAGTCCTATGATCAAATAAGAATATGCATGAGTAAAAGAAGATTTCCCTGAAACCTTGAATACTAATGTTTATTATATGTGAATGATCATGACTATACATGTTTAAGATTATTGTGTTTTGATAGTATTAAGATTATACTTATAAATTTGTGATTACGAGACCTCAAGGATAACACAATGATGATACTAATAAGCATGCATAGTGATTAAGGATGGATGTAAGTTCAAGGACAAGTAATCCAAGAAGCAAAGATCAAGAGGGAGCACACTCCACTTGTTCCTGTAAGAAAGCAAAGGAGCACACTTCAATAGTTTCTGCAAGGATGGAGATATTCAAAGGGAGTTGACCACTTCTAACAATCCACATAAGAATGGAGTTGTAGAAAAGAAGCAAAGACTGAGAGGGAGTCAACCCAACAAACAAACAAAGATAAGTATTTGAATTGTCATTACTTGCATATTTTATTTAAATAATACTGTTCAATAATGTATATACTGATGTTCCTAGAATTAGGTTATGTATTATGCATATTAGAATAGTTGCATTGATGAACAGTATACTACTAATATGCATGGGTAAGTGGCCTATGGCACTGTACAACATTCCATTGCTACTTATCTAGAATGAAACCTCTTTGCTGACATGTTGGGAGTTGTGCACACTCTTAACAATGTTCTGGTAGAGATTGGAAGGCATCTAGAAAGTTACGGGATATGGATAAATGTTGTATTGAAGCATTGGCTAAGATAATTGCATGACTGTATGACATATTTCTTTATGTGTAAGAATTTGTTCTGAAAACTATGAGATGTTTTCTAATCATGCAATTTAACTTGTTGTGTAGGAAATATCATATGCCATCACCTACAAGTTCCCAGGATATGGGAAGAATGCCATGATCCGTCGATCATGAGGAATGATGTTTTGGATGTAGTCCCAAGACTTGAAGGGAAGTTTGTTATGACTTCCATATGGATCTATCGAGATCAAGTATGCTACAGATAGAAGCATATAGAAATATAAAAGTGATGAAATAGAAGATACACCAGATGGATTTCAAGACAGCTTTCTTGAATGGTGTAGTTGAAGAAGAAGTGTATGTGGAGCAACCACTTGGTTCTGAGACACATGATAGGGAGTCATATATGTGAAAAAATTGGGTATGATGCACCACTTTCTAGGTATTGAGGTGTGGCAGAGTGCAGATGGAATCTTCCTTGGACAAGGGAAGTATGCAGTAGAGATCCTGAAGAGGTTCAGGATGATGGACTGCGAGGCTATGGCATTGAACCTGAAGCTTCTGTGTGATGCTTCATATGAACCGGTTGATGTCACTATGTATCGTCAGATGATTGGGTCCTTGATGTATCGGACGAACATGAGACCATATATTTGCTTTACGGTGAACACATTGAGCCAGTTCCTGACAGATCCGAGGAGTGTTCACCTGGTTGCTGTAAAGCATATTCTGAGGTACCTGAAGGGTACAGTTGATTATGGGCTCAAATATGATGCGAATCAAAAGTTTAACCTGTAATGTTATGTTAATTCAGATTGGGCAGGAAGTGCTGCAGATAGGAAGAGCACTTATGGGTGCTGCCTCAGTATGGGATCAGGTGTGATCTCTTGGTTTAGCAGGAAGCAGTCCTGCGTAGCACCGAGTATAGCCAAAGTAGAGTATGTTGCGACGGATGAGCAGGATGCAGATGTATTGACCAAGCCATTGGCCAGAGTGCAGTTTGAGTACTTCAGAGAGAGGCTTGGTGCACTTCAGATCGAGGTTCCTTTCAAAAGGAAGTGATGAGTCTGGAAGATGCAGATGCACATGAGATTTTCTGACATGGTTGATGTGTTCTCCCATGGTCGTGATGTAATTGCTGAGCCATTCTCACATGGTGGTAGATGTGTTCTCCCATGTTGTAGATGTAAGGGCTGAATCCATTTTTCACATGGTGGTAGATGTGTTCTCCCATGGTGAAAAATCAAGGGCTAAAGACTTCCCTGAATGGTGGTAGATGTGTTCTCCCATGTCGGTGGAGTAAGTGCTGGATGTGCATCTGGGATGTGCTTCATGGATGATGAGATGATATGAAGAGGACAATGCTATGATGATTAGGAGGATCATTGATGATGAGCATCGAGACGATGCTCCAGTTACTACTCTGTATATGTATATGCATCATGTTGGATGCTTGTTATGATCAGTTGGATCATTTATGTATATATGCATCAAGTTGGATGATGGATATGATCAGTTGGATCATTTATGTATGTATGCATAATGTTGGATGTTGGATATGATCAGTTGGATCATTTGTATGTATTTTGTATATGCATCATGTTGGATGCTTGGACCATGTATTGGTATATGTATCAGGTGGATACATTGTATGATCAGGTAGTGTTGATGTATATGTAACTTCGGAATGTATTTCATCTATGCATTTCATATATATATTTATTGTACCCTTATTAGAGATGTGTTATTCCTCTATAAGGAAGTGTCGTCATGTGGATTGACAAGTGTCGCAAGTGTGTGTACTTGCCGATGGGTAATTTGACCACCATGTGTGAGGTCAGCCCTGAAATATATATATTATAATGTGGATGTACCTAGCTAGAAAAGTCGGCCCCATAAGGTCACTAGGAAAACAGGCTAGTATAAATAGAGATCAGGTGATCTCTATTTAGATCATTCAGAAAGTTATATCTCTCTCACTCAGAAAGTGGCACACTAGTGAGGAGGAGGATCATCTGCTACTAGGCGACTATCTCAGTGTATTTTGGTTGTACTTTGGTTGAGCCATTGCTCTCTCTATCTCTGAGGAAGTTGTGGGGTTTTTCACCTTAGGGTTTTCCCCACGGAAACTCTGTGTCTCTTGTCTCTCATGCTTTTGATTCTTGTGATGCTTTTCATGATTATTGTCATTGTCATGCATTGATATACTATATATGTTATTCTCTCAGTGAAGATGCTAGAGTATTGTGAATTAATCCTCAAAATTTTACATGGTATCAGAGCTAACTTGAGAAGAAGACATTTTGCAGTGACAGAAACTTGAGTTTCTTGTTTATTGGGTTTCTCTCCACAAATTTTGGAAAAGAAGTATAGTAGATTGACTCTACTCATCAAGGCGCATCTATTTGTCCAATCAGAATTCAATTCCGAGCATTTGTATTTTTGGCCCTAAAAATTAGGGTTTCCACAAAAATAGTAATTTCTGGAATCTGAAGACATAGCTGGCAGCTCCTTGCAAAAATCGAATTTTAGAGCTTTGGATCGAGATTTTTGGATGGGTATATCTCTGGGAAACTCAAACCCTAATTCAGGGCTCTTCCTAGTGAACCCGGGAGGACAAAAAGACAAATTTGAAGGGTAAAGCTTTGCTGATCTCAAATTCTGAATGCACCAAGCTGATCAACTCATCAAGGCGCATCTTTCTATCCTTTCAGGAATTTGAAATTCACATTTTGATTTTTCAAGGTTTTTTTGACAAACCCTAATCTGGGACCAGATCCAGTTTTCAGCATTTCAAGTGGTAAGACCTAAATCTTTTCTATTTCCATTTGAAGTACTCTTTAAGATGTCTCACCACACTGTTGATGTATATGTAACTTCAGAATGTATTTCATCTGTGTATTTTATATATATTTATTGTACCCTTATAAGAGATGTGTCATTCCTCTATAAGGAAGTGTCATCATGTGGATTGACAAGTGTCGCAAGTGTGTGTACTTGCCGATGGGTTATTAGACCACCATGTGGGGTCAGCCCTGAATTATATATATTATAATGTGGATGTACCTAGCTAGACAAGTCGGCCCCATAAGGTCACTGGGCAAAAAGGTTTGTATAAATAGAGATCGGAGATCTCTATTTTACTCATTCAGAAAAGTAACTCACTCTCACTCAGAAAGTGGCGCACTAGTGAGGAGGAGGATCATCTGGTACTAGGAGACTATCTCAGTGTATTTTGGTTGTACTTTGGTTGAGCTATTGCTCTCTTTATCTTCGAGGAAGTTGTGGGGTTTTTTCACCTTAGGGTTTTCCCCACGGAAACTCTGTGTCTCTTGTCTCTCATGCTTTTGATTCTTGTGATGCTTGTGATGCTTATTGTGATTGTCATGCATTGATATACTGTATATGTTATTCTCTCAGTAAAGATCCTAGAGTATTGTGAATTAATGCTAAAAATTTAACATGGTATCAGATCTAACATGAGAAGAAGACATTTTGCAGTGACGGAAACTTGAGTTTCTTATTTATTGGGTTTCTCTCCACAAATTTTGGAAAAGCAGTATAGTAGATTGACTCTACTCATCAAGGCTCATCTATCTATCTAGTCAGAATTCAATTCCAAGCATTTTCAGATTTGGCCCTAAAACTTAGGGTTTCCACAAAAATAGGAATTTCTGAAATCTGAAGACATAGCTGGAAGCGCCTTACAAAAATCAAAGTTTAGAGCTTTGGATCAAGATTTTTGGCTGGGTAGATCTTCAGGAAACTCAAACCCTAATTCAGGGCTCTTCCTAGTGAACCCAGGAGGACAAAAAGACAAATCTGAAGGGTAAAGCTTTGCTGATCTCAAATTCTGAATGCACAAGGCAGATCAGCTCATCAAGGCGCATCTTTCTATCCTTTCAGAAATTTGAAATTCACATTTTGAATTTTTAGGGTTTTTCCGACAAACCCTAATCCGGGACCAGATCCAGTTTTCAGCATTTCAAGTGGTAAGATCTAAATCTTTTCTATTTCCATTTGAAGTACTCTTTAATATGTCTCACCACACCAAGATTGAGGATAATCTTGAAGGAGCTGATAACTTCCGAGCTTGGAAGTATAGGATTGGGTTAATCCTGGAAGAAAATGAGTTGGACTCATATGTGAAAGAAGACATCCCTATCCCAGAGGATGAAGAGGCCAAGGTATTGCATAAGAAGAACTTGGTCAAGGAAAAGAGAATCATTGCTGATTCCATTAAAGATCATCTCATACCCCATGTGTCCTCTCTAAAGACACCCAAGGAAATGTTTGACTCTTTGACCAAGCTATTTGAAGGGAAGAACATAAATCAGAAGATGACCCTGCAGAACCAATTGAAAGGAGTAAAGTTTCAGAATGGAGAAACCATTCAATCTTATTTTTCAACGGTCTCCGAGATCAAGGAACAACTAGAAGCAGTGGATGAAATGGTGGAGAATGGTGAAGTGGTGATGACCACTCTAAATGGCCTACCCAGGTCATGGGATTCCTTTATCCAAGGAATTTGTGCAAGGAAGAAGTTGATATCCTTCAGTAGACTACGGGAAGAATGCTCACAAGAAGAAGCAAGGCTTGTGGCACAAGAAGAAAAGATGGGGAATGAAGATCAAGCTCTCACAGCTCACACCAAGAAAGGGAAGTCCAAGAGAGAGCCATCTCACTCCAAGAAATCTTCACATCACTTCAAAGAAAGAAGAATATGCTTCACCTGTAATGAGAAAGGACATATTGCCATAAATTGTCCCAAGAACAAGAAGGACAACAACAACTCCAACAAGAAGAAGAAGGGCAACAAAAGAAGGTTTCATGCTCATGCTGTCGAGGATGATGAACCACCCAAGAAGAAGGCTAGGGTAGAAAGTGATGATAACTCATCAAGTGAAGAAGAGTATGTTCTAATCTCTGCTCTCACAGGTACCATCTCCCATGGTTGTAATGATTGGTTGATTGATAATGGGGCTTCCAAACACATGACTCGATTTAAGGAATATTTTGTGAATCTATATGAACTTGAATCACCCCATAAGGTGAAACTTGGAGATGATTATCAATACCCAATCAAAGGAAGTGGTGAAGTCTCCTACAACCTAGATTCTGAAAAATCTTTGAAGATGAAAGAAGTTCTTTATGTACCTGGGCTCAAGAAGAACTTACTCTCAATCTCTGCATTGGATGCAAAAGGTATGAGGGTTGCATTTGTGGATGGCCAAGTCCTAATGTGGCCAAAGGAAAAGACCATAGATGATGCAGTAGTGATTGGAGAGCAAGAGGGAGGTTTGTATAAATTAAAGGGACAACTTGAACATGCCATGGTGCATGAATCCATGGAGCCAAGTGAACTTTGGCATAGAAGACTTGCTCATATGCACTATAGGGAACTTCCAATTGCAAGCAAGGCTGTAGAGGGTCTTCCTGAAATCAAGACCAAACATGAACGTGTTTGCAAAGGATGTGCAAAAGGTAAGAACATTAAGAAGGCTTTCCCAAGTAGTGAAAACAAGGCAAAAGACATCCTGGAAATCATCCACTCAGATGTATGTGGTCCTATTGCATCCAGTTCTCTAAGTGGGTATGTTTACTATGTCTCATTTATTGATGACTTCTCCAGGAAGACTTGGGTATACTTCTTGAAGAACAAAGATGAGGTGTTTGATAAGTTTAAGGAATTCAAAACCTTGATGGAGAATCAAACTGACAAGAAGATCAAAACATTTAGATCCGACAATGGTGGAGAATTCACCAGAGGTGACTTCAAGAAGCTTTGCAGTGAGTCAGGGATTAAGAGGGAGTTGACTACTTACAATCCACAACAGAATGGAGTTGCAGAAAGGAAGAACAGAACAATCATGGAAGCAGGAAGAGAAATGCTCCATGACAAGGATCTACCTATGCATCTATGGGCAGAAGTAGCTAGAACAGCTGTATATGTGTAGGACAGAACACCCCGCAAGATATTGGACAACAAGACACCAAAAGAGGTCTTTTCTGGTAAGAAACCTGAAGTCAGCCATCTCAGAATATTTGGTTGTCTAGTATACACTCATGTCCCAAAAGAAAAGAGGACTAAACTAGATCCTTCAGGAAAAAAGGGTATCTTTGTGGGTTACAGTGAAAGCTCGAAGGCTTACCAAATATACTTTCCAGGGTTCAAGAAGATTGATGTCAGCAGGGATGTAACATTTGATGAAAACTCAACATTCATCAAATCAAGGAAGGCACCTATCGAAGTTTATGAAGAACCTAAGGAAACCAGATTTCAAGACACTACGATGACTGAAGCAGTTCCAAAAGTTGTTCGTGAGTTTGAAGATCCACAAGAACCTGTAGATCCACCCCATGAGGATAACTCTCATAAGAGGAAACCTGCATGGTCTAGAGAGCTCATTCAAGATGCACAAATATTTGGCATTCCAGAAGAAGAACACAGAGAAAAGAAGAGAACCATATCACATACCAACTATGTTGCTTCACTCTGTGACATTATGAACAAAGAGCCTTCCAGTTATGAAGAAGCAGCGGAAAAGAAAGAAATGGAAGGATGCCATGGTTGAGGAATACAAATCAATAATGAAGAATGATGTTTGGGATGTTGTCCCAAGACCTAAAGAGAAGTCTGTTGTGACTTCCAAATGGATCTACAAAATCAAGCATGTTGTAGATGGCAGTGTAGAGAAATACAAGGAAAGATTCGTAGCTCGTGGCTTCTCTCAGAAAGAGGGAATAGATTATGAAGAAACTTTTGCACCTATAGCCAGGTATACTTCCATCAGAACAGTACTTGCCTTGGCTGCAGCAATGAGATGGAAAATACGCCAAATGGATGTCAAGACTGCTTTATTGAATGGTGTAGTTGAAGAGGAAGTATATGTGGAACAACCACTCGGTTTTGAAATACATGACAGGGAGTCATATGTGTGCATATTGAAGAAGGCCTTGTATGGCTTGAAGCAAGCTCCCAGAACCTGGTATGGTAGGATGGACAGTTTCCTATCTAGTTTGGGCTTTACCAAGAGTAAAGCGGATTCCAACCTTTACTACAAGGTTGAGGAAGGGAATCCTGTGATTCTACTCCTGTATGTGGATGACTTATTTGTAACAGGAGATGATAGACTGATTGCAGATACTAAGAGGAAGCTTACGGCTGAATTCGATATGAAAGATTTGGGAATGATGCACTATTTCCTAGGTATGGAGTTGTGGCAGAGTGCAGGTGGGATCTTCCTTGGTCAAGGGAAGTACACAATAGATATCCTGAAGAGATTTGGGATGATGGATTGCAATGCCATGGCCACACCTATGGCATCGAATCTGAAGCTTCTATGCGATGCATCATCTGAGCAGGTTGATGTCTCTATGTATCGTCAGATGATTGGGTCCTTGATGTACCTGATGAACATGAGACCATATATTTTCTTTGCTGTGAACACATTGAGCCAGTTCCTAACGGATCCGAGGAGTGTTCACCTGGTTGCTGTAAAGCATGTTCTGAGGTACCTAAAGGGTATAGTGGATTTTGGGCTCAAGTATGAAGCGAATCAAAATTTAACCTGCAGGGTTATGTTGATTCAGATTGGGCTGGAAGTGCTGCAGATAGGAAGAGAACATCTGGGTGCTACTTCAGTATGGGATCAGGTGTGATCTCTTGGTTTAGCAGGAAGCAGTCCTGCGTAGCACTGAGTACAGCTGAGGCATAGTATGTTGCAGCATGTTCAGCTAGTTGTGAGATAGTATGGCTACAGAAGCTACTGTCTGAGTTATTTGATCTCCCATTGGATGTTACTGGTATCTTTTGTGATAACCAGAGTTGTGTGAAGTTATCCGAGAATCTGGTGTTTCATGACAGGTTGAAACACATAGAGATCAAATATCACTATATCAGGGATATGGTGCAGAGAAGAGCTGTGAATCTCTTGTATGTTGCGACGGATGAGCAAATTGCAGATGTGCTGACGAAGCCACTAGCCAAGGTGAAGTTCGAGTACTTCAGAGAGAGGCTTGGCGTTCTTCAAATTGATGACACTTCGAGGAAGAAGTGATGGACACATTTTCTGAAGCCATTCCAAGCATGTTGGAAGGAGGATCCTTTACATGGTTGTGGATGTAAGCACTAGATGATGAGCATCAGGATGATGTTCTAGTTTCTGCTGTGTATGATCAGTTGGATCATTTATATGTATATGTATGTACGCATCATGTTGGATGCTGGATATGATCAGTTGGATCATTTATATGTATGTACGCATCATGTTGGATGCTGGATATGATCAGTTGGATCATTTATATGTATGTACGCATCATGTTGGATGCTAGATATGATCGGTTGGATCATTTGTATGTATATGCATCATGTTGGATGCTTGGACCATGTATCTGTATATGTATCAGGTGGATACATTGTATGATCAAGTAGATCATGTATATTGATATGTATCAGGTATGATCAGGTAGATAATGTATGTCGATGGATACATTGTGTGGATCATGTATCTATGTATCAGGTGGATACACTATGTATGATGATATGTATCAGGTAGATACTTGGTGTGCATCAAATGGATGCATTGTATGATCAGGATGATCGTGGATGACGAGCTTCTCCAGATGACATGCAATAGGATGTTGCAGTGATGATGATTGGGGTGATCATGTGTACATCAGGATGATGTATGATGAGTATCAGATGATACTCTGTGGCCGTGGAACAGGTTGTGCAAGTAAGCATGTAATTTGTGCCCTGAAAGATTTGCAGATGGTCTTTCGAGGTTTTTCCTATGGCATGTAATTCGTACCCTAGGACATTTGGAAAATGCTCTTTCGAGGTTTTGCTTGGGAGGACATATAATTTGTGCCTTGGGAGATCTGTAGATAGTCTTTCGAGGTTTTTCCTATGGCATGTAATTTGTGCCCTGGGATATCTAGCAGATGCTCTTTTGAGGTTTTGTCCTATGGCATGTAATTTGCTCTTGGGAGATTTGGACAGGATGAAAAAGGCCTCAGATGCTTCAGCCAGGTTTTTCCATGACCACATGTAATTTTTTCCTGGGAGATCTGAACAGGATGAAAAAGGCCTCAGATGCTTCAGCCAAGTTTTGTGGTGGACCACATGTTATGTGATCCTGGGAGATCCGACAGGTAGAGCTGTGTGCTTGTAACATCCTGGGATGCTTCAGCCAGGTTTTCTGGTGAGATCACATGTAATGTGCTCCTGGGAGATCCGACAAGTAGAGCCGTGTGCTCGTAACAGCCTAGGATGCTTCAGCCAGGTTTTTTGATGGGTCACATGTAATGTGCTCCTGGGAGATCCTACAGGTAGAGCTGTGTGTTCGTAATAGCCTGGGATGCTGCAGCCAGGTTTTGTGACGCACGTAATAAGTCCTGAGAATTCCACAGTATGGCCAGTGATGATGAAGACCTGCAGGTGGTGGGCCTACATCCAGTATGAAAAAGGACTGGCTCTGTAGAACTTCCTATGACGAGTAGAGTCAGAGATTGGTTGAGATAGCAGCAGCAGTGACGATGATGATGACGATGCATCGATGAATATGATCCCAAGAAGAAGACTTGTCTAGCAGAACTGTGTGGAGAAAAACCTTCCTAGTTAAGAGGGAGTGTTGATGTATATGTAACTTCGGAATGTATTTCATTTGTGTATTTTATATATATTTATTGTACCCTTATAAGAGATGTGTCATTCCTCTATAAGGAAGTGTCATCATGTGGATTGACAAGTGTCGCAAGTGTGTGTGCTTGCCGATGGGTTATTATACCACCATGTGGGGTTGGCCCTGAATTATATATATTATAATGTGGATGTACCTAGCTAGACAAGTCGGCCCCATAAGGTCACTGGGCAAAAAGGTTTGTATAAATAGAGATCGGAGATCTCTATTTTACTCATTCGGAAAAGTAACTCACTCTCACTCAGAAAGTGGTGCACTAGTGAGGAGGAGGATCATCTGCTACTAGGAAACTATCTCAGTGTATTTTGGTTGTACTTTGGTTGAGTTATTGCTCTCTCTATCTCTGAGGAAGTTGTGGGGTTTTTTCACCTTAGGATTTTCCCCACGGAAACTCTGTGTCTCTTGTCTCTCATGCTTTTGATTCTTGTGATGCTTGTGATGCTTATTGTGATTGTCATGCATTGATATACTGTATATTTTATTCTCTCAGTAAAGATCCTAGAGTATTGTGAATTAATGCTCAAAATTTAACACACACCAAGCTTGAGGATAAGCTTGAAGGGGATGATAACTTCTGAGCTTGGAAGTATAGGATTGGGTTAATCCTGGAAGAGAATGAGTTGGACTCATATATAAAATTAGACATCGCTATCCCAGAGGATGAAGAGGCCAAGGTGTTGCATAAGAAGAACTTGGTCAAGGCAAAGAGAATCATTGTTGATTCTACCAAAGAACATCTCATACCCTATGTGTATTCTCTAAAGACACCCAAGGAGATGTTTGACTCTTTGACCAAGCTATTTGAAGGGAAGAATATAAATCGGAAGATGACTCTGCGGAATCAATTGAAAGGGGTCAAGATGTTGAATGGAGAAACCATTCAATCTTATTTCTCCAAGGTCTCTTAGATCAAGGAGCAACTTGAAGCTGTGGATGAAGTAGTGGACAATGGTGAAGTTGGTATGACCAATCTGAATGGCCTACCTAGGTCATGGGACTCCTTTATTCAAGGAATATGTGAAAGAAATAAATTGATCTCTCTCAATAAACTATGGGAGGAATGCTCTCAAGAAGAAGCTATACTTGTAGCTCGTGAGGAAAATATGGGAGGTGAAGATCAAGCTCTTGTAACTCACACCAAAAGAAGCAAGCCCAAGAAGGAGCACTCTCGCTACACAAGATCCTATCAAAAGAATAAGAAGGGTCTAAGATGCTTCACATGCAATGAGAAGGGTCACTTTGCTTCAGATTGTCCCAAGAACAAAAGGGATAATAACAACAACTTTAGCAAGAAGAAGAAGGGTAGCAAAAGAAAGTTCCATTCTCATGCTGCCGAGGATGATGAACCTCCAAAGAAGAATGCTAGGGAAGAAAGTGATGATGACTCATCAAGTGAAGAAGAGTATGTTCTAATCTATGCTCTCACAGGTACCATCTCCCATGGTTGTAATGATTGGTTGATTGATAGTGGGGCTTCCAAACACATGACTGGGTTTAAGGAATCTTTTGTGAATATATTTGAACATGAATCACCCCATCAGGTGAAACTTGGGGATGATTATCAATACCCAATCAAAGGAAGTGGTGAAGCCTCCTACAACCTAGATTCTGGAAAATCTTTGAAGATGAAAGAAGTCCTTCATGTACCTAGGCTCAAGAAGAACTTACTCTCCATCTCTGATTTGGATGCAAAAGGTATGAGGGTTGCATTTGTGGATGGCCAAATCCTAATGTGGCCAAAGGGAAAGACCATAGATGATGCAGTAGTGATTGGAGAGCAAGAGGGAGTATTGTATAAATTGAAGGGACAACCTGAGCATGCCATGGTACATGAATCCATGGAGCCAAGTGAACTTTGGCATATAAGACTTGCTCATATGCAATATAGGGCACTTACAATTGCAAGCAAGGCTGTAGAGGGTCTTCCTGAAGTCAAGACCAAACATGAATGTGTTTGCAAAGGATGTGCAAAAGGTAAGAACATCAAGAAGGCTTTCCCAAGTAGTGAAAGAAGGAAAAAGACATCTTGGAAATCATCCACCCAGATGTATGTGGTCCTATGTCATCCAGTTCTCTGAGGGGGTATGTTTACTATGTCTCATTTATTGATGAATTCTCCAGGAAGACTTGGGTATACTTTTTGAAGAAAAAAGATGAGGTGTTTGATAAATTCAAGGAATTCAAAACCTTGATGGAGAATCAAACTGACAAGAAGATCAAAACATTCAGATCCGACAATGGTGGAGAATTCACCTCAGGTGACTTCAAGAAGTTTTGTAATGATTCAGGGATTAAGAGGGAGTTGACTGCTCCTTATAATCCTCAACAAAATGGAGTTGCAGAAAGGAAGAACAGAACTATCATGGAAGCAGCAAGGGCAATGCTGCATGACCAGGATCTACCTATGCATTTATGGGCAGAAGTAGCTAGAACAGCTGTATATGTGTAGAATAGAACACCCCACAAGATATTGGACAACAAGACACCAGCAGAGGTATTTTTTGGTAAGAAACTTGAAGTCAGCCATCTCAGAATATTTGGTTGTCCAGTATACACTCACGTCCCAAAGGAAAAGAGGACTAAACTAGATCTTCAGGAAAGAAGGGTATATTTGTGGGTTACAATGAAAGCTCGAAGGCTTACAGATTATACTTTCTAGGGTTCAAGAAGATTGATGTGAGCAAGGATGAATATAAGTTCAAGGATAGGTAATCCAGGAAGCAAAGATCAAGAGGGAGCACACTCCAGCAACTTCTACAAGGATGCATATTTTCAGAGGGAGTTGACCATCTTCCTACATTCCACAACAGAAAGATGTAGAAGAAGCTACTTCAGCAGCTCCTACCAGGAAGCAAAGAATCAGAGGGAGTCCCCCCAACAAACAAACAAAGATAAGTATTTCAATTATCATTTCTTGCCTATTTTGTTTGTTTAAATAATATTATGCTTATGTTCCTAGACTTAGGAGATGTATTGTGCATATCAGAATGATTGCATTAATGAACAGTATACCACAAATATGCATGTGATGGGTAAGTGGCCTATGGCACTGTACAACATTCCAGTGCTACTTATCTAGAATGAAACCTCTTTGCTGACATGTTGGGAGTAGTGCAAACTCTTAACAATGTTTTGGTAGAGACTGGAAGGCATCTAGAAAGTTGTGGAACATGGATAAATGTTGTATTGAAGCATTGGCTAAGATAACTGCATGACTGCATGACATATTTATTTATGTGCAAAGAATTTGTTCTGAAAATTATGAGATGTTTCTAAATCATGCAATTTAACTTGTTTTGTAGGAAAGATCGTATATCTTCACCTACAAAAGGACTACAACATTTGTTCCAGCAACAAAGATATCTATTGAAGATATTGAAGTTCCCAGGATCTGGGATGAAGAAATGGAATGCCATTATCCGTCGATCATGAAGAAGATGTTTGGGATGCAGTCCCAAGACCTGACAGGGAGTCACATGTGCGCAGATTGAAGAAAGCCTTGTATGGTTTATAGCAAGCTCCCAGAACTTGGTGTGATACAAAGAGGAAGCTTGCTGCCGAGTTCGATATGAAATATTTGGGAATGATGCATTATTTCCTAGGTATGGAGGTGTGGTAGAGTGTAGGTGGAATCTTCCTTGGTCAAGGGAAGTACACAGTAGATATCATGAATAGATTCGGGATGATGGATTGCAAGGCCATGGCCACACCTATGGCATTGAATCTGAATCTTCTATGAGATGCTTCATCTGAGTTGGTTGATGTCTCTAAGTATCGTCAGATGATTGGGTCCTTGATGTACCTAACGAACACTAGACCAGATATTTTCTTTGCAGTGAACACATTGAGTCAGTTCCTGACATATCCGAGGAGTGTTCATCTGGTTGCTGTAAAGCATGTTCTGAGGTACCTGAAGGGTACTGTGGATTATGGGCTCAAGTATGAAGCGAATCAAAAGTTTAACCTGCAGGGTTATGTTGATTCAAATTGGGCTGGAAGTGCTGCAGATAGGAAGAGCACATCTGGGTGCTACTTTAGTATGGGATCAGGTGTGATCTCTTGGTTTAGTAGGAAGCAATCCTGCGTAGCACTGAGTACAGCTGAGACAGAGTATGTTGCAGTCTGCTCAGCTAGTTGTGAGGCAGTATGGCTACGAAAGCTACTGTCTAAATTATTTGATCTCCCGTTGGATGCTACTGGTATCTTCTGTGATAACCAGAGTTGTGTGAAGCTGTCCGAGAACCCAGTGTTTCATGACAGGTTGAAACACATAGAGATCAAATATCACTATATCAGGGATATGGTGCAGAGAGGAGCTGTGAAGCTCCTGTATATTGCGACGGACGAGCAGATTGCAGATGTGCTGACGAAGCCATTAGCCAGGGTGAAGTTCGAGTACTTCAGGGAGAGGCTTGTTGTTCTTCAGATTGATGACACTTCGAGGAAGAATTGATGGACACATTTGCAGAAGCCATTCCAAGCATGTTGGAAGGAGGATCCTTCACATGGCTATGGATGTAAGCACTAGATGATGAGCATCAGGACGATGCTCCAGTTATTGCTCTATGTATGCATCATGTTGGATGCTAGAGATGATCAGTTGGATCATTTATATGTATATGTATGTACGCATCATGTTGGATGCTAGATATGATCAGTTGGATAATTTATATGTATGTACGCATCATGTTGGATGCTTGATATGATCGGTTGGATCATGTGTATGTATTTTGTATATGCATCATGTTGGATGCATGGACCATGTATCTGTATATGTATCAGGAGGATACATTGTATGATCAGGTAGATCATGTATGTTGATATGTATCATGTATCTGTATTTGTATCAGGTGGATACATTGTATGATCCGGTGGATCATGTTTGATGATATGTATCAGGTAGATACTTGGTATGCATCGGGTAGATGCATTGTATGATAATGGATGACAAGCTTTAGGATGTTGCTCCAGATGACATGCAGCAGGATGTTGCAGTGATGATGATTAGGATGATCATGTGTACATCAGGATGATGTATGGTGAGTATCAGGTTGATACTCTATGGCCGCGGATCAGGTTGTGCAGATGAGCATATAATTTGGCCCTGGGAGATTTTCAGATAGTCTTTTGAGGTTTTTCCTATGGCATATAATTTGGCCCTGGGATATCTGGCAAATTCTCTTTCGAGGTTTTGCCTATGGCATATAATCTGGCCTTGGGATATCTGGAAGATGCTCTTTCGAGGTTTTGTCCTATGGCATATAATATGTCCCTAGGAGATCAGATAGGTTGGGCTGTGTCCCCGTAATACGTCCTGAGATGCTCTTGCGAGGTTTTTCCATGACCACATATAATCTGTCCCTGGGAGATCCTATAGGTAGAGCTGTGTGCTCGTAACAGCCTGGGATGCTCTTGTGAGGTTTTGTGGTGACCACATATAATCTGTCCCTAGGAGATCCTATAGGTAGAGTTGTGTGCTCATAAAATCCTGGGATGCTCTTGCGAGGTTTTGTGGTGAGGTCACATATAATATGGCTCTGGGAGATCCTATAGGTAGAGCCATGTTCTCGTAATAGCCTGAGATTCTCTTTCGAGGTTTTGTGACGCACGTAATAAGTCCTAAGGATTCCACAGTATGGCCAGTGATGATGAAGACCTACAGGTGGTGGGCCTACATCCAGTATGAAAAATGACTAGCTCTGTAGAACTTCCTATGACGATTAGAGTCATATATTGGTTGAGATAGCAGCAACAGTGACGATGACGATGACGATGCATCGATGACGATGATCCCGAGAAGAAGACTTGTCTAGCAGATCGTGTTGAGAAATACCTTCCTAGTTAAGAGGGAGTGTTGATGTATATGTAACTTCGGAATGTATTTCATCTATGTATTTCATATATATATTTATTGTACCCTTATTAGAGATGTGTTATTCCTCTATAAGGAAGTGTCATCATGTGGATTGACAAGTGTCGCAAGTGTGTGTACTTCCCGATGGGTTATTAGACTACCATGTGTGGGGTCGGCCCTGAAATATATATATTATAATGTGGATGTACCTAGCTAGATAAGTCGGCCCCATAAGGTCACTGGGAAAACAAGTTAGTATAAATAGAGATCAGGTGATCTCTATTTAGATCATTCGGAAAGTTATATCTCTCTCACTCAGAAAGTGGTGCACCAGTGAGGAGGAGGATCATCTACTACTAGGAGACTATCTTAGTGTATTTTGGTTGTACTTTGGTTGAGCCATTGCTCTCTCTATCTCTGAGGAAGTTGTGGGGTTTTTCAACATAGGGTTTTCCCCACGGAAACTCTGTGTCTCTTGTCTCTCATGCTTTTGATTCTTGTGATGCTTGTGATGCTTATTGTGATTGTCATGCATTGATATACTGTATATGTTATTTTCTCAGTGAAGATCTTAGAGTATTGTAAATTAATGCTCAAAATTTAACAGGTAGATCATGTATGTTGATATGTATCATGTATTTGTATTTGTATCAGGTGGATACACTGTATGATCAGGTGGATCATGTATGATGATATGTATCAGGTAGATACTTGGTATGCATCAGGTAGATGCATTGTATGAACAGGATGATCATGGATGACGAGCTTCAGGATGTTGCTCCATATGACATGCAGCAGGATGTTGCAGTGATGATGATCAGGATGATGCCTCGTGCGATGATGATCCATTGGATCATGAGTATCAGGTTGATACTTGGAGGTCAGAGATGATATGTGGCAGGTTGTGCTAATAGCATGTAATCAATCCTGGGAGATCTTGCCGGTCGTGCTGCGGCACATAAATGTTCCTGGGGTACTCTTTCCGGTATTGCTATGTAGTATGTAATCAGTCCTCAGATATCTGATAGGTTGAGCTGTGTGCTCGTATTCAGTCCTGGTATGAGGTATTACTACAGAGACATGTAATCAGTCCTGGAGATCTGAGAGGTTGAGCTGTGTGCTTGTAATTAGTCCTGGGATGCTCTTTAGAGATCTTGTCGGTCGTGCTACGGCACATAAATGTTCCTGGGATGCTCTTTAAAGGTTTTTTCTATCCACATGTAATTAGTCTTGGAGATCCAAGAGGTTGAGCTATGTGCTCATAATAAGTCTTGGGATGCTCTTTAGAGATCTTGCCGATCATGCTGCGTCACATAAATGTTCCTGGGATGCTCTTTAAAGGTATTGTGGAGGAGATGCATGTAATCAGTCCTGGGAGATCTTGCCGGTCGTGCTTAGGCACATAAATATTCCTGGGATACTCTTTTCGGTATTGCATCCGCACATAAAATTAGTCCTAAGAGGCCACCTCTATCAGACCGTTCGCACAGATGATGAAGACCTACAGGTGGTGGGCCTACATCCAGTATGAAAAAGGACTGGCTCTGTAGAACTTACTATGATGAGTAGATTCAGAGATTGATTGAGATAGCAGCAACAGTGATGATGATGATGACTCGATGACAATTATCCAGTGACGATGATCCAGAGAAGATGACTTGTGCTAAGAGACTTGTGTCGAGAAATACCTTCCTAGTTAAGAGGGAGTGTTGATGTACATGTAACTTCGGAATGTATTTCACATATATGTATATTGTATTCCTATAGAGATGTTATTATTCCTCTATACGGAAGTGGTTGTATTCCTATAGAGATGTTATTATTCCTCTATATGGAAGTGTCGTCATTTATATTGTAAGTGTCGTAACTTATACTTGATGGGTTATTAGACCACCTTGTTGGGGTCGGCCCTTTATAAGTCATGTGGGTCAAAGGGTTATTAGACCACCCTATTGGGGGTCGGCCATGTGGTTCAAAGGGTTATCAGACCACCCTAGTGGGGTTTGGCCCAGTCAGCATTATGTTAAGTGGTTAAGTTGAGGCTGACCTAGTTGAGTAAAGGTCAAGTCAAGTTAGTGTATAAATAGAGAGTGTGTCTCTCTCATTTTACACATTCTATTCTCTCACTCACACTTGGGAGAGTGGCGCACTTGTGGAGGAGGAGGCTCTGCTACTAGGAGAAGACTATCTCTTGTATTTTGGTTGTATCATTTCTCTATCTATCTCTGAGGAAGTTATTGGGGTTTTTCACCTTTATGGTTTCCCCAAGTAAACCTTGTGTCTCTTGTGTGCTTACATTATTGTTTCCATGATTTTTATGCTGTAGATTTGTTGTACATGTTGTTCTCTCAGTTAAGATCCTAGATCAGATTGAATTAAATTCTGAAAATTTAACAACTTAATCCAGTAATCATCATTGATGGGACATGGAAGTCTTCCCCTCCCAAGATTGCTTGTCCTCAAGCAATTTCAAACTGGGATGCTGTAAAATGTGTTCTCCTTTCCAAGTAGCATCCTCACTGGAAAGTCCTTCCCATTGCACCATGAATTCTTTAATGATCCTGCTCCTTATATTCTTCTCTCGGACTTCCAAAATATTTTTGGGGAATAGCACCAAATGTCCTTCATCATCCAGGGGAGTAAATTCTTTTGGAACCTTAACTTGCTTCCCTATTTCCTTCTTCAAATAAGACACATGGAAAACATTGTAAATCCTACTACCTGGAGGCAATTCTAGCTCATAAGCCACTTCTCCGATATTCCTTAGGACTTGGTAGGGACCATAAAACCTTTGCTACAACTTATCAGATCCCTTAGACTTCAATGAAGACTGTCTATAGGGATTCAAAATCAAATATACTAGATCTTCTACTTGGAAGGTTCGCTCCACTCTATTCTTGTCTACTTGCACCTTTTTCCTATTCTGTGATACCCGCAAGTTGTCTTTGAGAGTTTTGAGTATGTCTTGAATCTCTTGGAGCCAATCTTTTTCATTCTGTTTCTTATAGTCACCACATATCAGTTCAGTAAAAGTGAGTGCATCATATCCATATATGGCCTTGAATGGTGGCATTCCAATCGAGAGATGAAAAGTAGTATTGTAACAAAACTCTCCCAAATGGAGCCAAGTAGTCCATGAATTTTGTTGACCGGTAACATAATTTATTAAGTATCATTCCAGCCGTTGGTTCACTCTTTCTATTTGGCCATCATTCTGTGGATGGTAGCTTGTACTTATGTCCAAACTTGTCCCCACTAACTTGAACAATTTTTGCGAAAAAATTCTAGTGAACTTGCTATCTCTATCACTGATGATGGACTTGGTTATGCCTTGAAGTTTGAATACTTCTTTGATGAAAAGATAAAATCATTGGCTAGCTTCAATATTATTTGTGACAACAAATAAATGTGCATATTTAGTTAATCTATCAGGCAGAACAAAAATATTGTCTTTACCTTGGCTTTTAGGAATCCCCGTGATGAAATCCATCGATACACTTTCCCATTTTTGTTAAGGAATAGGAAGTGGTTGTAAGAGTACCACTAGATGACTATGTTCTACTTTGTTTTGCTGACATGCCACACAAGATATAACATACTCCATCACTTCCTTCTTCAAGCCCTTCCAAGAGAACCTTTCCTTCACTTTCCTTTATGTCTTCACAAACCCCAGATGTCCTGTTAGGGGTGCTTCATGAGAAACCTCTAGGATCTTCTTCTTTAATGAGGATTCTGGAACCAAAAAGATCATATCCTTATGATAGATGATATAATTTAGAATATTTTAAGTATCATCATGAATTATTCCATCAAATAAATCACAAGAAAACTAATTCTTTGTTTACTCTACTCCAAGCTATGCTTTCCAATCATCATGAAAATTTATCAATGCAAAGGTTGGTTTTCTAGAAAGAGCATCAACTATAGTGTTCATCTTACCCTTATTGTATTCAATGCCAAATTCAAATGCTTGAACATTGATTACCCACTTTTGTTTCCAGTCATTCAACTCCTTTTGGGTCAAGAAGTGTCTCAAACTATTATGATCAGTCTTGATGATGAAATTAACACCCACAAGATATTGTCTGAACTTGACCAACGCATGCATGATGGCTAGCATATCCTTATCATAGACTGAATATAACCTCTCATGGAGCTGCAAATTCCTACTTTTAAAGGCTAGGGGATGATTTTTTTACGTCAATACTGTTGGAATATTTAAACACATCCATGTCATTTAATATCTTAGGATAGAATTATTGATCATTTTTTATTAATTCCTAGGTGTTAGACTATGTAGTTGGCTAAATTAGACATTGTGTGGACCACAATCTTCCTAGACTCACCTCGGCGCATTTATGAATATTTTGGATAATATTTCCTAGGATTCTGGCTAATCTTATCCTATCCTGGAATAGAAAGGTACCTTACTGCTTTTTACTGATTTTTACCACTTTTTGGTGAAAGGGAAAGCTTGTTGACTAGTCATAATTGTTTTTTGGCCAACTCATCCTCCATGATATCTCTTCCTTCCAAATTCTGGATTTAGCACAATTTTCCATCACACATCACTATCTGATCGCTAAATCAGAAATTCGTGAGCCTTTGAGGTGACTTGGAAACCACACTTCCCACCTAGGGGGGTTTTGCATAATTTTAGTAAGTCTGCTTTTGTGAGGATTTGAATGGAATCCTTATGCATTCAAATATCTGATGTAATTCTATATACTGATAGCCTATTTCTTTCCCAAGGTTGGGTGATGTATTATTATTCATTAGAGTAATTATGTTTTCATCATATGTGACTGTTTTTCAGTGTTCTTGACTAGTTGTGTGAGAATTACTTGTGTGAGTTGTAATTTCTTGATCAGATCTTGGTGTGAACAAAATTTCACATGGTATAAAATATATCAAGCTATTCTTTTCTCCATTGATTGTCTTGCAGGATCCAACCAGTCTCAAGGAGGGCACATTTAGTCATCTATAGGGCGCAATCAATCACCCAGAGGGTGCAACTAAACATCTTGGGGCACACCCAAACCACTCTAAGAGCTATTTTAGAGCTTCCATGGATCAGTCAAATCAGATAATCCTCAATCCATTCAATTATTTTGACTGGAAAGCACAGATGGAGATGATGTTGAGGAGCAAAGGCCTCTACAGGGTGACTATGGCAACTGAACCTGATCCAACCTCAACAATTGAGAAATCAAAGTGGAATAATCAAAGAGATGAATCCTATGGTATCATGTGTCTCGCCACATCTAGGGATATTTTATTCCATCTAGATGGTCTTACCTCAACCAATGAAGTTTGGGAGAAGCTCCAAGACTTGTTTGGCAAGACAGATGAATTAAGAGGCCACCAACTGGATAATGAACTTGTTTCATTGAGTCCACAGAATTTCGAGAACCTCCAAGAATTTTTCTCAAAGTTCAAGTCACTTGTTCTACAGTTGAAGCAATGTGAAATTGATAAAAAGGATGAGCAACTAATATTGGCCATTCTTTCCAAGCTTGTCCCTAATTACTTAGTCTTTGTTTCGACCTTCCATGCCACAAAGAAGGCAGTTCAAAACTGGAAGAGTCCTACAGTCTCATAATTCATGGAGTCTCTTACACAAGAACAAGAGAAGTTGGTCGTGATTGGATTCATGAAAAATCCATCAAAAGATCAATGTTTGACTATTGGATATTCAAGGAATTCAAAAGGCAAGAAGAAGGGCAGTTTCAAGAAACCCACTGATCAGAGGAAAGATAAGCAGAAAGTCCATGAAGAGTCCTCAAACTCAAACTTCAAGAGGAATCCAAATTAGAATATTGAGAAGGCTAAGTGTAACTATTGCAATAGGGGAATTCATCCTGAAATCTCCTGCATGAAGAAGACCATTGATCAAATGGCTCAAGTCTTGGAGAAAGCCAATATTCCTCTTCTTGAGAGCGCAAGGAGGAAGGATGGAGGCCAAAATTCTGAATATAAGGAGTGAGTGCATGCACTGATGGAAAGCACATCAAATCCTACCTCATTCATCCTTGATTTTGTAGCTTCAAGGCACATGGTGTCCACAAGAGAGAGCTTCTCATCTCTTGATTCTTCTAGTGGTCCAACCATTGTGTTGGGTGATGATTCTGAAACTTCAAGCAAAGGTAAAGGCATCATTGATCTAGATTTTGGCTTATTCACTAATGTGTTGTATGTTCCAGGGCTTGCTGCTAAACGTTTTTTAGTATACTAGATGAATCACACGGGGTCACCCAAAAAGGTGATATTTACACCTAATGATGTTGAAATCTGTGAAATGTCGACATGCCGAATTGTTTCCTTAGGTTCTACTGACCATAGCTCAAAAATATATAGGTTCTCTCATTTTGTGCCATTCCCCTCACCTTCTGCTCTACTTACCCATGCCAATGAGTCAATCAAAATGTGGTATGAAATATTTGGTCACCTAAATTACAAATATCTCTCCGAACTCCATGAGAAAGAGATGGTCATAGGGCTTCCCAATATCAATTTTTCTAAAGGTGTCTGTCAAAGCTGCATCCTAGGAAAGCACCCACAGCATAAGTTTGAAAGAGCCAAAACCGAGTGAACCTCAACACCCCTGGAGCTTATTCACAATGACATATCAGGTTCATTCCCCGATGAGTCTTTGAACCATGCCAAATACATCCTAGCCTTCATAAATGAATTTACCAAGTATCGTTGGATCTATTTCATCAAGTTAAAGTATGAAGTGTTTGGTCTGTTCAAGCTTTTAAGGGTCTTAGTTGAAAACCATTTTGGTAGAAATATCAAGATCCTTTAATATGATAATTGTGGGGAGTACATAAAATATGAGTTTCAGCAATTTTGTGCCTCTTTAGGGATACAGATGCAACATACTCTTCCCTACACACCTCAGAAGAATGGGGTTGCTGAGAGGAAGAACATATGTTCATCTTAACCCACATTTTTTTTATATTCAGTGATAGAAAATTTGTGGTGAGAATTTTGCAATTCAACAAGTTTCGAACCTATTAAGCAGGTTCATCCTCGGAAGAAAAAGAAACTCACTCTCTTCTTTGCACTCAGACGAGGGATAACTACCCATTCTCAACAATTTTTAATCCTTCTCCTTTATGGATCTGGTCAGTTCACTTTTGGTTTTTAGGGTTAGGGTATGGGTTTAATTTTCATCTTTTTAATTTTTATTATATATGATCATTTGTGCCTTGTTTTTAATATTTTTTATCAATATTATTAAAATTTTTGAATTAAAATTTTTATTACTAATTTTTATATCAATATTATTAAACTTGTTGTGTAATCTATTCTCCTTTCTCTTCATTTTTTATTATTAAGTATGTATTGATAAATAATATTTTTAATAATATTAGGTTTTAATTTTAACTTTTTTAGTATGATATTTAATGTTTGTACGTTAAAATTAAAACCTAATATTATTAAAAAGATATTTTATCAATACATAATAATAAAAAATTAAGAGAAAGGAGACTAGATTACACAAGAAGTTTAATAATATTGATATAAACATTAGTAATAAAAATATTTATTCAAAATTTGAATAATATTGATTAAAAACTATTAAAAACAAGGCACAAATAATCATATATAATAAAATTAAAAAATAAGAAAATTAAACCCATACCCTAACCCTAAAACCAAAAGTGAACCGACCAGATCCATAAAGAAGAAGGATTAAAAATTGCTGAGAATGGGTATTTGTTGGTGCGCACTTTGTTACTGTTTTTGGTCACTAAATATACTGTGAATGGCGGCTCTATCACCATTTTTTATATCATAAATTGCTCTTTTTTCCATTTGGATCACCGAATGGGACAGGTATGCACCTATTTATACATCTTGTGAATATTGGGAAAGATTCACCATATTTTGGTTTATTTACGATTATCTGGCTTGTTTACTGATGTTACTCTTATTTTGTAGATAATGGCTCTCAACGGAACCTTCAATTAGGTGCTTACTGGGGTCATGTTCATTCAGCCCACTGTTCAGACGTGCATTCGACCCATAGATTCATTGGTTGAGATATGCTCGGGTTATTAAAAGATGAACCAGCGCGTGGAATTTGTTCGGGACGTGGCCCTGGTGGTTGGTGACTGGAGTTTTGGAAGACTCTTCCTCTCATACATCCAATTTGACACCGCATCCATTTCTACCCATGTCGAAGGGGAATTAACTCTCCAGTTATTGCATGGAAGAATGATGCCGTGGACCCTAGGGGATCTTCCGTGTGCTGTCTTGAGTCATTAAGAAGCCGTTCCTGTTAAATTTTCAGAATTTACTTCAATCTGATCTAGGATCTTAACTGAAAGAACAACATGTACAGCATATCTACAGCATATCAATCATGGAGATAATAATGCAAGCACACAAGAGACACAAATATTTACTTGGGGAAAACCATAAAGGTGAAAAACCCCAATAACTTCCTCAGAGATAGATAGAGCAATGATAAAACCCAAACATAAGAGATAGACATATCCTAGCAGCAGATCCTCTTCCTCCATAAGTGCGCCACTCCTCCTTGAGTGCATGAGTGATAAGTGAGTGAGCAAATAGAGTGCCTCCCGCACTCTATTTATACTTGACTTGACTTGCCTTTTACATAAATCATGTAGGTTCGAACTTAACCACATAACATAATGCTGACTGGGCCGACCCCCAATAGGGTGGTCTAATAACCCTTCGACCCACATCGCCGACCCCCAATAGGGTGGTCGAATAACCCTTTGACCCACATGACTTATACAGGGCCGACCCCAACAAGGTGGTCTAATAACCCATCAAGTATAAGTTACGACATTTACAATATAAATGACGACACTTTCGTATAGAGGAATAATACCATCTCTATAAGAGTACATACAAAATACATGTATGAAATACATTCCGAAGTTACATATACATTAACACTCCCTCTTAACTAGGAAGGTATTTCTTAGCACAGGTCTTCTAGCACAATTCTTCTTCTCTGGATCATCGTTACTGGACGATCGTCATCGAGACATCATCACCGTCACTGCTGCTGCTATCTCAATCAATCTCTGAATCTACTTGTCATAGGAAGTTCTACAGAGCCAGTCCTTTTTCATACTGGATGTAGGCCCACCACCTGCAGGTCTTCATCATCACTGGCCATACTGTGGAATCCTCGGGACTTATTACGTGCGTCACAAAACCTCGAAAGAGCATCTGCCAGATATTCCAGGGCAACGAATTACATGCCATAGGCAAAACCTCGAAAGACTATCTGCAGATCTCCCAGGGCCATATTATATGTGACCTCACCACAAAATCTCGCAAGAGCATCCTATGTTGTTACGAGCACACAAATCTACCTATAGGATCTCCCAGGGCACGAATTACATGTGGTCACCACAAAACCTCGCAAGAGCATCCCAAGATGTTACGAGCACACAGCTCTACCTATAGGATCTCCCAGGGCACGAATTACATATGGTCATGACAAAACCTCGCAAGAGCATCCCAGGACTGATTACGGGCACACAACCCAACCTATCGAATCTCCCAGGGACACGAATTATATGCCATAGGACAAAACCTCGAAAGAGCATCTTCCAAATATCCCAAGGAAACGAATTACATGCCATAGGCAAAACCTCGAAAGACTATCTGCAGATATCCCAGGGCCAAATTATATGTCCTCCCAGAGCAAAACCTCGAAAGAGCATTTTCCAGATATCCCAGGGCACCGAATTACATGCCATAGGAAAAACCTCAAAAGACTATCTGCAAATCTTCCAGGGCAACGAATTATATGCTCATCTGCACAACCTGATCCATGGCCATAGAGTATCAACCTGATACTCACCATACATCATCCTGATGTACACATGATCATCCTGATCATCATCACTGCAACATCTTGCTGCATGTCATCTGGAGCAACATCCTGAAGCTCGTCATCCATGATCATCCTGATCATACAATGCATCTACTTGATGCATACCAAGTATCTACCTGATACATATCATCATACATGATCCACCTGATCATACAATGTATCCACCTGATACAAATATGATACATATCACCATGCATGATCCACCTGATCATACAATGTATCCACCTGATACATATACATGGTCCAAGCATCCAACATGATGCATATACAAAAATACATACACATGATCCAACCGATCATATCCAGCATCCACCATGATGCGTACATACATATAAATGATCCAACTGATCATATCAAGTAGAAACCAGAACATCATCCTGATGCTCATCATCCAGCGCCTACATCCACAGCCATGTGAAGGATCCTTCTTCCAACATGCTTGGAATGGATTCAGCAAATGTGTCCATCACTTCTTCCTCGAAGTGTCCTCGATCTGAAGAACGCCAAGCCTCTCTCTGAAGTACTTGAACTTCACCCTAGCTAGTGGCTTCGTCAGCGCATCTGCAATCTGCTCATCTGTCGCAACATACAGGAGCTTCACAACTCCTCTTTGCACCATATCCCTGATATAGTGATATTTGATCTCAATGTGTTTCGACCTATCATGAAACACTGGGTTCTCGGACAGCTTCACACAACTCTGTTTGTCACAGAAGATACCAGTAGCCTCCAACGGGAGATCAAATAACTCAGACAGTAGCTTCCGTAGCCATACTACCTCATAACTAGCTGAACAGGCTACAACATACTCTGCCTCAGATGTACTCAGTGCTACGCAGGACTGCTTCCTGCTAAACCAAGAGATCACACCTGATCCCATACTGAAGTAGCACCCAGATGTGCTCTTCCTATCTGCAGCACTGCTAGCCCAATCTGAATCAACATAACCCTGTAGGTTAAACTTTTGATTCGCTTCATACTTGAGCCCATAATCCACTGTACCCTTCAAGTACCTCAGAATATGCTTTACAACAACCAGGTGAACACTCCTCGGATCCATCAGGAGCTGGCTCAATGTGTTCACCGCAAAGCAAATATCTGGTCTTGTGTTTGTCAGGTACATCAAGGACCCAATCATCTGACGATACATAGTGATATCAACCGGCTCAGAAGCATCACACATAAGCTTCAGGTTTGATGCCATAGGTGTGGCCATAACCTTGTAGTCCATCATCCCGAACCTCTTCAGGATCTCTACTGCACACTTCCCTTGTCCAAGGAATATTCCATCACTCTGCCACACCTCCATGCCAAAAACAAATAGTGCATCATCCCCAAGTTCTTCATCTCGAACTCGGCAGTAAGCTTCCGCTGCGTGTCGGCAATTAATCTATCTTCACCTTTAACAAACAGGTTATCCGCATACAAAAGTAGTATCACTGGATTGCCTTCCTCAACCTTGTAGAAAATGTTGGAATCCGCTTTATTCTTGGTAAATCCCAAACTGGATAGAAAGTTGTCTATCCTACCATACCAAGTTCTGCACACATATATGACTACACCATGTTGTCTTGAAATCCATCTGGTGCATCTTCTATTTCATCACTTTTATATTTCTCTATGCTGCCGTTTGCAGCATGCTTGATCTTGATAGATCCATATGGAAGTCATAACAAACTTCCCTTCAGGTCTTGGGACTACATCCCAAACATCATTCTTCATGATCAACAGATCATGGCATTCTTCCCGTATCATGGGAACTTCAATATCTTCAATAGATAATTTTGTTGCTGAACAAATGTTGTAGTTCTTCTTTTGTAGGTGATGGCATACGATCTTTCCTACACAACAAGTTAAATTGCATTATTAGAAAACATCTCATAGTTTTCAGAACAAATTCTTACACATAAAGAAATATGTCATACAGTCATGCAATTAACTTAGCCAATGCTTCAATACAACATTTATCCATATCTTGTAACTTTCTAGATGCCTTCCAATCTCTACCAGAACATTGTTAAGAGTGTGCACAACTCCCAACATGTCAGCAAAGAGGTTTCATTCTAGATAAGTAGCAATGGAATGTTGTACAGTTCCATAGGCCACTTACCCATGCATATTAGTAGTATACTATTCATCAATGCAACTATTCTAATATGCATAATACATAACCTAATTCTAGGAACATCAGTATATTATTGAACAGTATTATTTAAACAATAAAATATGCAAGTAATGACAATTCAAATACTTATCTTTGTTTGTTTGTTGGGTTGACTCCCTCTCAGTCTTTGCTTCTTTTCTGCAACTCCATTCTTATGTGGATTGTGAGAAGTGGTCAACTCCCTCTGAATATCTGCATCCTTGCAGAAGCTACTGAAGTGTACTCCCTCTTGATCTTTGCTTCCTGGATTACTTGTCCTTCAACTTATATTCATTCTCAATCCCTATGCATGCTTGTTAGTATCATCATTTTGTTATCCCCTAGGTCTCATACATAATCAAACATTCATTAGTATAATCTTAATATTATCAAAACACAATAATGTCAAGCATGTATAGTCAGGATCATTTCAAACACGGATAATAAACATTGGTATTCAAGGTTTTAGGGAAGTCTTCTTTTACTCATGCATATTCTTATTTGATCATAGGACTCTTTTGGTTAGTTAAATCATCAATCAAGATAAGAGATATAATATGCATAAAACCCATGATTACTCAAACCATTACCTTCATGATTCTTCTGGTTAGTCATATCATCAATTATGGTAAGAAACATAATATGCATACAACCATGACTATTCAAACCTATGACTTCATGGATAATCATTATCAACAACACAACAGTATAAGATCCTAACACAAGGTAGGATTCTAGCTTGATATAGGAAAAACATACCTATATTACATTGCTAGCTAGTTATGTCTAACATACTCACATGATGTCTTCTTGTTCTTCTTCAATGACTTGTGCTAGTAACCTGTATATCTCATAGGTTAACCATTATAAAACCAAGTTATACATACCTCGTAAATGGATCTTCTATGAGATCCATGACAATGGATGGATCTTTGTCCTCATGTCATCATGATCATATGTTCTTGAACCAGAACATGATTTGTATTTCTTGGTGTACCTTTCATGTTAATAGACAACATAAACCTCATACAACACCATAATGAATTAGTACAATCATAAGTGTCAACACCCTAATCAATGAATATTTTCTATCATGCATTCATAATTTTATTAAGGTGATACGACATGTCTAAAATCAAGATTGTACTAACCGTAATAACATGAAGACAAACATACCATAAACTTAATCATGAACAAATCTCAAAACATACCTCGATGAGTCATACCTGTCAAGATTGCTTGTAATCTTCTTATGGAAGGCCTTAGCCTCATCTCCCTCTGAAACAGGAACTTCTTCACTTATGCAGGTGACCAATCCATCTTCTTCTAAAATTAACCCATTCCACTTGATTTGCAAGAACTGGACCTGGAGCTGGATATGGGTTTGTCAGAGAAACCTTAAAAATTCAAACTTCTGAAAGGATAGAAATATGCGCCTTGACGAGCTGATCAAGCTGGTATATTCAGAATTTGAAAATTGCAAAGTTTCACTCCTCAATTTTGCCTTTGAAACTTCCGGATTCACTGGACGTGACCCAGAACTGGGGTTTGATGAAGCCCACTTTTCTGCCCAATCAAAAGGTTTGATCCAAATCTCTAAGCTTCTATTTTTCTGAGGAGCTTCCAGCCGTGGTTACAGATTTCAAAAATTCCCATTTTTACAGAAGCCCTTATTTTCCACTTTTCTGATCAAAGTCCCGAACTAGGGTCTGATCAAGCCCGGCCTTCTGCCCAACCAAAAATTATTATCTTGGTCTCTAAATTTCGATTTTGATGAGTAGTATCTAGTCGTGGTCTCCGATTACAAAAATTCCAACTTTCTCCGAAGCCCTAAATTCTGGAAGCCATGAATGAAGGTACTCAAAAATAATTCTGTTTTGACAGAAATATGTACCTGATTGTTTCTGGTGTAACTCCAAACTTTTAAATCCATAGGGTTTGAAAAAATCTTCCTGAGATAGCCTGACCTGTTATCTTTCCATCCCGACAGGTCTGACTTCAATTGGATTCTCTGAGAGAGAGTTATGCCAAGTGTCACAACCTGACTTGTACAGCGTGCCACGTGTCACTGGTTCAACTTCGACCTCTGAAAAAGTTTCTTGAGATATTACAGTCTATGCAATACCTGTCACTTTTTACGAAATTTAATTTGGAGCTTCCTAGCCCAAGTTATGACCTTTTTCCCAAGGTCACCTGATTTTGACTCAGATTTGGAAGAGGCAGAAACCCTATATTGTACATATCATAAATCACAAAGTACAACGAATTAGAGGTTGTACTTTGGACACAAGGTACATGGGGATTTAATATTCGACCTGTAAATATTTCAGGTCTGAAAACTTTGCCAAAACGGATTTATAGCGAAAGTTCTACGATGAATGGTTTTTGCTATATCAAGCCCTAGCATTGTAAGTGCAACAAGTGTCATACATGCCATATCATGCCTTCTTTCAGGCTAGCTCTGATACCACGTTAAATTTTCAGAATTTACTTCAATCTGATCTAGGATCTTAACTGAGAGAACAACATGTACAACATATCTATAGCCTATCAATCTTGGAGATAATAATGCAAGCACACAAGAGACACAAAGATTTACTTGGGAAAAACCATAAAGGTGAAAAACCCCAATAAATTCCTCAGAGATAGATAGAGCAATGATACAACCCAAACATAAGAGATAGACATATCCTAGTAGCAGATCCTCTTCCTCCATAAGTGCGCCACTCCTCCTTGAGTGCATGAGTGAGAAGTGAGTGAGCAAATAGAGTGCCTCCCGCACTCTATTTATACTTGACTTGACTTTCCTTTTACATAAATCATGTAGGCTCGAACTTAACCACATAACATAATGCTGACTGGGCCGACCCCCAATAGGGTGGTCTAATAACCCTTCGACCCACATGGCCGACCCCCAATAGGGTGGTCTAATAACCCTTTGACCCACATGACTTATATAGGGCCAACCCCAACAAGGTGGTCTAATAACCCATCAAGTATAAGTTACGACATTTACAATATAAATGACGACACTTCCGTATAGAGGAATAATACCATCTCTATAGGAGTACATAAAACATACATATATGAAATACATTCTGAAGTTACATATACATCGATAGTTCCTTGCCATATGATTTGTTATGAGATGCTGAGCATAACCATTTTTGGTTATGAGTTGTCGAGGGATGCTGGACAGAGTTGTTTTCCTATGTTAAAGACTGTCTATTATTAGAGGCAGTGAACCACTAAATGGGTCGACTTGCTCTTAAGATTGTAATAGTATATATAGGCGTTCCTACCTCTGAACCTGCTAGGTCTTGTCAAGTTGTGTTATGTATTACTAAGTCTTGTTTTCTATTTGACATGATTGAGACGGAGTCAGTCTTATTGATCTTTCTCTGATTGCAAAGGAACACATGGATGTTGTAATGCTCTGATTATTCAATATCTATATCTATATCTATATTTATCTATCTATCTATCTATCTATCTATCTATCTGTATATATCTATTTTGGTTTAATGAAGATCTTGTAGCATGTATGGTGATTGATTAATAAAGACTCATCCTCTACTTGCTGAGACGGGCCCCTCAACGATCAGTGGTCTCCAGTCTACGTATATAGTTTGTATTTTCTCTTCAGATAACGTTTTGTTGTGTATTTCAGCTTTGCATCTACCTTATGCATGATATCTATATTCTGAAATCTCAATTACTAATTTTGTTAGTTACATAGATGAAATTTTTGTTATGTGGTTTTTTGTCACTCATGTTTTATTGTTTATATGAATGAAGAGATCTATGTTATGTGATATGCATCTTGTGAAGTACTTATGTTAACAATGTTTGCAGCAGACAATTATGTGACCGGTTACACTTAGGTTCAGCTAAGTTTTCTTCATAGGATAGGTTGCAATTCTTTCATCTCCTCTGCTTGATAGGTTAGGTTGCGTTCATCTCTCTCAGCTTGCTTTTGCGATCCTGCTTAAGGAATTGAGCTTACTTGAGTCCCTTGGAATCAAGTTAGATGAGTTTCCTAAGCTTTCCCATAATTAGCTCCTCTTTTAAACTCTATAGTTCTTCCTCTGTAGCATCATAATTCCTCCAATATCAACTAAAGTTTCTTTAGGATGAAGTAGAAATAGCTAGTTTCCCTCTCACATAGAACACTTCTTCCCTCACTCTATCTTGTAAACAATCTACTCATTGCTTCTTTTTGCATCCTAAGGTCATGTGCATTCATCAATTGGTAATTAAGTCATCTAAAATTCTTCCTTCCCTTAGCTTAACTCTTCTTCCTTCATCTAGATTGGCATTTGGACTGTCATTCAAACAGACATTCAGACTGCCATTCAGACCCTTATACTCTCTACGTCGTTTTAGCATTTTTTAGAATCTAGCTTCTCTTGTCTATCTGGGTATAATGCTTCTTTCTTTTGATTTAACAGTTTAGACATACTTTAACCTTGTTTTATGTTTATAAGTTCTTAAATGGAGTTCTTATCCTTTCTCTTAAACTATAGTAAAATTCTTCACATCTGATTTATTAAGTAGTTATTGTTTCAGTTTTGTTTTTAATCTCTTCTAAGGTTGTTAGAATCCCTTTTATTATTAGATTAGTATTTCATACATATGAACACATTCATGACATAAAAGTTGGATTATTCTTATCAAAGTTTCCTGCTCACTTTGTACTAATCAAGTTTTTCACTTGTTATCATGAAGAAAGTAATGTTGTAGTTCTACGCTTTTGTCACACTTTCTTTGTTTAGTTCTTCTTCCATCATTTATATCTTACATAGGATGGTGTAAGATATCTTAGTAATCTTAGTAAGTTTTTCACTTGTTTTCATCTGTTGATTAAGTTATCTTAGTAATTATGTTGTTTAGAGTTTGATCTCTGATTTTTCCTTGAATATCTCTGAGGTCTGAGAAACCAAAATTTGAGATCCCTTTCTACCTAGGCATATACTTTGTCTCAACTCTAAGTCTACTGATCCTGGTTGATAATTAATATTAGGTGTTTCTTTGAGATAGCTCACACACCCAACATTTTGGTGCCGTTGCCGGGGAGTTGAAGATAGGTAGAATATAATTAAAAGTAGATATAATTTTCTTTTCATAACTTAGAAATAGGTTGGCAGTAGGTGAGCGGTAAGATGAGAGGTAAGAACCTGCGCATCTTTTATAATAGGCATCCCCAAAACCCAATAGTTTTTATAATAAGTTTTCTAGTTATAATTTCTGTTTTATGAATAGGTTTAGAGATTTAGATATAATAACCAAAAACACCAAATTCTTCACTTCACAGGGGGTGCATCCTACCCCAGCTATTAACTTAATAATAAAAATAAAAGTATCAGAACATAAACAAAGGGAATATATTTACTAGGGAAATTCTTCTAGGAACAAGGGGAACCATAGGGGTTAATCCATAAGGGAACATTATTTCCTCCATATTCCATAAGAAGCAGAAGGGAGAAACCTAGAGCAAGAAACCTACATGGATCAGGAAGATCATAATGAGATGAGGCATAACATAGAAAAAGAAGAAACTCAAAACAAGGGAATTTTTTGGTTCCCCATTTTAGAACCTACACGAGATATAATCATTCCTCCTTCCCCATTCCCTACCTTTTATGGGAAATATAGTGAGAATCCGGAAACCTTTTTGTTTGAATTTGATATCTTGTGTAGAATATATGATTATCTACAAGAAGGCCAAAAGTTAAAGCTTTTTCCAGCCACATTGAAAAGCTCCTCTCTTTTATGGTTCAAAGCATTATCTAGTATCAGGACTTGGGGAGACATGGAGGCCAAATTTCTTCAAAATTATCAAGGTTATTATAGATTAGAAGGTCACCTTGAGAGATCTCTCTATGTCCTGCATAAACCAAGATATAGTGACCCCCAGAAGGATACATTCTTCCCTAAAGAAATTTTGGAAGAATTGTTGAGAACTCTTAACCTTATTTATGACATGAGCAATAAAGGGAAAAGTAGCAGATACTTTCAGGAAGCTTGTACTAGAAATCTGAAAAATCCTGATAAGGTTACAAGGATAGAATTGGAAAGTCTGTTAGAAGACTTTAAAATTGACATTCTATAGGCTATGGACACTTAACTAGATATATCTCAAGTTAAGAAGAAATAACATGCAATAATGAGTGTGTTCTGCCCCAGATGTAGAACCAAGCATCCTCGACAAGAATGTCCGTTGGATAAAATTTCAGTCTGTCATCCTTATAATCCAACCAACAATTCTTCATCATTGCCTGGTCTGCAAGGCATAAGTGAAAACCTTGGAGAAACATCTAGGAGGTCTTGGAAGCCTAGAGATCAGCTAACTTACCAGGATCCATTGTAACAAACCCCACCTTACTACCACCCTTATCAAGCTCCTCAACTATGGGATCCTTTAAATTGGAAGAAATGGACACCTTAGAATGCTCAATAGCAACAATGGGCACATGGATGGAGAGAACAAGCATATGCTCCATCTCCCACTACCATGACTAAATACCCTCATCCACCTAATATCCAACAACTTTTACCTGGATTTCCAAACCCTCCATTACTCCCTACCTTAGATCAACCCCCCCATATCCGATACATGAAGTCTATAAAATTCCCAATACTCCCTGCACAACCGATACCAATCCTTAACAACAAGCTAACCCAAGCTCTCAACAGTGTTGGGTTACAAATCCAACCATCTTATGTTATGACCACCACACTTGTCCATGATATTCAATCACGATCTAGAGGAATTGCACAAAATCAACCCAAATCATCAGTTGTTATTCAAGAATCACAAGAGAAAATGAAACTAGTCGAAAAGGGACCTTCTCTTTCTTCTAGTTCTTAAGATTCAAAAAGGGGTCGTTTTTATTTCTACATATATGGATATGTTTTTCCTTTGGTTTTTAATAAACAAAATTCATTTTCTAATAAGTTGATTATATGATTAATAAAACAAATTTTTACCTCCAATCAACTTAAAACTTATAGTAATAAAGAAGAAAAGACTCTTCTCCTTTTTTTTAACATTTTCATATATAGTTCTATGTACATATAGTTTTGAATAAAATTCAATAAATAATTTGCAATCTAGTCACAAGGATCACATCTTTTAAAGACATTGATTGAAAAAGGAAATACTATGAAACTCAGTTAATAATTCTAATTAAAAGTAAGCATAATCCCATCTCACCTTTAGAACCATTTTTATGATTCCTTTTCCTGAACTTCATAACTTGTATGGTAATTGATTCAAATATACAAATTCATGATTTGTTTCAACAGTTGCTTAAAGACCTATTATAATCAATATAATTGCTAGGAATTTTCTCTCACCTATGGACAATTAGATCACCTTGGACCCATTATTGAAACTTGTCTCTAAAGCACTATTTAAAAAATAGTAAGCCCGAGGGTAAGTAATATTTCTACTTGTGGGGAACACTACTTTGGAGTAGATGGATTAAGAAGTCAAAGAAAACTTTAGGTTATTCTCTTTTGATATGATTTGTAAGATAAGCTATCCTTACTTATATTCTTGAAATATGTGTCTAGCAATGTTCCATATAATCTTGTGCCAACCAGCTTCCATATTCTAACATCATTATACAAAGCAAACCCGCTGGGGTACTGAACAGGCCTGCTCGCAGTGGGTCCATGCTAAGTAAAATATTAAACCTGGAAGTTTGGTAAATGCAAGTAAACCTGCCGGGGTACTGAACAGGCTCACTGGCAACGAGACTATGCTTGCATGGTACCAAGATAAATACGTCGGGGTACTCAACAGGCCTGCTGGAAGCGGGGCAATATCAGAAAAGAGAGGTACAATTAATACATTGCTATGCACATGGTTCATTACACAAACACAGGTACTAGCTAATTATCTATAATAACAATTGAGAATTTCTATAAGATAGACTTGGACCTTGTCATCTATTTCAAATAATATCTAGGAAATTGCTATCCTAGAAGTGGGACCTATATTCATAAAGATCTAACGAACTGAAAGGTGAACTTTATCTATATTCTTAAGATGACAAGAAATATTTCAGAATGAGCCCTTGATGATTGGTTTTCCTGTGGCATTTTCTTGCATCAATTACATCATTATTTCTCACATGGTCTTAATAAGCACTATTACTTATTTTTAGTGAATTTGCATATATGAATCATTATTTCAGAGTCATGGCTAAAATTTTTAAGATTGAAAATCATATACTAACTAGTTCTGCCCCCTCTCTTCTATGGCCTGAGGACATGCCATATTTTCGGTTTGGGGGAGGATAAAAATATTTTATGGTCTACTTATTTCTGACAATATCCTGACCATCTTTATGATAGATGTCTTCAAGGAAAATGCAGATAATCAAGAAAGAACGCCGAGGAAAGCAAGGTTGTGATCATCCTTTGACCACTAACAACTTTAAAACTTCCTGCAAAAAGTAGCCACAATCAGCATTTGTAAAACAAGCTCATATACATACCAAAGTCTGCACGAAGGGTTCAATGACGGGTCAAATGTTGATCCAAATAAGGTGATGAATGAGGCATATAAATAATGAAGTGATATTGAAATGACAAATAGAGTAAGTAAATTCCAATCCGAATAGAGTATAGAATAAAACCATAACACGTTAATAAGTATGGCCAGATATGTTTTTGAGTTTTTCATTTATATATATCTGATCCATTAATTATAATCAAAGGTCAATTTGGAATGATATCTTGGTATGTTACTTTGTTTCATTAATAAGTTTAAATCATACACCTTGGACACTATCACATGATCCCAATTCTTCATTTATTGTACCATTCAACATTTATTTGGAAGACATCATGGTTTATATGTAATTATGTCTAATTCATAGCAAACGATTATGTTCAACCTGCCCAAAGTTTTACTTTGGACATGGTTGAACACATTATAAAGCACACAAATCCATAATTACGAATTTTTAAGTGGCACACGACTCAAGGAAATTCAATTATGAGCATATCACTCATATGTGCTCCACAATCATCCGGCTGCTCAATCGGATCATGATTTAACCCTACCCTTGCGTGAATTTTCACTCATCCCTCTCATTTCTTCATTTCGCCTTGACGCTCTATCCTCTGCAACTGAGTGCATTCTTTTTCCTTTTTCAGCCACATTTGTCAGCTTCCATTCACAATGCCTACCCACCATGATCCAGGAAGCTATCAAGACCACTTGCGCATTGCTGAGTTCAGAGAATGTTGAGAGATATTCATGCGTGCTGGTTAGGGCCCATTTCTCCGTCTCTTCAATGACCATGACCACGAGATTTCCCTTCTGTTGGAAAATGGTTTTGACAGTAAAGAGGCTCGGTTTGGCCACCTTACATTCTATGTGACAGAAGATTTCATATCAGCAGCCACGAAACTGCCGAGAGGAGGTGCCCATTGGCACAAGCACTTATTTCTCCAACACACAACACACAAATTTTCTCTCAAGCCTGAGTATCAGGATGTCAAGGGTGTAAAAGGGGTTCATTGAGAATGGGTTAAGCCTGAGTTCCTTGATCCATTGATTGTAATCATTCACCTAATCACCTGCGAAGGTAAATTCTCGGTCTTTAAATCCTGCCATTTTCAGTTTTTAGCCCATTTTGTTGATAATCAACCCTTGAATTTTCCCTTTTACTTCTTAAAAAGTCTGGAGAAAATGTCTAGTCAAGTTCGAAAGAACAATGCCAATCCCTCTGGAAGCCTGTATCATCACTGCCTTATCAAAATTTTAATCACCCATCATTTACAGGAAGAGGGGAAGACTTGGGACAACTTTGTATTCGAGACCTTAAACCCTCGCCTAGTTTAGAAACCTATTATCAAACCTTCTTCCTCTCGTAGGCGTCTTCAATTTCACTCCCATCTTGATTAGCCCATTCAAACCTCCGACCAAACAAAGAGTGATTCCAAGGTTGTGTGATCTGAAGAAGGAACCTTGGAAGAAATGCAACCTGTACAAATACCCTCTTCTGTGCCTGCCCAAGAAAACACGACTCAAGAACCCTCCTATTTTTCACCAATTCCAAAGAAATCAAGAAGGGCCAATCGTACCCTTGACCCGTCCTTCACTCAGACACAACATGTCGACCACCCCGACGAACATGCAAATATCCCTATCTTTGGATCACCTCTTTTGGCATTGGCCAATCTCTCTGCCACCTTGCTTGAAGACCCTGCTCCTACCCCTGCAAAGACTGAAGAAAAGGGTCCCAAAGAATACATTACACCTTCTAACCCTGAGTCCTTCCTGGAGGAAGTAAGCCCTCAAAAGGACCTTATATCTTTAATAGAAGCACCTCCTTCACTCCAGCAGATTGTGGATAGGCTAAATCAAGACTTAGCGGAATTAAGAAGTCAGAATGAAGGGTATGTTGGGACCATCTCTGAGCTTCGTCAAGAAGTCAAGACATTACGTAGTCAAGTACAATCTGTTGAACATTTAAATCAGGCTAAGACAGTTGATAATCTATCTCTTTGGTTGAAATATGATAATCTACGGGATCAATGCAAGAAGTTCAAGGATAAAGTCAAGCCCTCTTCGTCAAAGTCGAAGGCCGCTGCTACCGCAACTTGGCCTTCTTCCTAAATTTCTTTTATGTTTTGCTTAGTGGGACTTGGCATGTCTTTGGTTTGGGGGAATGTTGGTGCCCACTTTGTTACTATTTTTGGTCACTAAATATACTCTGAATGGCGGCTCTATCACCATTTGTTATATCATAAATTGCTCTTTTTTCGATTTGGATCGCCGAATGGGACATGTATGCACCTATTTATACATCTTGTGAATATTGGGAAAGATTCGCCATATTTTGGTTTATTTACGATTATCTGGCTTGTTTACTAATGTTACTCTTATTTTGTAGATAATGGCTCTCAACAGAACCTTCAATTAGGCGCTTACTGGGGTCATGTTCATTCAGCCCACTGTTCGGACGTGCATTAGACCCACAGATTCATTGGTTGAGGTATTCTCAGGTTATTAAAAGATGAACCGGCACGTGGAGTCTATACAGGACGTGGCCCTGGTGGTTGGTGACTGGAGTTATGGAAGACTCTTCCTCTCATACGTCCAACTTGACACCGCATCAATTTCTACCCACATCGAAGAGGAATTAACTGTCCAGTTATTACGTGGAAGAATGATGTCGTGGACCCTGGGGGATCTTCTGTGTGTTGTCCTAAGTCATCAGGAAGCCGTTCCTTGCCATATGAGTTGTCATGAGATGCCGAGCATAACCATTTTTGGTTATGCATTGTTGAGGGATGCTGGACAGAGTCAATTTCCTATGTTAAAGACTATCTATTATTAGAGGCAGTCGACCACTGAAAGGGTCGACTTGCTCTTCATATTGTAATAGTATATATAGGCATTCCTACCTCTGAACCTGCTAGGTCTTGTCAATTTGTGTTATGTATTACTAAGTCTTGTTTTCTATTTGATATGACTGAGACGGTGTCAGTCTTATTGATCTTTCTATGATTGCAAATGAACAAAGGGATGCTGTAATGCTCTGATTATTCAATATCTATCTATATATATATCTCTGTTCTGGTTTAATGAAGATCTTGCAGCATGTATGGTGATTGATTAATAAAGACTCATCCTCTGCTTGCTGAGATGGGCCCCTCAATGATCAGTGGTCTCGAGTCTGCATATATAGTTTGTATTTGCTCTTCAGATAATTTTTTGTTGTGTATTTCATCTCTGCATCTACCTTATGCATGATATCTATATTCTGAAATCTCAATTACTGATTCTGTTAGTTACATAGATGAAATTTCTGTTATGTGGTTTGTTGTCACTCATGTTTTATTGTTTATATGAATGAAGAGCTCTATGTTATGTGATATGCATCTTGTGAAGTACTTATGTTAAAAGTGTTTGAAGCATACAATTAAGTGACCAGTTACACTTAGGTTCCACTAAGTTTTCTTCATAGGATAGGTTGCAATTCTTTCATCTCCTCTGCTTGATAGGTTAGGTTGCGTTCATCTCGCTCAGCTTGCTTTTGAGATCCTGCTTAAGGAATTGAGCTTACTTGAGTCCCTTGGAATCAAGTTAGATGAGTTTCCTAAGATTTCCCATACTTAGCTCCTCTTTTAAACTCTGTAGTTCTTCCTCTATAGCATCAGAATTCCTCCAATCCCAAACTAAACTTGCTTTAGGATGAAGTAGAAATAGTTAGTTTCCCTTTCACATAGAACACTTCTTCCCTCACTTTATCTTCTAAACAATCTACTCATTGCTTCTTTTTGCATCCTAAGGTCATGTGCATTCACCACCTGGTAATTAAGTCATCTAAAATTCTTCCTTCCCTTAGCTTAAGTCTTCTTCCTTTGTCCAGATTGGCATTCAGACAGGCATTCGGACTGCCATTCAGACCCTTATACTCTCTACGTCGTTTTAGCATTTTTTAGAATCTAGCTTCTTCTGTCTATCTGTGTATAATGCTTCTTGCTTCCGATTTAACAGTTTAGACATACTTTAACCTTGTTTTATGTTTATAAGTTCTTAAATGAAGTTCTTCTCCTTTCTCTTAAATCTCCCTCTACAGTAATATTCTTCACATCTGATTTATTAAGTAGTTATTGTTTCGTTTTTTTTTTTAATCTCTTCTAAGGTTGTTAGAATCCCTTCTATTATCAGATTAGTATTTCATACATATGAACACGTTCATGATATAAAAGTTGGATTATTCTTATCAAAGTTTCCTGCTCACTTTGTACTAATCAAGTTTTTCACTTGTTATCATGAAGAAAGTCATGTTGTAGTTCTATGCTTTGTCACACTTTCTCTGTTCGGTTCTTCTTCCATCATTTAATTCTTACATAGGATGGTGTAATTTTGTATTGTTTTCATCTATTGATTAATTTAGCTTAGTAATTATGTTGTTTAGAGTTTGATCTCTGATCTTTCCTTGAATATCTCTGAGGTTTGAGAAATCAAAATTTGAGATCCCTTTCTACCTAGGCATATACTTTGTCTCAACTCTAATTCTACTGATCCTGGTTGATAATTAATATTAGGTGTTTCTTTGAGATAGATCACACACCCAACAGTATTTATCCCTTGTCCGAGTGCAAAGAAGAGAGTGAGATTATTGTTCTCCTGAGGATAAACCTGCTTGATAGGTTCGAAATTTGTTGAATTGCAAAATTCTTACCACGGATTTCCTATCACTTAATAGGAAGAACATATCTCTGAAGGAGATGGCCACATGCATGCTTGAGGCATATATTTATCTCCAAGGATTTGGGATTAGGCAATAAATTGTGCCACATACATACAAAATAGAGTGCCTCACAAATCAATAAGAGAAATCACTCCTTTTAAGGCTTGGACTGGGCACAAACTTGATATATCTCATTTAAGTATTTTTGGCTCCAAGGCTTGGGCTAGAATTCCACTTGAGAAGAGGAGGGCCATGCAGCCCCAAAGCCAACCATTTATTTTTTTTCGATATTCAGAAGAATCCAAATGCTGCAAGCTACTGAACATGACTTCTCAAACATCCTTCATTGAGAGGATTGTTCAATTCGAAGAAGAGCCCTCATAGAATGTTGAAATTGGAGAACCCTTCACACCACCATGTGAAGATGTAAATGAAGTTCCTTTTGAATTTTCTGATTCTGATATTTTTGATGATGAAGAACATTTTATTATAGATCCTAATTCACCAACAAGGCCAAAGTGGGATGCTAAGACTCTTCAAGCAGCTGGTGAACTAGTGGGAAATCCTCAGGATACTAGAAGGACTAGATCACAATTTGAGAATGCTCTTAATGTGAATGATCCTTACTTAACTGATAGATGTTATTTGATGGTGGATTCTGATCCTTATACATATGAGGAAGCGTCACATGACCCAAGATGGAATGATTCTATAGATGAGGAGTTTCATTCACTGCAAAAGAATGAGACATGGGAGCTAGTCAAGCTCCCCCCAGGCAGAAAATTGGTAAGGTGTAAGTGGATCTTCAAGACCAAGTTTGAAGCTGACGATGCATTAGTGGAATATAAGGATATGCTTATGGAAAAGTGCTTATCCCAATTCCATGGCCTTGACTACAACTATACCTTTGCATCAGTTGCACAGAAGGATTCGATAAGACTAGTTCTGGCAATTTCTGCAGCCAAGCATTGGGAAGTACATCACATGGATGTCAAAGGTGCCTTCCTCCATGGATATCTTGAGGAATATATTTATATGCAGCATCCAGAAGTATATACATATGATCCTAACTATGTGTGCAGGTTTAAGAAGTCCTTATATGGGCTTAAGCAAGCCCCTAGGGATTGGTATGCCAAAATGGACAACTTGCCCTTGTCACAATCTTTTGCTAGATGAAAATCTGATCCAAATGTTTACATGAAGCTGATTGATGGCTCAATTATTAGTATTTTTTTATGTGTTGATGACCTACTAATCACAGGTATCTCTATTGATCAAATTGCTTCATTAAAGTCTGCTTTGCATCAATCCTTTTCCATGACTGACTTGGGAATTCTTAAGTAATTTTTGGGGCTTGAGATTTCTCAAACTGAGAATGGAAATAAGGTATCTCAGTCCAAATATGCATCTGACCTACTAAATAAGTTCATTATGGATTATTTCAAGCCTTCAAAGACTCCATTCCTTTCAGGAGTTAGACTTGAAGAAGCAGATTCTACACCATTGGTGGACAACACCTTGTATAGGCAGTTTGTTGGCAGCTTGTTATACTTGACTCATACTCGACCTAATATTGCATATGCAGTGATTGTGGCCTCAATATACATGCATAAACCACATGATATTCATTGGAGGGTTTCAAAAATAATCTTTCATTATGTGCAAGGCACCAAGTCTGATGGGATTCACTATGTTGCAGATTCTAGCCTAGATCTTCTTGCCTTTACTGAATCAGATTGGGCTGGTGATAGCCTTGACGGAAAATAAACATCTGGATTTGTTTTCATTCTTGGAGGTGGTCCTATTTTCTGTTCTAGCAAGAAACATAGTGAAATTGCACTATTTTCAGCAAAGGCTGAGTACAGAGGATCAATGAACGCTTCTACTCAGTGTGTGTGGTTGTAGGGTATTATTTTCGAGTTTGAGATTTCCTTTAGTACTCCTACTGTCATCTTTTGTGACAATCAGAGTGCTATAATGATCTCAAGTGATCCAGTACAAAGATAAACGACCAAGCATATTGAGATCCATATGCACTACATCACAAGTTTAGTGCATGACTAGATCATTTACTTGCAGTATTTCCCAACAAGTGAGCAAACTGCAACCATCTTCACCAAATATTTTACTGAGAAGACTTTCATCTATCTGAGATCACTTCTTGGGATGGTTGAACATGTGGTGGAGTGAAGGATTTATCAACAATCTTTCAATTTTGATTATGTCCATTTTTGAGGGGAGGCTTTTCCCATGAGGTTTTCCTTCTTTCCTTGTTTCATGGACAAGGTAGTATGTACGGGGTGACCATGTCTTATTACTGGGCCCTATTTTAATTTCTGATTTTTAGCACATTAAGTCAAACTTATGGGGGGGGTTTGGAATATTTAAACCCATTCATGTCATTTAATACCTTAGGATAGCATTATTGATCATTTTTTATCAATTCGTAGGTGTTAGACGATTTAGTTGGCTAAATTAGATATTGTGTGGACCACAAGTCTTCATTTTGTGGACCAAAAAATTACTAGACTCACCTGGGCTCATTTCTGAATATTCTGGATAAGATTTCCTAGGATTCTGGCTGATCTTATCTTATCCTGGAATAGAAATGCACCTTACTTATTTTTACTGATTTTTACCACTTTTTGGTGAAAGGTGAAAGCTAGTTGACTAATCATAATTGTTTTTTGGACAACTAATCCTCCATGATGTTTCTTCCTTCCAAATTCTGGATTTAGCATGATTTTCCATCACACATCACTATCTGATCACTAAATCAGAAATTCGTGATCCTTTGAGGTGACTTGGAAAGCACACTTGCCACCTAGGGGGGTTTTGCATAATTTTAGTAACTCTTCTTTTGTGAGGATTCGAATGGCATCCTTATGCATTCGAATCTATGATGTAATTATATATATTCAAAACCTATTACTTTCCCAAGGTTGGATGATGTATTATTATTCATGAGAGTAATTATGTTTGCATCATATGTGACTGTTTTTTAGTGTTCTTGACTAGTTGTGTGAGAATTACTTGTGAGAGTTGTAATTTATGTTGATGTATTTGTAACTTCAGAAGATATTCACTTGTATATTGTATGTATTACATTTGTACTTTATTGTATCCCCAACAAAGATGTATTATTCCTCCAATTGGAAGTGTCGTCATTTGTATTTGCAAGTGTCGCAACTTATATTTGATGGGTTATTAGACCACCTTACAGGGGTCGGCCCAGTGTGGGTTAAAGGGTTATTAGAAAACCCTAGTGGGTTCTGCCCAGTGACATGTGGATGGGTTATTAGGATTCCTTAGGAAGTCGGCCTGGTTAGGGTTAAAGGCAAGTCAAGTCATTGTATAAATAGAGAGTGTGACTCTCTCATTCTATTCATTCACTCACTCATCCAATTCGCATAGTTGAGAGAGCGGAGTACCCACAAGTGGAGGAGGAGTAGCTGCTGGAGACATATATATTTTGGGTTTGATATTTGTGATCTTTGTATTCGTGCTCATTCTATCTTTGAGGAAGTTGCAGGGTTTTTCACCTTTTTGGTTTTCCCCAGTGAAATGCTTTGTGTCTCTTGTCTCTTGTGTTTGATATGCTGTACATGTTGTTATCTCAGTTAAGATCCTATATCATATTGAATTAAATGATGAAAAACTAGCATGGTATCAGAGCTATCCTAAAGGAAGGCATTGTATGTCATTTACGACATGTTGATGCCTCGGATGCTCGTAGCATCAATCAGAAAGGGATTCTCCCCGAGAGACGGTCCCAATTAGACTATCTCCCGTTTGGTGTAGGGAATCCGTCCGGTTAGCGGTTCCGACAACCGTGGTTTTGGACTTTAAATCCGATTCTACCGGTTATGGCCCGATCCACCTTTCTTTTGGGTTTTTTTAATGTCTTTTATATGAGATGCAAGTGCCTAAACTATACTTAATCTAAATGCAATTAAGACAGATCTAAACTTAAAACTAGAACAGACCTATCTATCCCTGTAGGGGAACACGCTTAAGGGGAGAGCAATCAGCTGTAACAGATATCGTAAACAAAGAACAGATAGCTATTATTTCTCACGGTCAACGCTACAGCAAGATGAGGATCTTGAGAAGGTAGCCTCTCATTCAACATGGAACGCATCTATTGCTCAGAAAACAGAGGAAAGCTAAAGAATAAGGAAACAGATCTAAAATGAAACTTAAAGAACGCATCTATTGCTCACGAACAGAAGAAAGCAAAATTATTTGATCTACGTAACAAGAATAAAGAAACAGATCTAGATGCAACGAAACTGGAATTAAACTAAAAGATCCCTGCAAGGAGCAATTTAAAGGCATGAACAATGAGCCATACAAATTATCCTGAAGAAAGAACAGTTAGCCATTCGATCTAGAAGAGAAATCTACAGCAATGATAAAAGCATCAGCAGGTAGCTCCTGATTTAATATGAAACGCATTCATTGTCCATGAAAATGGGAAAAATTCGTATGCACAGTAAGGGGCAAAATCATTAATACAAAGAAGTAGTTCGGATGATAAGAATGATCTCACAGTACAGGACCGCAGTCATTAGAATAGTCCAATATACAGCAATCCAACATTCCATGCAAAACGTCCATCTCCCGTGGCTTCTATTAGAAAAATCAATTTACAGACCCGATACAAGATAGCTCATATCGTTTGCCAAAATTTCATTCCCTGCCAAAAGTCCTTTCTAATCTTTCCTAGATGCTATTTATAGCTACAACTTTTCCCTTTGGGCTGACACCTAGCACGTTCCACCTGTCATTTACAGGGATTTCTACTATAATCGATCACCAAAAATGGCCACTTCCTTTACAAAAATATTTTGACAAAAAATAGGGACAGCTGTCCCATGGCTTACGCCTTACATATTCAAAATATATGTAACAGAAAATTTGTTAACATCAAAGCTTTCCCTGCTGGGCACGTGTTTGGCTGCAGAGAGTGGCTCACTGAATTCAGCCTCTTCATTCCTGTGCGCGAGCTTCTGCTGGCACAGGGTCGCCCAAGTTGATGGTCACTGATGCTGCCTGGGAAGAGGCCCTCGAATCCCCTGCTGATGCTGCTCCTGCTGTTGCTGCAGCTTTCCTGACCTCCTCTTCTATGTAGCTGTGCCACACACCTGTGTCCCTGATGATTATGTTTGCTGCAGCAGGAAACAAGATTTTCTGAGAAGTTACATTCTTCCTGAGCTCTATTTTAATGCTTTGTACTTCTACTTCAGCAACTTGATATGTTTCCTTCAGCAGATGATTGTGAAGTGTTGATGAACTGATGTAATGTTGGAGATCATTCATGGCCAGGACATCAATGCTTTTCACATACTCCATCTGGACGCCTAGCTCTTCTTTCAGTTGAGACAACCGCTGCTCCTTTTCCGGGAAGTCTTCTAGGGTCTGAGGGAAACTCAATGTGCAGTTGTCATGGACTCCTTTGAGCTTTTGGTATAGGTTGTTGATTCTATCTGTTGTCCTCTGCACACTGGCCATTAGCTTATTGGCACAGTTCCTACCAAACTCCAACAAGGCTATATCTTCATTAAAATCTTCCGCGGCCTTAAAAGGAAGATGCGGGGGGAAACCTCCTTTCCCTTCCCTCCATGCCATCTGACTTATGACATTTGCCTTGACACGGGTATTCTTAGATTTGAGCCTGTGGGCTTCCGTATTGACCTCTTTTAGCCTACCCATCATGGCCTTGAGTTTGCATACCTCGTCAGTGATTAGCTCTTGAGAGCCATACACTTGCTGCAGGATATTGCATGACAGCTCGTGGAAGGGAGACATGTCCAAGGTTCTGCTCTCCGCTTGTTCTAAACGCTCAGCTAATGTCTGCTTGTCTGCTTCTAACTGGGAAGCCTTTTCTTCTGCTCCATTCTTCTCCGCTTCTGCAATCATTATCTGGAGTGCTAGCTGGTCCTTTTCCTCCTCCAGGTGACTGTACTTGTTTTACAGCTCCCTATGCTCAGCGTACAAGCAATTATATTTGTTTACTGCCAGGTCCCTTTGGGCTTGCTCATTAGCCACATTTTGTTGCAAGGTGCGTGCTCTCTTCTTTGTCAATATATTTTCTTTGACTATAACCCCTACATTGGCAAATGATGCCTGTGCTGTTGCTATAACTGCAGATGCCATGGCGATGGGATCTGCATCTGTGTTCTGCATGACAGCGACCTCTCGGTGAGTAACTATGTCATCATGGAAGGGACTTTTAATCCTCTCTTCTGATTGGAGGACCATTGTTTTCCTTTTCTTGTCATAGACAAACTCATTCCATTTGGACACTGTACGCTTCCCAGATGGAGTGTATGGGACAATTGGTCAGTTTATGATGTCTATGTCTTCTTCCATAGGTGGGGTTCGGACTTCCTGAGCGGGGTCTGCTCCTTCCTTTTGGGTACCAGAGCCACCTGCTTGAGAGGTGTCTATCTCCATGTCTTGTACACCGGACCCACTTGCCTCGGTATCTTCCCTTGCCTTCAATTCTTCCTCCGCCTTCTTCCTTGCTTCAGCTTGCTCAGTCTCTGCTTCTTTCTGCTTTTGGGCTTCTTCAGCCTCCTTCCGCAGTCTTTCATTTTCAGTGTCTTGTTGCTTTCTTGCTTCCTCGGCTTCCTTTTGTAACCTTGCCTCTTCTCTTAATCTGAGCTCTTCCTGAGCTCGGGCATCCTTGGCTTCTTTCTCCTTTTGCTGGATGGTCTTCTGGGATTTGGTTGAACTAGAGCTCGCTCCAGTACTTTGGCGACAGATCCGTAGCTCAGTCATGTTGCTGATGCCTCTGAATGCTTCCTCCTCGGCATCGGGGTAGTGGGAGTATTCGAAGTTAGCATAGTTCCCCTTGCAATGCTCGACCACTTTACCCTTTCTGTCGTTCCTGTGGAAGATGACCTCACCGAAGTGGAAGGCCTTCAACTCTTGAACAAATTCGTCGGCAGAGGCCACCCCTGAAAACTTGTAAGCACCTATGCAGAAAGGTAAGGGGGGAAAGGAAGCCTTGTGTAGCTTGTGGAGGAATGCTCCAATCCCATCCAAGAAGAGTTGTCTTACTGCTTCCTTGAGCACCACATAGTCTGTGGCATACTGCGGCAATATGTATGGGGTCTTAGTCCCTCCGAACAGTCTCAGGTAGGTACCTTGTTCTGAAAAGTAAAAGTCCCCATAATCCCCAAGGACTTCCAAAGCATTTTGTGACAGGCAATTTGGTTCTTCCTTGAACATTTTCTCGTATAGGGGCATGATGAACCCCTCACAGATGAGTTTGTAGCTGGGCTTGTAGTTCTGAGCCCACAACATCTTGAATGCGACGTAGACCGGGGCGGTGGCCCTATCCCATGCACACCCCAATTTGGGGAACTCTATCTTGGCCAAGATACAATCTATCAGGTATGAAGACATGAAGAATTCAGCCTTCTTCAAGGCCAGCCCGGGCTTAGCAGCACTTATCATTGAGGCCAGACTATCTGACAAGATAGTGGCCCAGTCAAACACTGTCCCCTGAAATGCCACATAATGAATGATAGGGACCCACTGAATCTTGTATACTGTGCCATCGGGCATGCCGAAGATTCTGCACAGCATTAAAGCGATCAATCTGAAAGGGGCCCTCAGGTTCTACACGTCATATTCATCATTTCCCTTCTTCCTCAAATGCTTCCCTCCTCTCAATAGCTTCTTGGCCATCTCGACGTTATCCATTTGGCCCAACCATTCGTCAGTCAGAGCTTGTTGGACACGGGGAAATCTGTAGGCTGCCGCAATATACGCGGGTTGAAACGAGGCGATAGCCATTTTCCCGCTATCGTTTATCACTCTCCCTTCAGCATCTGCATGTTGGAGTATCCACTCGATCACTTCAGCACAGGGGAACAGCTCAGGGCGGGTAGCGGCTCTAGTTATGCCTGAGGCTCTGATGTTAAGATAGATTGGTGCTTCCTCTAGCAGCATATCTGGGATTTCTTGGTCCCGGATCATTCTGTAGATGTCTCCCCATCTGATTTCTGGAGGGACGCCAGTAGTGCACCTAGTGTCCTGGAGCGAGGTTTCAATCTTGGGAGGGGCAGGCTTCTTTTCTGTCATCTTCGCCTTCTTCTTACCGGTTTTCGGCATCCTCATTTATCCCTGATAACATCCATATCAAAGTCATTATTTGAGCAACAGGCTGTAAAGTTTTCGCAGAGAGCAACATCGTTTTAATGAGATAAGTCAATGAAGCAAATATTTAGGAAGCAAAACATTATTTCAACATAAGACACAAATTGAAACATTTGAAGCTCTTAAAAGACGAGTCTGCAATGCTCCCGAGGGGATAAGCTATGTTGCGGAAGCCATTGGTTTTCGGACCGATAGGTGGTTTGCGGAAGCAATTGGCTTCCGGTTCCGCCTTGCGGAGGGAGATGTTTTCGTTATAGCTGCGGTTGGAGAGGTCGATGGCGGGGAGACGCCGGTTGACTCGGTGAGGGCTTTGAATGCTATCGTCACGCGCGGCCACTCACCGAGTCACTACGGGATACCTTAGTCCGAGCGAAGGTGACGGCGCCGGGGATATGCTGACGGGGAGTGCTAGGGCGGCCATGGCTTCAGGTTTCGGCTCGCGTGGCTTCAACGTTCACGGGTTTCGGCTCGCGTGTAGGGGCTGAGGCTTATGGAAGGGCCCAGGGTTTTAAGTCTCGGTTTACGGCCGGGGACATGGAAAGCCCATGGGGCTTCGACAAATTCTCCCAAGACGAGGGGCGCGGCCCGGGGTTTTTTTAAAAAAAATGGGACATGATTAACCGCCCGCACCCACCACCATTGAAATAAAATGTTAATGTTTTAACGAAGGTCTATGACGATTTTGTATGGCGAAAACTCCGTTCACTGTATCTGACGGGAAAAACATAGCCCTTGACGGGTGTGTTGCCCGTCACAATCCCACTAAAACCCAATGTTTTCCTACCAAAGAAAACCCAATGGAGAAATCCCAAGTCAGAATCCTACCTGGCACCATGGGGATCGCTTGAGCGAGGTGGCCGCGAGCACGGACGAGCGAGGTGAGCTGGAGCGATTTGCACGGCGTCACACGTCGTTGGCGAATTCAAAAAACAATGGTGTATTGGGTCGAGCCCCTACCGCATTATATAAAAAAAAGGCACGTGTGAGCATTCAATTCGGTAGGTGGCGCGGTTAGAACGAGGTTTAAATTCACCGCGCGTAGCGGTCATGTCAAACGATCTCGGTTTTCGTGCAACCGTCATTCGCGGGGCCAGTTTGCGAATCATATCCGCCGTTGCGGAAGGGTTCGATGAAAGCTTCCGACGTTTCGGGGCTTACTGCGGAAAGGAAAATCGAAGCCTTCCGCGAAAGACCGCCGCGTAGCGGATGGGTAACGCCAAGGCTTCCGCCCTTTTAGAACGATATAGTGAATGCTCCCGATGTTTTTCGGAAGGCTTTTTCGAAAGCTTCCGCGAACCAAAAATTCGAAGTTTCATTGATTTTCGAGAGGGTTTGGCGAAGGCTCCCGCTAGTTTCGGAAAGCTTTTGTGAATGGCTTCCGCCGTTTCGGAAGGAGAACTTATACTCTTCCGCGCAGTTTCCCGGGATCGTTTCGAAGTCCTTTTTCGAGCGGTTTAAGTGGTTTGGTTCCGCCGTTTCGGGAGGGTAGTCCGAAGGCTTCCGCGGTTTCGGGAGCAAAAGGCTGAAGGCTTCCCCCGAAGTTCTCCGAAAAATTCTAAGTTCTTTCATATCTTCGGAAGGAAATCGTGAATTCTTACACGGCGGTCTTTCGCGGATGGCTTCCGCTGTTTCGGAGCGTTTTATTGAATTCCTCCGCCGTTTCGGGAGGGTAGCCCGAAGGCTTCCGCGGTAGTTTCTAAAAAATTCTAAGTCCTTTTCATAGTTTCGGAAACAAAACGTGAATTCCTCCGCGGGACTTATGCGAATGGCTTCCGCCGTTTCGGGAGGGTTTCATCAAAACCTTCCGCAAGTTTAACAAACCAATCCGACTTTTTCGGGCGTCTTTCCTAATCCCTTCCACTGTTTCGGAGCGTTTTACGAACTGTCCCCGCCGTTTCGGGAAGAAAACTCCAATCTCTCCGCGGACGGTTGAAAAAAGTTCTAAGTGCTTTTCGGGAGACTAAGGCGAATGAGTCCCGCCATTTCGGGAGGCAAGCCGGAACCTTTCCGCGGTTGCGGAAGGCTTGAGTAAAGGGCTCCGCCGTTTCGGGAGGTTTTGTCGTTTCGGAACTTGAACCGTTCCGCAAAAGCAATGATCGAAAAAAATTCCAAGTCCTTTTACTTCGGAAGACTTAGGCGTGCGGTCTATGAGAATGGCTTCCGCCGTTTCGGGTGGTTTTGTTGAATTCCCCCGCCGTTTCGGGAGAATAAATCGAACCTTTCCGCGGTTGCGGAAGGCTCGAGCGAAAGCTTCCGTTGTTTCGGGAACTAATTTTCAATGTCTTCCGCGGATTTTGACAAAGAAAATCTCAGTCCTTCTTTCGGAAAGATTGGACGTTTGTCTTTGAAGTCGTGGAGATAGTCCAAATTATTCCAAAACGTTGGGGAAAAACTAAGTTCTTCTTGGGCTCTTTGGGGAAAACACGGAAGGATTGATGGCAAGATGCTCAGTAGGGAGGTAAGATTTTATGTTGAAAACAGGGCTGACGGCTGGTATGGCTTCTCAGGCAAACTTTCTACAAAAAATACAGGAGGGGCCCCAACATGTACAAAATTTTGGGGAGGGGTGTTGCTGCAACAACACGACACTTGTTTCACTTGCGACAAATTGGAAGCTAGGGCTTGATATAGTAAAAACTAGTCATCGTGGAACTTTCGCTATAAATCCATTTTGGCGAAGATTCGGGATCTAAAACGTTTACAGGATTAATATGATATGTTCATGTACCTTGTTTTCGAATATCCGCCTCATATTCGTTGTACTTTGTGATATATGATCCATACAAGTTTGGGTTTCTGCCTCTTCCAGAATGCATCCCTAAACAGGTGACCTAGGAAAAGAGGTCATATCTCGGGCTAGGAAGATCCAAATGGAATTACATAAAAAAATCAGTTCGGGAATGGACTGTAGTTTCATAGGTCCATGTTTCAGAAGTCGAAGTTGAAACAGTGACACGTGGCACTCCGTACACGTTCGTTATGTTGTTTCATCCCATAAACAGGTCATGTTGCGAGACTTAGCATATCTCTCTCATAGAGAATCCATTTGAGGTCAGATCTATGGGGTTAGAAAGACGATAGGCCAGTCTACCGTGTGCTGAAGTTTCAGACCCTGAAAATCCAAAATTTTAGATATACATCAGAAACAATATGGCATTAATTTGTCAAAACAGAATTGGATTCTGAGCACTTTCATTCTTGGCTTGTCACTGCCGTGGGAAATTAGGGTTTCTATAAAAGTTTGAAATTTTGGAATCTGAGACCACGGCTGCATTCTTCTCATCAAAATAGAAATTTAGAGACCAAGATCAAATTTTTTGGTTGGATATAACCCTAGGCTCTATCAAACCCTAGCTCGGGATTTTGACCAGAAAAACAAAATTTGATAGAAGCTGCAGATCCGAAATTTGTAGGTCATTTTTGGAGGGTCAATTTTTGGAGTCTTCAAAATTTGAGCACACCATATTTCTCACCTCAGTCAATTGCATCTCCCTGTCTAGACAGAATTTTGAAATTCCAAGTTTGAATTTTTAGGGTTTCTCTGTCAAACCCTAGCTAACTCCAGATCCAATTTCAACAAATCAAAGTGGATTGGGTTAATCGTAGAAGAGGATGAATTGGACACCTACATAAGTGAAGAGATTCTAGTTCCATATGGAGATGAGGCTAAGGCATTAGATAAGAAGACTACAAGCAATCCCAATAGGTATGACTTGAGGAGATATAGGTATGTTTTGAAATATGTTCATGATTAAGTTTATCTTCATATTATTTTGGTTAGTACAATCTTGATTAATTTTAGACTTGTCTTATCACCTTAGTAAAAGTATGAATGCATGTGAATGATAGACAACATTCATTGATTAGGGTTATGACACTTATGATTGTACTAATTCACTATGGTGTTGTATGGGGATGATGTTGTCTACTTAACATGAAAGGTACATCAAGAAAGACAAATCAAGTTCTAGATCAAGATGATATGACCACGGTGACATGAAGACAAAACTCATCCATATCCATTATCACATAGAAGCTCTACTTATGAGGTATGTATAATTTGGTTCTATAATACTTAGCTTATGAGATATGCAGGTTGCTAGCATAAGGTCTCTAAATCATTGAAGAGAACAAAGAAGACATTGTTTGGGTATGTTAGACATAACTAGCAAACATGATAATCCATGCATGTTTTTCTTATATCAAGTTAGAATCCTACCTTGTGTTAGGGTCTCATATAAGTATACTTTTGTATGATTGATAATTATTATTCATGAAGTTATAAGTTTGAATAATCATGGGTTTATGCATATTATGCTTCTTACTTTGATTGATGATATGACAAACCAGAAGAGTCCTATGGTCAAATAAGAATATGTATGAGTAAAAGAAGTTCTCCCTGAAACCTTGAATACTAAAGCCTGTGATAAATTACCTATGTATGAAATGATCATGACCATACATACTTAGAATCATAATGTTTTGATAGTATTGAGACTATACTAATGCATGTATGATTATGTATGAGATCTTGAGGATGACACAATGATGACACTAGTGCACACTTAAGCATGCATAGTGGTCCAGGATGGATATAAGTTCAAAGACAGATTATCCAGGAAGAAAGATCAATAGGGAGCACACTCCAGTAGTTCATGCAAGGAAGCAAAGATCAAGAGGGAGCACACTCCAGTAGTTCCTGCAAGGAAGCAAAGATTGAGAGGGAGTCCACCCAACAACTAAAAAAAGATAAGTATTTGAATTATCATTTCTTGTATATATGATTACTTAAATGATGTTGTTCATTCATGTACATACTTATGCTCCTAGATTTAGGATGTACATTATGCATTTTAGAAAAGTTGCAGTAATGAACAAGATACTACAAATATACAAGTAATGGGTAAGTGGCCTATGGTACTGTACAACATTCCATTGCTACTTATCTAGAATGAAACCTCTTTGTTGACATGTTGGGAGTTGTGCACACTCTGAACACTGTTCTAGTAGAGATGGAAAGCATCTAGAAAGTTACAGGATATGGATAAATGTTGTATTGAAGCATTGGATAAGATAATTGCATGACTGTATGACATATGTCTTTATGTTTAATATTTTGTTCTGAAAACTATGAGAAGTTTCTAATCATGCAATTGATTCTGACTTGTAGGAAAAATCATGTACAATCACCTACAAAACAATAACAAAAACATGTGTTCCAGCGATGAAGTTCAATAAAACTACCTATTGAAGATATTGAAGAATCTGAAGTTCCAAGGATCAGGGATACAATAATGGAAGGATGCCATGGTTGAGGAATACCAGTCGATCATGAAGAATGATGTTTGGGATGTGGTCCCAATACTAAAAGGGAAGTTTGTTGTGACTTCCAAGTGGATCTACAAGAGCAAGCATGCTACAGATGGAAACATAGAGAAATACAAGGCAAGGTTTGTGGCTCGTGGATTCTCCCAAAAAGAAGGGATAGATTATGAAGATACTTTTGCACCTGTAGCCAGATACACTTCCATCAGAACAATACTTTCTCTGGTTGCAGTGATGAAATGGAAGATACACCAGATGGATGTCAAGACAACTTTCTTCAATGGTGTAGTTGAAGAGGAAGTGTATGTGGAGAAGCTACTCGGATTTGAGATACATGATAGGGAGTCACATGTGTGCAAATTGAAGAAATCCTTGTACGATTTGAAACAAGCATCCAAGACATGGTACGACAGGATTGACATCTTTTTGACTAGTTTGGGATTTACCAAGAGTAAAGTGGATTCCAACCTTTACTAAAGGTTGAGGAAGGCAATATAGTGATACTCCTACTGTATGTGGATGACCTGTTTGTGACAGGTGAGGATAGGTTGATTGCCGAAATGAAGAGGAAGCTTGCCGCCGAGTTTGAGATGAAGGAATTGGGTATGATGCATTATTTTATAGGTATGGAGGTGTGGTAGACTGCAGATGGAATCTTCCTTGGACAAGGGAAATATGCAGTAGAGATCCTAAAGTAGTTCGGGATGATGGACTACAAGGCCATGGCCACACCTATGGCATCGAACCTGAATCTATTGAGTGATGCTTCATCAGAGTCATTTGATGCCTCGATGTATCATCAGATGATTGGGTCCTTGATGTACCTAATGAACATGAGACCAAATATTTTCTTTGCGGTGAACACCTTGAGCCAATTCCTAAAGGATCTTATAGATGTTCACCTGATTACTGTAAAGCATATTCTGAGGTACCTGAAGGGTATGGTTGATTATGGGATCAATTATGATGTGAATCAAAAGTTTAACCTGGAGGGTTATGTTGATTTAGATTGGGTAGGCAGTGCTGCAAATAGGAAGAGCACTTCAGGTTGATGCTTCAGTATGGGATCAGGTGTGATCTATTGGTTTATCATGAAGTAATCCTGTGTAGCACTGAGTATAGCCGAAGCAGAGTATGTCACAACTTGTTCGGCTAGTTGTGAGGTAGTATGGCTAAGGAAGCTACTGTATGATATGTTTGATCTCTAGTTGGATGCTACTTGTATCTTCTGTGACAACTAGATTTGTGTGAAGTTGTCAGAGAAACCAATGTTCCATGACAAGTTGAAGCATATCGAGATCAAATATCACTATATCAGGGATATGGTGCAGAGAGGAGCAGTGAAGCTCCTGTATGTTGCGACAAATGAGCAGATTACATATGTGTTGACCAAACCACTAGCCAAAGTGAAGCTTGAGTACTTCAGAGAGAGGCTTGGTGTTCTTCAGATAGAAGATACTTTGAGGAGGAAGTTATGGGACACACTCGTAGGAGCCATTCCAAGCATGGTGGTAGGAGGATCCTTCCCATGGTTGTGGATGTAAGTGTTGTGTGATGAGCATTAGGACGATGCTCCAGATGATGATGATCAAGATGATCATGCGCGATGATGATATGCATTAGGATGATGCTATATATGATGATGATCAGGATGATCATGTGACGATGATGTGCATCAGGATGATGCACTTTATGATGACGATCAGTATGATCATGAGCATCAGGATGATGCTCCGTATGAGGATGATCAGGTAGATCATGAGTACCGAGATGATACTTCAAGGCCGTGGATATGTGGCAGGTTGTGCAGTAGCATATAATAGCTCCCTGGGAGATCCGATAGGTTGAGTAGTAAGCTCGTAATGAGTTTTGGGATGCTCTTTCAAGGTTTTGCGAGGTAGGCATGTAATCAGTCCTGGAGATCCGATAGGTTGTGCTAGACAAGTAAAAGTCCTGGGATGCTCTTTAGAGATCTTGCAGGTGGCAAGATGCTCTTTTAAGGTTTTTCCTGTTCACATTTAATAATTACTAGAGATTTGATAGGTTGTGCCAAACACGTAAAAGTCCTGGTATTCTCTTTAGATATCTTGCAGGTCGCAAGATGCTTGTTTAAGGTTTTGTGAAGTTCACATGTAATCAGTCCTGGAGATTCGATAGGTTGAGCAGTAAGCTCGTAATCAGTCCTGGGATTCTCTTTATAGATCTTGGCGGTCATGCTAGGCACATAAAGGATCCTGAGATGCTATTTAAATATTTTATGAAGGTTGCATGTAATCAGTACTAGGATATCTTGTTGGTCATTCTAAGGCACATAAAGGATCTTGGGAATGTCTTTTCAGGTTTTGCAGAGGCACATAATTAGTCCTGAGATTCCACCTCTATCAAGCCGCTCGCAGAGATGATGAAGACCTACAAGATGATAGGACTACATCCAACATGAAAAAGGGCTGGGTGTATAGAACTTCCTATGAGGAGAAGAATTGAGAGATAGCACTAGTGATCTAGATGTAGAGTAAAATAGCAGTGACAATGATGCTCTATGATCCAGTGATGATGATCCAACCTCAACACTTAAGACTTGTGCCTATATGTATTGATGACCTGTGTCAAGAGAATACCTTCCTAGTTAAGAGGGTGTGTTGATGTATTTGTAACTTCAGAATATATTCACTTGTATATTGTATATATTACATTTGTACTTTATTGTATCCCCAACGGAGATGTATTATTCCTCCAATTGGAAGTATCGTCATTTGTATTTGAAAGTGTCGCAACTTATATTTGATGGGTTATTAGACCACCTTAGAGGGGTCGGTCCAGTGTGAGTTAAAGGGTTATTAGACCACCCTTGTGGGGTTGGCCTAGTGACATGTGGATGGGCTATTGGGATTCCTTAGGAAGTCGTCCTAGTTAGGGTTAAAGGCAGGTTAAGTGATTGTATAAATAGAGAGTGTGACTCTCTCATTCTATTCATTCACTCACTCATCCAACTCGCATATCTGAGAGAGAGGAGTGCACACGATTTGAGGAGGAGTAGCTGCTGGAGACATCTATCTCTTGGGTTTGATCTTTGTATTGGTGCTCATTCTATCTTTGAGGAAGTTGTGGGGTTTTTCACCTTCTTGGTTTTCCCTGGTGAAATGCTTTGTGTCTCTTGTCTCTTGTGTTTGATATGTTGTACATGTTGTTCTATCGGTTAAGATCCTAGATCATATTGAATTAAATGATGAAAAACTAACCATTTCTTGATCGGATCTTGGTGTGAACTAATTTTCACAAATACTGCTCCAATCCCATTCCTTGAAGCATCACATTCAAGAACAAAATGTTGAGAGAAATCTGGAATTGCATTAATAGGAAAACTACTCATTACCTCCTTCATCTTATTGAATGATTTTTCAACTTCTTTTGACCAATGGAAGGATAATTTCTTAGTAAGTTTTGTCAATGGAGATGTCACATTTGAAAAACCTTTGAAAAAATTCTGAAATAAATCCTCTCAATTCAGTGATATTTTTTGGACTTGGCCAATCCAAAATGGTTTGTATCTTCTCCATGTGAACCTTAACTCCTTCTTTCCCAATCACATGACCAAGATACAAAATCTCAGTCATGCCAAACTCATAGTTGGATAGTTTTGCATAGAAAGAATGATCTGCCAAGGTTGTTAGTACAACATCCAAATTGTGCAAATGCTCCTCCCAAGTTCTACTATAGATTAAAATATCATAAAAGAAAACAAAAAGAAACTTACGAAGCTGCTTGCTAAACACTATGTTCATGCAAGATTGAAAAGTTGAAGGTGCAATAGTTAGGCCAAAAGGCATAACCAGGAACTCAAAGTGTTAGGAACCCGTGTCAACCCTTCTCTTTACTTTGTTAGTATATTGTTTTTGGACGCATATGCTTTGTAATTCATCCCATAGTATTATATGTTGATCCATAGTTTGTATTAGCCCATAGTATTGATCCATGGTATTGGACGCATATGCTTTGTAGGTCATCCCGTAGTATTATATTTTCCATGCTATTGACCCATAGTATTGCCACATATACTAGTATATAAGTTTGTGTTGAGGCCAATGAAGGCAATGTGAAGTTATTTGTATTGAGATTGCTCAAAGGAGGTTGCCCCCTCGAAGTGGCCCACGATCAATAAAAATATTTTGTGATCTAATATATCGTGCATTTTATCAATGAATTGTTGCAGGTTCCTCACATGTGGTATCAGAGCACTTTCGTGGGCTCATTGGGTGGAATTTATGCCAAATGTTTTTCTTTCACATATGTATTTTTTCCTATCAATTGCAGGTTCAGATCTGGGAATAATCCCTATCTGATTAACTGTGGGAAGTACTTGGGAATAAGCCCTAAAGCACATTTTGAGGAGTACCATAGGAACCCTGAAGTACATTTCCCATTGAGAGGACCTGCCAGCAAAAAGCTCACCGACCCTTACCTAATTGACTAGTTCCCACCCATGAGGTAAACCAAGAGCTGTCCTTTGTGGCAAAGTGGTTATTAGTTTTACCTAAGCCGTGGAGTGAGGGGTACTTCCCCAATACGCAAGCCGTCAAACGACATTGGTAGCCGAGTGAATCCCCTGAACTGCTAGGAAGCCGAACATACCTGGGGTCCATATATATTTCCAGTTGATAAATAACAGATTACATCTATCCAGATCCAGATCCATATCTTGATCTAGATCCATATCCATATCCAGATCGAAATCCGTTGCAGATCCATTGCAGATCCAAATTTGTTGTCGATCCAGATCCAGATTCGTTGTAGATCCATTACATATCCAGATCCAGATCCATTGCATATCTAGATCCATATCCGTTGCAGATACAGATCTAGATCTGTTGCTGATCTAGAGCCATTGGAGATCCATTGCAGATCCATTTTGTTTCTTTTCACTTCTACGTTGTTACAAATCCACTTTTTTTTTGCCATGTCTTCCTTGTTTTAACTCCGTTTCCCTTGAAAATTCACTGACACCTTTGCAATCCCATTCTACATATTTCATTCATGAGGACCTTATCCCAAATTCCACTTCTCAAAGCCCAAAATCCAACATTTGTCTATTTTTAGGGCTTTCCATAACTTCTTCGATTTTCACCCAATCACCTTCAACTTTTGCCACAATGTTCATCTCCTAGTTCTGCTTCTTTGTCCCTCTCTGACAATTTTTCTCATTCATTCACCCCAGTTCTGAAATCCCCATTTTCTGCTTCGCTATCCATCAGAAACTGTCCAAAACCTAGTCAAACCCCAATTACCCATTAGAGTTTTTCCCAAATCCAATTTTTCCTTTACTAAAGAAGCTTCTATTTTTTTTTTATACCCATTCACAAAAAAAAACTCCTGGCTATGGTTGTCACCCGCAAAGGAGCACAAATCATGGATAAAGAAATTGCATCCCTCAAAACCAAACTCCAAGATATGGAAGAAAACTTTCTTAGCCTCCATCTTCAAAATTTATCCATGAACAATAAATGAAAGTCAGAATCTTTTGCAACCATTCGGCTCTCTTATTCCAACAATTTTCAGGGGCCGAAGCTTGATTTTCCTCGCTTCAATGGTACTAATCCGACTGGGGGGATATACCGTGCAGAACAATATTTCAATCTTCATAATACTTTTGATGTCCACAAAGTTCCACTTGCATCCTTTCAATTGGACCAAGAAGCCCTTCAATGGTACCATTGGTACATCAAAGCTCATGATGAGCCAAACCTGACATATTTTTTCCAACTCCTTTTGCAATGATTTGGTCCTATTGATTTTGATGTCTTCATAGGAGCACTCACTAAACTTCTCCAAATTGGCATTGTGAGAGAGAATCAAACCGAACTTGAGAAACTGTCCAATCACACAGAAGGATTATCTAATGAATTCTACAGGAGTTGTTTTATCAGTGGTATCAAGGATGAAATCCACTTAGAGGTTAAAATGTTCTGTTCCAACACAATGATGGAATTCCTAGGGTTTGCTAAGTTGGAAGAGGACAAGATCATAGTCCAACAACACTCCAACTCCACTTTTGTTTCATTCAGAAATATGGTTTCCCAATGACCTCCCATCACGCCAGCTCCTCGACCAACTCCTATCAAGCATTTGTTTGAAGCATAGATGTGAGCATGTAGAGAAAAGGGCTTTGTTATAATTGTGATGAGAAATTCACTCGGTGCCACAGATGTATTGAGAAAAATCTCTATCTCTTGGATGTGTATTTTCTGCCTGCCTCTGAACTTGGTGAAAAATTCCAGATACAATAGATGATCATGTTGAAATTCAACATCCACCTATTCACCCCCAGTCTTAGGATGAACACCTAAAGATATCTCTCCATGCTTTAGTTGAAGTCACCACCCCACAAACAATGAAGGTCAGGGGTTACTTCAAGAAGATCTCTCTTACAATACTCATTGATTCTCATAGCACTCATAACTTCATTGACCCTCAGATCGCCAAACAAGATGATTGTTTTGTCCATCCTTGCTCCAACTTTGAGGTGATGATTGCCAATGGGGGAACCTTAACTTGCAAAGGGAAGTGTTGCAATGTGCATATCTTTATGGAACATTATAACCTACGCTCGGACATGTTTTCCTTGGCCTTATGCAGATGTGATGTTGTCTTGGGCGCTCAATGGTTACACACACTTGGCCCATTCTTATGGGATTTTGCGAAACTTTGGATGTAGTTTTCAGTCAATGGGAAAAAACACACATTTATGGGATTACAACCTAGGTTTCTCCACCTCATCAGTTCACATCGCCTCGAAAAACTCCTTAATAATAATTCACATGGTGTCATCGCTCAGCTCCATTCCATTCAGATGCACCCATAAACGGTCTCCACTACTCCTTTGGATCTACAACACATTTTGGATAGATATGTTGGTGTCTTTGCTGAACCAGTGGGATTGCCTCCTTCAAGAGAAATTTTAAGTAAAACTTTATCCACCTCTACATCTGAGAAGGAAATTATGGCTATTTTACATGCAGTACAGAAGTGGTAGCCATAACTATTAGGGAATTATTTCTGCATCAAGACTGCTCACCAGAGTCTGCAATATATCCTCGAAAAATGGGTCTCCTCCCCAGCACAACTGAAATGGGTTAGACAACTCATCGGTTATGCCTATGAGATCACTATTAGCAGGTAGTTTGATGAGTTAGCATCGCATCATCGCGGATGCTGCGCAAGGCTGAAGGTACCGCGGAAGGAGGAAAGCAGCACACATGGCGATAGTACTTTTTGTAGTTTTTGGGTCATTTGGACCATGTCATATGTATTTTGGGTCATTTAGACCGTACTATGTAGGTTTTTGGGTCATTTGACCGCATTATGTGGGATTTTGGGTTAGTTTTTGTAGAAGTTTGTTAAGAAGTAGTTAGGCAGTTTCCTAAGTGGACCACAAATGTAAAGGCACAAGCCTATAAGTAGATGTAGGTTTGTAAGTGTTAAGTAGTCAGGATAGGAAGCGATATCTGATAGATTGAAGAATCTGGAGATAACTGAGTTGATTGAATATCTTGTTGTATCTGGGTTTTTTAGGAGACAAATAAGATGTGACAGATTTTTTGAGCAGAATTCTTGTGTCTTTTCCGTTTATCTGTGGTAAATGCATTTTGCGATATGAATCTATGAATGATACGATGTTTCCTTGCTGCGATTAATGCTTTACTGTTATATCTGTTGCACAGTTATGGTTCTGTCAATGATAAGATCTATAGAATGATGTTGTGATTATGATTAATGCCCAAGTTGAATGCTTAGATCTATTTCCAAATGTTGCAATAAGTTAATCAATTGATGTACAACATCCTCCTTCATTCAATGGAAACATGGTTCCGTCAACTCTCCCTTGAACATCTCGAGCGAGATCTCATCTGCTATGTAGGTGTTGCTGGAAAGGGTAAAAACTGTCTTGGCTGGTGCTTAGGGAGATCGTATTGGCTTCGGTGTCGAAAGCATGAGAAACCCCTGTCGACTGGGCTTGTTTCAACAAATGGTTCCATTGTCGGGACCGTAGTGTGAAGAGAAAGGAGGATATGTTGTGGCATCCAGCAAGACCAGAGATCCAAGATTGGTTCGACCTAATGTTGTGAGAGATCGATGAAAAAAAAAATAAGAAACCTGGGTTGTTGACAGATTGGTGGTTGGCAAAGTACATTCACAACCGTCCACACAAATATTTTTTCTGCGAGTTCCCAATTAGCCTGTATGAGTGGTTAGCAAAATTGACCTTCCAGAAGAGGATCTTCCAAGGTGGTGAGCCGACAACCTGGACCCCAGAACTGATCCAGAAGCTCCAAGAAGTCGACAACAAAGCATCACGGGCTATTGAGGTTTGGGTTGACAGTATACTGGAAGGCTACATCACTGATTTTACGGTTGATACAATAAAGTCTTACCATGAGGTAGAAAGGGAATTCTTTAATGGGCCAAGGGGCAGGTTTCTGTTGTCGCTACAGTTGCTCATTAAAATGCTCATTTGCAAAAAGGCAATATTGAAGATGCACCTAGACCAGTAAGAACCCTGGTGGGAGGAGGTTGTGGATATCGCGATAGTAGGGGGGCAGTACATGGAATTATGACGGGCATATGGGTGTAGGTTATGATGAGACTATGAAGGAAGCCAAGGAAGAGAGTGGTCTTACAAGGGAAGGAGCAAGGTTTCGACAGGAAGAGAGGTAGAGGATAGGAGAAGGTCCTACTGTGATCGAGACGCAAGGCCGTGAAGGAAGACCACATGGGACAAAGCGACCTCACAGTGCCGACAAGGAAAACTAGGCTACTCCTAGGATAGAGGTAGGACCAAACCCCAGTAGCAACATACCCACACCTCCACTCACTATTTCCCAACCAGTAAGAAATACAACTTTGACACCACCGTGTTCATTAGGTCAGTAGAACTTGATTGATAGTAGCTCAATGGCTATAGGAAGGAATCCAAGGATGGTAGGTGAAGATGCAAAGTTATCGTTGTTCCACGAAAATGGAACATATAATACTGAGCAATACTGGTTCTTATGTGAAGCAATATGGACTGTGAAGCAAATTACTGATGATAATGCCAAGAAAGGACAATTGGCGACAACTCTTCGAGGTCGCGCGTTAGATTGGTTCATGAAATTTGTGGAGGTTCCCATAGGTGCTCTAAAAAATAAACTGGATGAAGTTTGAGCAGGATTGATTGCAGAGTTTAGAAAACTCAAGTCTAAAGTGCAGTATATTATAGAACTAAAAGAGATTAAGTAGTACCCCAATGAAACTGTGTGGGATTTTGACCCGAAGTTAAAAACAATGATGGAAAGGGTCAACTTCAACATGAGCAATGTCTAGCAAAAATAATGGTTCATCGTGGCAATGCTCCCTCACATTCGACTACCGCTGATGCAACAAAACATTACAAGATTGAGTGAAGCCGTGGGTATGTCACAGATTCAGACGCAGCTTGCCAACTTGATAATACAACCACAAGACCTTAAGAAGGGTAAGGAACATCATGAAGAAGTATGGTGTATGCGATGTCACGGGGAGGGGCATACTAAGGATAATTGCCCAGAATTACGCAATTATCTGGTTTTAGGAGCACCGAATCCATTGAACAGCGGAGGTATGTCGTGGTGAGGCATATGTGAGGTATATGGGCACCGCCATGAGGAGTGTCAATATGTGCAGAAGATGGTCACAAAATCGATGAATCTATATTGTACATTCTGCAAGTCCGTGGGACATGAAGACAAGGACTTCCGAGTGTATGGGTTACTTCATGAATGAATGTACTATGCATTATATGTGAAGGATGAATAATGTGCCATGAAACAAACACAACCACAGCCACAAATAGCCTAGCCGCTAACTCAACCGCAGGTGCATTTTGTACCGCAACAACAATCACAACAGTTTATGCCACAATATGCTCCGATGCAAATGGTTCCACAACAACCACAGTACGTTCACCAGCCACAGTACATTCATAAGCCACAATACGTACAACCCAGGCAGTGTGTGCAACTGCAACTGAATCCCATGCAGCAACAGTTCAATGAATCGCAATGCCAACAGCAAGGGGGATTCCACGGAAGATTCCGCAGAGGATGCAATGGAGGATTTGGTCGTGGAGGAGGACGAGGAGGTCGAGGACCTATCCAGTGTTATAATTGTGGAGTGTTGGGACACTAACAATGAGATTGCCCACAATTGCAGACACAATGAACGTTTTGTTTTGTCTACAGTTGATTGTGTGATGGCAAGCGAGAAATGTTCAGCAATTGCAAAACAAGAATAAAGTACAACAACCAGTGCAAAATCAAAACCCACCGCAGAACCAGAACCAGCGTCTGAATCAGAATGCCAACCAAAATGTGAACCATCCTTGGAATCCTCCACTGAACCAGACTCAGAGTGCAACTATCGCGACAATTTCTACAGAGCCGCGGACACAAGACACTGCTGTTGCAGTTATCACTCGTGGAGGTGCGACAACATGAGAAGATAGTCCACATCCACTCATCCACTTAGCTGGGCAGAAGAAGGTGCAGTTTGACATTGATTTCGAGCATGATGCATTCTTTCAAGCACATCGTGCGATGAAAAAAGATCACGGTAAGGACATTATTTGTGACATGCCCCCTTTTTTTTATGCCGTGTCAGAGGCAGGTCCATCGCGGAAATCTCGTATGTTAAAGAACTTTTTTGAAAGTTGTTTATCACTAGCAAGGGATCTTGATGCTCTTGCCAAGATCGAAGGCATATTGCAGTGACCAGCCAGGGGACAGTGAGAGTCTGCGGTAAACTCCTTACAGAGGTGGAAGACAGGTAAGGAGATGCGTATGAACATTCAGATTAGAGACTATGAGGTTGATTTAGTTATTATGGATCTTGGTTCAAATGTCAACATCCTGACCAAGCAGGCCTAGCAGAAAATGAGGAGTCCAACACTGAGCTAGTCTCCTGTACAGCTCCGTCTGGCTAGTCAGGCCAAGGTGACACCGATTGGGAGAGTTCCATGCCTGCTTGTGGACATTGAGGGAATGAAGACATACACTGATTTCGATGTTATTGAAGTAGTTGAAGGGGGAATATCCTATCCCGCATTGTTGGGGATTGGATGGGCTAACGAAATTACAGCAGTAATCAACTTTAAGAAGCGGATGATGACTTTTGAAAACCATGACCTGAGAGTCATAGCTCTGTTGGATCCGGTTGAAGGACGCAGGTATATTGAACCAGTAAAGGATGAAGTTCCCAGCTGATAAGACCATGCATAAAATATTTTAGAAGATTATATTCATCTGACTGCCGATGGTGAGCTTGGGTGTTGCAGCTCCAGTTCTGCATCTTTTGACTCTGATGACGCTTTAGAGATTTGGCAGAATCGCTTGCATGAGGTGTCACTACGCAAGTGTGGGTTAGTCATGCAGTCATTATTCCGTGTTGCGACTGAAACTGTTGCACTGCCAGTTTATGAAGGACTGCCTAGATTGTCTGATTTCCTCATGGCATTCGAGGAAAAGGTCTCAGAACCAAAATGATTGCTGGCATTGGAGGAAGTGCTGAAGGCTGCTCCAGTACATTGGTGGGAAACACATAACAATTCGATTGATGGATGGTCGCAGTGCCAGAGATTAATGACGGTTCGCTTTGGCGACGGCGAAGTTTACCACATAGGGAAATATGATGGATGTAATGTCAGATGTTGTGGGCATCGCAACCCTGGGATGAGTTTTGAAGGTTGTTCCCGTGGCATATCCTGTGGATCCGCATACGCACTGCAGGATGCAGTCAATGATGGAATGTTCTAATATCACTGGTGGGCTAGAAGATGGTGATGATTCACGTAATGTAAATATTCTAGAATCAAATGGCAGTCGTGATTTTGTAGCACCTGATGTACCGACTAATCTGATCAGTCAGCCGCTGAAGCTCCGGAAGGTCATTATTGGGACAGAGGAAATTCCAAAGTTTGTGAATGTTGGGGACTATTGGGATGATGAGATGATGGGGAAAGTCATAGATTTGTTGTATGAGTTCCAAGACGTTTTCCCTATTGTGTTGGAGAAAAATCACTATGGCTTGGGGTAGACCACAACAGACAGATGACTACCAAAAATCAACTCAATTCTTAGAACTATGCTATATAAATGACAATGCTAAGATAGGGAAGAAGATAACCAACCTTGATCCAAACGTTTGATGTAGATCCCCACTAGAGCTTTTCAATTCGTGCACTTGAATCTGCAAATTAGTCTTGACAGCCAATACACAACAAGTACATATAATATATAAACGACATTAACATTATCAATAGAAATGGTCCATGATATAACAAGTAAATGAAACCCAATGTAAGATAAACAACATTTACAACAATAATGGACGAGAATATGAGTATTTCTATTCATAAACAAGAAGAAGTACAAAGTGATACGACCTCTTGCCGACAACCAATCTGAACCAAGATCTAGATCAATCCACTTGTGCCTCCACCACTTGAATCCTCCATGAATGGCAAACTCAAACTAGATAGGAGTTTGGAAGGTGAGCATAAAGGGTTCACAACTACAAGGATCAATGAGTGTAGACTCAAGATAGGGAAAAAATCCACTAGAGATCTCTTTCTCTTCTTTCCCCCTCGTCCATAAGCCACATGTGCTCAATATATAGTCCTCTTAAAGGTAAGTGAAAGGACAAATCGAGACGTTACTTGGGAAGATGGAGAGCCAAAGGTCACCCAATGACAGCTTTTTGGGAGTAAAAAGTAATAAACTAGTGATTTTACCATTTTACTCGATACCTGCGGGCTATAGTGATGCAACTCGCGGGTACACTTTCTATAGTGATGCAACAAGTGGGTTAGTTGAAAAATGAGGAAATAGTATGCTTGAAGGATATAAACTGGTTCTGACTTAGTGAAATATATCCTACAGGCCAAAGAATGCTAATGCTCACAAGGTGGAAGCTTATGTTGTAACAGATGCCCCATAATGTGTGAGGTTAGAGACTAATGCTACAATGGCCGAAATACATTATAAAAATCAGAAGTGGAGTGATGGAGACACAAGTGGAAAGAGCAGCTCACTCGTCATAATACAATAGTATCCCTGAATACATGTTGGTAGTACAACAATCTGATACAATGGCCATGAATAGGCAGTACATAGTGAATACATGTGATAAGTGATCATAGCCATGATCCTTGTACAGTAAGATATGGTCTCCTGCTGAAAAGGAAACAACTGGTGCAAACTGGAGGTACAAACTGTTGATATCTGAGATGTGATATCTCAGATATAAAGTCAAAGTTGTAAGTAGCATTGTTGATGCCCCGAAGATCGCAGCACCAAGCAGAAAGGGATTCTCCCCGGCAGACTATCCTAATTAGATTGTCCACCGTTTGGTGTGGGGAATCCATCTGGTTAGCGGTTCCGGCAACCGTTAGGTTTGGATATTTGCTTCAATTATACCGGTTATGCCCGATCCACCATTCTTTTTTATTTTATGGTTTAGAATGATATGCAAGTGCCTAAACTAACTTAATCTAAATGCAGAACTCGAAACAAATCTGTATCTAAAACTGAAATAAACCTAAACTATCCCTGCAAGGAGCAAATTATAAGTATGAGTAATGTGCTAGAAGAGTTACTAAAGATCAACAGACAACCATTAAATCATAAAGATAGATCCACATCAAGAAAGCAAGAGATATTAGAAGATAGCTTCTAATTCACATATAGCACATTCCATTACTCATGTAGGAGAAAATTCATTTGCACAGGAAAACAGTAAGATCATTCAATACAGAGAAATAATTCAAGACAACAAAGAAAGATCTCACAGTAGAATATAAAAGTCACAGGAATAATCTAGCATGCATCCAATATCCATTTCCATGCAAAAGACGTCCTCTCCAGGCTCTTATTAGGTACACTTCATTTTCTTGAAATAAGTGCAAGATAGCTTGTACAAGTTCAGAAAAATTATTTCCCTGCAAAAAGTCCTTTACACCATTTCCTAAACTTCTATTTATATCTTTACAAAATGCCTCTTGGGCTGCCACTTGGCTCTTTACACCTGTCCTCTACAGACTTTTCCCTTTTAATAAACAAAAATCGTGACCCTTTTCTTAAACAAAAAATTCCTCAAAAAGAAAAGGATAGATGTCCAATGGTTCTACGCTTTAGACATAGGAAGGCCAAAAAATACAAAAAATACGAACAACACCTTAGGATCAACGTGTTCACTCTTGGGAAGGCGCTCCTACTGGGAGAGAAGCGCTTGGACTGGATAATACTACTGCTGCCACTGCTGCTTTCTTTTCCTCCTCTGCTATGTAACTGTTGATGCCTCAGATATCGTAGCATCAATCAGAAAGGGATTCTCCCTGAGATATGATCCCAATTAGACTATCTCCCGTTTGGTGTAGGGAATCCGTCCGGTTAGCGGTTCCGACAACTGTGGTTTTGGAGTTTAATTCCGATTCTACCGGTTGTGGCCCGATCCACCTTTCTTTTGGATTTTATGTTTTTAATGAGATGCAAGTGCCTAGTTTATACTTGATCTAGATGCAACTAAAACAGATCTAAGTCTAGAAACTGAAGTAAATCTACCTATCCTTGCAGAGAACACGTTGAAAGGATGAGCAATGAGCTATAACAGATAACATAAAGAAAGAACAGATAGCTGTCAATTCTTATAGGTAAAGCTACAGCCAGATAAAAGGATCTTAGAAGATAGCTTCTAGTTTAATGTAAAATGCATCTATTGCTCATGAAACAGATAAAGAAGCAAAGATATCTAATTTAAATGGCAAGAACGAAGAAACAGATCTAAATGTAACAAACTGAAATTAAATTTAAAGATCCCTGCAAGGAGCAAATTAAAGGCATGACCAATGAGCTATATGAATTATCTTGAAGAAAGAACAGTTAGCCATTTAATCTAAAAGAGAACTCTACAACAATGGTAAAGATATCAGCAACTAGCTCCTGATTTAATATGAAACGCATTCATTGTTCACAAAATAGAGAAAATCGTATGCACAGGAAGGAGCAAAATCATTGATACAAAGAAATAGTTCAGATGGTAATAATGATCTCACATTACAGAACAACAGTCATTATAATAGTCCACATACATCCGTCCAACATTCCCATGCAAAACGTCCATCTCCCGTGGCTTTTATTAGAAAATTCAATTTTACAGAAACGATACAAGATAGCTCGTAAAGGTTTCAAAATTTCCTTCCCTGCCAAAAGTCCTCCTCTATTCTTCCTAGCTTCTATTTATAATTACAAATCTGCCCTTTGGGCTGCCACCTAGCACCTTCCACTTGTAATTTACAGAAAATTCCCTCCTATAATAGACAAAAAAAAAATGATTCCCTTTCTTTTACAGAAATTATTTAAAAGAAAATAGGGATAGTTGTCCCATAGTTTCTACGTTTTACACATTTGAGAGTAAAAAACAAACTTAACAGAAATAGTGCTTTGAAATCAGCGAGTTCACTCCTGTGCGTGAGCTTCTGCTGGCAGAGGATCGCCCAAGTTAATTGCTGTTGATGCTGTCTGGGAAGAGACACTCGAACCTATTGTTGTTGTTGCTTCTACTTGGGAAGAAGGGATTGAAATTACAGGAACTTCTGCCACTGCTGGGGAAGAGGGAATCGAGCCCATTGTGGTTGCTAGAGTGGCTGCTGAGAGAGAAGATTCTGGATCTGCTGATGCTCCTGCTACTGCTGCAGCTTTCTTTTCCTCTTCTGCTATGTAGATATACCACACACCTTTGTCCCTTATGACTATGTTTGCTACAGCAGGAAACAAGATTTTCTGAGAAGTTACATTCTTCCCAAGCTCTGCTCCAATGCTTTGAACTTCTACTACTGCATCTTGATGCACTTCCTTCAGCAGATGGTTGTCGACGGATGACAATCCAACATAATGTTGGAGGTCATCAATAGCCAGAACATCAATCCTTTTCACATACTCCATTTGAACGCCTAGCTCTTCCTTTAGCTGAGACAAACACTGTTCCTTTTCCGGAAAGTCCTCCAGGGTCTGAGGGAAACTCAATGTGCATTTGTCATGTACCCCTTGGAGCCTTTGGTACAGATTGCTAATTTTATTTGTTGTTCTTTGCACACTGGTTATCAGCTTACTGGCACAGTTCCTGCCAAACTCCAAAAGGGCTATGTCCTCATTAAAACCGTCCACAGATTTAAATGGGAGGTGTGTGGGGAAGCCCCCTTTTTCTTCTCTCCATGCCATCTGACCGATGATATTTTCCTTGACACGGGTATTCTTTGCTTTGAGCCTATGGGATTCCGCATTAATTTCTTTTAACCTGACCACCATGGCCTTGAGCTTGAAAACCTCATCAGTGATTAGCTCCTGAGTGTCATACACTTGCTTCAGGATGTTGCATGACAGCTCATGGAAGGGAGACATGTCCATTGTTCTACCCTCAGCTTGCTCTAACTGCTCAACTAATGTCCGCTTGTCTACTTCTAGCTGGGATGCTTTATCTTCCGCTCTATTCTTCTCTGCCTCCACAATCATCATTTGGAGTGCCAGTTGGTCCTTATCCTCTTCCAGCTGGTTATACTTACCTGTTAGCTCTTTATGCTTGGCATACAGGCAATTATACTTGTTTACTACCAGATCCCTTTGGGCTTGCTCATTAGCCACAGTCTGTTGTAGCGAACGAGCTCTCTTCTTTGTCAAAACATTTTCTCTAACTATCACACCCACATTGTCCAGCGATGCTCTTGCTTTTTCTACAACTGCGGATGCCATAGCAAAGGGATCCTTCTCTGTATTCTTCATTACAGTGACCTCTCGGTGGGTAACGATGTCTTCACGGAAGGGACTTTTGATCCTCTCTTCTGATTTGAGGACCATTGCTTTCCTTTTCTTGTCGTAGACAAACTCATTCCATCTGGACACCGTATGTTTTCCCGATGGCGTGTACGGGACAATTGGTCGGTTTATGATGTCTATGTCTTCTTCAGCAGGTGGGGTCCGGACTTCCTGAGCTGGATCCACACCCTTATTTTTTGTATCAGAGCCACCTGCTTGAGATGTGTCTATATCCATGTCTTGGACACCGGACCCACTTGCTTGAGCATCTTCCCTTGCTTTCAGCTCTTCTTCCGCTTTCCTGACTGCCTCAGCTTGCTTAGCTTCAGCCTCTTTCTTCTTTTGGGCTTCCTCAGCCTCTTTTCGCAGGCTTTCATTTTAAGATTCTTGTTGCATTCTTGCCACTTCAGCTTCCTGCTGCCACCTGGCTTCCTCAGCTTCCTGCTGCAGCCTGGCTTCCTCAGCTTCCTGGAGTAACCTTGCTTCTTCTCTTAATCTAAGCTCTTCCTAAGCTCGGGTATCCTCAGCTTCTCTCTCCTTCTACTGGATGGTCTTCTGGGCCTTGGTTGAGCTAGAGCTTGCTCCAGTGCCTTGGCGACAGACCCGTAGCTCAGCCATGTTGTTGATGCCTCTGAATGCCTCTTCCTCGGCATCAGGATAGTGAGAATACTCGAAGTGAGCATAAATCTCCTTATAGTGCTCAACAACTCTTCCCTTTCTATCATTCCTGTGGAAGATTACCTCACCGAAGTGGAAGGATTTCATCTCTTGAACAAATTCATCGGCCGAGGCAACCCCCGAGAACTTGTAAGCACCTATGCAGAAAGGTAGAGGGGGAAAGGAAGCCTTATGCTGTTTGTGGAGAATTGCTCCAATTCCATCCAGGAAGATTTGTCTTACTGCTTCCTTGAGGACCACATAATCTGTGGCATACTGCGGAAAAATGTATGGGGGCTTAGTCCCTCCAAACATTCTGAGGTAGGTGCCTTTCTCTAAAAAGTAAAAATCCCCGTAATCCTCAAGGACTTCCACAGCGTTCTCTGACAGGCAGTTGGGATCCTCCTTGAATAACTTCTCATATAAGGGCATGATGAACCCCTCACAGATGAGTTTATAGTTAGGATTGTAATTCTGAGCCCACAACATCCTGAAAGCGATATAGACCGGGGTAGTGGCCTTATCCCATGTGCATCCCAATTTGGGGAAGTCCATCTTGGCCAAAATACAATCAATCGGATATGAGGACATGAAAAATTCAGCCTTCTTCAAGGCTAGTCCTTCTTTAGCAGCAACTATCATTGAGGCCAAACTATTTGACAGGAGAGTGGCCCGGTCAAACACAGTTCCCTTAAATGCCACGAAGTGGATAATAGGGACCCACTGAATCTTATACACTGTGCCATCGGGCATGGCGAAGATTCTGCACAGCATCAAAGCGATCAATCTGAAAGGAGGTCTCAGATTCTATACGTCATATTCATCATTTCCTTTCTTTCTCAAATGTTTGCCTGCCATTAGTAGCTTCTTGGCCATCTCGACGTTGTTCATCTGGATCAGCCATTCATCAGTTAGATATGCGGGTTGAAATGAGGCAATGGCCACTTTCCCACTGTCATTTATCACTCTCCCTTCAACATCGGTATGCTGGAGTATCCATCCGATCACTTCAGCACAGGGGAACAGCTCAGGGCGGGTAGCGCCTCTAGTTATGCCCGAGGCTCTGATATTGAGATAAATTGGCCCTTCTTCTAGCAACATATCCAGGATCTCTTGGTCCTGGATTATTCTGTAAATGTCACCCCATCTGATTTCTGGAGGAACACCAGTGTTGCACCTAGTATCTTGGAGTGAGGTCTCAGTTTTAAGTGGTGCAGGCTTCTTTTCTGTCATCTTAGCCTTCTTCTTACCGGCTTTTGGCATCTTGACTTATCCCTGATAGCACCCATATACAAGTCATCATGAACTTGAGCAACATACTATGAGATTTTAACAGAGAGCATCATTGTTTTAATATGTGAAAAAAGCAATGTGGAGCTGTATGTTTAGGAATCAGAATACATCATTTTAACAGGAATATAACTATAAATTTTAGCCATCCTAATTCTTTGAAGAGGTAGGTTTGGAGTGCTCCTGTGAGGATAGGTATGTCGTGGAAACAATCCTCTCTCGGGCTATCCTTAGGAGAACTGGTGCTCTTTCGTCACTGTGTTTTTAAATGGCTAATGGCGGGTAAGTTCGGGGTGACATAACAAGTTTAATTACAAGACCAGGGAGGAGTTCCTGTGTTGACACATAAGCGAGGGGTTTCAGCCCAAACGTTGTCGTTATTCATAACATTTAAAGGGGCGTCCTATGGATGGATTGATCAGGGGCGATGGTGCCTGTTTCTAGTTTTAAAAAGGGTAGGCTATGCCGGGACTGAGGCTTATGGTAAAGCCCGGGTGACTACGGCTTTGGCTTTTGGCTGGGGACACGGAAAGTTCACGGGGCCTCGATGAATTCGAACGCGAAGAACAGCGACACCCGCGACTAGGGTAGGAGCTTAGAACAATGCACCCGTCAGGGTTGACGTTCAAAACGTTTTGATATTTCTATGTTTTATATGACAAAAAAATGATTTCGACGGTAATTTAACGGGCGAAGTACCCGTGACGAGCATTTTCCGTCAAAGTCTAACCTAGACCAATCGTCTTTAGATAAGGGCAATCCAATAGTAATCTAACGCATGGAAGAAACAAGTTTAATGGTTAAGATCCTACCTGGCACCGATGAGGATAGCTGACTGAGGTGGTCATGAACGTGGTCGAGCAATCTGAGCTGGAATGGTCGCGCGACGTCCAACAATGGTTTGGCAATCGACAAACACCAATGGGGTCGGTTCGAGCCCCCACCATATATTTAAACAAATCGAACACATGTGGGACTTCAATACGGTTGGTGGCGTATTAAAACAGGTTTTAAATGTATCGTACGTCGGCGTCAAATCGAGCCGTCTCGGTTTGCGTGCGTAACCGCCACTTGCGGGACAAAATTGTGAATCTCTCCCACCGTTGCAGAAGGATATAGCAGAAGCTTCCACGGTTTCGGGAGGCAACGGTGAACCTTTTTCGCAAAATAATCGTGAATGTGATGCTTTTGAAAAGGGCTCTCGCGGTAGCGGAGAGAAAACTTTTAAAAGATTCCAACGTTTCGGAAGGTTTCGGTGAATGCTTCTGCAGAAGGCTTCCGAAAACTTCAAAAGTTTCTAAGTATTGGCCGGGCCTCGAGAGGGTTTCGGAAATCCTTTGCCCTTAGCCTCCTCTGTTTTGAAGGGGACTGGTGAATGCCTCCGCCGTTGTGGACGGCTTCTTTGAAAGGTTCCACAAAGATTTGTTGTTTCGGCATTTCGGCAAGGTTTTGCGATGGTTTCCGCAACTGCGGAAGAAAAACCCAAAAGGTTTCCACGAGTTTTAAAGAAAATTTCTGAGTTTTGTTCGGAAAGTTTATGCGAACGGCTTTCGCAAGTGCGGGCGGCTCCGTAAAATTCTTCCACCATTTCGGGAGGCATTCACCAGAAGCTTCCGCAATTGTTTAACAAAGACTTTCAAAACTTTTCGGGAGGTTTAGACGAACGGTTCCCGCCGTTTCGGGAGCAAATCTTGAATTCTTCCGCGGTTTCGGAAAGAATTTGCCAATGGCTCCCACAACTTATGGGAAAAATTTTAAGTTCCTTTTCGGAAAGATATCGTGGCGGCTTCCGCAAGTTTTGGGCACCAACGGTGAATTCTCCCGCCGTTTCGGGAGGGAAACCCGAATCTTTCCGCAAACAAAAACAAATGTTTTCTGAGTCTTTTTTTCGGGAGCTTAATGCGAATGATTCCCGCCGTTTCGGGAGAACAACCCGAATGCTTCCGCGGTTGCGGAAGGTTTGAATGAAGAACTCTGCCATTTCGGGAAGGATTTCCCAATGGTTTCCGCGATTTTCCAATCGAAATTTTCTAAGTCTTCTTTCGGGAGTTTAAACAAAGGCTTCCGCCACTGCGGGGCTTTATCAAATCGTTCTGCGACTTTTCAGGAAGACTTCATAGAAATATTTCTGTTGAGAAACAAGATTTTCTGTTGAAAAACAAAGATAACAGCTGGGATGGCTTCTTAAGGCAAACTTTCTACACAAAATGAAAGGAGGGGCCCCAATATGTACAAAATTTTGGGGGGGGGTGCTGCTGCAACAACAATGGCGAGTCGCTGGCGAACACAGATCTCTAAAAAAATCCTCTTCATGGTCCGAAACCTCATCGAAGACATCCATATTAGGTGCACTACTCAGCTGAGCATTTTAAACTCATGTGAGGGGAAGGAGGCGCTTTACCTGCTAGCCATTGGGGGAAAGGGGAGCTTTTCCCGAGACATCTTCACCACTCTCAAAGGGACAATATTTGAGATTGATTTTAGGAGGGTCATCTTTCAGATGGTCACTACTACCGGACTCCACAGGATTCGCAACACTTCCTCATGGACATTATTGCTCTTGTTCCTCATTCCCATGCTGCTTGCATCCTTTTGGATGTTTGTACTTCGGACAACTTAGCTGTTTGAGCCTTCCAGAGATATTTTATTTGGACATGGTCTTTGATTTAGGCTCCTCAATCCATAATGTCCTTTTGTGTGAGTTAGAAATTTTATTGATTTGATCAAACTTCATGGACGGAGAGGAGCCCATTTTGGGCTGGGCCTTTTGCAAAACCTTCTTGATTTTACATGTCTTTTTCTTTTGTCTCAGCCATGCTTTAATTGAGGCGAGAATCTATGGAAAACAGATTCTTGGGTACTAGCCATTTTGGCTGTTAAATTTGCAGCATGGAGTCATTTCAATACCCTATGTCCTCGAGGTGTGCTACTTTCCATGGGTCCAATTTTGGTAACCTTCTTGAGATGCCTTTAAAGTGTGAGAGTGGGTGGAGCCCAACGATAGTAGTGAAGATGGTTATAGGTCTCTGCTATTTAAACAGGATTAGTGTGACCAGCAGAGTAGGCTTCCTTCCTTCTGAAAATTTCAGCGAGAGTACACAGACAGGATTTATTCGAGCACATTTCCAGACTTATGGGTTGCGAGATTTCTTCGAACATCTATCTTCAGCGGGGAGCTCAACCAAAGGGGTTTCAGAAAACAAAACTTGTCGCAAAATTTCAAATAACAATGAAAGAAACAAAATGGCCAAAAATAAAGCAAACAAAGGCTAAAGCAAAATAAAAGAAACTTTTATTTATGTACAGAAATTCTCAGCGAGACTATGCGAAGTATTGCTTCAGAGCGAGGCTGTTGAGAGGAAGGGTTACTTCTTCTCCCTCAAGATTTGTCAATTTATAAGTAGATGGGCCTAATTTTGCGGAAATTTGGTACGGACCTACCCATAGATGTTGGAATTTCATATGCATTCCTTTGCCTTCGTGATTATGGTCCCATTTCAGGACTAAGTCCCAAAATTCAAAGCTTCTCTTGCCAGACTTTCTCTTATCGAACCATCTTTTAACTATGTCTTGATGTTGATGAAATCGGTCTTTAGCCTTTTGTCATGCTTCTTCAAGTTGAAGCAGGGTATTGATCCTAGATTGTAAGGCTTGGCTACCAGAACCCCGGGATGCTTGAGATAACTGCAAGGATGGTAGTAAGATGTTTGGGGGAAGAATGGCTTCCTTTCCATATACAAGAGTGAAAGGGGAGACACCTAAAGCGTACTTCAGGGTTACCCTATCTGCCCATAAGGCGTTTGGGAGAGCCACATGCCAACTTCTCTGGTTTTCTATCACAGTTTTCTTAAGGATTCGAATCATATTCTTGTTTGAGGATTCAGCTAATCCGTTCCCCTGAGGATAATAATTGGCTGAATAATGCAACTTGATTCCCCATTCATAAACAAATTCATTTATTTTGCAAGACGAAAAATAAGTAGCATTATCAAAAACAAGGGAAATTGGAACCCCAAACCTGGTTATGATGTTCTCCTTTAAGAAGCTGATGACTGCGTCTTCGTTGATTTTGTGCAAAGGGATGGCCTCCATCCACCTAGTGAAGTAGTCAGTAGCCGTCAGGATGTATCGATGTTGCAACGAAGAATTTGGATTTATTTCTCCGATAACATCTATACCCCACTGCTCAAAAGGCTCAGAGATGATAACCGGCTGCAACGGTCCTGCTGCCTTAGGTAACTTCCCAGCACTTCTTTGACATACATCACAGTTCCGAGCATATGTGTGGGCATCTCAGAATAGAGTGGGCCAATAATAACCAGCTCTCAGTATCTTGTGTGCTGTGGTCTCTCCTGAATAATGTCCGCCTGTGGGGCCATCATGCAATTCTTTGACAACTTTGTTTGCATCTTCCTTTTCCAAACATCTAAGGAGAACTCCATCATAATTCTTCCTGAAAAGAATCCCATCAATGATTTGATAAGGTGCTGATTTCAAGCGGAGTGCCCTTCTTTGCTTAGAGCTCCAGTGTTCAGGTAGATATCCCAAGTGCAAATAGTGCACCAGATCCCTATACCATGACTGGGGAGTTGTGAAGATATGACACACTTAAACCGAATTTAACTCAGCTTCATTCTTCCAATGTTGTTCTTCATCAGTTGAGTTTCCCGCAAGTAATTTTCACAGGCCTTTCCCTTTGATGATTGTAGCTGGTTTAAATTCCAAATCATACTCCTGCAGAGCTGTGACCCAGTTCCCTCTCCTTTCTACCAATTCCTTTTGAACGAAAATGGATCTAACAGCTGGATGGGGAACTATGACTTTAGTTTTGTTCTTCAGAATGTATGGCCTAAACTGCTTGACTGCTTTGAAGACCGCATACGCATGCTTGTCAACTACGGGGTAATTCAGCTCCACCCCCTGCAGACCAGTGCTCATAAACGAAATTGGGTATTCGTCCCCCAACTCCACCTTTTGCGTGAGTACAGCTGCGAGGGAGTCATCCGAAGCAAAAGTATACAAGATGAAATCTTTATCAAAATCTGGGCTCCTCAAGGAAGGAGCCTTAGCTATGGCTGCCTTGATATCTCTAAATGCGTCCTTCTCCAAATCTGTCCACTTGAATTGCATGCTTTGTTTAACCATCTGTTGCAATGGCTTAACAATTTGTGCGAAATCTGGAACAAATCTGCGGACAAAATTGATGGTGCCCATAAAAGATTGCATAGATTTCTTGTTGTAAGGCATTGGAATCTTATTAATGGCTTGGACTCTTTCTTGATCAATTGACACTCCCCCTTTGGAGATGATATGACCTAAGAGCTTACCTTCGGGAACAGGAAATACGCTCTTCTTGGGATTCAAGGAAATACCATATTTCCGGCAGCGATAAAAAATATGCTTTAGATGCACGACATGATCTTCCCTTCTCTTCGAAAAGACTATCACATCATCCAAGTACACAACCACGCATTGCCCACCCAATCCTCGTAAGGCAATATCCATCGCCCTTTGGAATGTAGCTCCTGCATTTATCAGACCAAATGGCATTCTTCTGTAGGTGAAAGTTCCCCACTTAGTTCTGAAAGTAGTCTTGAGGCGATCTTCTTCGGCTACTAACACTTGATTATAGCCAGAGAAACCATCGAGGAGAGAAAACAATTCGGATCCTGACACCATTTGTAGGATTTGTTCCATTGAAGGTACAGGGTAGTTGTCTTTATCCGAAGCTTTGTTTAAATTTTTGAAATCTACACATAGCCTTATCTCTCCCGACTTCTTCCTTACGGGAACCAAGTTTGCAACCCACTCAGAATGCCGAACCTTGAAATTTATCTTAGCGTCCAGGAGCTTCTTTAATTCCTTTTGGATCGGCGGTTCTAGAGTGGGATGCATTCTTCTTAACTGCTGCTGAAATGGTTTGATGCCCGCTTTCATTGGTATAACATGCTGAATAATGCGGACGTCATACGTTTTCAGATCTTCATAGGTCCATGCAAAAACATCCTTGTATTGTTTAAACAATTTAATGAACCTGTCTCTTTCTCCTGGTGAACAACATTTGCCAAGGTTGACAAATCTTGGTTCTGCCTCGGTACCCAAATTAACTAACTCATGTTGCATCAATGAGCTGTTAGTTTTGGTATTGGCTGGCCTTTTGAACTTATTTTGAAGATCGAACAGCATTTCGAGGGACTTTACCCCCTTGGGCATGAAATTTCCTTTCTCCTCATCTTTCTTCATCAAATCAGCATCGTGTTCTTCCTCATCTATTGTATCTCCTTGAAAGCTATCTTCGTTTGTTAGGAAGCTGATAATTTGTTCATCATCATCGAAGACTCTGAAGTTCGTGATGTTATCGGGAACGGAAGGCCTGAAAATCAATTCAATTGAGCATTTATTATTTGATGGCACCAATCTAGAAGCAGATGTTGCTAACAAATCAGCAACAGAATTTTGCAATCTAGGAATGGATTTTATATTGAAAGCGTCAAAATGCATAATTAAATCCCATACCTCAGCCTGATAACCCTTCAAATGAGGTGAGAGACAATTAATGGTGTCCCTTACCTGTCTTACAACTATCTCGGAGTCACCAAAGACCTTCAGGTACTTAACATTTAAGCCAATGGCCTTCTTTAATCCATGCACCAAAGCTTCATATTCAACGGTGTTATTAGTACAATCGAATTCTAATCTACAAGACAAAAAGTACTTGTTTCCTTTTGGATCCATTAGAACACAACCGGCTCCGGATCCTTCCATAGTTTTAGAACCATCAAAGTATAATGTCCAAAAGGTATCTTTAGATTCAACTAAGTTAGTTTCTTTGTGATCTATGTCAGTGACTAAATTGACTATGTTACAATCAACATCATCAGTCCGAGAGAAATGAAGGAGATCAGATTGTCTATCTGATTCATGGCTAATGGCTTCAGATTGATAATTACCCGGATCCATCTCTAAGAAGTAATTCCCCAGAACCGAGGATGAGAAGGATACAGCCTCATTCTTTTCTTCTAACTGAGTTACGTTTTGCTTCATATGAGGTTCCCTAAGAACTTTAATCTGATTCTGCCTATTCTGATAAGGCAGCCATAGATGAGACCAATCAGTAGCAAAGTAGCCACTTAGCTTGGTAGACCAATCCCTAGTTAAAATCATCCCATAGGCTTCAGGAATATCGACCACCATTATGTCAATGAATTGACAGACTCTAGGGTCAGCTGACAGTCTAATTAGAACATCTTTCATCTCCCCAATAACCTTGACAGCAGTCCTATCTAATTAGATAATTTGAGCTGGGGATGGCACAGGCTGCCCGTTAATTTTCTTACAAATTGATAGTGGCATAACATTTGAGGATGCCCCAGAATCTACTTCCCACCGATGCTAGCTTCATTAATTTTGGGACTATTTTGAGAGTCTGCCAATGGAGTGCTGGTCTGAGGTTGCAGAACATGTAGCAGTTTGTCTCGTTGATGGGGCAAGCTACACGTCAAATATTGACACATTCGCTTTGACTTTTTTGATGTCTTCGATAATATCATATCCTATGTCATATTCGTTTCCAATTCGAGCTTGCTGATCTGTTTTGCTCGTTGTGACCTTAGGTAGCTGAACTATCGTGTCAGCGTTTGGCTATTTGGTGACTGTTTGGCTAACTTTGGGTTGTTGTGGGATAACTGTTATATGCCTCCTAGGCGGCTCTTTTGAGACTTTAGGCTTATGAGGAGCTGTGCTTGGCACGGGATCGGAAATAGGACCTTTGCTACGAGTAGCAACATTTACGGTGGAGGGAGAACTATCTATGGGATCCTCTTTTGCTAATTCAGTCATAGGTACCCAATCCCATAGCACCATTGTAGTGTCCGGGGTTGGTTCCTCTAACTCAGGGCTCGATTCCTCTGGAGAATCATCTTGGTCCGGGATCTGTGAATCTAGCATTTGGTTCATGACCAAGCTTATGGAATTAATCCATTGCGGGCAGCTCTTTTTCGAATGCGGTTCTTGGTGAAAAGTGCAAAAATTTTCCATCCCAATCTCATTCAAGTTTAAAACAGGGGCAGTGTTCATTGGTGGATGAGTTTGCTCACCGTCTTCCCTTCTTTTATAAAATGGCTTGAAAGGTTTCCTAGATGTGCTAGCAGCCTTGTCTTTCTCGAGATCTATGATTTTGTTAGATAATTTCTGCATCATCTTGACTACATTTTCCATGTCTGTAGATGGCTGTTCTTTCCGTCTAGTGAGCAGCAAAGGTTTTTTGCCAGCTGCTGGTTTTGGTTCTACATCTAAGGCATGTTTAGCAATGCTATCAGCCTCTTTCTCTACCTTTCTAGCTTCTTCAAAGTTCTCTATCATGGTGGTTTTCTTGGACCTTTTTACAAACATTGCTATTGGTCCTTCAAGAGCTGTTGTATAGTATTCAATCAAAGACTCCTCTGCTGGTTTATTAGCTTCGCTGAAATTATTTAACAGCGTTGTGAATCTTTGATTGAAGTCTTGCACCTTTTCTTTCTTCTCCATTCTCATGGATAAGAGTTCTTTCATAAGTGTTGCCACAGTCTTTTGGTTTCCGTATTTCTTTAGAAAACATTTTTCGAATTCATCCCAGCTAGAGATTGAGCTGGGTTGTAGGATAAAGTACCATGATGATACTTTTGGCTCAAATGTATATGGAAACAACCTGCAGACTACGTCTTCATGTTGTACGTTCAAAAGGATCAGAGCTAAGTAAAAACTCTTGAGGTGATCTTCCGCCGAAATGGTTTTCCCTGGATCGTACTTAGGCAAGACCTTTTCTGGGTTTTTAGGAAGGTTATGGATTGGTCCGGCTAATTTCAGCGCTCCCCTTGCTCTCCAAGCAGGTACAACCATGTTTGGATGTGGAGACCCTGGTGGAGAATTGTAAGGTGAATTCTGAGGGGTACTCTTTGGAGTGGTAAGTTCTTCAAGGTTATCTTGGTCTGAAAATTTTTCTGATTTTTCAAGATCTGCCTTGTTAAGAGTGTTTGAGATTTCTTCCAAAGTCAGATTCACAAGCTCTTCAAAACTTTGAACAAGAATCGAATCTCGGGTATACTGTGGCTACTTTCTAGGGGTAGTTTTCTTAGGGAGGAAGTTGACAGCGTTTAAACCACCTAGCTGCCTAACGTAGGATCTTGTATGTCTTCTCAAATCCTCTACTTCTGTAAAAGGGACAGCATATAAAGATTCTTGAGGCTCAGGGTCAGAAATGAGGTGTTCTTGATTTGTTAATCCAAGATCTGGGCTGTTCGAAATGCTTTCTTTAAGCCGGTTTTCAGTGTCATCTATGACAGTGGAATATTTTCCTCTATCAGCCATGCACTTTCAGGCCCTCCTTCTAGCGCCAAAAACTGTTGATGTCTCATATATCGTAGCATCAATCAGAAAGGGATTCTCCCCGAGAGATGATCCCAATTAGACTATCTCCCGTTTGGTGTAGGGAATCCGTCCGGTTAGCGGTTCCGGCAACCGTGGTTTTGGAGTTTAATTCCGATTCTACCGGTTATGGCCCGATCCACCTTTCTTTTGGATTTTATGTTTTTAATGAGATGCAAGTGCCTAGTTTATACTTGATCTAGATGCAACTAAAATAGATCTAAGTCTAGAAACTGAAGTAAATCTACCTATCCTTGCAGAGAACACGTTGAAAGGATGAGCAATGAGCTATAACAGATAACATAAAGAAAGAACAGATAACTGCCAATTCTTATAGGTAAAGCTACAGCCAGATAAAAGGATCTTAGAAGATAGCTTCTAGTTTAATGTAAAACGCATCTATTGCTCATGAAACAGAGAAAGAAGCAAAGATATCTAATCTAAATGGCAAGAACGAAGAAACAGATCTAAATGTAACAAACTGAAATTAAATTTAAAGATCCCTGCAAGGAGCAAATTAAAGGCATGAACAATGAGCTATATGAATTATCTTGAAGAAAGAACAGTTAGCCGTTTAATCTAAAAGAGAACTCTACAGCAATGGTAAAGATATCAGCAGCTAGCTCCTGATTTAATATGAAACGCATTCATTGTTCACAAAATAGAGAAAATCGTATGCACAGGAAGGAGCAAAATCATTGATACAAAGAAATAGTTCAGATGGTAAGAATGATCTCACATTACAGAACAACAGTCATTAGAATAGTCCAACTTACATCCATCCAACATTCCCATGCAAAACGTCCATCTCCCGTGGCTTTTATTAGAAAATTCAATTATACAGAAACGATACAAGATAGCTCGTAAAGGTTTCAAAATTTCCTTCCCTGCCAAAAGTCCTCCTCTATTCTTCCTAGCTTCTATTTATAATTACAAATCTGCCCTTTGGGCTGCCACCTAGCACCTTCCACTTGTCATTTACAGAAAATTCTCTCCTATAATAGACAAAAAAAAAACGATTCCCTTTCTTTTATAGAAATTATTTAAACGAAAATAGGGACAACTGTCCCATAGTTTGTACGTTTTACACATTTGAGAGTCAAAAACAAAATTAACAGAAATAGTGCTTTGAAATCAGCGAGTTCACTCCTGTGCGTGAGCTTCTGCTAGCAGAGGATCGCCCAAGTTAATTGCTGCTGATGCTGCCTGGGAAGAGACACTCGAACCTTTTGCTGCTGTTGCTTCTACTTGGGAAGAAGGGATTGAGCTTACTGGAACTTCTTCCACTGCTGGGGAAGAGGGAATCGATCCCATTGTGGTTGCTGGAGTGGCTGCTGGGAGAGAAGATTCTAGATCTGCTGATGCTCCTGCTACTGCTACAGCTTTCTTTTCCTCTTCCGCTATGTAGCTATGCCACACACCTGTGTCCCTTATGACTATGTTTGCTGGAGCAGGAAACAAGATTTTTTGAGAAGTTACATTCTTCCCGAGCTCTGCTCCAATGCTTTGAACTTCTACTACTGCAGCTTGATGCACTTCCTTCAGCAGATGGTTGTGGAGGGATGACAATCCAACATAATGTTGAAGGTCATCAATAGCCAGAACATCAATCCTTTTCACATACTCCGTTTGAACGCCTAGCTCTTCCTTTAGCTGAGACAAACGCTGCTCCTTTTCCGGAAAGTCCTCCAGGGTCTGAGGGAAAATCAATGTGCATTTTTCATGTACCCCTTGGAGCCTTTGGTACAGATTGCTAATTTTATCTGTTGTTCTTTGCACACTGGTTATCAGCTTACTGGCACAGTTCCTGCCAAACTCCAGAAGGGCTATGTCCTCATTAAAACCGTCCACAGATTTAAATGGGAGGTGCGTGGGGAAGCCCCCTTTTCCTTCTCTCCATGCCATCTGACTGCTGATATTTGCCTTGACACGGGTATTCTTTGCTTTGAGCCTATGGGCTTCCGCATTAATTTCTTTTAACCTGACCACCATGGCCTTGAGCTTGCAAACCTCATCAGTGATTAGCTCCTGAGTGTCATACACTTGCTTCAGGATGTTGCATGACAGCTCATGGAAGGGAGACATGTCCATTGTTCTACCCTCGGCTTGCTCTAACTGCTCATCTAATGTCCGCTTGTCTGCTTCTAGCTGGGATGCTTTATCTTCCGCTCTATTCTTCTCTGCCTCCACAATCAGCATTTGGAGTGTCAGTTGGTCCTTTTCCTCTTCCAGCTGGTTATACTTACCTGTTAGCTCTTTATGCTTGGCATACAGGAAATTATACTTGTTTACTACCAGATCCCTTTGGGCTTGCTCATTAGCCACAGTCTGTTGTAGCGAACGAGCTCTCTTCTTCGTCAAAACATTTTCTCTAACTATCACACCCACATTGTCCAGCGATGCTCTTGTTTTTTCTACAACTGCGGATGCCATAGCAAAGGGATCATGATCTGTATTCTTCATTACAGTGACCTCTCAGTGGGTAACGATGTCTTCATGGAAGGGACTTTTGATCCTCTCTTCTGATTTGAGGACCATTGCTTTCCTTTTCTTGTCATAGACAAACTCATTCCATCTGGACACCGTATGTTTTCCCGATGGCGTGTACGGGACAATTGGTCGGTTTATGATGTCTATGTCTTCTTCAGCAGGTGGGGTCCGGACTTCTTGAGCTGGATCCACGCCCTTATTTTGGGTATCAGAGCCACCTGCTTGAGATGTGTCTATATCCATGTCTTGGACATCGGACCCACTTGCTTGAGCATATTCCCTTTCTTTCAGCTCTTATTCCGCTTTCCTGACTGCCTCAGCTTGCTCAGCTTCAGCCTCTTTTTGCTTCTGGGCTTCCTCAGCCTCTTTCCGCAGGATTTCATTTTCAGCTTCTTGTTGCATTCTTGCCACTTCAGCTTCCTGCTACCACCTGGCTTCCTCAGCTTTCTGCTGCATCCTGGCTTCCTCAGCTTCCTGGAGTAACCTTGCTTCTTCTCTTAATGTAATCTCTTCCTGAGCTCGGGCATCCTCAGCTTCTCTCTCCTTCTGCTAGCTGGTCTTCTGGTCCTTGGTTGAGCTAGAGCTTGCTCTAGTGCCTTGGCGACATACCCGTAGCTCAGCCATGTTGCTGATGCCTCTGAATGCCTCTTCCTCGGCATCAGGGTAGTGAGAATACTCGAAGTGAGTATAAATCTCCTTACAGTGCTCAGTAACTCTTCCCTTTCTGTCATTCCTGTGGAAGATTACCTCACCGAAGTGGAAGGCTTTCAGCTCTTGAACAAATTCATCGGCCGAGGCAACCCCCGAGAACTTGTAAGCACCTATGCAGAAAGGTAGAGGGGGAAAGGAAGCCTTATGCTGTTTATGGAGCATTGCTCCAATTCCATCCAGGAATATTTGTCTTACTGCTTCCTTGAGGACCACATAATCTGTGGCATACTGCGACAAAATGTATGGGGGCTTAGTCCCTGCAAACATTCTGAGGTAGGTGCCTTGCTCTGAAAAGTAAAAATCCCCGTAATCCTCAAGGACTTCCACAGCGTTCTCTGACAGGCAGTTGGGCTCCTCCTTGAATAACTTCTCATATAAGGGCATGATGAACCCCTCACAGATGAGTTTATAGTTAGGCTTTTAATTCTGAGCCCACAACATCCTGAAAGTGATATAGACCGGGGTAGTGGCCTTATCCCATGTGCATCCCAATTTGGGGAAGTCCATCTTGGCCAAAATACAATCAATCAGATATGAGGACATGAAAAATCCAGCCTTCTTCAAGGCTAGTCCTTCTTTAGCAGCAACTATCATCGAGGCCAACCTATCTGACAGGAGAGTGGCGCAGTCAAACACAGTTCCCTTAAATGCCATGAAGTGGATAATAGGGACCCACTGAATCTTATACACTGTGCCATCGGGCATGCCGAAGATTCTGCACAACATCAAAGCGATCAATCTGAAAGGAGGTCTCAGATTCTGTACATCATATTCATCATTTCCTTTCTTTCTCAAATGTTTTCCTGCCATTAGTAGCTTCTTGGCCATCTCGACGTTGTTCATCTGGCTCAGCCATTCATCAGTCAGAGATTGTTGGACCCGGGGAAATTTGTAGGCTGCCGCAAGATATGCAGGTTGAAATGAGGCAATGGCCACTTTCTCGCTGTCATTTATCACTCTCCCTTCAGCATCGGCATGCTGGAGTATCCATCCGATCACTTCAGCATAGGGGAACAGCTCAGGGCGGGGTAGCGGCTCTAGTTATGCCTGAGGCTCTGATATTGAGATAAATTGGCCCTTCTTCTAGCAACATATCCGGGATCTCTTAGTCCCGGATCATTCTGTAAATGTCACCCCATCTGATTTCTGGAGGAACACCAGTGGTGCACCTAGTATCCTGGAGTGAGGTCTCAGTTTTAAGTGGTGCAGGATTCTTTTCTGTCATCTTAGCCTTCTTCTTACCGGCTTTCGGCATCTTGACTTATCCCTGATAGCACCCATATACAAGTCATCATGAACTTGAGCAACATACTGTGAGATTTTAACAGAGAGCATCATTGTTTTAATATGTGAAAAAAACAATGTGGAGCTGTATGTTTAGGAATCAGAATACATCATTTCAATAGGAATATAACTATAAATTTTAGCCATCCTAATTCTTTGAAGAGGTAGGTTTGGAGTGCTCCTGTGAGGATAGGTATGTCGCGGAAACAATCCGCTCTCGGGATAGCCTTAGGAGAACTGGTGATCTTTTGTCACTGTGTTTTTAAATGGATAATGGCGGGTAAGTTCGGGGTGACATAACAAGTTTAATTACGAGACCAGGGAGGAGCTCCTGCGTTGACACATAAGCGAGGGGTTTCATCCCAAACGCTGTCGTTATTCATAACATTTAAAGGGGAATCCTACGGCTGGTTTGATCAGGGGCGATGGCACCTGTTTCTAGTTTTAAAAAGGGTAAGCTATGCCGGGACTGAGGCTTATGGTAAAGCCCGGGTGACTACGGCTTTGGCTTTCGGCTGGGGACACGGAAAGTTCACGGGGCCTCGATGAATTTGAACGCGAAGAACAGCGACACCCATGGCTAGGGTAGGAGCTTAGAACAATCCACCCATCAGGGTTGATGTTCAAAACGTTTTGATATTTCTATGTTTTATATGACAAAAAAAAGATTTCGACGGTAATTTGACGTGCGAAGTACCCGTGACGAGCATTTTTCATCAAAGTCTAACCTAGACCAACCGTCTTTAGACAAGGGCAATCCAATAGTAATCTAACGCATGGAAGAAACAAGTTTAATGGTTAAGATCCTACCCGGCACCGATGAGGATAGCTGACTGAGGTGGCCGTGAACGTGGTCGAGTAATCTGAGCTGGAACGGTCGCGCGATGTCCAACAATAGTTTGGCAATCGACAAACAGCAATGGGGTCGGTTCGAGCCCCACCGTATATTTAAACAAATCGAACACGTATGGGACTTCAATACGGTTGGTGGCGTATTAAAACAGGTTTTAAATGTATCGTACGTCGGTGTCAAATAGAGCTATCTCGATTTGCGTGCGTAACCGCCACTTGCGGGACAAAATCGTGAATCTCTCCCGCCGTTGCGGAAGGATATAGCAGAAGATTCCATGGTTTTGGGAGGCAACGGTGAACCTTTTCCGCAAAATAATCGTGAATGTGACGCTTTTGAAAAGGGCTCCCGTGGTAGCAGAGAGAAAACTTTTAAAAGATTTCAACGTTTCGGAAGGTTTCAGTGAACGCTTCCGCAGAAGGATTCCGAAAACTTCAAAAGTTTCTAAGTATTGGCCGGGCCTCGAGAGAGTTTCAGAAAGCCTTTGCCCTTAGCCTCCCCTGTTTCGAACGAGACTGGTGAATGCCTCCGCCGTTGCGGACGGCTTCTTTGAAAGGTTCCGCAAAGATTTGTTGTTTCGGCGTTTCGGCAAGGTTTTGCGACGGTTTCCGCAACTGCGGAAGAAAAACCCAAAAGGTTTCTGCGATTTTTAAAGAAAATTTCTGAGTTTTGTTTGGAAAGTTTATGCGAACGGCTTCTGCAAGTACGGGCGGCTCCGTAAAATTCTTCCGCCGTTTCGGGAGGGATTCACCAGAAGCTTCCGCAATTGTTTAACGAAGACTTTCAAAACTTTTCGGGAGGTTTAGACGAACGGTTCCCGCCGTTTCGGGAGCAAATCTTGAATTCTTCCGCGGTTTCGGAAAGAATTTGCCAATGGCTCCCGCAACTTATGGGCAAAATTTTAAGTTCCTTTTTAGAAAGATATCGTGGCGGCTTCCGCAAGTTTCGGGCGCCAACGGTGAATTCTCCCGCTGTTTCGGGAGGGAAACCTGAATCTCTCCGCAAACAAAGACAAAAGTTTTCTGAGTCCTTTTTTCGGGAGCTTAATGCGAATGATTCCCGCCGTTTCGGGAGAACAACCCGAATGCTTCCGTGGTTGCGGAAGGTTTGAACGAAGAACTCCGCCGTTTCGGGAAGGATTGCCCAATGGTTTCCGTGATTTTCCAATCGAAATTTTCTAAGTCTTCTTTCGGGAGTTTAAACAAAGGCTTCCGTCACTGCGGGGCTTTATCAAATCATTCTACGAATTTTCAGGAAGACTTCATAGAAAGATTTCTGTTGAGAAACAAGATTTTCTGTTGAAAAACAAAGATAACAGCTGGGATGGCTTCTTAAGGAAAACTTTCTACACAAAATGAAAGGAGGGGCCCCAATATGTACAAAATCTTGGGGGAGGGTGTTACTGTAACAACAGTAACTGAACCAGATACCAGTGTCTCTGATAACTACATTTGTTGAGGAAGGGAGCAAGATCTTCTGGGAAGTCACATCCTTACCAAGCTCTACACCAATACCCTGAATTTCTGCAACTATTGCTTGGTGGATTTCTTTAAGCAAATGATTGTATATTGATGACAGCCCAATATAGTGATGGAGATCATCAATGGCTAAGACATCGATCTTCTTTACATATTCTATTTGAATGCCTAGCTCTTCCTTCAAGTTTGATAAACGTTGCTCTTTGCTCGGGAACTCATCAAGGGACCGAGGGAAACTCAACTTGTACTTATCATGCACTTCATGGATTTTTTGATAAAGACTGTTACTTTTATCCATTGTTCCTTGGATCTTAGCCATTAGCTTAAGGCCATAGTTCCTGCAGAATTTCATAAGGGCTATATCTTCATTAAAACCATCTACATATTTGAATGGGAGATGCTTGGGGAAATCAACCTTCCCTTCTCTCCATTCCATCTGGCTTAGGATTTTTGATTTAACCCGAGTATATTTACCCTTAAGCCTATTGGCCTCTGCATTAACTTCTTTCAATCTAACCATCATGGCTTTGAGCCTGCACACTTCTTCAGTAATCAGCTCCTGTGTGGCATGCATTTGTCTCGGGATGTCACAGGACAACTCATGAAAGGGAGACATATCTATTGTCCTAATCTTTGCCTGCTCTAATTGCTCACCCATTTCTTGCTTATCTACTTGCAGCTGAGACACTCTAGCTTCTGAATCATTCTTTTCTGCTTCTAAAACCATCATCTGGACTGCCAAGTGCTCTTTTTCTTCTTCTAACTGGAGATACTTATCTAACAATTCCTTGTGCTCAAAAGACAGGCAATTATACTTATTTACTACAAGATCCCTGTAAGCTTGTTCATTAGCCACAGTATGTTGTAACATGCAGAATCTCCTCTTTGTTGACTCAAATTCTCTAACCATATCGACCACATTTTCCTGCGTTGCTTTTGCTGCTTCTACAGCAGCGGATGCCATGGCTATAGGAGCCTTATGTGTATTTTGCATCACTGTGGTCTCCCACCGAGTAACAATATCTTCTTGGAAGAGTCTCTTAATCCTCTCTTCCGATTTTAGGACCACTGCCTTTCTCTTCTTGTCATACACAAATTCATCCCATCAGGACACAGTATGCTCTTCTGATTGAGTGTAAGGGACGATTGGGAGGTCTATTACATTTATTTCTGCTTCTATCAGTGGGGTCTGGACTACTTGAGAAGTGCCTGTTCCCACATTTTGGGTGCCAGGAACACCTGCTTGAAATGTACCTGCCTCCACATTTTGGGTGCCGAGAACACCTACTTGAGGTATGTTTGTTTCCATATCTTGGGTGCCGGAGTCACCTGCCTGGGCATCTTCATCGGTCTTAAGTTCCTCTTCTGCCTTTTGTTCTTCTTCAGCCTTTTGTTCCTCTTCAGCTTTTCATTTTCTTTCTTCTTCTTCAGTTTGTTGCTGATTTTCATTTTCTTCCATCTGCTTTGCATCTTCAACTTCTTTCTGCAGCCTTGCATCTTCTGCTTCTTGTTGCAGCTTGGATTCTTCTTTCAATCTTTGTTCTCCTTGGGCTCGGGCATCAGCTGCTTCTCTCTCTTTCTGCAGGCTGGCTTTTCCGGCTGGGGTAGAGCTAGAGCTTGCTCCACTTCCTTGACGTGGAGATGAGACAAAAATGGCAGTTAAAAAATCCTACCTAGAGACGAGATAGTGGTTGAGTGAAGTGGACGCGATCGTGGATGCGCTGAGCTAGAGTGGTCCGGCGCGGTCTTATCAACGACGTTTTTTTGAATGATAAACTAACAATGCGATCAACCAAACCCCCACCGTCCTTTTAAAAGGTTAGACACTTGCGACATTAAACAGGTTGGTGGTTTCATTAAAATGGTGTCTTAATGCTTTGTACGGTGTGGTCATTTCAAGCCATCTTGGCATGTGTGCACGACCGTCGCTTGCGGGGCGGACTTACGAGTTTCATCCGCAATTGCGGAATGATATGGCAAACTGTCTCGGCGTATCTTTTCGAAATACAACCTCTAGGAAACTTATCACGAGTGGTTTTGTCGAGTCGTCCCACAGTTTCGGGAGAGCCTTCTGAATTTCTTTCTACAATTTCGATGGAGATATGCAAATTGCTTCTGTAATTGCGGAACAATATCGTGAATGCTTCCGCCATTTCGGGAGCCTTTCGTGAATGGTTCCATTGTTTCAGAAGAGTTTCACCAATTTCTCCCGCAATTTCGAGAGGGAAACTTAAGTTTTTTCCAAAAGCTTTCCACGATTTCGGGAGAGAAACTTGAATGCTTCCGTAGTTTCTAAAGAGATTTCTGAATGGCTCCCGCAATTTCGAGAGGGAAACGTAAGTTTTTTCAAAAGCTTTCTGCGGTTTCGGGAGAGAAACTTGAACGCTTCCGCAGTTTCGGAAGAGATTGGAAAATAGATTCCGTAGTTTCAGAAGGGAATCGTGAATTCTTCCACCGTTTCGAGAGACTTTCGCAAATAGCTTCCGCAGCTTCAATAAAAACTCTAATTCTTTTCGCGGTTTCGGGAGAGAATTGTGAATGCTTCCGCCATTTCGAGAGACTTTTGCAAATAGCTTCCGCAGCTTCAATAAAAACTCTAAGTCTTTCCACGGTTTCGGGAGAGAACTGCGAATGCTTCCGCCATTTCGAGAGATTTTCGCAAATAGCTTCCACAGCTTCAATAAAAACTCAAAGTCTTTCCGCGGTTTCGGAAGAGAACTGCGAATGGCTTCTGCAGTTTCGAAAGAGTTCGCCGAATGCTTCCATAGTTTCGGAAGGGGATCGTGAATGGCTTCCGCAATTTCGAGAGAGATAGGAAAATAGCTTCCGCAGTTTCAGGAGACTTTCGTGAATTTTAACTCAGAAGAAAAAGTTCAATTTTTTAAAGCAGACCCTCAGTTGAAAAAAAAACTAAGTTAAAAGCAGAATTAACTTCCTTGGGAAGTCTTTCTAGAAAAATAAAAGGAGGGTCCCCAATATGTACAAAAAATTGGGGGGGGATGTTGCTCCAACAACAACTGGCGAGTCGCTAATGAACATAGATCTCTGAAAAAATTCCTCTCGATGATCCGAAACCTTCTTAAAAGATATCCATTTTATATGCAATGTTCAGCTGAGCACTTGAATCTTGGTGAAGGAAAAGTCACTTTATCTGCTAGCCATTGGGGAAAGGGGAGCTTTGATAGAGACATCTTTAAAACTCTCAAAGGGCCAACATATGGGGTTCATTTTAGAAGATTCATCTTTCAGATGGCTACTGCTATCAGACTCCACAGGATTTGCAACACTTTCTCATGGACATTATTGCTCTTGTTCATCATTCCCATGCCGCTTGCATCCTTTTGGATGTTTATACTTTTGACAGCTTTGCTGTTTGAGCCTTCCAGAGACATGATCTTTGATTTTGGCTCCTCAATCCATAATTTCCTTTTGTGTGAGTAACAAATTTATTGATTTGATCAAGCCTCACGGACGGAGAGGAGCCTAATTTGAGCTGAGTCTTTTGGACAGCTTTCTTGACTTACATGCTTTGCTTTTGTCTCGGCCATGCTTCAATTGAGGCGAGAATCTCTGGAAAACACACCCTTGATCATAAGCCATTTTGGCTGTTTAAATTTGCAGCATGGAGTCATTTCAATACCCTATGCCCTTGGGATGTGCTAGTTTCCATGGGTCCAATTTCAATGACCTTCTTGAGATGCCTTTAAGTGTGAGAGTGGATGGAGCCCGAAGATAGTAATAAACATAGTCATAGATCTCTGATATTTAAATAGGGTCAGTGTGACTAGCAGAGTAGGCTTCCTTCCTTCTGAAGAAAGTTCAACAAGAGCACAATTCATAGATAAAATTTCATTCGAGCGTAGTTTCGGGTTCATAAGTTGTGAGACTTCTTCGAGAGATCTATCTTGATGAGAAACCCAACCGCAGGAGCTTTCAGAAAGCAAAATTTGTACAAAAGGTTCAAAAGACGAGAACAGAAACAAAATGGCTGAAAACAATGAAAACAAAGGGGTAAAGCAACATAAAGAAATTTTTTATTTATGTACAAAGAGTCTCAGTGAGACTACGTAAATTATTTTTTTAGGGCGAGGCCGTTGAGAGGAAGGTTTACCTCTTCTCCCTCAAGGGTTGTCAACTTATAAGTGGATGGGCCTATCTTTGCCGAAATTTGGTAAGGGCCTATCCATAAATGTTGAAATTTCGTGTGCATCCCTTTGCCTTCATGATTGTGATCCCATTTCAGGACTAAATCCCTGTAATATCCCTTTTTCAAATTTTATTAAAATGCCCAATTTTCCACTTTTTTCCCCGATTTCGACCTTTGACTAGTTTTACTGTTTTGACCTCCAAATCAACCCAAATGCTCCCAAATCTTCTGTAGGAGTGTATGAATGGTATTCATACTTGAATATAAGGTTCAGGGATGTTTTATGGCCCTCCAAATACTGCTGCAAACTTGATTTGTATTCTGATCTATATATGTAATTTTGACTAGTAATTTGTGCATCAAATCCCCCTCGGGTAACACTGCAAATGGCCTTCCAAATGCCTCCAAACTCCCCCAAATTTATGAACAGAGGTATATAATGTGTTAAGTATGTGATTAAGGTCTCATATGCACCATTAATTGATTTTTAATATTGTTCTAACTCTCTCACATTCAACAGCAAAAACCCCCAATTCGACCCTTGGGGAAATGGCATTATTTCACCTCCCAATACAACTAAACTGCGTAAAAATGCTTCAAATGCTCAAGTACAGTATATGAAACTTGTATAAGACATCCATGGAAGTATATTTATCACAAATATATCATAGAATCATCCATCCATTTGAAATAATCAACATTATAGTGTCATACATCAATGCATTGGGGGAATGGACATTGTTTGCTCATTAATCAATAGTTTTGCATACAACCAGTGGGTATTTCGACCTGAGACTTTCTGAATATGAATAACAGAGGATATGAAGCTATTACAATCATAAATATATAATGAGAATCTCTCTCAAGAAGCACAAGTGCTCACCAAAAACGCCCTCCCTCAAGGAGCACGAATATGCCTTCAAAACTGGAAACGGTGGAGAGAAAGTGCTGCACTAAAACAAACCATGAAACTTCCTGTAGCTGCTACCTTCAAATACAAACTCCATTAAAGCACCATGAAAGACCTGAGTGGCCTCTCCAAACACCAACTTGGATGGGAATCTTTCACCCTCGAAATTCGCTAAGGCAAGAAACTAGTCATCCACTAGCTCTCTCTTCACAAATGCAATTTTTCTCAAATCATCAAAATCCATTCTCATACTTGATTTCTAAATTTTATAACCAACATTAGCCTTCAAGGGGTCGAAATCCTCTCAATAGATTCAATAATTTTCCATTTAGAAAATATTCCTCATTTGCCACTTGTCTCCTAGTTCCAACCTTCCATCTTCTCCCAAATTCGAATTTGAGTCTCTTTAGATTCCTCCAACTCCATGAGCGCCTTCTTGAGCCTATTTTTTGGGCTGACATGTCATAATGGTCAGGTGTAAGAAGTCAGGTCTGAATTTTGTCATAAAATGTCATAGATGCTTCATTATTGTTGTCATAAAACTAGGGAATCTAGCCCATGTGTCCACTAGTCTCCGATTTGACTCTTCCTCTCCCATGGAGGTTACTATTCATTCCCATTTTGACCTAATATGCTCAATGCCATGTGTTATGACTTACCAACTCACCCAAGAGTGTTCACCTTCCCATGAATTCGAATTGGCAAGAGAGAGCTGCCATGTGTCATTGAAAAATCAAGCTAGTGTGGGTCCCACCACCTCCATATGTCTCCAAAACCACTTGCCACCTAGAATTTCTCTTGAATTTATTTATTCATCGTATTTATTAAATGCTTGAACCTTTCTAATGTCTAAATATCATTTATTAGTTTCCTTATTACCATCCCACATGTGCCCATCCAACCTAGGAAACTAGTAGGATTGATGGGATTGTCTTACTATGCACTTATTTGAATGGGGACATTACAGTCCTCCCCACCCAAGATTGCTTGTCCTCAAGAAATTTCAAATTTGGATGCTACAAAATCTTCTCCTCTTCCCATGTGGCATCTTCATTTGGTAAGTCCTTCCATTGCACTAAATATTCTTTGATGATTCTACTCCTCAACCTTCTTTCCCGTGTCTTCAAAATGTTTTCCGGAACAAGTGTGAGCTGACCTTCATCATCCAAAGGAGGAAGTATTTCTAAAGTGATGATTTGCTGACCAAGAGCTTTCTTAAGACAAGAAACATGAAATACATTATGGATTTTACTCCCTTCCGGAAGTTCTAGTTCATATGCTACTTCTCCAACCTTCCGCACTACCTTGTATGGCCCATAGTACCTTGGTTTTAATTTTTCTGCTCCATTCTTTTTGAGAGATGTTTGTTTATAGGGATGCAACCTTAAATATACTAAATCATTGACTTGAAAGGTTCTCTCTTCTCTATGTCTATCAGCATATTGTTTTTGCTGATTTTGAGCAACCTGCAAATTGTCTTTCAAGAGCTTTAAAATTTCTTGGCTCTCTTCCACCCAATATTTAGCCTTTGGGGCTCTACTATCACCAAATATAATGTCAGCAAATGTAAGTGCATCATAACCATATAATGCTTTGAACGGAGACATTCCTATTGACATATGATAAGTGGTGTTGTAGCAAAACTCACCCAAGTGTAGCCATTTTGCCCATGCTTTTTGTTGCCCTCCCACATAGTTTCTTAGGTATCCTTCCAACCATTGGTTTACCCTCTCTGTTTGTCCATCAGTTTGTGGATGATAGCTGGTACTTGGAGTCAATTGGGTGCCTACCAATCTAAAAAGTTCTTGCCAAAAAGCACCCATGAATCTACTATCTCTATCACTGACAATGCTCTTGGGGAGCCCATGCAATCTGAAGATTTCTTTGAAAAAAATATCAGCCACTTGTGCAGCAATAAAAGATGATGTAACAGCAAAGAAATGATCAAATTTTGTCAACCTATCAACTACCACATAGATGCAATCCTTACCTAAGGATTTAGGCAATCCGGTGATGAAATCCATGGAAATACTGTCCCATTTTTGCTCCAGAATGGGCAATGGTTGTAATAGGCTGGCTGGACATGTAAGTTCTGATTTGTTTTGTTGACATGCTTTACATTCATTCACATACTTCTGAACATCTTCCTTCATCCCCTTCCAAAAAAATCTTTGCCTCAACTGTCTATAAGTTTTAAAGATCCCCGGATGGCCCGCTAGTGGGGAATCATGTGCTTCTTGCAAAATTTGGTACTTGAGCTTGGAGTTATGAACTAAATAAATTTTTCCCTTATAATATATCAGCCCATTCAAAATCCTATAATTATCATCCCCTTTGATTCCATCCAACACATCACAAGCAAATTTGTCTTTGGCATATTCAACTAGTAGCATGTTTTTCCAATCCTTGGCAATATCCATGAGAGAAAAGGAAGGCCTTCTTGACAAAGCATCTGCTACTATATTATTCTTTCCTTTGACATATTCAATATCAAAATCATAAGCTTGAATCTTTCTTACCCACTTTTGTTGCCTTTCATTTAGATCTTTTTGGGTGAGAAAGTGTCTTAGACTATTATGGTCAGTTTTCACCACAAACTTGCTGCCCACCAAGTATTGTTTGAATTTGGCCAATGCATGCATAATGGCCAGCATTTCTTTATCATAGATGGAGTAAAGTTTTTCATGAGGCTGCAACTTTCTGCTCTCAAAGGCTATGGGGTGTTGGCCTTGCTTTAGGACAGCCCCTATTCCTCCACCTGAAGCATCACATTCCACAACAAAAGGTTTAGTAAAATCAGGAAGTGCAAGTATGGGACAACTACTCATTACCTCTTTCATTTTTTGGAATGCTTTTTCAGCCTCTTCATCCCACTTGAAAGCATCCTTCTTAGTCAAATCAGTGAGTGGAGAAGTCAACTTGGAGAACCCTTTCACAAATTTTCTGTAGTAGGTGGGTGCATATGCCAATAAAGCCTCTCAATTCGGTAATATTTTTTGGTGATGGCCATTCCAAGATAGCCCTGATTTTTTCCATGTGTATCTTCACTCCTTCTTGCCCAATAATGTGCCCAAGATACAGTAGTTCTTTCATCCCAAACTCACATTTTGATAATTTAGCAAATAAGGACTCTTCTTGCAAGATTTTCAACACAATCTCTAACTATTGCAAATGATCTTCCCATGTTTTACTATAAATGAGAATATCATCAAAGAAAACCAAAACAAACCTTCTTAGTTTCTTGCAAAATATCCTATTCATACATGCTTGAAAGGTGGCTGGAGCATTAGTTAACCCAAAAGGCATGACAAGAAATTCAAAGTGGCCAAAATGACATCGAAAAGCGATCTTTTGCACATCTTCATCTTTCATTCGAATTTGGTGATACCCTAATCTAAGGTCAATTTTTGAGAAGTATTTGGCCCCATGTATCTCATCCATGAGCTCATCAATCCTACGATTAGGATACCTATTCTTGATAGTCTTTTTGTTCAAGGCTCTAAAATCTATGCACATTCTTAATGTTCCATCTTTTTTCTTCACTAGCACTACTAAAGAAGCATAAGGGCTAGAGCTTGGTCTAATGAGCCCCAACTCTAGGAGTTCTTGGATAGATTTTTCAATATCATCTCTAAACCTTTTAGGATGTCTATAAGGTGGTATCTGAATGGGTGCAGTACCCTCCTCCAAAACAATACTGTGCTCAACCCCCCTATCTGGTGGCCTACCATGTGGAAGGTCTCTAAAAACCTTTTCATATTTTTGCAAAAGTATCTCTATCTCCTTTGGGTGTTTGACAATATTTATAGTTGGCTTGGGAGATGTAATATGACATTCAACAGCCCATTCTATATCCCCATGCCTCAATATAGATCTCATGCTATTGCAAGTCACTACTTGATTTGGATAAGTGTGTTGCCCTCTCACAACTCTTTGTACTCCTTTTGAATCTTGGAATTTCATTTCGGGAATTTGATAATTTACTGTATGCTCTCCTATTGAATACAACCATTGCACTCCCAAAACCACATTAGTATCAGCAACATCAACCACATAAAAACTATCAACAAAAGTATAGTTACCTACAGTGACTTGCAGCTTTGGAACCCATGTTTTGCATTGCATTGTGTTGTGACCGGGAATGACAACTGTGAATCCATCAAATGGTTCAATAGGTATCTTTCTTTTCTCTACCATCTCTGCATCAATGAAGTTATGAGTGGCTCCTCCATCTACCAAAACTAAAGTTCTTTGTCCTTGTACCACACCTTTGTATTGGATAGTATGATAGCGAGGTACTGCTGAAAGCACTGCCATTCTTGCTTTGTCCGGTGAAGGCTGATTTTCTTCTTGTCTTTCCTCTTCTACTGCTGTCTCATATGCCTCTTCTTGATCTGAAATATGTCCATCTTCATCCATGCCCCCATCATACCCCTCATTATCAGAAAATACTTCTATGTATTGAGCCTTTGCTTTGGTACATTTGTGCCCCGGTGTCCATGGTTGGAAGCATGTGAAGCATAGTTTCTTTTTTCTAAGTTCATCCCTGTTTAGTCCCTCTTTTTTATTCCTCTCAAATGACTCTCTTTGCCAAGATTTCTTATCATATCCATCCCTTTTCCAAGGTTTCTTTTCAAATTTATAGCTAGGCTTAGGCGGAAATCTTGTTCGAGGAAGCACATTTTGGAGATCCCTAGTCAAGCTCATTGCATCTTTTAATGTAGTTGGCTTGTGGGATTTGACCAAACCTCTTAAGGGTTCAGCCAAACCTTCAGTGAACAGCAATACTAATCTTCTCATAGATACATCAGACACCTTGACTGATAATTTTTGAAATTCCAACATATTTTCGGTAGGGGACCCAGTTTGCTTCAATTGAGCTAGTTCTTTGAAAGGCAATTCTGGATCTTTTTGTTCAAATATTTCTAGTACCCTGTCAACAAATTCTCCATATGTTTTAACCTAATTATGACCCAAGGTTTTCAGCCCATGAAACCACCATTCATTGGCATCTCCTTCCAAATGCAAAATGGCCATTTTTAATGCATCCTCTTCCAACATAGGATTCAGCTGAAAATATACATCCAATTTTTGCACCCAAGTGTTAGCAGAATTTTGAGAAGAACCATCAAAAGTAGGAAGTGACATTTTTCCAATAGATCTATTCAATTCTTTGTTTTGGAATGGACTCCTATTGTCTCCCTTCATTTTAATCTTTTGCATAGCATCAATGTAGTCACTGAGTGGTACACCTCTTTTACACTCTTCATTCAAATCATTCCAATCATTTACTAGTTTCTTGTAATCCAATTCAAGATTGGGCTCTTCTTTGGGTGTGAGAAATTTAGGTGCAGTATGCCTTTGTGTGCTTTGAAATTCATCAGGTCTATTATGAGGTCCTGTACTTGAGAAAATATGCTCATTCCCTTTCATCTTTTCCCCTGAGTGTGAACCACTATTATCTCCTATCATCCCTTTGCCTGAAAGTTGGCTACCCAACAATTCGAAACCTTTCATCATTTGTTTATTCATATCTATCATAACCATGGTAATTCCTTCAAAACATGGTTTTAAGGCTTCAATAAATTCCTCCTTATGTCTTAATTTTTCCTCCTCCTCTCTACCCATTGTTTTAGAAAAAAACTCTTTTTCTGCTACTATCTCTTCTTCAACTACTGATTCAAAGGGTGGTGTTTTATTTGTTTGGCTTCTTGTTAATACCATCAGGTTCCAATACCATGCTCTAATACCACTTGTAATATCCCTTTTTCAAATTTTATTAAAATGCCCAATTTTCCACTTTTTTCCCGATTTCGACCTTTGACTAGTTTTACTGTTTTGACCTCCAAATCAACCCAAATGCTCCCAAATATTCTGTAGGAGTGTATGAATGGTATTTATACTTGAATATAAGGTTCAGGGATGTTTTATGTCCCTCCAAATACTGATGCAAACTTGATTTGTATTCTGATCAATATATGTAATTTTGACTAGTAATTTGTGCATCAAATCCCCCTCGGGTAACACTGCAAATGGCCTTCCAAATGCCTCCAAACTCCCCCAAATTTATGAAAAGAGGTATATAATGTGTTAAGTATGTGATTAAGGTCTCATATGCACCATTAATTGATTTTTAATACTGTTCTAACTCTCTCACATTCAACAGCAAAAACCCCCAATTCGACCCTTGGGGAAATGGCACTATTTCACCTCCCAATACAACTAAACTGAGTAAAAATGCTTCAAATGCTCAAGTAAAGTATATGAAACTTGTAGAATACATCCATGGAAGTATATTTATCACAAATATATCATATAATCATCCATCCATTCGAAATAATCAACATTATAGTGTCATACATCAATGCATTGGGGGAATGGACATTGTTTGCTCATTAATCAATAGTTTTGCATACAACCAGTGGGTATTTCGACCTGAGACTTTATGAATATGAAGAACAGAGGATATTAATCTATTACAATCATAAATATATAATGAGAATCTCTCTCAAGAAGCACAAGTGCTCACCAAAAACGCCCTCCCTCAAGGAGCACGAATATGCCTTCAAAACTGGAAACGGTGGAGAGAAAGTGATGCACTAAACCAAACCATGAAACTTCCTGTAGCTGCTACCTGCAAATACAAACTCCATTAAAGAACCATGAAATACCTGAGTGGCCTCTCCAAACGCCAACTTGGATGGGAATCTTTCACCCTCGAAATTGGCTAAGGAAAGAAACTAGTCATCCACTAGCTCTCTCTTCACAAATGCAATTTTTCTCAAATCATCAAAAGCCATTCTCATACTTGATTTCTACATTTTATAACCAACATTAGCCTTCAAGGGGTCGAAATCCTCTCAATAGATTCAATAATTTTCCATTTAGAAAATATTCCTCATTTCCCACTTGTCTCCTAGTTCCAACCTTCCATCTTCTCCCAAATTCGAATTTGAGTCTCTTTAGATTCCTCCAACTCCATGAGTGCCTTCTTGAGCCTATTTTTGGGGCTGACATGTCATAATGGTCAGGTGTAAGAAGTCAGGTCTGAATTTTGTCATAAAATGTCATAGATGCTTCATTATTGTTGTCATAAAACTAGGGAATCTAGCCCATGTGTCCACTAGTCTCCAATTTGACTCTTCCTCTCCCATGGAGGTTACTATTCATTCCCATTTTGACCTAATATGCTCAATGCCATGTGTTATGACTTACCAACTCACCCAAGAGTGTTCACCTTCCCATGAATTCGAATTGGCAAGAGAGAGCTGCCATGTGTCATTGAAAAATCAAGCTAGTGTGGGTCCCACCACCTCCATATGTCTCCAAAACCACTTGCCACCTAGAATTTCTCTTGAATTTATTTATTCATCATATTTATTAAATGCTTGAACCTTTCTAATGTATAAATATCATTTATTAGTTTCCTTATTACCATCCCACATGTGCCCATCCAACCTAGGAAACTAGTAGGATTGATGGGATTGTCTTACTATGCACTTATTTGAATGGGTACATTACAATCCCCAACTTCAAAATTTCTTTTACCGGACTTCCTCTTATCGAACCATCTCTTGACTATGTCTTGGTGCTGATGGAATCGGTCTTTAGCTTTCTGTCGGGCTTCTTCAAGTTGAAGCAGGGTATTGATCCTGGATTGTAAGGCTTGGCTACCAGACCGTCGAGAGGCTTGGGACAACTGTAAGGATGGGAGAAAGATGTTGGGGGGAAGGATGGCTTCCTTTCCATAGACAAGAGTGAAAGGGGAAACCCCTAATGCATTTTTTGGAGTCACCCTATCTTCCCTTAAGGCATTTGGGAGAGCTATATGCCAACTTCGCTGGTTTTCTATCACAGTTTTCTTGAGAATTCGAATGAGGTTTTTGTTTGAAGATTCAACTAATACGTTTCCTTGAGGGTAATAATTGGCTGAGTAGTGCAACTTAATCCCCCATTCATAAACAAATTCATTTATTTTAAAAGATGAAAAATAGGGAGCATTATAAAAAACAAGGGAAATTGGAACCCAAAACCTGGTTATGATGTTTTCCTTCAAGAAACTAATGACCGCATCTTCATTGATCTTGCGCAATGGGATAGCCTCCGTCCATCTAGTGAAGTAGTCGGTAGCCGTCAGGATGTACTGATGTTGTAAAGAAGAATTTGGATTTATCTCTCCAATAACATCTATACCCCACTGTTCAAAAGGTTCGGAGATAATAACTGGCTAGAAGGGTCCTGTTGCCTTAGGTAATTTCCCGGCACTTCTTTGGCATATATCACAGTTTCGTGCGTACGCATGGGCATCTCAGAACAGAGTGGGCCAATAATATCCAGCTCTAAGTATCTTGTGGGATGTTGTCTCCCCTGAATAATGTCCACCAGCGGGGCAATCGTGTAATTCTTTAACAACTTTATTTGCATCTTCATTTTCTAAACATCTAAGAAAAATTCCATCATAATTATTTCTGAAAAGTATCCCATCAATGATTTGATAAGCTGTTGATTTGAAACGGAGTGCCCTCCTTTGCTTAGAGCTCTAGTGCTCAGGTAGGTGTCCCTGCTGCAAATAATGCACCAGATCTCGATACCATGACTGAGGAATTGTGAATATAGGACATACCTCAACTGAGTTGAGCTTAGCTTCATTCTTCCAATGTTGTTCTTCATCAGTCAAGTTTCCTGTAAGCAATTTTCACAAGCCTTGTCCTTTGATGATAGTGGCCGGTTTAAATTCCAATTCATATTCTTGAAGAGCTGTAACCTAGTTTCCCCTCCTTTCTCCTAGTTCCTTTTGAACAAAGAGGGATCTAACAGCTGGGTGGGGAACTATAAATTTAGTTATGTTCTTAAGAATATATGGCCTGAAATGCTTGACTGCTTTGAAGACAGTATATGCATGCTTGTCAACCACGGGCTAGTTTAGCTTAGCCCCTTGCAGACGAGTGCTCATAAACGAGATTGGGTATTCGTCTCCTAGCTCCACCTTTTGCGTGAGTACAGCCGCGAGGGAGTCATCCGAAGCAAAGGTATACAGGATAAAATACTTATCAAAATCTAGGCTTCTTAAGGAAGGAGCTTTAGCTATAGCTGCCTTAATATCTATAAATGTGTCCTTTTCTAAATCTGTCCACTTGAACTGTATGCTTTGTTTAACCATTTGTTGCAACGGTTTAACAATTTGTGCGAAATCTGGAACAAATCTTCGAACGAAATTGATAGTACCCATAACGGACTGCATAGATTTTTTGTTATATGGCATTGGAATTTTATTGATAGCTTGTACTCTTTCCTGATCTATTGACACTCCTCCGGGAATAACGATAACACTCTTCTTGGGATTCAATGAAATACCATATTTCCGACAGCGATAAAAAATATGCTTCAAATGGACAACATGATCTTCCCTTTTCTTTGAAAAAACTGTCACATCATCTAGGTAGACAACAACACATTGCCCAGCCAATCCTCGGAAGGCAATATCCATTGCTCATTGGAATGTAGCTCCTGGGTTTATCAGGCCGAATGGCATCCTTCTATATGCGAAAGTTCCCCACTCAATGCGGAAAGTAGTCTTAAGACGATCTTCTTCGGCTACTAATACCTGATTGTAGCCAGAGAAACCATCGAGAAGAGAAAATAGCTCAGATCCTGACACCATTTGAAGAATTTGTTCCATTGAAGGGACGGGATAGTTGTCTTTATTCGAAGCTCTGTTTAAATTTCTGAAGTCTACACATAGTCTTATCTCTCCTGACTTCTTTCTTATGGGAACTAAGTTAGCAACCCACTCAGAATGCCTGACCTTAAACATTATTTTAGCATCCAGGAGTTTCTTTAATTCCTTTTGAATCAGAGGTTCCAAATTAGGATGCATCCTTCTCAATTGTTGTTGAAATGGCTTGAAACCTGCTTTCATCGGTATAACATGCTAAATAATGCGGATGTCATACGTTTTCAGATCCTCATAGGTCCATGCAAAAACATCCTTATATTTTTTAAGCAGTTTGATGAACCTATCTCTTTCTCCCGGTGAACAACATTTGCCGAGGTTGACAAATTTTGGTTCAGCTTCGGTACCTAAATTAACTAACTCATGTTGCATTGATGAATTGTTAGTTTTGGTATTAGCTGGCCTTTTGAACTTGCTTTGAAGATCAAACAGCATTTCGAGTGACCTTACCCCTTTTGGGATGAAATTTCCTTTATCTGCATCCTTCTTTAGCAAATCAGAATCGTGTTTTTCTTCATCTATCACAGCTCCTTGGAAGCTGTCTTCATTTGTTAGAAAACTAATAATCTGTTCATCATCATCAAAAACCCTGAAGTTTGTGATGTTGTCAGGAACGGAGGGCCTGAAAATTAATTCAATTGAGCATTTGTTATTAGATGGCACCAATCTAGAAGAGGATGTCGCTAACAAATCAGCTGCAGATTTTTGCAATCTAGGAATAGACTTTATATTGAAAGCATCAAAATGCATAATTAAATCCCATACCTCAGCCTGATAACCCTTCAAATGAGGTGAGAGACAGTGAATGGTGTCTCTTACCTGTCTCACAACTATTTCTGAGTCACCAAAAACCTTCAAGTATTTAACATTTAAATTGATGGCCTTCTTTAATCCGTGTACCAAAGCTTCATATTCCGTAGTGTTGTTAGTACAATAAAATTCTAACCTACAGGAAAAAAAATACTTATTTCTTTGTGGATCCATCAGAACACAACCGGCTCCGGATCCTTCTAGAGTTTTAGAACCGTCAAAGTATAATGTCCAAAACAAATCTTTTCACTCGGCTAAGTTAGTATCTTTATGGTCTAAGTTAGTGACTAAACTAACTATATTACAGTCAATATCATCAGTCCAAGAGAAATGAAGGAGATCGGACTGTTCTTCTGATTCATGGTTGATAGTTTCAGACTAATAATTACCCAGATCAATTTCTAAAAAATAATTCCCCAGAACAGAGGATGAGAAGGTTATAGCCTCATTCTTTCCCTCTAGTTGAGTTACATTTTGTTTCATGTGTGGTTCTCTCAGGACTTTGATATGATTATGTCTATTTTGATAAGGCAACCACAGATGAGACCAATCAGTTGCAAAGTAACCATTCAGCTTTGTGGACCAGTCCCTACTTAAGATCAAACCATAGGCCTCAGGAATATCAACTACCATTATGTCAATAAACTGACAGACTCTAGGGTCGGGTGATAATCTAATTAGGACATCTTTCATTTCCCCAATAACCTTGACAACAGTTCTATCTAACTGAATAATTTGGGCTGGATATGAAACAGGTTGCCTGTTAATTTTTTTACAAATTGATAGTGGCATGACATTTGAAGATGCTCTAGAATCTACCAAACAATTGTGAACATTATGATTGAAAATTTCAAAGGTCAATAGGAATGGCAATGTCTGAGATTTAGATTTTCCGCCGATACTAGCCTCATTAATTTCAGGATTTTCTTGAGTATCCGTTAATGGAGTGCTAGGCTAGGGTGGCAGAGCATGCAGCAGCTTATCTCGTTGCTAAGGCAAACTGCACATATCGAATATTGACACATTTGCTTTGACTTTCTTTATATCTTCAATAATGTCATATCCTATACCAGAATCGTTCCCAATTCTGGCCGGATTGTTTGTTTTATTCATTGTGACCTTCGGTTGTTGAACTATGGTGTCAATGTTTGGTTGTTTGGCCATTGTTTGGATAGATTTAGGTTGCGGTGGAATGATTTCGATATGTCTTCTAGGTATTTCTTTTGAAACTTTAGGATTGGGAGGAGTCGAGTCTGGGACAGGATCCATAATAGGGCCTTTACTGCAAGTATTAATGTTCACAGCAGAAAGAGAACTTTCTATGGGATCTTCTTCTACTAATTCAGTTAAAGGTACCCAATCCCATAGCACCATAGTGGTGTTCGGAGTTGGTTCTTCTAATTCAGGGCTCGATTCCTCTAGAGGATCATCTTGATCTGGAATCTGTGAATCCAGCATTTGGTTCATGACTAAACTCATAGAGTTAATCCATTGTGGGCAACTCTTCTCTGAATGCGGTTCTTGATGAAAGGTGCAGAATTTTTCCATCCCTATTTCATTGAGGTTTAAAACCGGGGAAGTATTCATGGGTGGATGAGGTTAATCGTTGTCTTCCCTCTTTTTATAAAATGGCTTGAAAGGTTTCCTAGATGTACTAGCAGCCTTATCTTTCTCTAGATCTACAATTTTATTGGATAACTTCTGCATCATCTTAACTACATTCTCCATGTCTGTTGATGACTCTTCTTTACCTCTAGTGAGCAGCAAGGTTTTTTTACTGACTACTGGTTTTGTTTCTGCATCTAAGGCATGTTTAGCAATGCTATCTGCTTCTTCCTCCACCTTTCTAGCTTCTTCGAAATTCTCTATCAGGATGGTTTTCTTAGATGTTTTAACAAACATTGCTATGGGTCCTTCAAGAGTCGTTGTATAATATTCAACCAGCGATTCCTCTGCTGGTTTATTTGCTTCACTGAAATTATTTAAGAGTGTTGTGAACCTTTGGTTAAAGTCTTGAACCTTTTCTTTCTTTTCCATTCTCATGGACAATAGTTCTTTCATAAGTGTAGCTATAGGTTTTTGTTTCCATATTTCTTTACGAAACACTTTTCAAATTCATCCCAACTTGAGATCGAGCTAGGTTGTAGGCTAAAATAACAGGATGATACTTTCGGCTCGAATGTGTATGGAAAAATCCTACAGACTACATGTTCATGCTGCACATCTAAAAGATTCAGATCTAAATAAAAACTCTTGAGATGATCTTCGGCTGAAATGGCTTTCCCTGGGTCGAATTTAGGCAAGACTTTCTCTGGATTTTTTGGAAGATTGTGGAATGGCCCAGCTAGATTCAACGCTCCCCTTGCTCTCCTAGCAGGTATAACCATGTCTCTATGTGGAGAATCTGGTGGGGAATTGTAAGGTGAATTCAGTGGAGTGTTCTTTGGAGTAATAAGTTCTCCAACACTTTCTTGATCTGAAATATTTTCTGGGTTTTCAAGATCGACCTTGTTCAAGGGTTCTACAATTTCTTCTAAAGTTAAATTCACAAGCTCTTCAAAATTTTGCACAAGAATCGAATCACGGGTATACTGTGGCTCTTTTCTAGGAGAACTTTTCCTAGGGAGGAAATTTACTACGTTTAAACCACCTAGCTGTCTAACATAAGATCACGTATGCCTCCTCAAATCTTCTATTTCTGCAAAAGGCACAACATACAATGCTTCTTGAGGTTCAGAATCAGAGACAAGGTTTTCTTGGTTTGCTACTTCAAGATTTGAGCTGTCGGAAATTCCTTTTTTAAGCGGGTTTTCAGTAACATTTTTGACAGTGAGAAATTTTCCTTTATCAAACATGCACTTTCGGCCCTCCTTATAGTGCCAAAAACTGTTGATGCTTTGAAGATCACATCATCAAGCAGAGAGGGATTCTCCCCGGTAGACTATCCCAATTAGATTGTCCACCGTTTGGTGTGGGGAATCCGTCCGATTAGCGGTTCCGGCAACCGTTAGGTTTGGAGATTTGCTTCAATTATACCGGTTATGGCCCGATCCACCGTTCTTTTTGATTTTATGGTTTAGAATGATATGCAAGTGCCTAAAATAACTTAATCTAAATGCAAACCTCGAAACAAATCTGTATCTAAAACTGAAATAAACCTAAACTATCCCTGCAAGGAGCAAATTATAAGTATGAGTAATGTGCTGGAAGATTTATCTAAAGATCAACAAACAACCATTAAATCATAAAGATAGATCCACAGCAAGAAAGCAATAGATATTAGAAGATAGCTTCTAATTCACATATAGCACATTCCATTACTCATGTAGGAGAAAATTCATTTGCACAGGAAAACAATAAGATCATTCAATACAGAGAAATAATTCAAGACAACAAAGAAAGATCTCACAGTAGAATATAAAAGTCACAGGAATAATCCAACATGCATCTAATATCCATTTCCATGCAAAAGATGTCCTCTCCAGGCTCTTATTAGGTACACTTCATTTTCTTGAAACAAGTGCAAGATAGCTCGTACAAGTTTAGAAAAATTATTTCCCTGCAAAAAGTCCTTTACACTGTTTCCTAAACTTATATTTATATCATTACAAAATGCCTATTGGGTTGCCACCTGGCTCTTTACACCTGTCCTCTACAGACTTTTCCCTTTTAATAAACAAAAATCGTGACGCTTTTCTTAAACAGAAAATTTCTCAAAAAGAAAAGGATAGTTGTCCAATGGTTCTACACTTTATACATAGGAAGGCCAAAAAATACAAAAAATAGGAACAACTCTTTAGGATCAGTGTGTTCACTCTTGGGAAGGCACTCCTGCTGGGATAGAAGCGCTTGGACTGGATGATACTGCTGCTCCCGTTGGTGCTTTATTTTCCTCATCTACTATGTAACTGAACCAGATACTAGTGTCTCTGATAACTACATTTGTTGAGGAAGGGAGCAAGATCTTCTGGGAAGTCACATCTTTACCAAGCTCTGCTCCAATACCCTGAATTTTTGCAACTGCTTCTTGGTGGATTTCTTTAAGCAAATGACTGTATATTGATGACAGCCCAATATAGTGAAGGAGATCATCAATGGCTATGACATCGATCTTCTTTACATATTTTATTTGAATGCCTAGCTCTTCCTTCAAGTTTGATAAACGTTGCTCTTTGCTCGAGAACTCATCAAGGGACTAAGGGAAACTCAACTTGCACTTATCATGCACTTCATGGATTTTTTGATAAAGACTGTTACTTTTATCCATTGTTCCTTGGATCTTAGCCATTAGCTTAAGGCCACAGTTCCTGCATAATTCCGTAAGGGCTATATCTTCATTAAAACCATCTACAAATTTGAATGGGAGATGCTTGGGGAAATCAACCTTCCCTTCTCTCCATTCCATCTGGATTAGGATGTTTGCTTTAACCCGAGTATATTTACCCTTAAGCCTATTGGCCTCTGCATTAACTTCTTTCAATCTAACCATCATGGCTTTGAGCTTGCACACTTCTTCAGTAATCAGCTCCTGTGTGTCATGCATTTGTCTCAGGATGTCACAAGATAGCTCATGAAACGGAGACAGATCTATAGTCCTGCTCTCTGCCTCCTCTAATTGCTCTCCCATTGCTTGCTTATCTGCTTGCAGCTGAGACACTCTAGCTTCCGAATCGTTCTTTTCTGCTTCTAAAACCATCATCTGGACTGCCAGGTGCTCTTTTTCTTCTTGTAACTGGCGATACTTATCTGACAATTCCTTGTGCTCAACAGACAGGCGATTATACTTATTTACTACAAGATCCCTGTAAGCTTGTTCATTAGCCACAGTATGTTGTAACATGCGGAATCTCCTCTTTGTTGACTCAAATTCTCTAACCATGTCGACCACATTGTCCTGCATTTCTTTTGCTGCTTCAACAGCGGCGGATGCCATGGCTATGGGAGCCTTATGTGTATTTTGCATCACTGTGGTCTCGCACCGGGTAACAATATCTTCCCGGAAGAGTATCTTTATCCTCTCTTCTGATTTTAGGACCACTGCCTTTCTCTTCTTGTCATACACAAATTCATCCCATCGGGACATAGTATTCTCTTCTGATGGAGTGTAAGGGACGATTGGGAGGTCTATTACATTTATTTATGCTTCTATGGGTGGGGTCTGGACTACTTGAGAAGTGCCTGTTCCCACATTTTGGGTGCCGGGAACACTTGCTTGAGATGTACTTGCCTCCACATTTTGGGTGCCGGGAACACCTACTTGACGTATGTCTGTTTCCATATCTTGGGTGCCGTAGCCACCTGCCTGGGAATCTTCATCGGTCTTAAGTTCCTCTTCCGCCTTTTGTTCTTCTTCATCCTTTTTTTCCTCTTCAGCTTTTCATTTTCTTTTTTCTTCTTCAGCTTGCTGCTAATTTTCATTTTCTTCCATCTGCTTTGAATCTTCAACTTCTTTCTGTAGCCTTTCATCTTCTGCTTCTTGTTGCAGCTTGGCTTCTTCTTTCAATCTTTGTTCTTCTTGGGCTCGGGCATCAACTGCTTCTCTCTCTTTCTGCAGGCTGGCTTTTCGGGCTGGGGTAGAGCTAGAGCTTGCTCCACTGCCTTGACGACAAATCTACAACTCAGTCATGTTGCTGATGCCTCTGAATGCCTCTTTCTCAGCATCATAGTAATGAGCATAAATTTCTTTGGAATGCTCGGCAACCTTCCCCCGCCTATCATTTCTATGGAAGATCATTTCACCGAAGTGGAAAGCTTTCAACTCTTGAAAAAATTCCTCAGCTGATGCAACCCCTGAGAATTTGTAGGCTCCTATGCAGAAGGGTAAAGGAGGGAAAGAAGCCTTATGTTGCTTGTTAAGCACCCCTCCTATTCCATCAAGGAAAATTTGTCTGACTGCTTCCTTGAGGACTACATAATCAGTAGTGTACTTTGGAAAAATGTAGGGCGCTTTGGTCCCTCCAAACATCCTGATGTAGGTGCCCTGATCTGAGAAATAAAAGTCTCCATAGTTTTCCAGGATCTCCATGGCATTTTCTGACAGACAGTTGGGCTCTTCCTTGAATATCCGCTCATATAGAGGCATGATGAACTCTTCGCAGATGATATTATAGATTGCTCTATAATTTTGAGCCCACATTATTTTATAAGCAGTGTAGACCGGGGTGTTGGCTTTATCCCATGTGCAACCTAGGCTGGGGAAAGATAGTTTGGCCAAAATACAGTCAATGAGATAGGAAGACATGTAAAATTCTGACTTTTATAAGGCCGGACCTTCTATTGCAGCAGCCACTGTGGATGCCAAACTACCCGAAAGGATAGTAGCCCAGTCAAACACAGTCCCTTTGAATGCTACGAAGTGGATGATGGGGGCCCACTATATCCTATATACAGTGCCATCGGGCATGCCAAAAATTCTGCATAGCATCAGGGCGATTAACCTAAAAGGAGGTCTTAGGTTCTGAACATTATTACCTCTCTTTCTCAAGTGCTTTCCTACGACCAATAATTTTTTGGCCATCTCAATATTGTTCATCTTGCCCAACCATTCATCACTTAGAGCTTGTTGGGGACGTGAGAATTTGTAAGCTGCAGCAATATATGCTGGATGGAATGAAGCGAAAGCCTCTCCCCTACTGTCATGTAATACTCTTGTCTCTGAGTTGGCATGTTCCAGTATCCACCCGATCACTTCAGAGCATGGGAACAATTAAGGGCAGGTAGAAGCCCTAGCTATGCCGGAAGCTTTGATGTTGACGCAGATTTTTTCTTCTTCCAATAATACATCTGGGATATCCTGGTCCCTGATCATCCTGTAAACATCTCCCCAACAGACCTCGGGAGGAATGTCGGTGGTACATTTAGTATCTTGGAACATAGTTTCAGTCCTTAGTGGCACTGGCTCTGGTTCCATCACTTTAGCTTTCTTTCTACCACCTTTTGGCATCCTGGCTTATCCCTGCTAGCAACCAAATGCGAATCATTATAAAAAATTGCAACATGTTATGAGAGTGCAACAAAGAGAAGGACCAATTCAACATGCTAATGAGAAATATAGACAAATTATGAAGCTGCATGCTGGGGAAGCAGAAATAAATCACTCTAAAAAGGAAATATGGTTCTGAGACTTGATTATCCTAGGGAGACAAAGTCTAGTCAGGAGCTTTTGGAATGCTTCCGAAAAGGTAAGCATATGACGTGGAAACAACCTGCTTCCCACCTAGCCCTTGGAGAGAGGGTATCCTTCATCATTGCACTTCTAATGGTCAATGGCGGGTGAGCCTGGAGTGAAACAATCCTATGAATAAACGATGAAACAAGGGACTATTTTCCACATTCATTAACTGAGCCTAACAAGGTGAGTGGTCGAGTATCTCAGCCAACCACAACTGCCATTAATAATACTTGCGAAACGGTATGTGGCTGGTATGAAGCTTGAATCAGGGTAGGAAACGATCGAAATGCGGTTAGTGAAGAACTTGGATGTTCATGGCTACGTCTTTCAGCTGGTGGGGATGAGGAACCTAAGGGGCCACGGTGGCCTTAAAAACAAAAAATGACATATGCTACCAATGTCTATCATCCATGTTATCGACGGAAAAACCCCAAAGTAACTTGATCTGGAGCGGTCCGGCGTGGTCTTCCCAACGGCGTTTTTTTGAACGATAAACTAACAATGCGATCAACCAAACCCCCACCATCCTTTTAAAAGGTTAGACACGTGCGGCATTAAACGGGTTGGTGGTGTCATTAAAACAGTGTTTTAATTCCTTGTACGGTGTGGTGATTTCAAGCCGTCTCGGCATTTGTGCACAACCGTCGCTTGCGGGGCGGACTTACGAGTTTCATCCGCAATTGCGGAACGATATGGCGAACTGCCTCGGCATTTTGGCAGAGATTGGCGTATCTTTTCGAAATACAACCTCTTGGAAACTTATCACGAGCGGTTTTGCCGAGTCGTCCCGCAGTTTCGGGAGAGCCTTCTGAATTTCTTTCCGCAATTTCGGTGGAGATATGCAAATTGCTTCCGTAATTGCGGAACAATAGCGTGAATGCTTCTGCCATTTCGGGAGCCTTTCGTGAATGGTTCCACCGTTTCGGGAGAGTTTCACCAATTGATCCTGCAATTTCAAGAGGGAAACTTAAGTTTTTTCCAAAAGCTTTCCGTTGTTTCGGGAGAGAAACTTGAATGCTTCCGCAGTTTTGGAAGAGATTTCTGAATGGCTCCCGCAATTTCGAGAGGGAAACTTAAGTTTTTTCAAAAGCTTTCCGCAGTTTCGGGAGAGAAACTTGAACGCTTCCGCAGTTTCGGAAGAGATTGGAAAATAGATTCCGTAGTTTCGGAAGGGAATCGTGAATGCTTCCGCCGTTTCGAGAAACTTTTGCAAATAGCTTCCGCAGCTTCAATAAAAACTCTATTTCTTTCTGCAGTTTTGGGAGAGAACTGCGAATGCTTCCGCCATTTCGAGAGACTTTCGCAAATAGCTTCCGCAGCTTCAATAAAAACTCTAAGTCTTTCCGCGGTTTTGGGAGAGAGCTGCGAATGCTTCCACCATTTCGAGAGACTTTTGCAAATAGCTTCCGTAGCTTCAATAAAAAACTCAAAGTCTTTCCGCGGTTTCGGGAGAGAACTGCGAATGGCTTCCGCAGTTTCGAAAGATTTTTCCAAATGCTTCCATAGTTTCGGAAGGGGATCGTGAATGGCTTCCGCAATTTCGAGAGAGATAGGAAAATAACTTTCGCAGTTTCGGGAGACTTTCATGAATTTTAACTCAGAAGAAAAAATTCAATTTTTTAAAGCAAACCCTCAGTTGAAAACAAAAACTAAGTTAAAAGTAGAATTAACTTCCTTAGGCAGTCTTTCTAGAAAAATAAAAGGAGGGGCCCCAATATGTACAAAAAATTGGGGGGGGAAGTTGCTCCAACAACAAGCATACTGAATGCCACTATCGCCTGGGATCTTCTGCACAAGTCTTCGATGGTCCAAGTCTCATCAAGTGAATAAAGGAGTTGGGGTCGAACCTGATGTGACATCGTTTGATTACCAATCAATGATGTATACCATTAACAGACGCGAGATAAGCCACCAATAATGAAAATGGGAATCAAGGCACATAGCACAATCATCGGAGTGTGAATACATGAGTTGAAGTCAAACACTAGGACAAATCAATCGATTAGGGGACATTAATGTATTCCCAAAAGTGTCGATGGCGAGAGAAACTACCACTAATGATTGCAAGCCTCAAGGTACTCAACCGAACTCGAAGCCTCAAGTCCCAGAATAAATGGGTTGAAGTCGACGGAATGAGACTCGCTAGAAGGAGGGCATTAAGGCATCCCCCATCAACCAGCACGAGGTACCAGCTACGCTGAAAAATTTGGAATAACTCAGGTGAAACGGATTGACTCAAGAAGGATGGCCAACATGCAATAGTCAAGAGATTTTAGGAGTGGCCAACATTGGTTTCAGGACTTCCTTTGAACAAGAGAATGAGAAGATGGAAAGACTCAGGAAGCATAGACTTGACATAAAATGTGCAACGCAGGAGGCATTACAAAGGGCTCCATAATGACTGGAAGCTTAACCAATCGGTGAAGAAATTGAGATACAAGTACATCTTCCTAAGGTCCAACTATAGTCCTGAATCATAATGTACGGAGTGGAATGAATGCTCTGTTCAAAGGAGACACAACAATTGCAAACAAGAAGTAGTAACCATAATCCCGTCCATATTTTGGGAATATTTGATTTTTTTGGTCTTTTTCATATTTGGGAAAAGCTTGAAAATGAATAAAATTGCTTATAGTACAACAAGCGAGGGAACGAGTTTCAAATAGCGAGTAGACTAGTTCCAAGCAGTGGAACATACCTATGATCAATGCAAGGAAGTGCATGCAAGACGTGGACACTCGGGGGGGTGTTTCCTCAGGGTCAAAAGGTGATCAAATTATGAAGGGAAAATATAAGCTCTGCAGGGCTCGACAAGGAAAAATGCTCAGGCACCAGGCTAACAACTGAGTAAGCACGAGCTAGCACAAGGCTCAAGCGACAAGTAGGATGATGCAATGCAATCACAACATGATATAACTGAGGGGATTCCTTAAGGGAGATGGCCAACATAAGACAAAGTAGAGTATGAGTCTTTATCGCAACGCCATGGTGTAACTACAAAGGACTCCCAATCCTAAGGACAAACAACGACATGGGCACCAGAATACACAAAGGGGTTCTAGCTAGGGTACCCATGTTCAGAAAATCCCTACCGCCACATAATGACACTTCTATAGCAGTTTGAAGGTTTCGTGTCAGTTACGAAGCAGGGTCGCACCTAGGGTTTATGAAAGTGGTCAACAGGTCAAATGCATAATGCATGTGGAAATGGAATCTAACCTATATGTCGGGTGTGAAACGTACCTGTCGTAAGTGTGAAATGATCTAGAACAACTTCCGCCGAAGAAATATGATTAAAAAATACTACTCCAAGACATTATATTAGTCCATAATGGCACAAAACGGTAAAAACTATAGACAAGTGGGTCCTGAAAATTATAAATAGTAATAAAAAAAGACAATTTACAATTCATTTTTACTATTCACCCATTGGGAGTTTTGTGGTTAGTTTTCACCTGAAAGTTCAGTTGCCGATTTTGGGAGCTACAAGCGACCATTCATCGAACCGTCCGGAGTAGTTTGGTAATCTCATCCATACCTTTCATTTCAATGCTTTCATTTTGATTTTCAACGGTGGGATTTTTAGTTTGGCCAAGCCCTAGATAGCTTCGGCGCTACCCGCGGGCTATAACTATGCGGGTCGCGGGTAGGGAAAGATACTCGTAGTCAATGCACAGACTGACTGTGGGTACCCACACCTATATACAAATTAGCCCGCGGGTACGACCATGAAGTTGAAAATGCAAAAGAATTTGACTAAATTTCTTGTTTTTCCTCACTCCAGGATGGTTCTAGAGTGGAGGGAGAGAGAGCATGACCAAGTTGATGAGGCTGTGCACAACAATGTGCAAGCACAGCAGGCATTGCAAGCATGTGGGCTGTACAAATTCTAGAGTATAGGGGGTTTGAGGGCCCAAAGCCTATTACTCCGCCACTTGATCAACTATTGGGATGTTGATGCACAAAACTTCAATTTCAATGGGAAAATCCTCACACTCGAAGTGGATGACATCTACTTCATTACCAGTTTGTCCCATCGAGGTGAGGAGGCTAGTCTTTGGTCTTATACTATGGGTGGTGGGATCACCGTCCTTGACTACATAGTGCGGTATTTCCCTGCAAACACACGCACGGTGGAAAGTCAGGTGCCCATCAATGCCATAGTAAATCTAAGCATGAAGATCATTGTGGCTACCTTAGTGCGGATCCCTAGATCCAAAGCTCTGCACCAGGCATCCAGGTCGATGATGTTCTATGCATCACAATGCATGCAACCTATAGTATTTGACTAGTGTACCACACTGCTGGGGTCTATGAAGACCCAACTGATAGAATACAAAGAAGGGAAGGCCAAAAACTTTGGGTATGGGAGTATCTTGTGTAGCTTCTTCTTTGAGAGGGTTTCAGGGCTTAGTCTAAGGGTGGATGTCCCTCCTCATAGTCTCCAGGATCTAGCCCTAACCCGGTGGGATGAGATATTGACACGACAGGGTGGTGGCCATCTAGCATCACCATATACCAAGGATTTCTTTCACTAGTGGGACCGACAGGTCATTGCCATAGAGGAATACCCCTATGTAGGGATAGACTTCCACCAGGATAGGGACATGCCACTCCCACCAGACGCAGCGTTCGGAGACATCGGTGAGTACTCTTTTTAGGTTTTTTGTGTGCATTAAATTTTTATAGATTTTTTATTATAGATGTAAATGCAAAAATATTTTTGGTCGTAGTATCATATGCTAATGGTTGACTGTTTGCACGTAGACAAAGGCCCAGTGAGACCCGATGGCTTCCCGAGACATGGTCGTCAGGGAAGGGGTGAGGAGGAAGGTGATGCTGCAATAGGATGCACTCTACAGATTTTACGGCGCAACCTCACACTGATGGTTGCTAGGGTTCCACAGATAGAGGTGGTGCGATTACCTGAGGCCATGCAGCGTCAAGTAGTGGGGGTTCCGGGTGACTGGGTGCGGCTACTGCAGTGGGTAGCCAATGCAGCTTAGTATTTCTATGAGACACATCCTGTCGGGGTGGCAGCTAGACCTCCTCATAGAGAGTAGATATCTCAGGATCTCATTTTTTGTATCGATATATATATTTTTTAGGGCTACGAGCTCTATTTTTGTATGACACTACCATTTTTTGACATATTTATAAAAAAAATTGGTTCTCTGGTTCTACTATATGTGTGTATGTACAAATGTATGACTATATTCTTATATTTTTGTGCTTCATGGTGAATGTGACAAATGCCAATCTAATACATAGTTAGCGTATGCATCGTATATATGATTAACACTTCTCAAAACCTGTATGTATGTAATTGAAACAAAATGTCATTCCAAGAGTCTTACCCTTAGGAATTTCCGTAGTAGTGTAGGATCTCGCACACGGTACTGCCCATTCATCTTAGACACAACTAGTTGTGAATCTAGGTGGACTTCTACATACTGGATGCCATGGTAAATGGCATCCAAAAGTAGCTCGATGACGGAACTATACTCAGCACTATACAAGCACCTCCTGAGGACACAACTAGGTGGTCAGGTGAGAAGATAACCCAGGCAGCAGAAGCAAGCTGCTGCGTATGACGGATATCACCATCAACGAACCCTAAGAACATAGGAAACTCTACTGACATCTGTCAATCAAACGGAAGCTAATCAGCAGACCCAAAAACAAAAATAAATCTAAACTATGTATAGAAACAACTATACAATAGTATACAAAAGTATCAGCCTGAACCAGAGGTTCAAGCATAATACCGCTTGAGGTAGAGCCCATTTCTAGGCTCCTTCAAGACAGTCCCCTCATAGTATTCTAATTCATAGGCTCCTTTTTCCAGGACACACATCACGATGTAAGGACCATGCCACATGGGGTTAAACTTTCCTTCCCCCAGGGGTTCTTTGGCTTGGTCATATAAGAGGACCAAGTCACCTTCAACATACTATCGGGGATGGACAAACCTATCATACTGAACCTTAACACGACGTTTGTTGGCATCTATGGCCACAGCGGCATCTCGACGTTGCTCGTCAAGTTGCTCTAGGTGGATTAAATGTTGCTCAAGACCCGTCGTATCAGGGAGGAGCTCTATGACCAGTTTAAGCGAAGGGATCTCACATTCAATCAGTAAAAGTGACTCCACACTGTGAACTAGCTGAAATGGTGAGAACCCGATGGCAGTCTTGACTGCAGTTCGATACGCGCACAAAGCAGGATATAACATGATATGCCAGTTGGTCTTGCTTTGTTGGATGGTACATTGGAGAATGGTCTTCAAAGACTTGTTGACTGCTTCTACTTGACCATTCACTTGGGGATAATAATAAGATGAGTGTTCTTGATGAAACCCAAGCTTGAGAGACAAATCCTCCATAATCTTGGTTTGAAAGTGACTGTCATGGTTAGTGACAATCTCTTTCGTAATACCGAACCAAGTTATAATTTGATTGAATACGTAGTGGGTTGCTATAGCACCATCGCCTTTAACGGTAGGCATGGCCTTAGTGCATTTGGAAAAATAGTCCACGACCACTATGATATGGTGATGCCCCACAGCCGAAGCTGGTTTGCAATCCATGAAATCCACCCCCCACTTGGTGAAGGGAACAACGGTGACGACCGGATGAAGGGGCACTGGATGCGAGTGTATGTTTCGAGAAAACACCTGGAAAGGGTGACATCTCTTCATAGCATTAACACAATCCTTAAAGACGGATGGCCAAAAATAACCAGCTCGCATAATACATTGGGTTGTAGCAAGGCCAGATAAGTGACCGCCACACACCCCAGCATGGGAATCATTAAGCATCCGCTCTGCTTCTTCATGAGTAAAGAAACGATGGAGAATAGAATCCTTTCCTCAACAATACAAAGTGTCACTGATGATAGTATAATATTTAGTGTGATGTTTTGCATGCCTTCGTTCATCTCATGAATAGTGGGGAGGAAAATTCAAAGTTTGGAGATATACAATGACATCCCCATACCAAGGGTCCTCTGACGAGATAAGAAATATGTGTTCATCCACAAAGTAATCTTCATGAATGACATCCTCATCAAGTCTCGGAAGGTCCAACATAATCTCAGCAAACACCAATGATTTCATCGACTTCGCTGAAGCAAAATCGAGATCAAACTCCTAAAGGATAACAATCCATTTATTGTACTTCCCCCCGATTAGGCGTCGTGATAGCACGAACTGAAATGGATTGATATGCACACCAACTATGGTTGTTCTAAGCAAAATGTAATGTTGTAACCGTTGGACTGAATGAACAGTCGCAAGTGCCAGCTTTTCCACATGAGTGTATCTTAGCTCAGTGTCTACTAGATTTTGACTAAGGTAATAGATGACATGCTCAACAAGTGCATCATCAATCTAAACCAAGACCATTCCAATCGTCCTTGAGACACAGCCACATAAAGGATAAAATCTCGTGCGAAGTCTAGTGGACTAAGCACAGGGGCCGATACCAAATATTTCTTAAGGGAATCTAAAGACTACTGGGCTTGCTCATCCTAGATAAAAGTTGTGTCTTTCTTCACTAAGCGCGTGAAACCTTTGGTAAGATTAGCATAATTGACTACAAAATGGCATAGAAAAGTGGCTCTCCCTTGGAGGCTCTGAATTTGTAACAAATTACACAGAGGAGGCAACTGAAGTATTGCCTCAACTTTGAGAGGATCGACTCTAATACTCTCTTTCGAAACTTTGAAGCCCAAAAGGAAAACCGTCCTTACAACAAAGATGCATTTGTTAGGATTCAATCGAATCTTGTATCGTATACATCATTTGAGAATCATGCGGAGGTGCTTGGGGTGGTCCACTCTCTTGCGAGAATGGCTGGCAAGATCATCCAAGAAAACCTCCATAATCATCTTAAGATCGTGAAAGGCGTAGGTCATGGCATGCTGAAATGTAGCTCCAGCATTTTTAAGGCCGAAGGGCATTTTCCGATATGCAAACGTTCCCCAAGGACAAATAAAAGCTGTCTTATGTTGATCCTTGAGTTTGATTTGAATCTGGTTATATCCGGACAATCCGTCCATGAAGGAAAAAATCTCACTCCCGGCGCAAGCATCCAAGATTTGATCTATGAATGGTGTGGGGAAGTTGTCTTTCGAACATGCACGGTTCAAATCTCTAAATTCAGTGCATACACGGATTGTTCCCTGCTTCTTATCCATAGGAACGGGGTTTGACACCCATTCAGTAAGGGGAACGAGATAGATGAAACCAACTTTGAGCAGTTTCTCCACCTTTGCCTTGATAGCGACTGCTTTTCTAGGGTTCATAACACAAAAGCGTTGTCGAACCAGTTTAGCATTGGGATATGTTCTAATCTCATGTTCAACAATGCGGGGGTCTATTTCTGGCATCTCCTCATATGACTAGGCGAAAGCTTCCCAGATTTATGTAAACAATTCAGTGTAAATAGCAATCTCCTTAGGAGTGCAATCGTCACCGATGTAGACATTCTCAACTATTCCCAGAGTACGAGAGATATTGATCGATGTAGTTGGGGAAATGTTAGCCATATTCCCTTCCGCAAAAACATCATGCAACTCCAAAAGAGCCACAGGGTGACCAACCATCTCTGCTAGAGTCATCCTAAACTCTTCTCATTCGGCGAGCTCGAGTTTGGGAAGGAAATAAGAGCGATGGTGCATATCTTCCCAAGGTCTCTCACTACCACACATGGCGTCCATAATAGCTTCATCAGAAGGAAAAGTATAATTGAGACAATCGTGGGAACAAGATGAGTTGGCTACCCAAACCGGCAGCGTAACAGGATCTTCCTCGACTGTCTGGGAAGAAGAGAGATCCGGCTCTGCAGTGGTTTGTTGAATATGCTGGTAAGCAAGCTCAGCTACAGACAGTGGCATAGACATCCCGACATGTGAAATGTTTCCAGACGTGGAACTCATGGACGATAAAGTCCACGAATCATCAAAATAAGAAGTTTGAAATGACATATTATGCGAAGGAGGAGATGCATCATCGGTAATGGTTCCAATAAAATTCACAGGTGCGGCAAAATCATAAGTTCCCATCAATGAAGGGTACATGCCAACACCCATGTTCCCAGTTGTCAGCTGAGAATGAGTAACCTGCGGGACTATGGATCCTGTGGATGCTATGGAAGAGGAGTTAACGTAATCCAGCTGATTGATGGTCACAATATTTCCTTCATGAGGAAATCAGATAACTCTGAATACAGTGGACGCGATAGCTTTCATGGCATACATCCAATTCCAACCCAGTAAAAAGTTGTAGTCAATGGGCGCATCAACCACCTCGACTTCAATCGACACAGAATTACCTCCCAAGGAGACAACAAGGGAAGGGATAATTCCATGCGGCTTAAACGAACGACTGTCGAATGCAGTGAGCCTAGTTCTAGACACGAGTAAGGGAGGAGAGCCAAGAGCTTTCCAACAAGCTAATGACATTACTGACGTAGAGGCACCTTCATCAACCATAGTACGTTTGACAAAACTATGAAGGCACACCACCTGAATTTGAAAATCCACATGGTAGGGTAAGCGAGTTTGGACATCAGTAGTATCAAACTTGATAATAGTGGGACTTCCCCCATCCTGAAATCCTAACACACTCAAAAGAGCATGCTTCTGAGAAGGACAGGCTTGCATAACTTCAAGAGCCGACATGGCACACAGATTTTGGCCCAAATATTCTATGATGGAGTAGTTGTGGGCGGCTCGAGCATTAATATTATGCGTAGAGCGCTTAAGAACACCTTTCGGTATCCACGACATAATAGAGCGCTTCTCGATATGCAAGGAATTGTCAGCAGGAGGGGGGGGCTCACTCCCCAAATTGGGTTGTGGTGCATCATAATTGCGCTGACGAGTGGCAACACTAACCTCTGACTAAACCATGTTCACACATCCATAACCACTAGTATTGGAAGTAGACATTGTCATCTGAGTAGGTCCATAACCAGTGGTGGGAGCATGCAAAGCCATGTTTTGGTGATGAGGTAGGGGATCCTTCAACACAGCTAGGCTCTGTGCCAAGTGATTCGATGCTTCTTCAATACAAGGAAATAAATGAGTAAGATGGTCTTCCCCACATAGCTTTCAAGGAAACTTCAAATTACGTCTAGGTTTGCGGTCCTCGCCAGCATTTCCGCTTTCCCGAGGAGGGTTGGCATTATCCTTATGGGGGTATTGCGATTGCTATTGTTATTCCCACTGTTACCACCCTTACGATTATTTCTCCCCTTTTTCTTACCACCAAGTTGCTGGTTACCCGATTGGTTCGTCGTTTGCACACTGTGTACATCGGACAATGGGGTGGAAGTGGACAAGGTGTGAACCTGTCTGGGAGTAGACTGGTTTAGAGACAAATTTTGCATTTGATTAGCTACCAAATCTATGGGGCAAGTGCTTGCAGATCCAATGATGCCATCGGCATGCGATCCAGGAACTGACGTGGGCTCATGACGTGTGTGCGGTGCGTTAGGGATGATGTCATACAAAATGCCATACTGAGAGTATAACAAGTCTAACTGCTGGGCTTTCAATATAGCTTGTTCCTCAATCACAATGCTGGACATCAAAACATCCTTAGCAATGTATGGGAGTAGAGACTTGAGGAACCATTCCAATAGGAAATCTGGAGGAATGTTGGCTTTCACTAACCTATTCCGTCGACGCCACTCTTGAACATGGTCAGAAATATGCGTGGCCTTGTTCTGACGGAAGGTAGATAAAAGTTCAGTGCTAGTATCATAGCGAACCAGCAACAGGAAATGATCTAAGTAAACCAAAGTGATCTCATTAAAACCCCTATAAGTGTTTCCAGGAAACTCGGCGTACCATTTCGCGGCTTCCCCTGTGAGGGTGCGTTGAAATAGTCACAATCTAACAGAATTGTGATTCAATGAGTTGGAGGAGCACCAAAGGTGAAATGTCATGACATGATCTCCCAGGTCCTCACCAACTTTTCCCTCAAACTTAGGAATGTCTGAAGGGATCTTGGTAGGGACCGGGGGCCAAGTAGGGTCATGACACACCGAATTATTCATGAGCTTCGAAAGATATGGAAGATTCAAGCATGCAAGGAATGGGAGATGAGGCTGGAAAGCTTGATTAGAAGCCCCCATAAAAGGTGGGTTAAACGGAACTGAAGTATAAGATGGACCAAATGTTAAATTTTTAGTATTAAATTACAATACTATAGGATCTTTGCTGAGAGAATAACATCTACAGTATATCAATGCATGACAATCATAATATGACAAGCATCACAAGCATCACAAGAATCAAAAGCATAGAGACAAGAGACATAGAGTTTCCGTGGGGAAAACCCTAAGGTGAAAAACCCCACAACTTCCTCAGAGATAGAGAGAGCAATGGCTCAACCAAAATACAACCAAATAACATTGAGATAGTCTCCTAGCATATGATCCTCCTCCTCCTCACTAGTGCGCCACTTTTCAGAGAGAGAGATAGTTACTTTTCCGAGTGAGTAAAATAGAGATCTCCTATCTCTATTTATACTCACCTTTTTTCCCAGTGACCTATTGGGTCCGACTTGTCTACTTAGATACATCCACATTATATTATATATATAATTTCGGGCCGACCCCAAATGGTGGTCTAATAACCCATCGACAAGTACACACACTTGCGACACTTGTCAATCCACATGACGACACTTCCTTATAGAGGAATAACACATCTCTTATAAGGGTACAATAAATATATATAAAATATACAAATGAAATACATTCCAAAGTTACATATACATCAACACTCCCTCTTAACTAGGAAGGTATTTCTCGACACAGATCTGCTCGACAAGTCTTCTTCTCTGGATCATCGTCATCGATGCATCATCATCATCATCGTCACTGCTGTTGCTATCTCAACCAATCTCTGACTCTACTCGTCATAGGAAGTTCTACAGAGCCAGTCCTTTTTCATACTGGATGTAGGCCCACCACCTGCAGGTCTTCGTCATCACTGGCCATACTGTGGAATCCTCAGGACTTATTACGTGCGTCACAAAACCTCGAAAGAGCATCCCAGGATGTTACGGGTACACAACTCCGACCTGTAGGATCTCCCAGGGCGCTATTACATGTGACCCCACCACAAAACCTCGAAAGAGCATCTCAGGATGTTACGGGTACACAACTCCGACCTGAAATCTCCCAGGGCACAAATTACATGTGGTCCACCACAAAACCTAGCAAGAGCATCTCAGGATATTACGGGTACACAACTCCGACCTGAAATCTCCCAGGGCACAAATTACATGTGGTCATGGCAAAACCTCGCAAGAGCATCTCAGGATGTTACGGGTACACAACTCCGACCTGAAATCTCCCAGGGCCCAAATTACATGCCATAGGACAAAACCTCGCAAGAGCATCTCAGGATGTTACGGGTACACAACTCCGACCTGAGATCTCCCAGGGCGCTATTACATGTCCTCCCAGAGAAATGTCTCGAAAGAGCATCCCAGGCTGTTACGGGTACACAACTCCGACCTATAGGATCTCCCAGACATGCTCATCTGCACAACCTGATCCACGGCCACAGAGTATCAACCTGATACTCACCATACATCATCCTGATGTACTCATGATCATCCTGATCATCATCACTGCAACGTCCTGCTGCATGTCATATGGAGCAACATCCTGAAGCTCATCATCCATGATCATCCTGATCATCACTGCAACATCCTGCTGCATGTCATCTGGAGCAACATCCTAAAGCTCATCATCCATGATCATCCTGATCATCACTGCAACATCCTGCTGCATGTCATCTGGAGCAACATCCTGAAGCTCGTCATCTATGATCATCCTGATCATCACTGCAACATCCTGCTGCATGTCATCTGGAGCAACATCCTGAAGCTCGTCATCTATGATCATGCTGATCATTAATGCATCTACTTGATGCATACCAAGTATCTACCCGATACATATCATCATACATGATCCGCCTGATCATCAATGTATCCACCTGATACAAATACAAATACATGATATATATCACCATACATGATCCACCTGATCACACAATGTATCCACCTGATACATATACAGATACATGGTCCAAGCATCCAACATGATGCATACATACATACATAAAATGATCCAACTGATCATATCCAGCATCCACATGATGCGTACATACATACATAAAATGATCCAACTGATCATATCCAGCATCCACATGATGCGTACATACATAAAATGATCCAACTGATCATATCCAGCATCCACATGATGCGTACATACATACATAAAAATGATCCAACTGATCATATCCAGCATCCACATGATGCATACATACATACATAAAAATGATCCAACTGATCATATCCAAGCAGAAACCAGAACATCATCCTGATGCTCATCATCCAGCGCTTACATCCACAGCCATGTGAAGGATCCTCCTTCCAACATGCTTGGAATGGCTTCAGCAAATGTGTCCATAACTTCTTCCTCAAAGTGTCCTCGATCTGGAGAACGCCAAGCCTCTCTCTGAAGTACTCAAACTTCACCCTAGCTAGTGGCTTCGTCAGCACATCTGCAATCTGCTCCTCCATCGCAACATACAGGAGCTTCACAGCTCCTCTCTGCACCATATCCCTGATATAGTGATGTTTGATCTCTATGTGTTTCGACCTGTCATGAAATAGTGGGTTCTTGGACAGCTTCACACAACTCTGGTTATCACAGAAGATACTAGTATCATCCAACAGGAGATCAAATAACTCAGACAGTAGCTTCCGTAGCCATACTGCCTCACAACTAGCTGAGCAGGCTGTAACATACTCTGCCTCAGCTGTACTCAGTGCTACGCAGGACTGCTTCCTGCTAAACCAAGAGATCACACCTGATCCCATACTGAAGCAACACCCAGATGTGCTCTTCCTATCTACAGCACTGCCATCCCAATCTGAATCAACATAACCCTGCAGGTTAAACTTTTGATTCGCCTCATACCTGAGCCCATAATCCACTGTACCCTTCAGGTACCTCAGAATATGCTTTACAGCAACCAGGTGAACACTCCTCGGATCCATCAGGAACTGGCTCAATGTGTTCACACCAAAGCAAATGTCTGGTCTCGTGTTCGTCAGGTACATCAAGGACCCAATCATCTGGTGATACATAGAGACATCAATCGGCTTAGATGAAGCATCACATAGAAGCTTCAGATTTGATGCCATAGGTGTGGCCATGGCCTTGCAATCCATCATCCCGAACCTCTTTTGGATCTCTACTGCATACTTCCCTTGTCCAAGGAAGATTCTATCTGCACTCTGCCACACCTCCATGCCAAAAACAAATAGTGCATCATCCCCAAGTTCTTCATCTCGAACTCGGTAGTAAGCTTCCGCTGCGTGTCGGCAATCAATCTATATTCACCATACCAAGTTCTGCACATATATGATTTCCTATCATGTGTCTCAGAACCAAGTGGCTGCTCTACATACACTTCTTCTTCAACTACACCATTCAAGGAAGCTGTCTTGAATCCATCTGGTGTATCTTCTATTTCATCACTTTTATATTTCTCAATGCTGCCATCTGCAACATGCTTGATCTGATAGTTCCATTTGGAAGTCATAGCAAACTTGCCTTCATGTCTTGGGATTACATCCCAAACATCATTCTTCATGATCGATGGATCATGGCATTTCATTTCTTCATCCCAGATCCTGGAAACTTCAATATCTTCAATAGATATCTTTGTTGCTAGAACAAATGTTGTAGTTCTTCTTTTGTAGGAGATGGCATACGATCTTTCCTACACAACAAGTTAAATTGCATGATTAGAAAACATCTCATAATTTTCAGAACAAATTCTTACACATAAAGAAATATGTCATACAGTCATGCAATTATCTTTAGCCAATGCTTCAATACAACATTTATCCATATCCCGTAACTTTCTAGATGCCTTCCAATCTCTACCAGAACATTGTTAAGAGTGTGCACAACTCCCAACATGTCAGCAAAGAGGTTTCATTCTAGATAAGTAGCAATGGAATGTTGTACAGTGCCATAGGCCACTTACCCATGTATATTAGTAGTATATTGTTCATCAATGCAACTATTCTAATATGCACAATACATATCCTAAGTCTAGGAACATGAGCATATACATCATTGAACAATTTTATTTAAACAGACAAATATGCAAGAAATTAAAATACTTATCTTTGTTTGTTCGTTGGGTGGACTCTCTCTGAGTCTTTGCTTTCTTACAGGAGCTGCTGGAGTCCTAATCTGAAGTAGCTTCTTCTACACCTTTCTGTTGTGGAAAGATGGTCAACTCCCTCTGAATATCTGCATCCTTGCAGAAACTACTGAAGTGTGTTCCTTTGCTTTCTTGCAGGAACAACTGGAGTGTGCTCCCTCTTGATCTTTGCTTCCTGGATTACCTGTTCTTGAACTCATATTCATCCTTGGTCCCTATGCATGCTTATTAGTATCATGATTGTGTTATCCTTGTGATCTCATATAAAATCATACATTCATTAGTATACTATTAAAACACAATAATCTCAAGCATGTATAGTCATGATCATTTCAAACAGAAAATAATAAGCATTATCATTCAAGGTTTATATAGGACTCTTATGGTTAGTCATATCATAAGAAACATAACATGTATAAACCTGTAATTACTCAAACCTATGACTCTTCTGGTTAGTCATATTATTAATTAAGGTAAGACACATAATATGCATATGCCCATGATTATTCAAACTTATGACTTTATGAACAATCATCATCAATCATGCCATGCATACTTATATGATAGATCCTATGATATAAGAAACACATACCTGGTCACCATATTTGCTAGTTATGTCTAGCAATGTGTTCTTGTTCTCTTCAATGACCTGCATAACTCATTAGTTAACTTTTGCAAAAACAAATTATACATACCTCTATGTGATCCATGACTATGGATGAATCTTTGTATTTATGTCACCATGGCATGTTTAGGTTGTCCCTTCAAATTGTACAAACCTCCCTCTTGCTTTCCAATCACTACTGCATCATCTATGGTCTTTCCCTTTGGCCACATTAGGACTTGGCCATCCACAAATGAAACCCTCATACCTTTTGCATCTAATGCAGAAATGGAGAGTAAGTTCTTCTTGAGCCCAGGTACATAAAGTACTTCCTTCATCTTCAATGATTTTCCAGAATCTAGGTTGTAGGATGCTTCACCACTTCCTTTGATTGGGTATTGATAATCATCCCCAAGTTTCACCTTATGGGTTCATTCATGTTCAGATAGGTTCACAAAGGATTCTTTAAACCCAGTCATGTGTTTGGAAGCCCCACTATCAATCAACCAATCATTACATCCATGGGAGATGGTACCTGTAAGAGCAGAAATTAGAACATATTCTTCTTCACTTGATGAGTCATCATCACTACTACTTTCTGCCCTAGCCTTCTTCTTTGGAGGTTCATCATCTTCGGCAGCATGAGCATGAAACCTTCTTTTGCTGCCGTTCTTCTTCTTACTGGAGTTGTTCTTATTATCCCTTTTGTTCTTGGGACAATCTGAAGCAAAGTGACCCTTCTCATTGCATGTGAAGCATATTAGGTCCTTCTTACTCTTTTGATGGAATCTTTTGGGGTGAGGGTGATCCTTCTTGGTTTTGCTTCTTTTGGTGTGGGCTGCAAGAGCTTGATCTTCTCCTCCCATCTTTTCCTCACGAGCTATAAGCCTAGCTTCTTCTTGAGAGCATTCTTCCCTCAATCTGTTGAACGAGATCAATTTCTTCCTTGCACAAATTCCTTGAATAAAGGAATCCCATGACCTAGGTAGGCCATTTAGAGTAGTCATCACCACCTCACCATTCTCCACCATTTCATCTACTGCTTCTGATTGTTCCTTGATCTGAGAGACCATTGAAAAGTAAGATTGAATGGTTTCTCCATTCTGAAACTTTACTGCTTTCAATTGGTTCCGCAGGGTCATCTTCCGATTTATGTTCTTTCCTTCAAATAGCTTGGTCAAAGATTCAAACATCTCTTTGGGTGTCTTGAGAGAAGACACATGGGGTATAGAATCAGCAATGATTCTCTTTGCCTTGACCAAGTTCTTCTTGTGCAATACCTTGGCCTCTTCATCCTCTGGGATAGGGATGTCTTCTTTCACATATGAGTCCAACTCATTCTCTTCCAGGATTAGCCCAATCCTATACTTCTAGGCTCGGAAGTTATCAGCCCCTTCAAGATTATCCTCAAGCTTGGTGTGAAGAGACATCTTTAAGAGTACTTCAAATGGAAATAGAAAAGATTTAGAACTTACCACTTGAAGTGCTGAAAACTGGATCTGGTCCCGGATTAGGGTTTGTCAGAGAAACCCTAAAAATTCAAAATGTGAATTTCAAAATTCCGAAAGGATAGAAAGATGCGCCTTGGAGAGCTGATCAACCTAGTACATTCAGAATTTGAGATCAGCAAAGTCTTGCCCTTCAGAATTGCCTTTTTGTCCTCCCGGGTTCACTGGGGAGAGCCCTGAATTAGGGTTTGAGTTTCCCGGAGATCTACCCAGCCAAAAATCTCGATCCAAAGCTCAAACCTTCGATTTTTGCAAGGAGCTTCCAGCTGTACCTTCAGTTTCCAGAAATTCCTATTTTTGTGGAAACCCTAATTTTTAGGGCCAAAACTGGAAATGCTCGGAACTGAAATCTGATTGGACAGAAAGATGCGCCTTGATGAGTAGATCCAATCTACTATACTGAATTTCAAAAATCTGTGGAGAGAAACCCAATAAACAAGGAATACAAGCTTCCGTCACTGCAAAAATGTCTTCTTCTCAGTTAAGCTCTAATACCATGTTAAATTTTTAGTATTAAATTACAATACTATAGGATCTTTGCTGAGAGAATAACATCTACAGTATATCAATGCATGACAATCATAATATGACAAGCATCACAAGCATCACAAGAATCAAAAGCATAGAGACAAGAGACACAGAGTTTCCGTGGGGAAAACCCTAAGGTGAAAAACCCCACAACTTCCTCAGAGATAGAGAGAGCAATGGCTCAACCAAAATACAACCAAATAACATTGAGATAGTCTCCTAGCATATGATCCTCCTCCTCCTCACTAGTGCGCCACTTTTCAGAGAGAGAGATAGTTACTTTTCCGAGTGAGTAAAATAGAGATCTCCTATCTCTATTTATACTCACCTTTTTGCCCAGTGACCTATTGGGGCCGACTTGTCTACTTAGATACATCCACATTATATTATATATATAATTCCGGGCCGACCCCAAATGGTGGTCTAATAACCCATCGGCAAGTACACACACTTGCGACACTTGTAAATCCACATGACGACACTTCCTTATAGAGGAATAACACATCTCTTATAAGGGTACAATAAATATATATAAAATATACAAATGAAATACATTCCAAAGTTACATATACATCAACACCAAAAGCTATACCATGAGGATTAAACTGCTGATAATAAGGACCTAACGGACCATAAGCTTTCCCATGACCATACGATTGATAACCTCCTCCTGCCTGACCCATTTGAGAGTAAGCAGGTATGTGCGTGTTTTAGGCACCATATTGGGGTGGTGGGCTATACTAGTGGCCAGCACCGACTTTGTTGTAGTAAGGGTTTCCAACATGAGTATGGGGCATATATGTACTATTCATAGCGGGAACCATGTTGTAATGACCATAATGGTATGGTATGTTCCCACCCCCAGCATTAGGATTAGCTCGAGCAGTCGTGTGGTGACCAGAAGCATGAGAAGTATTCCCAGCCCCAGCATTGGTGTTACTAGTAGTAGGGATGGTGGCGTTATGTCCATGTGGATAGGAGATATTCCCACCCCCTACATTAGCATTACTAGTGTGTGAGGCACCTGCAACAATTAATTAATACGAATAAGTGAAATAGTAGAAATGACGGAACTCAAAATTGCTTTTATATTGATCACAGACCACTTCGAGGGGGCAACCTCCTATGAGCAAGCTCAATACAAATAACTTCACGGTTCCTTCATAGGTCTCAACACACACTTATATGCTAATTCTAGGCGCCAATACTATGGGTTGAAACCATGGGTCGTTACAAACTATGGATCAACAATACTACGGCGACTTACAAATCATATGCGCCAACAACAATAACACAAACTATTTATCAACAAATACTATGGGACGACTTACAAAGCATATGGGTCCAACAACAATATACTAACAAAGTAAAGACATGGGTTCCTAACATTCCCTCCCCCTTAAAAAAATCTTTGTCCTCAAAGCTTTAGATGTGGAAATTGTTGTTGAATCTGAAGGAGTGGTTCCCATGTAGCATCCTCTGGTTGCATGCCATTCCACTGAATTAAGACCTCTGTGATAGAGAGAGAGCGAAGCTGACGCATGCGCCGATTGAGGATGGCCTCTGGCTCCAAAAGGATGGATCCTTCATTATCCAGTTCGGGTAAAATCGTTTGTTCGCTAATGTTGGTGCCAAGAACTTTCTTCAGACAAGAGACATGAAAGACTGGATGAATGCGGGAAGAAGGAGGAAGTTCCAATTTATAAGCAATGGACCCAATCTTCTGAAGAATCCGATATGGCCCATAGAACTTTGGTGCGAGCTTATGATGCCCTTTGAGTTTCAAGGAGGATTGTTTGTACGACTGGAGATGAAGAAAAACCATATCACCGACTTGAAAAGTGCGCTCCGAACGGTGCTGATCAGCTTGTTGCTTCATGCGATTTCGTTCCATGTGAAGATTGTCCCGCAAAATGCGAAGAATCTGATCGCGGTTTCGAAGGACCGTGTCAACTTCCTGAACTGGTGAACTGGTGGGGGTGTATGGAAGAAGAGCTGGAGGTGCCTGACCATAGACTGCTTCATATGGGGTCATTTTAGAGGCAGTGTGGTAAGAGGTATTGTACCACCATTCAGCGAGAGGGAGCCACTTTGCCCACTAATGTTGTTGTTCCGAGGTGAAGCAACGAAGATAAGTTTCCAAGCATTTATTGACAATCTAAGTCTGACCATCTGTTTGTGGGTGATACCCTGAACTCATCTTCAGTTTGGTGCCAGTGTGGCGAAATAGTTCTGTCCAAAAATGACTGGTGAAAGTCGCATCACGATCCAAGACAATGGAAGAAGGGATGCCATGAAGATAAAAGATTTGGTCCAGAAAAATTTGAGCGACGGAGGAGGCTGTATAGGGATGGCTGAGAGCACAAAAATGACTATATTTGGAGAGGTGATCAACCACAACGAGAATCACTGTCTTCCTGCCAGATTTAGGGAGCCCTTCAATGGAATCCATAGAAATATCTGTCCAAATCCGTGTAGGTATGGGCAAGGGTTCAAGCAATCCTGGAAGGAGTGGTGTTTCACCCTTATTGCGCTGGCAGGTATCACATTCGGCCACCATCTGTTGAATTGTCCTTTTCATGCCTTGCCAAAAGAAGTTACGCTGTGCTCGTTCATATGTTTTGAGGAACCCAGAGTGCCCTGCCGATGGAGAAGCATGGAGTTCATAGAAGACAACCTGTTGAAGATCTGTGCTCTGGGGAAGCACCAGACGACCCTTGTATCGCAGAGAAGCACCATCCCAAGAGTAATGTGGTACAACAGAAGGGTTGTTGGTCAAGCGTTGGATGATTTGAGATAAGGAAGAGTCATTGACATAACCTTGTTGAACAGATTCCAACCAATTTGGAACAGGAATAGAAATACCTGAAAGAGAACCTTGGGCATCAAATGTGCGAGAAAGAGCATCTGCCACAATATTGTCTTTACCCTTCTTGTATGTGATCTCATAGTCATAACCCATGAGTTTTCTAACCCATTTATGTTGTGTCGGGGAGGAGACACGCTGGTCCAAGAAATATTTTAGACTATGGTGATTAGTCTTGATGCAGAAATGATTCCCTAATAGGTATGGGTGCCACTTCTGTACTGCACGCAAAATAGCCATCATTTCCTTCTCATAGGTCGAGGCAGCTAAATTCTTACCTGGAAGGGCTTTGCTGGTGAACTCAATGGGGTGTTCATCTTGAAGGAGAACAACACCAAGTCCATTGCTGCAAGCATCACTCTCAATAGTGAAGGGCTTGGAAAAATCGGGCATAGCTAGCACAGGTGTAGTACACATAGCTTGTTTTAGTTTGTCAAATGCACACTGACCAGTAGGTGTCCATGTAAAAGCATCCTTTTTCAATAGAGCAGTTAATGGAGCTGCAATCTTCCCATAATCCTTGACAAACTTGTGGTAGTAGCCATTCAACCCCAAAAAACCACGAAGGCTCTTGAGTGTCTGAGGATGCGGCCAATTGTTCATGGCATCGATTTTGGCAGGATCCACGCGAACCCCTTGTGTTGCGATAATGTGCCCAAGATACTCATCTTCCTTCTGTCCAAAAACACATTTAGACTGCTTGGCATGGAGATGATGGTCAGAGAAAAGTTGCATGACAAGATCCAGATGCTGGAGATGTTCATCCCATGTTTTACTGTAGATGAGGATATCATCAAAGAATACCAGAATGAATTTCCGCAAGTAGGGTCAAAATATTTTATTCATTAAGGCCTGGAATGTGTAAGGAGCATTAGTGAGGCCAAAGGGCATGACCAAAAACTCATAATGGTGATCATGTGTGCGGAAAGCTGTTTTAGGAATATCATCCTCATGAACCCGAATTTGATGATACCCAGAACGAAGATCCAACTTGGAGAAAAAGTGAGCCCCATGAAGCTCATCAAGAAGCTCATCAACAACAGGAATTGGAAACTTATCCTTGATGGTGAGGTGATTAAGTGCTCAGAAGTCAATGCAGAGGCGCCATGACCCATCCTTTTTGCGGACAAGAATAACTGGAGAAGAAAAGGAACTAGTGCTTGGGCGAATAATACCTTGCTTCAATAAGTCCCGAACGAGCATTTCAATCTCCGTTTTTTGGTGAAATAGGTAGCGATAGGGCCTGATGTTGGGAGCAATGCTGCAAGGAAGGAGCTGAATACGATGGTCTTCTGGCATGGAAGGTGGCAATCGCACTGGTTCAGCAAAGACACCTGTATATCGATCCAGAATTTGTTGTAGATCCAAAGGAGTAGTGGATACCGCTGATGGTTGCATCTGGATGGAACGGATCTGAGCGATGACACCATGTGAATTCTTCTTGAGGAGTTTTTCCATGCGATGTGAACTGATGATGCTGAGAGAACCTGGTTGTAATCCTGTCAATGTGTGTTTTTGTCCATTGAGGGAAAACTGCATCCAAAGTTCAGCAAAATCCCATAAGATAGGTCCAAGTGTGTGTAGCCATTGAGCGCCCAAAACCACATCACATCCGCCTAAGGGCAAGGCAAACATGTCAGAACGCAAGGTATAATCTCCCATAGAGATACGCACATTTCGACACTTCCCTTTGCAAGGTAAGGTGCCCCCATTGGAAACCATGACTTCAAAGTTCGAGCAAGTATGGATAAAAAAATCAGCGTGTTTGGCGATCCGAGGGTCAATGAAATTATGAGTGCTACCAGAATCAATGAGTATTGTAAGAGGAAGCTTCTTGAAGTAACCCCTGACCCACATTGTTTGGGGGGTGGTGATCCAGCTAAAGCATAGAGAGATATATCTGGCTGGTCATCCTGAGACGGAGGGTCAATAGGCGGTTCCTGAATGTCGACCGGAGCATCCAGTGTTTCTGGATCTTCGTCACCAATTTCAGAGGCAGGTGGAGACTCCACATCCAAGAGATAGAGATTTTGCTGAACACATCTATGTCCCCGAGTGAATTTCTCATCACAATTATAGCAAAGCCCCTTTTCTCTGCGTGCTTGCATCTCTGTTTCAGACAAACACTTGATAGGAGTCGATCGGGGAGCCTGCGGTACAGGTGGTCGCTGAGAACCCATATTTCGGAAGGGAACAAAAGTGGGCTTGGAGCGTTGTTGGGCTACAATATTGTCTTCTACCAACTTAGCCAACCCTAGGGCTTCCATCATTGTGTTGGGACAGAACATTTTGACCTCAGAGCGGATGGCATCCTTTAGACCACTGATAAAACAACTCCGGTAAAAGTCATCAGACAATCCTTCGGTGTGGTTGGCTAGATTCTCAAATTCGGTTTAATACTCTCTCACCGTGCCAATTTGGCAAAGTTTAGTGAGGGCTCCTGTGAAGTCATCAAAAGCACTAGGACCAAATCATTGCAAAAGGAGCTGGCAAAAGTCTGGCCATTTGGGCTCTGGATGAGCCTTGATGTACCAACGGTACCATTGAAGAGCTTCCTGTTCCAAGTGAAAGGATGCCAGCGGAACTTTGTTGACATCAAAAGTATTATGCAGACTGAAATACTGTTCTGCATGATAGATCCATCCAGTGGTATCAGTACCATTGAAGCGAGGAAAATCAAGCTTCGGACCATGGAAATTGCTGGAAGAGGAGAACCCATTGTCTGATGAAGACTCGGACTGTCGTTTGTTGTTCATAGCAGAATGCTCAAGATGGAGGCCGATAAATTTTTCATCCTAATCCTGGAGTTTGGCTTGGATGGCTGCAAGTGCTTCTTCCATGGTTTTTGCTCCTGCACGGGTGACAACCATAACAAGGATTTTTTTTTTTGACTGGGTAGGACAACAAAAACAAAAACTGCTTCAGTAAAGGAAAATCTAGATTTGGGAAAAAATCTGAAGGGTAATTGGGGTTTGACTAGGTTTTGGACACTGTCGAATAGACAGGGAAGCAAAAAATGAGGATTTCAGAAGCGGGGTGAAAGAATGGGAAAATTTGGCAGAGGGGGACAAAGAAGCAGAATCCAGAAAGGAACTCTGTGGTAAAATTTGAAGGTGATTGGGTGAAATCTGAGGAAGTTATGGCAAACCCTAAAAATAGACAAATGTGGGATTTCAGGCTTCAGGATGTGGAATTGGGGATAGGGTCCTCATGAATGAAATATGTAGAATGGGATGACAGGGGTTCCCCAAAAATTTCAAGGAAAACAGAGTGAAAACAAGCGAGATATGGAGAAAAAACTGAATTTTATACTCTTTTTTTTTAGATTGGAGCGGCTATGGCTCGGAAGGGATTTGAAATAGATAGATCTGCAACGGCCCAGAAGTGAGTGGAAATAGAGGGATTTGAAACGGCGCCGAATGGATTAAAAATGGCTGGATCTGGAATGGATTTCAGCATGGATCTGAACAGCTGGATCTGAAACGACGCAGCAGTGATCGACAACAGTTCAACTGAAAATAGATATGGATCCCAGGTATGTGCGGCTTCCTAACAGTTTAGGGGTTTCACTCGACACCAATGCTGTCTAACGGCTTGCGTATTGGGGCAGTACCCCTCACTCCATGGCTCAGGTAAAACTGATAACTGCTTTGCCACAAATGACAGCTCTTGGTTTACCTCATGGGTGGGAATTAGTCAATCATGTAGGGGTCGTTGCCCTTTTCGCTGGTAGGTCCTCTCAATGGGCCAGCTACTTCGGGGTTCCTGTGGTACTCCTCACAATGAGTTTTAAGGCTTATACCCAAGTACTTTCCACAGTTAAGCGGATAGGGATTATTCCCAAATCCGAACCTGCAACAGATGCAAAAAAAAAATTGGTAGAAATTTCACCTAGCGAGCCCAAGAAAGTGCTATGATACCAGATGTGAAGCACCTGCAACAATTAATTAATAAGAATATGCGAAATAGCATAAATGAAAGAACTCAGAATCACTTTTATATTGATCACAGGCCACTTCGAGGGGGCAAACTCCTTTGAGCAAGCTCAATACAAATAACTTCATGGTGCCTTCATAGGTCTCAACACACACTTATATACTAAGTCTAGGCGCCAATACTATGGGTCAAAACCATGGGCCACTACAAACTATGGATCAACAATACTACGAGCGAATTACAAAGCATATGCGCCAACAACAATAACACAAACTATTGATCAACAAATACTACAGGACGACTTACAAAGCATATGCGTCCAACAACAATATACTAACAAAGTAAAGACATGGGTTCCTAACATCCCCTCCCCCTTAAAAAAAGCTTTGTCCTCAAAGCTTTAGATGTCAAAATTCTTGTTGAATCTGAAGAAGTGGTTCCCATGTAGCATCCTCTGGTTGCATGCCATACCCGATGGAGTTGAAGGTCTTTCCTCAGTATCAGAATGTGTAGCAGTCATGGCGTCTTGGACGTATGTCTCGGAAGAATCCGAAGACTCAAAGGGAGCCCGCCGGTGTCCCCTAGCAACACAGCGTGAAAGCTTGGTAGGCTCTAAACCAGCCAACCGAAAAGATCGGCAGAGAGTAGGGCTCCGTGCCAAGATATCTCCGGAGAGAATATATAATCAAAATGTCCCCTAAAGGCCAATTATCGATCAAAAATAGTAAATCAAAAGCACACACCTAGAGAAACTACAACCAAGAGAAGACAAACAGAGTGGCTAAATGAGATCCCGACACTAGAGCCGGTATGTCTTTCCTAGGAGAGGCTTGAGACTCCCAAACTATAGCCGAAGGTAACAGAATCAGTTATAGAGACACCCAGGCTTCACTACGTGCAAAGGGTCGTAACCCTCGGCAACAAACAACTATGCTGTCCAATCCCTATCTGACTCAGGACACGAATAGTATAACCAGTACAAGTACCCTGTGCGATACCTAGGTAAGGAATCTATGGTCACCGCAATATAACCAATGTTGAGGGGGACAATCGCAGGTGGGATCCGTTGTATGAGTAGGGTAGTTGAGCCCGAATCTCAATGATGGTCAAATCCCCCAAGAGTCCCCAGATACAAACAAATCCTGGAAATATCTCCCATGTTCAGCCGGTATCAGAGGGATATCCCTTCAACCAACCTCCCATGACCTCGTGCTTAACTCTGGCTAGAGTAGAGCTTCCTGAGAACATCGATCTATACCATGGATTCCTCCACTCCTTAGTCAGACACCTGATGTTTCTTCTAGTAGTCTTGGATTGTTAACTCACAATGATCTATTCGAAGACTCTAAACCTATACTAGTTGGTGTACCCTATAAATAAAATCGGTCTAATCAATTTTAAGATTAAGCGTTAATTTTCATGGATGTGATTACTCAAGGGATATGATCATGAAACTAGTGATGTGTAAGACTCAATAGCATGCAAAATCATCAAATCCTAGACTCATCTATCTAATGAAAACAATGCCACTAATATGCACAATCAAACCAACGATTTTGAAATAAATATGAAATCCTTTTATATTTTTCAATGCACAATCAGAATCTAAATGAAGGCAGAAAGCACTCAATGCAAGATGCAATACATGAAAGCAAAAAAAAATTGTATTTTCTTTTATAAACAAAAGGAAAATGCAAAAACTATGTATTTTTTTTGTATTTTTCAATATATGGAAATGGAAAATGAAAGCAAAATCCTACTATCTAGTCACTGATATGCCAAGGAGATCACTAAGACAACCAGACAGATACCAAACAGCAAGACTCAGCCAAAGGAATGAGCTCAAAAGGAAAAAACCAACAAGATTAAATCCAAAGATGGGTAAAAAACCAACAAGGCTCAACCAAGAGAAACGAAGAGTTCTAGTCACAACCAAAGCATGGAACAGTCAAGAAACAAGCCAACAAAGACAGAGGATCAACCAAAACCAACCCAACAACAACCAAAGGTCATAAACGAACAAAATCCGGAGTTGTACGCTACTGTCGAAGGAATACCTATGGGTACCCGCAAGCAGTTGTGTGAACAGAAGCGGGTATACGCGGGCAAAGCTAAGCTAGCCCGCAGGTGAGGAAAGGAAAATTGGCAAATAAAGAGTCCAATGGCTCAGAAAAAGCAAGTTTTCTATAGTGTTTCTCAATGGAAGATAAGTGACACAGAGCTTCGACAAACAGCAACTCTAATTATGGAATAATGCTCAAAAAATCCCCAAAATGGATGTTTTCCCCAGCGGAGTCGCCATTTCTGTGTTGGAGAAAACTCACTGTGGCTTGGGGTAGACCACAACAGACAGATGACTACCATAAATCAACTCAATTCTCAGAACTATGCTATATAAATGACAATGCTAAGATAAGGAAGAAGATAACCAACCTCAATCCAAACGTTTGATGTAGATCCCCATTGGAGCTTTTCAATCCGTGCACTTGAATCTGCAAATTAGTCTTGACAGCCAATATACAACAAGTACATATAATATATAAACGACATTAACATCATCAATAGAAATGGTCCATCATATAACAATTAAATGCAACCCAATGTAAGATAAACAACATTTACAACATTAATGGATGAGAATATGAGTATTTCTATTAATAAACAAGAAGAAGTACAAAGTGATACGACCTCTTGCCAGCAACCAATTTGAACCAAGATCTAGATCAATCCACTTGTGCCTCCACCACTTCAATCCTCCATGAATGGAAAACTCAAACTAGATAGGAGTTTGGAAGGTGAACATAAAGGGTTCACAGCTACAAGGATCAATGAGTGTAGACTCAAGATAGGGCAAAAATCCACTAGAGTTATCTTGCTCTTCTTTCCCCCCATCCATAAGCCATATGTGCTCAATATATAGTCCTCTCAAAAGTATGTGAAAGGACAGATCGAGACGTTACTTGGGTAGATGGAGAGCCAAAGGTCACCCAATGACCACTTTTTGGGAGTAAAAAGTAATAAACTAGTGATTTTTACCATTTTAGTTGATACTCGTGGGCTAAAGTGATGCAACTCGCGGGTACACTTGCTATAGTGATGCAACAAGCAGGTCAGAGGAAAAATGAGGAAATAGTATGTCTAAAGGATATAAACTGGTTCTGGTTCAGTGAAATGGATCCTACAGGCCAAAGAATGCTGATTCTCACAAGGTGGAAGATTACGTTGCAACACCTATGAAGTTTTCAGAGATGGAGGGAATCTTGGGGGATTTGGGGGAGATGAAGATCCCGTTGAAACCAGATGCAAAACCGATAAGGCAGTGACCATATCGACTAAATTCCTTCCATAAGGAGAGGGTCAAAGTAGAACTTGACCACATGTTGGATGTTGTCATTATTGAACCAGTTGAGGAATCAGACTGAACTAGTGTCGACTTGCGGAAGCTAAATGACGCATGTCTACATGATCCATTTTCGACACCATTCACTGATGAGGTGCTGGAGGGTGTGGGTGGCCAGGAGATGTATTCTTTCACGGATGGGTACTCTGGCTATCATCAGATCATAATCGTGAAAGAATACTGCCACAAGACAACCTTTATGACCGAATGGGGCTGTTTTCAGTACACGGTGATGCCATTTGGATTGAAGAATGCACCGATGATATTATCTCGGGTCATTGTTGCTGCCTTTAGATATTTCATCCAAAAGTTTTTGCAGGTGTACATGGATGAATGGACTGTCTATGGATTGATCAGCGATCATCTGGAAAATTTGCGACTAATGTTGGAGCTCTATCGACAACATCAGATATCGTTGAACTTGAAGAAGTGCATCTTCTGTGCACCATTTGGGATATTACTAGGTCACATTGTTTGCAAGCAGGGATTGTTGGTCGACCCAACAAAGATTACGCTCATTCTGAGCTTCACACCGCCAACTAATGTAAAGCAGTTGAGAATGACATTGGGACACACTGGGTATTATCGCTAGTTCATACGATGTTATGCAGTGATCACGGCCCCTATGGAGAAGTTGTTGAAGAAAGATGCGGTATTTCAGTGGAGTCGTGAATGTCAAGCTAGTTTTGAGACGCTGAAGCCTAAGATGGATTCAGTGTTGATATTGGTATTTCTGGACTGGAGCAAGGAATTCCATGTCCATGTGGATGCATCATCAATCGCACTAGGAATAGTGCTTGCACAACTAGGGGAAGGGTATCTGGATCACCCAATTGCTTTTGCGAGTCACAAGTTGTCATTTGCAGAGAGGAACTATACAACCACCGAGCGGGAAGGTCTGGCGATGGTATATGCGCTGTAGAAGTTTAGGCATTACATGTTGGGAAGTCACTTTAAGATCTTCACAGACCATTCTGCATTGAAATATCTGGTCAATAAACCTGCATTGGGGGGGTAGATATGTCGCTAGATACTTCTCTTTTAGGAGTTTGATTTTGAGGTGATTGTGAAGCCAGGATGCTTGAACGCAGGGGCAGATCATCTGTCGCGGATTGAGACAGGAGAGGAACCAACCAACATTGAAGACGGGTTGCCTGATGCGCAACTATTTAAGGTTGAAGTAGCTAATGAATAATATGAATAAATCATTCAGTTTCTGGCAACAAGAACCGCACTAGAGGGCTTCACCACCAATCAGAAGAAGTCGTTGGTGGTCAAGGCTGTCGATTTCTAGCTAATTGCAGGATAGTTGTACAAACTGGGATCAGACGAGATATTGAGGCACTACATCCTGCCTCATGAGAAAGAGTAGATCTTGTCGAAAGCACATGCAGGAGTAGCTAGTTGGCACTATGGAGGTCGTGCGACTGCCCGGAAGGTGCTTCGCGCAGGGCTTTGGTGGCCCACGCTTCACAATGATGTGACAGATTATGCACGGACCTGTGATGTTTGTCAAAGAACTGGGAAACCCTCTCGGAGGGATGAGATGCCACTAATACCTCAAGTGACACTACAACCTTTTGATAAATGGGCAGTGGATTTTGTGGGCCCTATCAACCCACCTGGGAAGCGCACTGGTGCAAGAGACATCATCACAGCGACAGATTATTTGACACGAAGGGAGGAGACTACACTACTGCAATAGCAGGGAATTTCTTGTTCGACAACATCGTCACTCGGTTTCGCTTCCCCAAAGATATTGATGAGTGATCAGGGCAGTCATTTCATCAATCACACCGTCAATGCATTGACAACGGAGCTATAGATACAACATAAGAAGAGCACGCCATATCATCCGTAGGAAAATGGGACAGTAGAAGCTTTCAACAAGGTCTTGGAGCATGCGCTGACAAAGGTTTGTAATGCAAACCGCGATGATTGGGATTTGAAGATTCCAGCAGTCTTGTGGGCATACCGCACCACTTGTAAAAGGTTGACGGGGCAGACACCATTCAAATTGTTGTATGAGAAAAAAGCAATTATGCCTATGGAGTGCATTGTTTCGAGTCTGCGCATAGTGGCAGCGACAGGCATGGATGATGAAGCGACATTAGGAGAACGTCTAGCACAGCTAGTGCATCTTGAGGAAGATTGATTTATCACAGGTTTTCATCAAAGCATAGAGAAGGATCGGCCAAAGGCTTAGCATGATCGCCATTTTAAGAATAAGCAGTTTCAGCAGGGTGACTTGGTGCTATTGTATGACAACAAGTTTATGAATCACCCAGGGAAATTGTAGATGCATTGGCTTGGTCCATATCGCATCAGTAGCATAACTTCAGGAGGAGTAGTACAGCTGCAACAGTTAGATGGAGTGATGCTCCCAAAGTTGGTCAATGGTAGCAGGTTGAAGCCCTACAGGAAGGGCTTGGAGCAGTGCGATGCCTGAGTCACATCAGAAAAAAAAAAGTGCAGGATGCTAGGTGGCAGGATGGCACACGAGCAGGAGCAGAATGCGCAGGTTGGAGAACATGTATCGTGGTTTAGGTGATGGGTCACGACAGCAGCAGGGTCACGACCGGGTCAAATCAGAAATAAATGCAGAAAGTTAAAAATAGTTAATTAGTGCCGCGTGATGGAATGATCAACATTTATGGCGAATCTGGCCATTGGATTGACAAAATCGACGACCGATTTGGGTAATTAAGGCATGATTTGGTCATGAAGCATGGTTTGATTTGGTAATGAGAGTTAAGGACACAATTCAGAACTATAAGAAGGGGTTGGCTCTGGTCAAAAGGAACCATTATGCCGAGTGTGAAGGATAAGCTCAGTGTTTCATTGTTAAGTTGCCGAGTTCGATGTTGAGTGGTTGCTATCCGCAAGTTGTGTAGGAGGGTGAGGAACTATTGAGCCAAGAGGGGCCCTGCTACAGCATGCCGAGTGCGCCCATGGTTGAATTTTCTGGTGGTGTAGAGTCACCAACTAGGCCAGTAAGCATCGAAGACGAGGTCATTAGCATGCCAAGTGGATTGGCATTTACAGGAATCCCAAAGAAGCGGAGGGGGGGTCAGCATTCCGAGTCCCTGCAGAGCAAACGACAACTATGATCATCTGCAATGGTCGTGGAAGAGGACCAAGTGAAGGTCAGACAGTCGAGTCATAGAGTCAAATATGCAGCTGCTTGGGCAGGGCTATCTGCTACAGATATCCCTGGGTATGTTCCCCCCTGTCGGCCTAGAATACTGCTTTGAAAGCTCACGAAGAATCAGAAATACCCCATGAGGATGCCAACGCTACCAGTAGGAATAGAGTGCTCTGTAGACATTGTGTCAGCATTGATGCACCCAAAATACGATGACCACAACATGGTGGCATACAAGGAAATTACGTCGGACCCCTATGTGCCGAGGTCACAAATTAGCAGTATGCTAATTCCGCAAGATTGGGCATGGGGGTTGGACCAAGCGAGATTGCTCAGATTCATCAATATGCCACACTTTGGAATATTTCCAGAGGTTAATGCTTGTGTGAAGCAGCTACTGGCCTACTTCCACGGTGGCAATTTATGGCTGGAGAGACCGGTTCTGATCACCGTATTTTCGAAGGATGGAGTGGACCCTTCGCAATACTTCAGAGGGAAGGAGAATGATAATAAGAGGGTGACACAGTTGGTGTTGCATTACATATTTGAACGTGATGGCCTCGCCTACTGCACTAGCAATATTAATGATTAGGCGGTCCTCACCGATGTGAAGATAATGTGTTGCAAGGTGGTCCGAAAGAATCGACCCAATCAGTGTAATTCAGGGGTCGTGGCGTGTGCAGCGTAGTGCGCAGAAGGTGTGCAGATGAACTAGTCACTATTTTTGTGAAACCAATTAGTAGAGGATGCAGCAGCCGCCCAAGATGGGAAGGGCTCCTTCACATACATCTAGCTCCTAATTTTAATCACGCTGGTCTCCTGGAAGGAGCCTGACACTTATCAGGGCATGGAAGTTGAGGCCGTGAAAAACCGTAAGGGTGCGTGCTATCAGAACTTGTGGTGGGTGGAAGAACCCGAGAACCTTAGGGAATGTGTAATGTAGTTTTGGCTATATTGCAAGATGCTACAAGATGCAACAACGAAGGTGCCTCACTTAATTGAAGAAACCGCAGCGCAGTACAAGCAAATTGCGATGTTCGCAATTCAGCCTCATGTGATTCACGTGCAGGCAAGGCGCCACCTTATGAAGCAATGGCTGCTGATACACTATAAATTGTCCGAGGAGGAGCTACAGGGCATCGTAAATGATTGTCTAGTCGAATGGCGAGAACCAGTTAGTCTAGCGGAGATTGAGGCGGGACCTCCAGCGATGGGCCCAGATGATCCATTGTCCGTGTGTTACAACGTAATCTTCCACCTTGTGAGCATCAACATTCTTTGGCCTGTAGGATCCATTTCAATGACTCAGATCCACTTTATATCCTTCAGACATACTATTTCTTCATTTTTCCTCTGACCTGCTTGTTGCATCACTATAGCAAGCGTACCCGCGAGTTGCATCACTATAGCCTGCGAGTATCAAGTAAAATGGTAAAAATAACTAGTTTATTACTTTTTACTCCCAAAAAGCAGTCATTGGGTGATCTTTGGCTCTCCATCTGCCCAAGAAACGTCTCGATCTGTCCTTTCACTTACCTTTGAGAGGACTATATATTGAGCACATATGGCTTATGGATGGGAGGAGAAAGAAGAGCAATAGAACTCTAGTGGATTTTTGCTCTATCTTGAGTCTACACTCATTGATCCTTGTAGTTGTGAACCCTTTATGTTCACCTTCCAAACTCCTATCTAGTTTGAGTTTTCCATTCATGGAGGATTGAAGTGGTGGAGGCACAAGTGGATTGATCCAGATCTTGGTTCAGATTGGTTGCCGGCAAGAGGTCGTATCGGTTTATACTTCTTCTTGTTTATTAATAGAAATACTCATATTTGTGTCCATTAATGTTGTAAATGTTGTTTATCTTATGTTGGGTTGCATTTAATTGTTATATCATGGGCCATTTTTATTGATGATGTTAATGCCATTTATATATTATATGTACTTGTTGTATATTGGCTGTCAAGACTAATTTGCAGATTCAAGTGCACGGATTGAAAAGCTCCAACGGGATCTACATCAAATGTTTCGATCGAGGTTGGTTATCTTCTTCATTATCTTAGCATTGTCATTTATATAGCATAGTTATGAGAATTGAGTTTATTTCTGGTAGTCATCTATTTGTTGTTGTCTACCCCAAGCCATAGTGAGTTTTATCCAACATAGAAATGGCGACTTCGTTGGGGAAAACATCCGTTTTGTGTATTTTTTGAGCATTAGTCCATAAATACAGTTGATGTTTGTCGAAGCTCTGTGTCACTTATCTGCCATTGAGATACACTATAGAAAACTTGTTTTTTTCTGAGCCATTGGACTCTCTGTTTTCCAATTTTCCTTTCCTCACCCGCGGGCTAGCTTAGCTCTTCCCGCGTATACCCGCCTCTGTTTACTCTACTGCTCGCGGGTACCCACAGGTATTCCTTCGACAGTCGCGTACAACTCTGGATTTGGTTGATTTATGACCTTTGGTTCTTTTTGGGTTGGTTTTGGTTGATCCTAAGTCTTTGTTGGCCTATTTCTTGACTGTTCCATGCCTTGGTTGTGACCAGAACTCTTCGTTTCTCTTGGTTGAGCCTTGTTGGTTTTTTCCTTTTGAGCTCATTCCTTTGGCTGAGTCTTACTGTTTGGTATCTGCCTGGTTGTCTTAGTGATCTCCTTGGCATATCAGTGACTAGATAGTAGTATTTTTCTTGCATTTTTCATTTCCATATATTGAAAAATACAAAAAAATACACATAGTTTTTCATTTTCCTTTTGTTTGTAAGAGAAAATACAAGAAAAAAAAATTGCTTTTATGTATTGCATCTCGCATTGAGTGCTTTCTGCCTTCATTTAGATTCTGATTGTGAATTGAAAAATATAAAGGATTGCATATTTATTTCGAAATCGTTGGTTTGATTGTGCATGTTAGTGGCATTGTTTTCATTGGATAGATGAGTCTAGGATTTGAAGACTTTGCATACTATTGAGTCTTACACATCACTAGTTTCACGATCATATCCCTTGAGTAATCACAACAATAAAAATTAATGCTTAATCTCAAAATTGATTAGACCGATTTTATTTATAGGGTACATCAACTAGCATAGGTTTAGAGTCTTGGAATAGATCATTGTGAGTTAACAATCCAAGACTACTAGACGAAACATTAGATGTCTGACCAGGGAGTAGAGGAATCCATGGTATATATCGGTGTTCTCAGGAAGCTCTACTGAAGCCAAAGTTAAGCACGAGGTCAGGGGAGGTTGGTTGAAGGGATATCCCTCTTATACCAGGTGAACGTGGGAAATATTTCCTGGATTTGTTCATATCTAGGGAATATTGGGGGATTTGATCCTCATTGAGTTTCAGGGTCAACTACCCTACCCATACGACAGATCCCACCTACGGCTATCCCCCTGAGAATTGGTTATATTGCGGTGACCATAGTTGCCTTACCTAGGTATCGCACAGGGTACTTGCAGTGGTTATGTTGTTTGTCTCCTGTGTCAGATAGGGATTGGACAACACAGTTGTTTGTTGCCGAGGGTTACGGCCCTTTGCATGCAATGAAGCCTGGGTGTCTCTATAAATGATTCTGTTACCTCCAGCTATAGTTTGGGAGTCTCAAGCCTCTCCTAGGCGAGACATACCGACTCTAGTGTCAGGAGCTCATTTAGCAACTTTGTTTCTCTGCTCTTGGCTATAGTTTCTCTAGGTGTGTGCTTTTCAGTTACTGCTTTTGATCAATAGTTGGCCTTTAGGGGATGTTTTGATTTATATTCTCTCCGGAGATATCGTGATGTGGATCCCTACTCTCCGTCGATCCCGTCGGTTGGCTTGTTTAGAGCCTACCGAGCTTTCACGCCGTGTTTCTAGAGGATGTTCGTGGGCTCCCTCTGAGTCTTCGAATTCTTATGATACATACGTCCAAGACGTCATGACTGCTACACATTCCAATACTGAGGAAATACCTTCAACTCCATCGGGTAGAGTTGAACACACTTACGATCCCCATACTCCTCGTGAGGCATGGGGAGGTGATCCACCTGAGACTCAACCTGGTTCGATTTGGCCGAATCCACTTGAACAAGATCCGTTCGATCCTTCGAATCCCAATAATTATCTTTACGGGATTCCAACCTTACCCGAGGACAAAGAACAGGACAACATGTTCATTCCTTCGTTTCCACGCAGTTATAGATACGGGATGCCATAGTTCCATGATGACATTGGTCCTATGATCAACCCAACCACACTCTCTTTTGGTATGCCTAGTTATAGTGCAGTTGAACCTTCCACTACATTTGGTAGTCACGCTAGCACTAGTCATGGTGTTAGCCATACTATACCCACTGGGGGCACTACCCTCACTGGGGGCACTACGCTATCCACTCACACACATAGTATGGGGACTGGTCATGTTCCTCCTAACAATGCTAATGGTGGAATAAGACCACCTCCTAGGATTTCCCAACCTAATAGGAATTTTGTTCGAAACACGACTTACCATCCACCACCTAATACATATACTGCTACTCGTCAACCTAGGACTACTTTCGCGGATGTTAATGCTCCTCCTAACCATGGGGGTGGACATATACCACATACTTTTGCATCCACTACCACCACTAGTAATTCCAATGTAGGGGGTGGGAATATATCCTATCCACATGGACATAACCCCACCATCCCTGCTACTAGTAACACCAATGTTGGGGCTGGGAATACTTCTCATGCTTTTGGTCACCCCACGACTACTCAAGCTAATCCTAATGCTGGGGGTGGGAACATACCATACCATTATGGTCATTACAACACGGTTCCCACTATGAATAGTACATGCATGCCCCATACTCATGGAAGCAACCCTTACTACAACATAGTCGGTGCTGGCCACCGGTACAACCCACCACCCCAATATGGTGCCCAAAACACACACATACCTACTTACTCTCAAATGGGTCAGGCAGGAGGAGGTTATCAATCCTATGGCCATGGGAAAGCTTATGGTCCATCAAGTCCTTATTATCAGCAGTTTAATCCTCATGGTCAAGCTTTTGGTCCATCTTATAATTCGGTTCCATTTTACCAACCTTTTATGGGGGCTTATAATCAAGCTTTCCAGCCTCAGCACCCGTTCCTTGCACACTTGAATATTCCAGATATTTCAAAGCTCACAAATGATTTGGTGTGTCACGACCCTACTTGGCCCCCGGTCCCTACCAAGCTCCCTTCAAAAATTCCTAAGTTTGAGGGGAAAGGTGGTGAGGACCCGAGAGATCATGTCACGACATTTCACCTTTGGTGCTCCTCCAACTCATTGAATCACGATTCCATTAGATTGCGACTATTTCAATGCACCCTCACGAGGGCACCTACGAAGTGGTTCGTCGAGTTGCCTGGAAACACTTATAGGGTTTTTAACGAGATCACTTTGGTTTTCTTAGATAATTTCTAGTTGTTGGTTTGATATGATACTGGTACTAAACTTTTATCTACCTTCGTCAGAATAAGGCCACACATATTTCTGACCACGTTCAAGAGTGGCATCGACGAAAGAGGCTAGTGAAAGCCAACATTCCTTCAGAGTTCCTGTTGGAATGGTTCCTCAAGTCTCTACTCCCATACATTGCTAAGGATGTTTTGATGTCGGCATTGTGACTAAGGATCAAGCTATCTTGAAAGTCCAGTAGTTAGACTTATTATACTCTCAGTCTGGCATTTTGTATGACAGTATTCCTGATGCACAGTGCACATGTCATGAGTGTCAGTCAATTCCTAGACATTATGCCGATGGCATCGTAGGATTTGCAAGAACTCGCCCCATAGATTCGGTAGCTAATAAAATGCAAAATTTGTCGCTAAACCATTCTACTCCCGGACAGGTTCACACCTTGTCCACTTCCACCCTGTCATCCGATGTACACAGTGTGCAAACGATGAACCAATTAGGTAACCAGCAACCGGGTGGTAAGAAAAATGGGAGAAATAATCGTAAGGGTGGAAACAATGGGAATAACAATAGCAATCGCAATACCCCCCGTAAGGATAATTCCAACCCTCCTCGAGAAGGCAAAATTTTTTGGTGAGGACCGTAAACCATAGCGTAAGTTGAAGTTTCCTTGCAAGCTCTGTGGGGAAGACCATCTTACTCACTTATGTCCTCGTATTGAAGAAGCATCGAAGCAATTGGCACAGAGCCCAGCTGTGTTGAAGGATCCCCTACCTCATCATGAAAACATGGCTTCGCATGCTCCCACCACTGGTTATGGACCTACTGAGATGACAACGTCTTCTTCCAATACTAGTGGTTATGGATGTGTGAACATGGTTCAGTTAGAGGTTAGTGTTTCCACTAATCAGCGCAATTATGATGCACCACAACCCAATTTGGGGAGTGAGCCTCCCCCTCCTCCTGACAATTCCTTGCATATCTAGAAGCCCTCTAATATGCCGTGGATACCGAAAGGTGTTCTTAAGTGCTCTACGCATAATCCTAATGCTCGACCCACCCACAACTACTCCATCATAGAATATTTGGGCCAAAATCTATGTGCCATGTCGGCTCTTGAAGTGTTGCAAGCCTGTCCTTCTCAGAAGCATGCCCTTTTGAGTGCGTTAGGAGTTTAGGACGGGCGAAATCCCACTATTATCAAGTTTGATACTATTGATGTCCAACCTTGCTTACCCTACCACATGGCTTTTCAAATCCAGGTGGTGTGCCTTCAGAGTTTTGTTAAACGTACTATGGTTGATGAAGGTGCCTCTGCATCAGTAATGTTGTTAACTTGCTGGAAAGCTCTTGGCTCTCCTCCTCTACTCGCGTCTAGAACCACGCTCACTGCATTTGACGGACAGTCATTTAAGCCGCATGGAATTACCCCTTCCCTTGTTGTCTCCTTGGGAGGTAAGTATGTGCCTATTGAATTCGAGGTGGTTGATGCACCCATCGACTACAAACTTTTACTGGGTCAGAAATGGATGTATGCCATGAAAGCTGTCGTGTCCACTCTATTCAGAGCTATCTGTTTTCCTCACGAAGGCAATATTGTGACCATTGATCAGCTGGATTTCGTTAACTCCTCTTGTTACATCGTAATCTTCCACCCTATGAGCATCAACATTATTTGGCCTATAGGATCCATTTCAGTGACTCAGATCCACTTATATCCTTTACAGATACTATTTTTCCCTATTTTTGTTCCTACCCACATGTTGCATCATTATCGCATGCGTACCCATGAGTTGCATCACTATAGCCTGCGGGCATGAAGTAAAATGGTAAAAACCACTATTAATTACTTTTTACTCCCAAAAAGCGGTCATTGGGTGACCTTTGGCTATCCATTTTCCCAAGTAACGTCTCGATATGTCCTTTCACCTACCTTTGGGAGGACTATATATTGAGCACATATGGCTTATGGACAGGAGGAAGCTCACGAATGATCCGGTGTGTCACGACCCTACTTGGCCCCCGGTCCCTACCAAGCTTCCTTCGAACATTCCAAAGTTTGAGGGGAAAGGTGGTGAGGACCCGGGAGATCATGTCACGATGTTTCACCTTTGGTGCTCCTCCAACTCTTTGAATCATGATTCCACTAGATTACGACTATTTCAAAGCACCCTCATGGGGGTAGCCACGAAGTGGTATGTGGAGTTGCTTGGAAACACCTATAGGTGATTCAACGAGATTGCTTTGGTTTTCTTAGACCATTTCCAGTTGCCGGTTCGTTATGATACTAGTACTAAGTTGTTGTCAACCTTCCGTCAGAATAAGGCCAAACATATTTCTAACCACGTTCAAGAGTGGCATCGGCAGAAGAGATTAGTGAAAGCCAACATTCCTCCAAAGTTCCTGTTGGAATGGTTCCTTAAGTCTCTACTTCCATACATTGGTAAGGATGTATCAATGTCCGGCATTGTGACTAAGGAACAAGCTATCTTGAAAGTCCAGCAGTTAGATCTACTTTACTCTTAGTTTGGAATTTGTATGACATTATTCCTAATGCACCGAGAACAAGACATGAGCCCACGTCAATTCATGGACCACATGCCGATGGCATCGTGGGGTCTGCATGCAATCGCCCTGTAGACTTGATAGCTAATCAATTGCAAAATTTGTCGCTAAAATAGTATGCTCCTGGACAGGTTCACACCTTGTCCACTTCCACTCCATCGTCTGATGTACACAATGTGCAATCAACAAAACTGTCGGGTAACCAACAACCTGGTGGTAAGAAAAAGGGGAGAAATAATCGTAAGGGTGGAAACAATGGAAGTAATAACAATAGCAATCATAATACTCCTCGTAAAGAGAATGCCAACCCTACTCGAGAAGGCGGTAATGCTGGTGAGGATCGTAAACCTAGGCGTAAGTTGAAATTCCCTTGCAAGATTTGTGGGGAAGATCATCTTACTCATTTATGTCCTCGAATTGAAGAAGCATCGAAGCATTTGGCACAGAGCCCAACTATGTTGAAGGATCCCCTACCTCATCACCAAAACATGGCTTCGCATGCTCCCACCACTAGTTATGTTACTAATGAAATGACAACGTCTTCTTCCAATACTAGTGGTTATGGATGTGTGAATATGGTTCAGTCGTAGGTTTGTGTTTCTACTCGTCAGCATGATTATGGTGCACCACAACCCAATTTGGGGAGTGAGCCTCCCCCTCCTCCTAACAATTCCTTGCATATCAAGAAGCCTTCCATTATGCCGCGCATACTGAAAGATGTTCTCAAGCGCTCCACGCATAATCCTAATGCTCGAGCCACCCCAAACTACTCCATCATAGAATATTTGTGCCAAACTCCATGTGCCATATCGGCTCTTGAAGTTTTGCAAGCCTGTCCTTCTCAGAAGCATGCCCCTTTGAGTGCATTAGGAGATCAGGATGGGGGAAATCCTAGTGTTATCAAGTTCGATACCACTGATGTCCAACCTTGCTTGCCTTACCACGTGGCTTTTCAAATCCAGGTGGTTTTCCTTAAGAGCTTCGTCAAATGTACTATGGTTGATGAAGGTGCCTCCATGTCAATAATGTCATTAGCTTGTTGGAAAGCTCTTGGCTCTCCTCCTCTACTTGCGTCTAGAACTACACTCACTGCATTCGATGGTAGATCTTTTATGCCACATGGAATTATCCCTTCCCTTGTTGTCTCCTTGGGAGGTAAGTCTGTGCCTATTGAAGTCGAAGTGGTTGATGCGCCCATCAACTACAACCTTTTACTGGGTCGAAACGGGATGTACGCTATGAAGGTTGTTGCGTCTACGGTATTTATAGTTATCTTCTTTCTCCATGAAGGCAAGATTGTGACGATTGATCAGCTGGATTATTTCGGCACTCCTTCCACAACATCCATGGGATCCATAGTCCTGCAAGTTTCTAATTCTCATCCGACAACTAGGAACATAGGTGTTGGAATGTACCCTTCAATGATGGGAACTTTTAACCATTCTGGACCTATAAATTTTATTGGAGCCATTTCCGATGATGCTCTTTCCTCGTTGAGTCATGTACTTTTTCGGACATCATACTTTAGTGATCCGTGGGATCCACCTTCCATGAGTTCCCCGTCTGGAGACGTTCCGCACATTGGGATGGATATGCCCTTGTCTACAGTCAAGATTACTCATCATGTTCAACCAGCCATTGCAGATTCAGATCTCTCTTCTTCATGGATAGTAGAGGAAGATCCTGTTATGCTGCCCGCATGGGAAGCCAACCTATCTTGTTCACATGATTGCCTTGATGGTATCCTACCTTCAGATGAAGTTTTTATTGAGGCCATGAGTGGTGATGACAAACCGTGGGGGGATATTTATCATAAATCTCATTCCCCTCCTACCCTTGATCTTATTGAAAAAGATGAGTCTATAATACAACCTGCCATCCATTTGAATTTGGATCCATTCACAGTCTCGTCCAGCCCTGATTTGACGTTTGAGTCTGATGAGTCTTTGCGCTCTCCTATAGATCCGCAAGCCGGTGCTCCTGAAGAGTTTGATTCTATTTCTAGAATTTCCAACTCCTGTGATGATGAATTTTCCACTACAGATTCCTTCACGTCCTTTGGCTTTTCCATTCATTTTGAAGTTGATCATTTTGATCCCTCAGGTTTTGGTACTATGGCACCTTCAGTGGTTAGCTCTACTTGCGTTATGTCTGAGGTTAACAATAGTAAAGTTGAAAATGTTTCTACTGTAGTGACTTATATCATATTTTTCTTTATGTACATTTTACAGATGATCTTGGTACTTATGTTTCTTGGAGACAGGATTTTTAGCTGGACTTATACTTGTTTACTAGTCCTTTTCGACATTTGCTTCGGTCATGGCAGGCATATTCGGAACCTTGCATATAGGTTTAGTCCTCCCCATTGTTATGATGAATTTGAACCTTGTGCCATCTGAATTCATAGACACCCCCTGAGTGTCCTTATCTTGCTCATGTTCCTTGCATTATGCATAGCTTTGTCCAATGCATTTGGAACTAGTCTCGCATGTCCCTGACACTCGTCTACTCTCATTACAAGCATTCTTCCATATCTCCTTTGAGCTCGTTAAAAACAATAAGGAGGTCATGAGTTTACTTTTTCGGGCTCGTTAAACCTTTACGGAAAAGAATTTTATAAAGTCTTTTTTAAGCCCTTGTTAGACTTTTTCAAAATCAAACAAGATTGCCAAGTGTACTTGTTATTTCAGACTCGTTAAACGATTTGAAGCGACATCCACTTAGGTATAAGTTTACCCCTTTTCCGGAACTTTGTGGATTAATTACGAGAAAGGTATACTCTAGTCATATGCGACTAGAAGAGTTCTTCTCTCATTGTTTTACACTTTTTCGGGTGAGGAGACTAACTTTACGAAAAATGAATTCCCTTTTATGTCATGTTGTGAATGCATTGCATCATCTTTCTTTCTACTTGAGCGTTGTGCCAGCTCCCACTTACTCAATTGTTAGCCTGGTGCCTGAGCACTTTTCCCCTGTCGAGCCCTGCAGAGCTTATATATTTTCCCTTCACAATTTGATGACCCTTTGACCCTGAGGGAACATACCCCTAAGTGTCCACATCCTACACGCACTTCCTTGCATTGAGCATAGGTATGTTCCACTGCTTGGACTAGTCTGCTAGCTATTCGACACTCGTTCCCTCACCTGTTGTATTATAAGCAATTTTATTCTTTTTCAAGCTTTTCCCAAATATGAAAAAGGTCAAAAAAATAAAATATTCCAAAAAGCCGGACGAGATTATGGTCACTATTTATTGTTGGAAGCTGTTGTGTTGCCTTTGAACAGAGCAATCATTCCACTCCGTACATTATGAGTCGAGACTATAATTGGGCCTTAGGAGCTATACTTGTTTCTCAGTTTTCTCCACCAATTGGTTAAGCTTCCATTCATTATGGAGCCCTTTGTAATGCCTCCTTCATTGCACAGGGTATGTTGAGTCTATGCTACCTGAGTCTATCTATTTTCTCATGCTCTTGTTCAAAGGAAGTCCTGAAACCAGTGTTGGCCACTCCTCAGATCTCTTGACTATTGCATGTCAGCCATCCTTATTGAGTCAGTCCATTTCACCTGAGATCTTCCAAATCTTTTAGCATTGCTGGTACCTTGTTCTAGTTGATGGGGGATGCCTTAATGCCCTCCTTCCAGTGAGTCTTGTTCCGTCGACTTCAACCTATTTATTCCGGTACTTAAGGCATAGAGTTCATTTGAGTACCTTGAGGCTTGCAGTCATTAGTGGTAGGTTCTTTTGCCATCGATAGTTTTTGGAATACATCAATGTCCCCTGATCGATGGATTCATCATAGTGTTCAACTTCAACCCATTTATTCACACTTCGATGATTGTGCTTTGTGCCTTGATGCCCATTTTAATTATTGGTGGGTCGTCTCGCGTCTGTTAATGGTATACATCATTGACCGGTAATCAGATGATGTCTCATCAGGTTCGACCCCAACTCCTTTATTTACTTGATGGGACTTGCACCGTCGAAGACTTGTGTAGAAGACCCCAGGCGATTGTGGCATTCAGTATGCTACATATGACTTTGAATTTACATCTGAGATATCACCTCTCAGATTTCAGTAGTTTGTACCTCCAGTTTGCACCAGTTGTCTTCTTTTCAACAGAAGACCCTATCTTACTATAGAGGGATCATGGCTATGATCACTTATGACTTGTATCCATTATATACTACCTATTTCGTGGCGATTGTATCAGATTGTTGTTCTATACTGACATGTATTCAGAGATACTATTGTATTATGACGAGTGAGCTGCTCTTTACACTTGTGTCTCCATCACTCCACTTCCAAGTTTTATAATGTATTTCGGCCATCGTAGCATCAGTCTCTGACCTCACACATTAGGGGGCATCTGTTACATCGTAATCTTCCACCCTGTGAGCATCAACATTATTTGGCCCATAGGATCCATTTCAGTGACTCAGATCCACTTATATCCTTCAGATATACTATTTTTCCCTATTTGTGTTCCTACCCGCATGTTGCATCATTATAGCATGCATACCTGCGAGTTGCATCACTATAGCCTGTGGGAATTAAATAAAATGGTAAAAACCACTATTAATTACTTTTTACTCCCAAAAAGTGGTCATTGTGTGACCTTTGGCTCACCATCTTCCCAAGTAATGTCTCAATGTGTCCTTTCACCTACCTTTGAGAGGACTATATATTGAGCACATATGGATTATGGACGGGAGGAAGAGGAGAATAGTAAGAGAAATCTAGTGGATTTTTGCCCTATCTTGAGTCTACACTCATTGATCCTTGTAGTCGTGAACCCTTTATGTCCACCTTCCAAACTCCTATCTAGTTTGAGTTTTCTATTCATGGAGGATTGAAGTGGTGGAGGCACAAGTGGATTGATCTAGATCTTGGTTCAGATTGGTTGCCGAGAAGAGGTCGTATCACTTTGTACTTCTTCTTGTTCATTAATAGAAATGCTCATATTCTCGTCCATTCATGGTGTGAATGTTGTTTATTATACATTGGGTTACATTTGCTTGTGATATTATGGACCATTGTTATTGATGATGTTAATGTCAATTATATATTATATGTACTTGTCGGCTATTGATTGTCAAGACTAATTTGCAGATTTCAAGTGCATGGATTGAAAGCTCCAACGGGGATCTACATCAAACGTTTGGATCGAGGTTGGTTACATTTCTCCATTATCTTAACATTCTCATTTATAATACCATTGCTTTGAGAATTGAGTAGATTTTCGGTTGTCATCTGTTTGTTGTGTTATTCCCAAGCCATAGTGAGTTTTCTCCAATACACCTCTTCCACAGCATCCACGGGATCCATAGTCCCGCAGGTTAGTCATTCTTAGCCGGCAACTGGGAACATGGGTGTTGGAATGTATCCTTCATTGATGGGATCTTTCGACCTCCCTACATCAATCTCCTTCATAGGAACCATCTCCGATGATGCTCCTTCCTCATTGAATCATGTACGTTTTCGGACATCATACTTTAGTGATCCGTGGGATCCACCTTCCACAAGTTACCCGTCTGAAGATGTTTTGCACATTGGGATGGATATGCCCTTGTCTGCAGTCAAGATTGCTCATCATATTAAACCAGCCATTGCAGATTCGGATCTCTCTTCTTCATGGACAGTAGAGCAAGATCCTGTTATGCTGCGGGCGTGTGCAGTCGATCTATCTTGTTCACATGGTTTCCTCAACGGTATTTTACCTTCAGATGAAGTTTTTATTGAGTCCATGAGTGGTGATGACAAGACGTGGGGGAATATTTATCATAGATCTCATTCCCCTCCTACCCTTGATCTTATTGAACAAGATGAGTCTAGAATACAGTCTGCCATACATTTTGATCCAGGCATAGTTTTGTCTAGCCCCGGTTTGACATTAAAGTCTTATTTCCCTAGTGACAAGTCTTTAGACACTCCTATAGATCCACAAATCGGTGATCCTGATGAATTCGATTCTACTTCTAGAATTTCCAACTCATCTGATGATGAATTTGCCACTGCAGATTCCTTCACATCCTTCAACTTTGCTCTTCATTTTGAAGATGATCATTTTGATCCCTTGGGTATTGGTACTATGGCACCTTTAGTGGTTAGTTCTACCTGCGTTATGTTTGAAGTTAATAATAGTGATGTTGAAAATGTTTCTACCATAGTTACTTGTATCAGATTTTTCTTTACATACATTTTAGAGATGATCTTGGTACTTATGTTTCTTGGAGACAGGATTCTTAGCTAGACTTATACTTGGTTAGCAATCCTTTTCGACATTTGCTTCGTTCATGGCAGGCATATTTGGAACCTTGCATATAGGTTTAGGCCTCCCCATTGTTATGATGCATTTGAACCTATTACTATCAGAATTTGCAGACACCCCTTGAGTGTCCTTATCTTGCTCATGTTCCTTGCATTATGCATAGCTTTGTCCCATCCACTTGGAACTAGTCTCGCATGTCCATGACACTCGTCTGCTCTCATTACAAGCATTCTTCCATATCTCCTTTGAGCTCCTTAAAAAATGTAAGGAGGTCACGAGTTTACTTTTTCGAGCTCGTTAAACCTTTACGAAAATTATTTTTATAAAGTCTTTTTTAAGCCCTTGTTAGACTTTTTCAAAATCAAACAAGATTGTCAAGTATACTTGTTATTTCAGACTCGTGAAAGGATTTGAAGCGACATCCACTTAGGTATAAGTTTACCCCTTTTCCGGACCTTTGTGGATTAATTACGAAAAAGGTATACTCTAGTCATACGTGACTAGAAGAGTTCTTCTCTCATTGTTTTACACTTTTTCGAGTGAGGAGACTAACTTTACGAAAAAGGACTTCCCTTTTATGTCGTGTTGTGATTGCATTGCATTATCCTGCTTGCTGCTTGAGCCTTGTGCCGGCTCCCTCTTACTCACTTATTATCCATGTTCCTGAGCACTTTACCTTTCGAGCCAAGTAGAGCCTTAGTTTATCTTTCGTAGCTTGATGACCCTTTACCCTGAGGGAACATTCCCCCGAGTGTCCACATCCTGCATGCACTTCCTTGCATTGATCATAGGTATGTTCTACTGCTTGGTACTAGTCTTCTCACTATTTGACACTCGTTCCCTCACTTGTTGTACTATAAGCAATTTTACTCTTTTTCAAGCTTTTCCAAATATGAAAAAGACCAAAAAATCAAATATTCCAAAAAGCCGGACGGGATTATGGTTACTACTTCTTGTTGGAAGCTCTTGTGTCTCCTTTGAACATAGCATTCATTCCACTCCGTACATTATGAGTCAGGACTATAGTTGGACCTTAGGAGCTGTACTTGTTTCTCAGTTTCTTCCACCGATTGGTTAAGCTTCCAGTCATTATGGATCCCTTTGTAATGCCTCCTGCATTGCACAGTTTATGTCAAGTCTATGCTACCTGAGTCTATCCATCTACTCATGCTCTTGTTCAAAGGAAGTTCTGAGCCCAGAGTCGGCCACTCCTCAGATCTCTTGACTATTGCATGTCGGCCATCCTTATTGAGTCAGTCTGTTTCACCTAAGTTCTTCCAAATCTTTCAGTGTAGCTAGTACCTCCTGTTGGTTGATGGGGGATGCTTAATGCCCTCCTTCCAATGAGTCTCGTTCCATCGAATTCAACCCATTTATTCTGGTACTTGAGGATTAAAGTTCGGTTGAGTACCTTGAGGCTTTCAGTCATTAGTGGTAGGTTCTCTCACCATTGACAGTTTTGGGAATACATCAATGTCCCCTGATCGATGGATTCATCCTAGTGTTTGAATTCAACTCATTTATTCACACTCTGATGATTGTGCTCTGTGCCCTGATGCCCATTTTCATTATTCGTGGGTTATCTCACGTCTGTTAACGATATACATCATTGACCGGTAATAAGATGATGTCACATCAGGTTTGACCCCAACTCCTTTATTCACTTGATGGGACTTGCACCGTCAAAGACATGTGTAGAAGACCCCAGGCGATCGTGGGATTCAGTATGCTACTTATGACTTTGACTTTACATCTGAGATATCACCTCTCAGATAGCAACAGTTTGCACCAGTTGTTTCCTTTTTAGCAAGAGACCATGTCTTACTATGGAGTGATCATGGCTATGATCACTTATGACATATATCCACTATGTACTGCCTATTCATGGCCATTGTATCAAATTGTTGTACTACTGACATGTATTCAAGGATACTATTGTATTATGACAAGTGAGGTGCTCTTTCCACTTGTGTTTCCATCACTCCACTACTGAGTTTTACAATGTATTCCGGCCATCGTAGCATCAGTCTCTGACCTCACACATTAGGGGGAATCTGTTACAACGTAATATTCTACCTTGTGAGCATCAGCATTCTTTCGCCTATAGGATCCATTTCACTGACTAAGTTCCACCTTATATCCTTCAGACATACTATTTCTTTATTTTTCCTTCGACCCGCTTGTTGCATCACTATAGCAAGTGTACCTGCGATTTGCATCACTATAGCCCGCGTGTATCAAGTAAAATGGTAAAAATCACTAGTTTATTTCTTTTTACTCCCAAAAAGCAGTAATTGGGTGACCTTTGGCTCTCCATCTGCGCAAGAAACGTCTCGATCTGTCCTTTCACTTACGTTTGAGAGGACTATATATTGAGCACATATGGCTTATGGATGGGAGGAGAAAGAAGAGCAAGAGAACTCTAGTGGATTTTTTCCCTATCTTGAGTCTACACTCATTGATCCTTGTAGTTGTGAACCCTTTATGTTCACCTTCCAAAATCCTATCTAGTTTGAGTTTTCCATTCATGGAAAATTGAAGTGGTGGAGGCACAAGTGGATTGATCCAGATCTTTGTTCATATTGGTTTCCAGCAAGAGGTCGTATCACTTTGTGCTTCTTCTTGTTTATTAATATAAATACTCATATTCTCGTCCATTAATGTTCTAAATGTTGTTTATCTTACATTGGGTTGCATTTACTTGTTATATCATGGGCCATTGTTATTGATGATGTTAATGCCATTTATATATTATATGTACTTGTTGTATATTGGCTGTCAAGACTAATTTGTAGATTCAAGTGCACGGATTGAAAAGGTCCAACGGGGATCTACATCAAATGCTTAGATCGAGGTTGGCTATCTTCTTCATTATCTTAGCATTGTCATTTATATAGCGTAGTTCTGAGAATTGAGTTTATTTCTAGTAGTCATCTGTCTGTTGTGGTCTACCCCAAGCCATAGTGAGTTTTCTCGAACACACCATGCAGGACCAACAGAGTCACCATGACTTGGATCAGGAGTCAACAAAGACACCCATGGATGATGAAATCGATCGCGAGCTCGAGGAGGGCTGAACGAAGGCTCATCATGAGTATGCAACGATCAATGGGGCCTCTCCAGCAATAGAAGAATATTTGGGACGCCTCATAATGGATGTCACCAATGCGACAAATGTGGCAGCTCGATCGATGACAGCATGAGTGGAAGTTGGTTTCAAAGAGGTACATGTTCATCTTGATTCTTTATGTGATGTTGTTTTGCAGTGGGTACTAGACGTAGAAACTGGGAAGGAAGTTGGAGCAATCAGCATTAATCCACGGGTTCGGAACGTGAATATTCCCCCGACTGCAATTGTGACTAACAATGAGGCTCTCCAGGCCTTGCTGCAATAGTTAGAAAATTTGACCATCAACATCAATGAGCTGCCTATGAAGGAGTTGACAAATGTGCAGGTGGTTTCCAGCCAGGAAATGATGGAGCGGCCCAGCAAGAGGTTGCAGAGTTAAAAGGAAAGGAAGTAGTCGTGTGGGAGGTCATCGATGAGTTAGAAGATAATATCGAGCAGGAGATGGCTGAGAAAGCTCAGGCGATAAGAGAATTGAAGAAAGAATAGGATCGCCTAATAATGGAGAAAGCCCCCATTTGGGATATCCAAGTGCAATTGGAGGCAATAGTCTCTGAAGCATGTCAGCACATACCAGAGCCCACCGCACAGTTGGATTTGGTCGAGCAAGCGCAGCGACTTGGGGTTGTCATCGCCCAATTACAGAGGGACAATGCGGAGTTGGAAGCTCTAAATCACCCTGGAACACCCGAAGAACAGGTGGATGAATGAAAGCATGCCATCGAGGAGGTGGAAACACAGATGGGCAAGTTGGAACAAGCGGCAACAAAGCTCATCGCTGAGACCGCATAGTTTTGGGGCAGCATTGTTCACAATGAGCAGCTAGAATAGCTGACCAAGCAGCGACAAGAAGCAGAAGGGAAACTAGAGACACTAAAGGTGTCGTTCAGGACGCTACCACCAGTTGCTCAAGTCGCCAAATCAGCAGAACTGAAAGATTTGCAGCAATGCATCATAAAGGTTGAAGAGCGTCAGAAGAAGTGCAATGCGCAGCTGGAAGAATTCCAAGAGATTAGAGGTCAATTTTTTCTCAAGGAAATTTCCGCACTACAGGTTGTTTAGGAGGGTCATCAGCAAGTTGCAGAGAAGATTACTGAGCATCCATCTGTGCAAGAGGTGACAGAGAGCCAGGCTGTGGCCGCAGTGGTGAAAAAGCATCTCTAGGAGGTCGATCATGGCTATGAGGAATTCAAACTGAAGACCACTTAGTACACAACGTCTAGTTGATGTGGCTCGAGGGAGAGCCACAAGATTGTTTTGGGAGCCTATTGGCAGGAGGTTTGATGAGTCAGCATCGCGGATGCTGTGCAAGGCCAAAGGTACCGCGGAAGAAGGAAAGTAGTGCGCATGACGATAGTACTTTTTGTAGTTTTTGGGTCATTTGGACCACGTTATATGTATTTTGGGTCATTTAGACCATACTATGTTGGTTTTTGGGTCATTTGACCGCATTATGTGGGATTTTGGGTTAGTTTTTGTAGAAGTTTGTTAAGAAGAAGTTAAGCTGTTTCCTATGTGGACAACAAATGTAAAGGCGCAAGCCTATAAGTAGATGTAGGTTTGTAAGTGTTCAGTAGTTTGGATAGGAAGTGATATATGAGAGATTGAAGAATCTCAAGATAGCTAAGTTGATTGAATATCTTGTTGTATCTGGGTTTTTGCAGAGACAAATATGATGTGACAGATTTTTTGAACAGAATTCTTGTGTCTTTTCTGTTTATCTATGGTAAATGCATTTTGCGATATGAATCTATGAATGGTGTGATGTTTCCTTGCTGCGATTAATGCTTTACTGTTATATATGTTGCCATGTTATGGTTCTGTCAATGATAAGATCTATAGAATGATGTTGTGATTAGAATTAATGCCTGAGTTGAATGCTTAGATCTATTTCCGAATGTTGCAATAAGTTAATTAATTGATGCACAACATCCTCCTTCATTCGGCAGAAAAATGGTTCCATCAACTCTCCCTTGAACATCTCGAGTGAGACCTCATCTGCTCTGCAGGTGTTGCCGAAAAGGGTAAAACCTGTCTCGGCCGGTGCTCAGGGATATCGCAGTGGCTTGGGTGTCGAAAGTGTGAGGAACCCTTGTTGACTGGGCTTGTGTCAACAATCACTTACACAAAGGGTAAGGACAATCTGGTCCCAGATTCTCTTTATCGCACATTTGATGACCACATTTCTCTTTCAGCTATTTCTATGCATGTTCCAAATTGGTTACAATCTATTCAATAGGGCTATGTTAATGACTCCTCCTTATCTAACCTCATCGAACAATTGGCCAACAACCCTTCTACTATACCGCATTACTCTTGGGATGGTACTTCTCTGAGATACAAGGGTCATCTCGTGCTTCCCCAGAGCAAAAATATTCAATAGGTTGTCTTCTCTGACCTCCATGCTTCTCCATTGGCAGGGCACTCTGGGTTCCTCAAAATGTATGAGTAGGCACAACGTAACTTATTTTGGTAGGGAATGAAAAGGAAAATTTAATAGACGATGGTTGAATGTGATACTTTCTAGCTCCTTCCGAGATTGATCGAACCCTTTCCCATCCCTACAAGGATTTGGACAAATATTTCTATGGATTTCATTGAAGGGCTCCCTAAATCTGGAGGGAAGACTCAAATTACCAAAAAAAAATTGGAAACTTATCTTCGTTGCTTCACCTACGAAAAACAACCTCAGTGGGAGAAGTGGCTCCCTCTCGCTGAATGGTGGTACAATACTACATCTAAAATGAATCCATATGAATCAATCTATAGTCAAACACCACCATTTCTTCTTCAATACACCATCAACAGTACAATGGTTCAATAAATTGACACGGTTCTTCAAAACCGCGATTAGATTCTTCGCATTTTGCAAGAAAATATTCACATGGTAATATATGTTCCATGGTATTGACCCATAGTATTAATGCATACACTAGTATATAAGTTTGTGTGGAGGCTAATGAAGGCACCATGAAGTTATTTGTATTGAGCTTGCTCAAAGGAGGTTTCCCCCTCGAAGTGGCCCGTGATTAATACAAATATTCCGTGATCTAATATATCATGCATTTTATCAATTATTGTTGTAGGTTTTGTTGTTGGTACAACCCCACCCATTTTATTTTTGAAAAAATCATTGGGGCCTCTCCTCTTTTTCTTGGGTATGTTTGCCTTGGAAATTTTCACAACATTTTAGCATCCTGTTAAGAAGTTCCTCAATCCTAAACTTTCCTTAGAATTTTTTTTGAGTTATGTCTTTGACCAAACAAACTCAACCTTTTGTCCCGTAATCATGGAAACTTTAAGCTAACTTTGTCGAAATAGCGGAAGAGTTGACCCAAAACTTCCGAAACCGCCGAATAAAAAACCCAAGTCTTCCGAAGCTGAAATGTTAACTTAAGTCTTCTGAGGGACGGAACGCTTAAACCAAAACTTGCCCACGGCGGACCCAACTTGTCAAAACCTTCCGCTGCAGCGAAAGCTTTCGTGTAACTCTTCTGCAAGCGCCGAAAGTGTAGCAACTTTTTCTTTCGAAAAGACTCGTCCATTGTCTCCGCACCGACAAACCTTGGCGTTTTTCGGAAGGATTTGGATAAATTTCTCACGGAAGTGGAAGCTCTCTTTTAAATCTTTCGCGATACATTACCCATTCGTGGAAGCACTCACACAACTCTCGCGCAACGGCGGATCATTTTGATTTTCTTCCCGTGTAATTCGGAAGTGTTGGCGCAAGCCTTCCTCGTTTGACGGTTACATTTATTGAAAAATTATTTGACGTAACTCGGTCATACGCAGGCTTAGTGTCCCGTTTAATGGCCTGCACCAACCGCATTAAGGTTTCACACGTACCAACCCATATATATAGGGGCGAAACCCCATCGCCATTTCATTGTTTTTTCACCGCTCAAACATTTTGCTCGAGCAATCAAAATGTGTTCATCGTCGAGCGGAAAGCATAGTTTTACAGACCACTTAACGGCACCACGCCCATCGATTCCAGGTAAGTACATTGGCAAACCTGTTTAGAACATGCATGCATTTTAAAGGATGTTTCAATTTTTAGTTTGATTCGTTTCCAAGCCATGGCGTTTTCCCAGAACTCTTATCGACCCTTTGTACGCCTAACATAAAATATCATGTTGTCGGTCCTGTAATGCGGTAACTCTGTCCGGTGATTTAATTTGTGCTTGTTCTTCTTGATCCCAGATAACAGTTTGCCCCAACCTAAGAGACGTTCGATAAGTGACCCTAAGCTTAAGCATAGATGGTCTTGAGACTCTCTCGTGTTTTAAAAGATGCGTCTGTTCATGAATTGCTAGACCTGTCCGCCTTTTCGCATCTAATCAATAGACGTCTCAGGTTATGTTTTGACATTTTTCATGCCCATGCACCGATCGGTATCCTAAGGACTTGAGCACCCAGAGAAACCTTGATCTTGTAACCATCAGTTTTCCTGACCAACCCAAAACACTAGGATAACCTGATTAACGTTTTCATAATTTTTTTTTCCTTCTTTTTAAGACCATCCACAGGTATCAGTTTAGTTTTCTAAAACACTATGTCATGCATGCTTATTCACGTCAATTATTCTACAGGATTCCCATTATGGCCAAAGGTGGCAAGAGAAGGATGAAAGCAATCGAGGAAAATTCCAGACTGGAGACAACATTTCAGGACACCAGATGCACTACAAACGTGCCTCCGGAAGTAAATTGGGGTGATATCTATCGTATGATAAGGGATCTATACTTTCCTAAAGCTCTCCTTGAAGATGAATGCTTATATCAAAATATTAGGAATTCATGTATATCCAAAGCATCCTCATGTCTAGAACTATTCCCATGTTCAGAGGTGATCGGATGGGTGCTGTAGCACACCAACGCTGAGACCATAGTCATAGGAGACAATACAGGTAATGCCTTCGCCTCATTTCACCCATCATACATTGCAACAGCTTACAAACTACCCAAAGCACAATAGCGACTAGATGATGCATGGTTGTAGGAGATCAATATGGATAATTTATATATGGCAAGGAGGATGTTAATTTCAGGCAAGCAATTCAGAAGAAAACACAATGAGGAATACGAAGTCCAGAATTTAAGGCCTCCATTTAGAATAATTTCTCTCATGCTAAGTAGGATCTTCGGGAGACCTGATGGGACGATGTTCATGCTGCAGTGGGTCCCTATCATACATTTTGTTACTTTCAAAGGAACGATCTTTAATTGGGATAACATTCTCTCAAACAGCCTGACATCAACAGTAACAATGGCTAGAGAAGGGCTAGAGGAAAGAAAGGCATAATTCTATATGACTTCGTATCTCATAGATTTTGTTGTGGCAAAATGTCTTTTTCCCAAGTTGGGATGCATGTGGAGCCCGACCGAAGGTCCAGTATTCCTTTCCTATAAAATATTTTAGGCACAGAATTATAAGAGAGACTACAAGCTCATCTGCAAGGAGTTTATCATGCAGCTTTATGAAATGATTTTCCATGAAGAACCAAATTGTTTGTCGGAGAATGCCATGGAGGCCTTAGAAAAGTATGGCGATTTCTATTTTTATCCGGAGGGTACCTACATAAGAATGTATGGAGGTTCTAAATCACCCTATATTCTTCCGAAGTATGCCATATATTACATAGTCCATAAGGAAATAGTCAGGCAAGTCTTCATTGATAGAATGGGTAACACCTTGTACAAAGCCAAGAAGGCCACCTTTCCCCCCTTACCCTTTTATATTGGAGCCTACAAGTTCATAGAAATCACAACTGTAAAAGAGTTTGTTGCAGAATTGAAAAGCTTCCACTTTGGAGAAAAGATTTTCCACAGGAACAATCGACAAGGCAAAGTAGCGCAGCATTGCAAAGAGCACTCTACTCCCTATGAATATGCCAATTTTTGTGATCCTCAGGAAGAACCATATAGGGGAATCAGTAATATGGCCGAGCTGCAGATCTATCAGGTAAGCAAAGGAGGAGCCAGCTCAAGCTCCCAGGCTCTCTCTGAAGAAGAAATGAGGCTCTTGGAACACGCAAAGAAGACCCAAGAAGATAAATTAAGAGAAGAAGAGAATTTGAAAATCCAAGTAGCCAAAGTTGAAGTAGAGGCGAAAAAGAAAGAAGAGGATGAAAGAATTAGGCTGGAAACCAATTCTAAGCTGGAAGAAGAAGACAGAAGAAAGAAGGAGCAAGAAGCAGAAGCAAAGAGGAAAGAGGAGGAAGAAAAGAAGTCCAAAGAAGAGATCGACAAGAAGTCCAAAGAAGAGATCGACCCCAAAAGCCTAGATTTGCAGAACTTGGATATGGGCTCTCCTATAAGGGATCTACCTATTGTCCCCTTCACACCCTATAAAGGCAGCACAGTTTCTAACTAGTAGAATTTTGCTTACAATAAGAAAAGGAAGACCATTGTCAAAGAGACAGGGTCCATGCTGAAAAGACCTTTTCGGCCAGACATCATTACCACACATGAGACCACGGTCATGAAGAACACTAAAGAAGCAGCTATGAACCTAGCATCCATCTCTGTAGCCACAGTCACAACAACCGCAGACAATTTTTTCATGTTAGGAGACAAGTTACATGAAGAAAAGGAAAATGCACAGCAGCTTCAGGAAGCCTTGGTTAAAGAGAAGAACTATGCAAACCTAATGATCGAGAAGAATAATGTCCTCACATCCCAAAAGGAAGACTTGCAAAGAGAAATCCAACGATTAGAGGCAACTAGGAGAGCTCTGTCAATACAAGTAAGGACATTAGAAGATGAAAATGCAGAGCTTAAAGGGAAGAATTTGAAGCTCGAATCAGATAAATTCGATAACCTTGAGGAGATAGAAGACCTGAAAGAGAGCATTGAAAAATTACAAGGAGAGAATGAATCACTGGAGCATCAATTGGAGTTAGAAAACAACAAAATGGGAGATATCAGACCCTTCCATGAGCAGGCTAGTGGAATCCTGAAAGAGACCTATGGAGTAAGAGAACTCATAGGTGAAGAAATATATAGACTAAAATCAATCATGGCCAAGGTCAAGCAAGTAAATGTTGAAGCCACCAGGATCAGAAGGAAGCACTCACACATTAGTGAGGAGATTAGAAGGCATATCGAATGGAGAGAAGGAAAGCCAGGGTTCCCAACAACCCTTCCCCTTAAGACTGTTTCTGAATACAAGGAAGATATACGCACCCTAGAGTATTCCAGAGATTGTGGAGTACAATTGGCCTCCGTGACTGCAGAAACTTATGAACATTGCAAGACTATATATTCCCATACCTGGACCACATAGGAAAACTGCAGAATATCCATGCCTCCAAGGATAGAAGAATTCCCGGATAAGGCTTAGTATTTAGCTAATTTGAGTATAGAATTCCAGGCAAAAAGTGAATATGTGCAGAAGCTAGATACATTGATAGCAGAGGATCTACACCAGTTTATCAACCAAGCTTCTGTTCATCAACATAGCCTGGAAGAAAGAATCTGGATTACTGCAGCTGAAGTGACCACCTTAGAAGAAGAGTTGGTCAAACAAAGAATATCACTCAGATTCATGAGCCCCTTGATTCGAACAAATATTGTAAAAGACACTAATCACTGGGGAATTCACATAGCAGAAGTGGAGAAAGCACTGGCACCTATTCAAGCTACTACATCAGAGATTGGCCCAACCATTGCAGTGATGCAAGAGGAAACTCCAACAATCCCAGAGGCGCATGAGCTGCCAAAGGAGCCAAGTCAGAGATAGCTCGTGTTATTCAACATGCCACGTGGATGTGCATTTTTATACTTATGTTTGGAATGATAAACCATTTGTAATTTTGTAACTCCCATTTTGTAAAGCATTTAGAATATTTCTCCTATGTAGTATCAAGCACTACAAGACAAAATAGAGGAATCTAAACGATTAGGGTATAGGTGTCAATTCTGGGCACATTTTTTAAAGCTATATATAGCTAATAAGAAGAGAAGCAAAGGACTTTTGGCAGGTGAAACTCTTTTTGCTATTTTGTAAAAGAACTATTTCTGCTACATGAATGGAAATCGTTTTGGCCTGTGAAAGCTAGAACGTCTTTTTACATGGAGTCTTGTTGATTAAGCTGCTGAACTATTTCTGCAAATTTCTCATACATTTCTTGTGAGATCTTTCCTGGATTTTATGAAGTAATTCTTTGTTGTGGATGGTTTCATATTCCTATGTAAAATGTATGCGTTAAATGGATAATGGAATGTTTATTTTTAACTGAGTTACCTTAGATAATCTTTCTTTTCTGCTGTAAATGCCTCTTTCAATTTAACAACTAACTATGAATTGTTTTGGGTGTATTTATAGTATTTTACCCACTTTTTAACTATGCTCCTTATAAGGATAGGTAGATTAGACTAGTTTAGATTAATACATATTTGTTTACCGCATGCATTTAGTCTAGGGCACATGCACATCATTTTAAATACAAAATACTTAACCGGTGGATCATGCCACAACCGGTAAAACCAACAAATCTTTAAAAAACTTACGGTAGCAGGAACCATTAACCGGACGGATTCCCCACACCAAACGGTGAGCGATCTAATTGGGATTGCTTACTGGGGTGCATCCCTTTCTGCTTGATGTTGCGATATTCGGGGCATCAACAGTTTTTGGCACTAGAAGGAGGGCCATCAGTGCATGGATAGCGGAAAAGATTCTTTTGTTAGTAAAATTTCCACTAAAAACCCATCCACAACAGTATTTCCATAATTTCTAGATCTAGAATCCAGAAATCAAGAAAATCCTAACCCTGGAATAGAACAGTCAGAAGTAGTGTATGCTGTCCCTTTTGAAGAAGTAAATCAATTCAAAAGACATACCCGCTCATACATGAGAAGTCTTGGAGGATTAACCATAGTTCATCTATTACCCAGAACTAAAGCTCCTCAAAAAAATCACTAGTGCACAAGATATTTTGTCCTTGTTCAAAGCCTAGAAGAATTGTTAGATTTATCTCTAGAAGAGATCACCGAACCTTTCGATGAAGTTAGTCCAGAGACCCCTACAGGCCCAGAAGATCAACCTCCAAGAGATACTCCTCTTAACTCACCACCGCACTCACCACCATGCTCTCCTTCGAGAGTCATGGCCGTACCTGCATGGAGAGCCAGAGGGGCATTGAACATGGTCGGACCATTCCATGATTTTCCCAAGAACCCATAAAAGGTTTTACCTAAGTATGACTCGAGTAAAGAAGTCTCTGCTGAAGATCACCTCAAAAGTTTCTATTTAGCTATAAACCTTTTGAACGTGTAACACGAAGATGTGGTTTGTCGTCTCTTTCCATATACTTTTGAACCCAAAGTATCTTCCTGGTACTTTAGTTTGTAGGCTGGTTCAATAGCAAGTTGGGAAGAGTTTGAGAAATGCTTTCTTAAAAAATACGGTAATCAGAAAACCGTAGCTACTCTCATGAAAGAACTACTGTCCATGAGAATGGATAAGAATGATAAAGTTCAAGAGTTTAATCATAGATTCACAACATTGTTAAATAATTTTAGTGACGCAACCAAGCCGGCGGAGGAATGCCTAGTAGAGTATTATACAGCAGCTCTTAAATCTCCACTTGCAATGTTCGTCAAAAGAACGAAAAAACCCACCTTGACAGAAAATTTTGAGGAAGCCAAGAAGGTAGAAGAAGAACATGATATTATTGCTAAACATGCTTGGATTTAGAAGGAAAACCAACAACTATTAAGAAACCCTTTTTGTTGACTAGGGATAAAGAGGAACCCACAGCAGATATAGAAGGTGTCATAAAAATGATGCAGAAACTCTCCAATAAAATCGTGGATTTAGAAAAGGATAAAGCAATAAGTTCTTCCAGACCCCCATTCAAACCATTCTACAAACGGAAAGAAGACAATGGGAAGCCAACCCCACCAGTGAATAATTCTACTGTATTAAATCTTAATGAAATAGGGATGGATCACTTTTGTACTTTTCACCAAGAACAACATTCAGAGAAAAGTTGTCCATAGTGGATCAACTCGATGAGCTTAGTAATGAACCAAATGTTAGATGCACAAACACTCGATCAAACAAGTCCCCAACAAGACCAAATGCTTGACAGTGAAGAACCGAGCCGCAACACTACGATGATCCTTTGGGATTGGACCCCTGCCCAAGAACTGTCTTGTGAAGAGCTCATAGATGAAGTGCAAACAGCATCTGTTAACATTGCTACCAGAAGTAAAGGCCCGGTGAACGAACCAACAGTAGAACTACCTAAGACAAGGTCTAGCCAAATATCGAGGCGGCACATAACTGTTATACCTCCCCAACCCAAAACGAGCACGGTGGCTGCTCCTGCAGTGACGAAAGTACCTAACTCTGAAATGAATAAACAACCACAAGCTCCTTTGAACAAAATAGAAAACCAATTAGAGGTGTCGAATGGTTGTGACATGAGCTATGATATAATTGAGGATATTAAAAAAATGAAAGCAAATGTCTCCATTTTTTATATGAGTATTTTACTGCAACAGAGGAAGAAACTGATGGAAGCACTAGATCCGCAAATAGTTGTCCTAGTGGAAAACACTGAGGAAAACCCAGAAATTAATGAAGCAAGTATTGGCGGAAAATCAAAATCTCAGACTCTTCCCTTTCTATTGACCTTTTAAATATTTAATCATAATGTCCACAACTGTTTGGTAGACTCGGGAGCTAGTTCGAATGTCATTCCTTTGTCAATTTGCAAGAAAATTAATGGACAGCCTAGCCCATGCCCGTCTCAAATCATACAATTAGATAGGACTGTTGCTAAGGTTATTGGGGAGATGAAAGATGTACTCATTAGATTGTCATCCAATCCCAGAGTATGTCAATGTATTGATATAATGGTGGTTGATATTCCCGATGCATACGGTCTAATTTTGAGTAGGGACTGGTCTGCGAAACTTAATGGCTATTTTGCAACAGATTGGTCTCATCTATGACTGCCCCATCAGAATCGTCAAAATCAGATTAAGATATTGAGGGAGCCACATATGAAACAAAATGTTACTCAACTTGATGGAAAGAATGAAGAAGTGGCCTTTTCACCGTCAGTTTTAGGAAATTACTTTTTGGAAATCGAACCTGGAAACTATAAATCAGAAAAAGTTAGCCATATTTCAGATAGACAACCTGATCTCCTTCAGTTTTCGTAGGCTGATGATATTGACTGTAACATAGTAGACTTAGCAACTAACTTAGACAATAATCAAACTAACTTAGTTAGAAAAGAAAATGTCTTTTGGATGCTTTACTTTGATGGCTCCAAGACACAGGAAGGATCCAGAGCTGGTTGTATTTTAATAGATCGTGATAGAAATAAACATTTTTTGTCCTGTAGGTTAGAGTTTGAATGTACTAATAATACCACAGAATACGAAGCTCTCATTCAAGGTTTGAAGAAAGCCATTGGTATTAATGTTAAGTTTTTTTAAAGTCTTTGGTGATTCTGAAATTGTTGTTAGGCAAATAAGAAATATGATTCATTGTATTTCATCACATTTAAAGGGTTATCAAGCAGAAATATGGAATTTAATCTCGTATTTTGATGCTTTTAACATTAATTATGTCCCAAGATTACAAAATGCTACAGCTGATCTATTAGCTACGTCCGCTTCCAGATTAGTACCCACTAATAATAAATGTTCTATTGAATTGATTTTCAGGCCTTCAGTGCCAGACAATATCACAAATTTCAGGGTATTTGATGATGATGAACATATCATTAGTTTCCCAACCAATGAAGATGCTTTTCAAGAAGCCATCATAGAAGAAGGAGAGCATGACTCAAGTCTACAAAATAAAGACACAGTTAAAGGAAACTTTATGCCCAAAGGTGTGAGAACATTAGAAGTCCTCTTCGATTTGCAAAACAAATTCAGAAGACCGGCGAATGCCAAGACCCACAGTTCGACCCTGCAATATGAACTAATCAATTTGGGCACAAAAGCTGAACCGATGTATGTCAATTTGGGAAAGTGTTGTACTCCGGCAGAAAGAAGCAGATTCATTAAACTTTTCCAACAATACAAAGATGTGTTCGCTTGGACCTATGATGATCTAAAGACATATGACACCCGTATCATTCAACATGTAATACCTATGAAGGAGGGGGTCAAACCTTTTCAGCAACAACTAAGGAGAATGCATCCAACGCTTGAGCCTCTAATCCAGAAAGAATTAAAAAAGTTGTTGGATGCCAAAATCATTTTTAAAGTTCGACATTCGGAATGGGTAGCTAATTTAGTTTCTGTGCGGAAGAAATCGGGAGAGATCAGGCTGTGCGTAGATTTCCGGAACTTAAACATAGCTTCTGATAAAGACAACTATCCGGTGCCTCCAATAAAACAAATATTGTAGATGGTGTCAGGATCTGAGCTTTTTTCCCTACTAGATGGTTTTTCTGGTTACAACCAAGTGCTAGTAGCAGAGGAAGACCGACTCAAAACCACTTTTTGCACAAAGTGGGGAACTTTCGCATATCGGAGAATGCCCTTTGGCTTAATTAATGTCGAAGCTACTTTCTAGAGAGCCATGGACATTGCTTTCCGAGGACTGGGCAGTAAATGTGTAGTAGTATATCTAGATGATGTAACAGTCTTTTCAAAAAAAAAAAAGACCACGTTTCTCACCTGAAGCAAGTTTTCGAACGCTGCAGGAAGTACGGTATTTCGCTAAATCCTAAGAAAAGCATTTTTGTTGTTCTTGAAGGAAAAATCCTCGGTCACATCATCTCCAAAGAAGGAATTTCGATAGATCAAGAAATAATTCAGGTTATCCATAAAATTCCCTTGCCTCACAGCAAGAAATCTATGCAATCTTTTATGGGAACCATAAATTTCGTCCGAAGATTTGTGCTGGATTTCGCCCAAATCGTCAAACCTTTACAACAAATGGTTAAGCAAAATGTACAATTTAAGTGGACAGATTTGGAGAAGCTTCATTCAAAGAGATCAAAGCAGCAATAGCCAAGGCACCTTCTTTAAGAAGCCCGGACTTTGACAAAGATTTTATAATGTACACTTTTGCCTCTGATGATTCTCTTGCAGCTGTCCTAACTCAGAAGACAAAAAAAGGAGATGAATATCCAATCTCTTTTATGAGCACTGGTCTACAAGGTGTCGAGCTAAACTATCCCGTGGTAGACAAACAAGCATATGTAGTCTTTAAAGCAATAAAATAGTTTAGGCCATATATTCTAAAAAATAGGACGAGAGTCATAGTTCCTCACCCCGCTGTCAGAACTCTTTTCGTTCAAAAGGAATTGGGAGACAGAAGAGGGAATTGGGTCACTTCCCTCCAGGAATATGACTTAGAATTCATGCCAGCTATTATTATTAAAGGTCAAGGACTGTGCAAGTTTCTCACTCAAAGCCAAACTTACGAAGAGCTAGATTGTAGGAATGAAGCTGAGCTGAATATGGTAGACGTATGTTCAATCTTCACAGCTCCAGAGTCTTGGTACAGAGACCTAGTACATTACTTATAGTCAAGCTGCTTTCCAGAGCATTGGAGTCCAAAGCAAAGGAGAGCTCTCCATCTTAAATCAACAGCTTATCAGATCATTGAAGGAGTACTCTTTAGGAATAATTATGATGGAATTTATCTCAGATGTTTAGAAAAGGAAGATGCTCTTAACGTGGTCAAAGAACTACATGATGGACCTGCTGGAGGACATTATTCAGGGGATACTACAACCCACAAAATCCTCAGAGCAGGATATTATTGGCCTACTCTCTTCAAAGATGACCATGCCTATGCGAGAAATTGTGATGTATGCCAAAGGAGCACTGGAAAGCTACCCAAAGGAGCAGCACCTCTGCATCCCATCATCATTACTGAACCATTCGAGTAGTGGGGCATAGACATAATTGGGGAAATAAATCCCAACTCTTCACTGCAGCATCAGTACATTCTGACTGCTACAAATTATTTCACGAGATGGGTGGAAGCTGTTCCCCTAAAGAAAGCTAATGAAGACACGGTCATCAACTTCTTGGAGGAGAATATCATAACCAGGTTTGGGGTTCCAATTTCCTAGGTTTTTGATAATGCACCTTATTTTTCATCAATAAAGATTAATGAATTCGCTTGTGAAAGGGGAATTAAATTACATTATTCATCCAATTACTACCCTCAGGGAAACAGTTTAGCCGAATCAACCAATAAAAACCTCATATGTATCTTGAAAAAGACCGTGATTGAAAATCAAAGGAGCTGGCACATAGCCCTCCCTAATGCTCTATGGGCGGACAGGGTAACACCTAAAGATGCCTTAGGAGCCTATCCCTTCAACCTGGTCTATGGCAAAGAAGCCATTCTCCCGCCAAACATATTACTCCCCTCCTTGAAGTTATCCCAATCCTCTCGAGGGACCAATAGTCAAGCATTACAGTCTAGAATTGATACTTTGATAAAACTGGAAGAGTCAAGAGAAAGGGCCAAAGAACGTTTTCATCGTCACCAAGACATTGTCAAGCGATGGTTTGACAAGCAAACATCTGGGATGAGAACTTTTGATGTAGGGGACTTAGTCCTCAAGTGGGATCACCAACATGATGGTAAGGGAATGCACACAAAATTTCAACACCTATGGATCAGTCCTTATCAAATTTCTGAGAAGCTAGGCCCATCAACCTATAAAGTGAAAGATCTACAAGGAGAGGAACTAAACCTTCCTCTCAACGACATTGCTTTAAAGCAGTACTTTGCATAAACCTCTGCAGGTTTTGTATATAAATAAAGCATGCTTTCTTTCTTTTGGTTTGTCTTTGTTGCTTTTGCTTTGTTTTAGTTTTTTTTAAGTTTCCTTCAGCCGCTAGTCATTTTACTCTTTGCTCATTTCGCTTTTAATAAAGCCAAAACTTCAATCATGGTGTAGCTAGATGAATAAGACTCCAGAGAACTCAGACATTATTAGAATCTCACAAATAAGTAGAATGCATATTCGAAACCCCACCTTCAATGCTCAGTATCTTGGAATGCATTAGTTTCTCCTTCCTGATTGGTCGAAGTAACCCTAATCAAATAACTAAGACCCAACATTTCCTTTTAACTATCTCAGGGCCTACTCACCCCAATAATAATAACTGCCTTAAGAAGTTGACTATGGCTGGACCCATGGAGAGGAAGCATGTCTCATAGGTATATGGTATTTAAAATGATCCCATGTTCCAAGTAAAGCCCAAAGGCACATATCAAAGAGTCTGGTTTCCAGAGATTCTCGCCTCAATTAAAGCATGGTTGAGAAATTAACAGTAAGCTCGAAGAAGCCGAAGGAATTTGTCTAATCAACCAGCCCAGCAAAGTTCTTCTCCATCCGTGAATTATGAAATCTTATCTTCTATTCACACAAAAGGGCGTTATGGATTGAAGAACTTTTATCTAAATATCTAAAGCAGAAGACATGTATTTCTGGAAGACACAAAATGGCTAAAGCCAAAAATTAAAGAAACATAGAAAATGATGTGAGAGCATGGGAATGAGGAACAAACGAATGTCCCTGTGAGATCTTGTCACAATCCAGTGGAGTCCTATACCTTTGAAACTTCTGAAAGACGACCTTTTCTAAAAAACTCCATGTTCGGCCCTAAGAGAGTTTTAAATAAAGTTGAGTCGAAAGTTACCCTTTCCCCTTATCACCAACAAGGAAAGAGCTATCAATGCATCCTTCAAAACTGAACTATGGAGGCCTCCATTTTTTCACATGTAATCAACACTTTGAGAAACTTCTGACTTCAGATAAGTCTGTTTCAGAGATCTGTGTTCACCAGCGAATCAACATTTGTTGTTGGTACAAACCCCCCATTTTATTTTTCAAAAACTCATTGGGGCCCCTCCTCTTTTTCTTGGGTATGTTTGCCTTAGAAAGTTTCGCAACGTTTTAGCATCCTGTTAAGAAGTTCCTCAATCCTAAACTTGCCTTAGAATTTTTTTTGAGTTATGTATTTGACCAAACAAACTCATCCATTTGGCCCGTAACGCCGGAAACGTTGAGCTAACTTTGCCTAAATAGCGGAAGAGTTAACCCAAATCTTCCAAAACCACGGAAGAAAAAACCCAAGTCTTTCGATGTGAAAAAGCTAACTTAATTCTTCTAAGGGACGAAACGTTTAAACCAAACTTGCCCACGGCGGAACCAACTTGTCAAAACCTTCCGCTGCAGTGAAATCTTTCGTGTAACTCTTCCGCAAGCGCCGGAAGTGCAACAACTTTTTCTTTCAGAAAGACTCGTCCATTGTCTCCGCACTGACAAACCTTGGCGTTTTTCGGAAGGATTTGGATAACTTTCCCACGGAAGCGGAAGCTCTCTTTTAAATCCACTACGATACATTACCCATTCGTGGAAGCACTCACACAACTCTCCCATAACAGCGGATCGTTTTGATTTTCTTCCCGCATAAGTCAGAAGCGTTGGCGCAAGCCTTCCGCGTTTGAAGGTTACATTTATTAAAAAGTTATTTGACGTAACCCAGTCGTATGCAGGATTAATGTCCCGTTTAATGGCCCGCACCAACCACATTAAGGTTTCACACGTACCAACCCATATATATTGGGGCAAAACCCCATCGCCATTTCATTGGGTTTTCACCGCTCAAACATTCTACTCGAGCAATCAAGGTGCATCCATCATCGAGCGGAAAGCATAGTTTTACAGACCACTTAACGGCACCATGCCCGTCGATTCCAGGTAAGTACATTGGCAAACCTGTTTAGAACATGCATACCTTTTAAAGGATGTTTCATTTTTTAGTTTGATTCATGTCCAAGCCATGGTGTTTTCCCGGAACTCTTATCGACCCTTTGTACACCTAACGCAGAATATCATGCTATCGGTCCTGTAATGCTGTAACTCTGTCCGGTCATTTAATTTGTGCTTGTTCTTCTTGATCCCAGATAACAGTTTGCCCCAACCTAAGAGACTTTCGATAAGTGACCCTAAGCTTAAGCTGTTAGATTTTCAGAATTTACTTCAATCTGATCTAGGATCTTAACTGAGAGAACAACATGTATAGCATATCTACAGCATATCAATCATGGAGACAATAATGCAAGCACACAAGAGACACAAAGATTTACTTGGGGAAAACCATAAAGGTGAAAAACCCCAATAACTTCCTCAGAGATAGATAGAGCAATGATACAACCAACCAAGAGAGATAGCCATAACCTAGCAGCAGATCCTCCTCCTCCATAAGTGCGTCACTCCTCCTTGAGTGCATGTGTGAAGTGAGTGAACAAATAGAGTGCCTCCCGCACTCTATTTATACTTGACTTGACTTGCCTTTTTACCTAACTCATGTAGGCTCGAACTTAACCACATAACATAATGCTGAGTGGGCCGACCCCCAATAGGGTGGTCTAATAACCCTTTGACCCACATGGCCGACCCCCAATAGGGTGGTCTAATAACCCTTTGACCCACATGACTTATACAGGGCCGACCCCAAATAAGGTGGTCTAATAACCCATCAAGTATAAGTTACGACACTTACAATATAAATGACGACACTTCCTTATAGAGGAATAATACCATCTCTATAGGAATACAATATGCATATATGTGAAATACATTCCGAAGTTACATATACATCAACACTCCCTCTTAACTAGGAAGGTATTTCTCAGCACAGTTCTTCTAGCACAAGTCATCTTCTCTGGATCATCGTCACTGGATAATCGTCATCGAGTCATCATCATCGTCACTGCTGCCGCTATCTCAATCAATCTCTGAATCTACTCGTCATAGGAAGTTCTACAGAGCCAGTCCTTTTTCATACTGGATGTAGGCCCACCACCTGCAGGTCTTCGTCATCACTGGCCATACTGTGGAATCCTCAGGACTTATTACGTGCGTCACAAAACCTCGAAAGAGCATCCCAGGATATTACGGGTACACAACTCCGACCTGTAGGATCTCCCAGGGCGCTATTACATGTGACCCCACCACAAAACCTCGAAAGAGCATCTCAGGATGTTACGGGTACACAACTCCGACCTGAAATCTCCCAGGGCACAAATTACATGTGGTCCACCACAAAACCTAGCAAGAGCATCTCAGGATGTTACGGGTACACAACTCCGACCTGAAATCTTCCAGGGCACAAATTACATGTGGTCATGGCAAAACCTCGCAAGAGCATCTCAGGATGTTACGGGTACACAACTCCGACCTGAAATCTCCCAGGGCCCAAATTACATGCCATAGGACAAAACCTCGCAAGAGCATCTCAGGATGTTACGGGTACACAACTCCGACCTGAAATCTCCCAGGGCCCAAATTACATGCCATAGGACAAAACCTCGCAAGAGCATCTCAGGATGTTACGGGTACACAACTCCGACCTGAGATCTCCCAGGGCACAAATTACATGTCCTCCCAGAGCAATGTCTCGAAAGAGCATCCCAGGCTGTTACGGGTACACAACTCCGACCTATATGATCTCCCAGACATGCTCATCTGCACAACCTGATCCACGGCCACAGAGTATCAAACTGATACTAACCATACATCATCCTGATGTATCCATGATCATCCTGATCATCATCACTGCAACATCCTGCTGCATGTCATCTGGAGCAACATCCTGAAGCTCGTCATCTATGATCATCCTGATCATCACTGCAACATCCTGCTGCATGTCATCTGGAGCAACATCCTGAAGCTCGTCATCTATGATCATCCTGATCATCACTGCAACATCCTGCTGCATGTCATCATACCTGATCCAGCTGATCATCAATGCATCTACCTGATGCATACCAAGTATCTACCTGATACATATCATCATACATGATCCTCCTGATCATCAATGTATCCACCTGATACAAATACAAATACATGATACATATCACCATACATGATCCACCTGATCATACAATGTACCCACCTGATACATATACAGATACATGGTCCATGCATCCAACATGATGCATATACAAAATACATACACATGATCCAACTGATCATATCCAGCATCTACATGATGCGTACATACATAAAAATGATCCAACTGATGATATCCAGCATCCAACATGATGCGTACATACATAAAAATGATCCAACTGATCATATCCAAGCAGAAACCACAACATCATCCTGATGCTCCATCTTCCAGCACTTACATCCACAGCCATGTGAAGGATCCTCCTTCCAACATGCTTGGAATGGCTTCAGCAAATGTGTCCATCACTTCTTCCTCGAAGTGTCCTCGATCTGAAGAACGCCAAGCCTCTCTCTGAAGTACTCGAACTTCACTCTGGCTAGCGGATTTGTCAGCACATCTGCAATCTGCTCGTCTGTCGCAACATACAGGAGCTTCACAGCTCCTCTCTGCACCATATCCCTGATATAGTGATATTTGATCTCTATGTGTTTCGACCTGTCATGAAACACTGGGTTCTCGGACAGCTTCACACAACTCTGGTTATCACAGAAGATACCAGTAGCCTCCAACGGGAGATCAAATAACTCAGACAGTAGCTTCCATAGCCATACTGCCTCACAACTAGCTGAACAGGCTGCAACATACTCTGCCTCAGCTGTACTCAGTGCTACGCAGGACTACTTCCTGCTAAACCAAGAGATCACACCTGATCCCATACTGAAGCAACACCCAGATGTGCTCTTCCTATTTGCAGCACTGCCAGCCCAATCTGAATCAACATAACCCTGCAGGTTAAACTTTTGATTCGCCTCATATCTGAGCCCATAATCCACTGTACCCTTCAGGTACCTTAGAACATGCTTTACAGCAACCAGGTGAACACTCCTCGGATCCATCAGGAACTGGCTCAATGTGTTCATAGCAAAGCAAATGTCTGGTCTCGTGCTCGTCAGGTACATCAAGGACCCAATCATCTGATGGTACATGGAGACATCAACCGACTCAGATGAAGCATCACATAGAAGCTTTAGATTCAATGCCATAGGTGTGGCCATAGCCTTGCAGTCCATCATCCCGAACCTCTTCAGGATATCTATTGTCCAAGGAAGATTCCACCACTCTGCCACACCTCCATGCCAAAAACAAATAGTGCATCATCCCCAAGTTCTTCATCTCGAACTTGGCAGAAAGCTTCCGCTGCGTGTCGGCAATCAATCTATCTTTACCTGTAACAAACAGGTTATCTGCATACAAAAGTAGTATCACTGGATTGCCTTCTTCAACCTTGTGGAAAAGGTTGGAATCTGCTTTACTCTTGGTAACGTCCAAACTGGATAGAAAGCTGTCTAACCTACCATATCAAGTTCTGCACACATATATGACTACACCATGCTATCTTGAAATCCATCTGGTGCATCTTCTAATTCATCACTTTTGTATTTCTCAATGCTGCCATCTGCAACATGCTTGATCTGATATTTCTATTTGGAAGTCACAATAGACTTCCCTTTAGCTCTTGGGATCGCATCCCAAACATCATTCTTCATGATCGAAGGATCATGGCATTCCATTTCTTCATCCCAGATTCTGGGAACTTCAATATCTTCAATAGATATCTTTGTTGCTGGAACAAATGTTGTATTCCTTTTGTAGGTGAAGATATACAGTCTTTCCTACAAAACAGGTTAAATTGCATGATTAGAAACATCTCATAATTTTCAGAACAAATTCTTACACATAAAGAAATATGTCATACAGTCATGCAATTGTCTTAGCCAATGCTTCAATACAACATTTATCCATATCCCGTAACTTTCTAGATGCCTTCCAATCTCTACCAGAACATTGTTAAGAGTGTGCACAACTCTCAACATGTCAGCAAAGAGGTTTCATTCTAGATAAGTAGCAATGGAATGTTGTACAGTGCCATAGGCTACTTACCCATGCATATTAGGAGTATACTGTTCATCAATGCAATTATTCTAATATGCATAATACACAACCTAATTCTAGGAACATCATTATATACATTATTGAACAGTATTATTTAAGAAATGACAATTCAAATACTTATCTTTGTTTGTTCGTTGGGTGGACTCCCTCTGAGTCTTCGCTTCCTTGCAGGAGCTGCTGGAGTCCTAATCTGAAGTAGCTTCTTCTACACCTTTCTGTTGTGGAATGTAGAGAGATGGACAACTCCCTCTGAATATCTGCATCCTTGCATAAACCACTAGAGTGTACTCCCTCTTGATCTTTCCTTCCTGGATTACCTGTTCTTGAACTCATATTCATCCTTGGCCCCTATGCATGCTTATTAGTATCATGAATGTGTTATCCTTGTGATCTCATATAAAATCATACATTCATTAGTATACTATTAAAACACAATAATCTCAAGCATGTATAGTCATGATCATTTCAAACAAAAATAGTAAGCATTATTATTCAAGGTTTATGCAGGATTCTTATGGTTAGTCAAATCATAAGAAACATAACATATCTAAACCTATAATTACTCAAACCTATGACTCTTCAGGTTAGTTGAATCATCAATCAAGATAAGAATCATAATATTCCTAAACCCATGAGTACTAACTTCAATGAATAATCATAATCAATCATGCCAAGTATACTTAAATAAAGGATCTTATCACAAGGTGAGATTCTAACTTGATATAGGAAAAACATACCTGGATTAGCATGCTAGCTAATTATGTCTAACATACTCACATGATGTCTTCTTGTTCTTCTTCAATGACTTGTGCTAGTAACCTGTATATCTCATAGGTTAACCATTATAAAACCAAGTTATACATACCTCGTAAATGGATCTTTTATGAGATCCATGACAATGGATGAATCTTTGTCCTCATGTTATCATGATCATATGTTCTTTGAACCAGAACATGATTTGTCTTTCTTGGTGTACCTTTCATGTTAGTAGACAACATAAATCTCATACAACACCATAATGCATTAGTACAATCATAAGTGTCAACACCCTAATCAATGAATATTTTCTATTGTGCATTCATAGTTTTATTAAGGTAATATGACAAGTCTAAAATCAAGAAGACAAACATACCATGAACAAATCTCAAAACATACCTCGATGAGTCATACCTGTCGAGATCGCTTGTAATCTTCTTATGTAAGGCCTTAGACTCATCTCCCTCTGAAACAGGAACTTCTTCACTTATGCAAGTGACCAATCCATCTTCTTCTAGGATTAATCCAATCTACTTGATTTACAAGAACTGGGACTGGAGCTAGATATGGGTTTGTCAGAGAAAACCCAAAAATTCAAACTTTGAATTTCAAACTTCTGAAAGGATAGAAATTTGCGCCTTGATGAGCTGATCAAGCTGGTATATTCAGAATTTGAAAACTACAAAGTTTCACTCCTCAATTTTGCCTTTGAGACTTCTGGATTCACTGGACGTGATCCTGAACTGGGGTTTGATGAAGCCCACTCTTCTGCCCAGTCAAAAGTTTTGATCCAAAGCTCTAAGCTTCTATTTTTCTGAGGAGCTTCCAGCCATGGTCACAGATTTCAAAAATTCCCATTTTTACAGAAGCCCTAATTTTCCACTTTTCTGATCAAAGTCCCGAACTAGGGTTTGATCAAGCCCGACCTTCTGCCCAACCAGAAATTCTGATCTTGGTCTCTAAATTTCTATTTTGATGAGTAGCATCCAGCCGTGGTCTCCAATTACAAAAATTCCAACTTTCTTCAAAGCCCTAAATTCCGGAATCCATTAATGAAGGTACCAAAAAATAATTCTGTTTTGACAGAAATATGTACCTGATTGTTTCTGGTGTAACTCTGAAATTTTTGATCCACAGGGTCTGAAAAAGTTTTCTGAGATAGCCTGACCTGTTAGCTTTCCATCCTGATAGATCTAACCTCAATTGGATGTTCTGAGAGAGAGTTATGCCAAATGTCGCAACGTGACCTGTTTTAAGAAAATACAGGAGAGTGAAATTGTACGGCGTGCCACGTGTCACTGTTTGACCTTCGGCCTCTGAAAATTTTTTCTGATATATCTCTACCTGTTATCTTTCCATCCTGACAAGTCTGAACTCAATTGTATTTTCTGAGAGAGAGTTATTCCAAGTGTCGCAACGTGACCTGTTTATGGGATAATACAGGAGAGCGAACTTGTACGGCGTTCCACGTGTCACTGGTTCAACTTCGGCCTCTGAAAAAGTTTTCTGAGATAGTAAAGTCTGTGCACTACCTGTCACTTTTCACGAAATTTCATTTGGAGCTTCCTAACCCAAGTTATGACCTTTTTCCCAAGGTCACCTGATTTTGACTCAGATCTGGAAGAGGCAGAAACCCTATATTGTACATATCATAAATCACAAAGTACAACGAATTAGAGGTTGTCCTTTGGACACAAGGTACCTGGAGATCCTAGCTTCATCCTGTAACCATTTCAGATCCGAAAACTTCGCCAAAACGGATTTATAGCGAAAGTTCTACGATGACTGGTTTTTGCTATATCAAGCCCTAGCATCGTAAGTGCAACAAGTGTCATACATGCCATATCATGCCTTCTTTCAGGCTAGCTCTGATACCATGTTAGATTTTCAGAATTTACTTCAATCTGATCTAGGATCTTAACTGAGAGAACAACATGTACAGCATATCTACAGCATATCAATCATGGAGACAATAATGCAAGCACACAAGAGACACAAAGATTTACTTGGGGAAAACCATAAAGGTGAAAAACCCCAATAACTTCCTCAGAGATAGATAGAGCAATGATACAACCAACCAAGAGAGATAGCCATAACCTAGCAGCAGATCCTCCTCCTCCATAAGTGCGTCACTCCTCCTTGAGTGCATGTGTGAAGTGAGTGAACAAATAGAGTGCCTCCCGCACTCTATTTATACTTGACTTGACTTGCCTTTTTACCTAACTCATGTAGGCTCGAACTTAACCACATAACATAATGCTGAGTGGGCCGACCCCCAATAGGGTGGTCTAATAACCCTTTGACCCACATGGCCGACCCCCAATAGGGTGGTCTAATAACCCTTTGACCCACATGACTTATACAGGGCCGACCCCAAATAAGGTGGTCTAATAACCCATCAAGTATAAGTTACGACACTTACAATATATATGACGACACTTCCTTATAGAGGAATAATACCATCTCTATAGGAATACAATATGCATATATGTGAAATACATTAGGAAGTTACATATACATCAACATAAGCATAGACGGTCTCGAGACTCTCTCGCATTTTAAAAGATGCGTTTGTTCATGAATTGCTTGACCTGTTTGCCTTTTCACACCTAATCAATAAACGTATCGGCTTATGTTTTGACATTTTCCGCGCCCGTGCACCGGTCGGTATCCTAACGACTTGAGCACCCATACCAACCTTGATCTTGTAGCCATCATTTTTCCTAACCAACCCAAAAACCACTAGGATAACCTAATTAACGTATTCACAAGTTTTTTGCATTCTTTTTAAGACCATCTACAGGTATCAGTTTAGTTTTGTAAAACACTATGTCATGCATGCTTATTCACGTCAATTATTGTACAGGATTCCAATTATGGCCAAAGGTGGTAAGAGAAGGATGAAAGCAATCGAGGAAAATTCCAGACTAGAGACAACATTTCAGGACACCAGATGCACTACAAATGTGCCTCCGGAAGTAAATTGGGGTGATATCTATCGTATGATAAGGGATCTAGACTTTCCTGAAGCTCTCCTTGAAGAGGAATGCTTAATCAAAATATCAGGAATTCATGTATATCCAAAGCATCCTCACATCCAAAACTATTCCCATGTTCAGAGGTGATCGGATGGGTGCTGCAGCACGCCAACGCTGAGACCAGAGTCATAGCAAACAGCATGGGTAATGCCTTCGCCTCATTTCACCCATCCTACATTGCAACAGCTTACAAACTACCCAAAGCATAGCAGCGACTAGATGATGCATGGTTGCAGGAGATCAATATGGATAATTTATATATGGCAAGGAGGATGTTAATTTCAGGCAAGCAATTCAGAAGAAAAGACAGTGAGGAATACGAAGTCCAGAATTTAAGGCCTCCATTCAGACTAATTGCTCTCATGCTAAACAGGATCTTCGGGAGACCTGATGGGATGATGTTCATGCTGCAGTGGGTCCCTATCATACATTTTGTCGCTTTCAAAGGCACGATCTTCAATTGGGATGACATTCTCTTAGACAACCTAACATCAGCGGTAACAATGGCTAAAGAAGGGCTAGAGGAAAGAAAGGCAGAATTCTATATGACTTCGTATCTCATAGATTGTATTGTGGAAAAATGTATTTTTCCCAAGTTGGGATGCATGTGGAGCCCTGCCGAAGGTCCAGTATTCCTTTCCTATAAAATATTTTGGGTGTAGAATTATAAGAGAGACTACAAGCTCATCTGCAAGGAGTTACCATGTCGCTTTATAAAATGATTTTCCATGAAGAAACTGTTGTTGCAGCAACATCCCCCCCCAAATTTTGTACATATTGGGGCCCCTCCTTTTATTTTGAAGAAAGGCTGCCTTAAGAGGCCATTTCCACTTTTACTTTGTTTTTCAACCGAAAATCTTGCTTTGAAAATTTCCAAGTCTTCTTCCAAATGATAGAGATCGTGAAATCTTCCCGAAGATGCAGAGCTTTTCAGGATGTCTCCCCGCAGTTTCGGAAGTATTCGAGTTTTCGTCCCTAAAAGGCGGGAGCTATTCGCATAAACCTCTCAAAAATGACTTAGAAATTATTGTTGGAAAGCTGCGGAAGCTATTGGCGAATTTCTTCCGAAACGGCAGAAGAATTCAAGAAAACTTCCCGAAACGGCGGGCACCATTCGCCAAACCTCCCCGAAACTACGAAAAGAACTTAGAAACTATTTCTCGAAATTTGCAGAACCTTTTGGCTTTTCCTCCCACAGTGGCGGAACCATTCAACTTATCTTCCCGAAACTGTGGGAGTCACTCGCCAATATCCCCCAGGGGCCACCAAGTGACTTAGTCTCTTTTGAAAAATTTTAAGTCTCGAAGTTGCGAACGCTTTCCGAAACTTCGGAAGCCTTCGCGTTGTCTTTCCAAAACCCCACCGAGAACTTTCTGTGGAGCCATTCAAGTTATCTTCCCGAAAGTACGGGAGTAATTCGCGAATCTCACCCGGAGCCGCCGAAAAAGAGTCAAGTCCTCTCCCTCACAAAATTGCGGACGCTTTTCACGAAATCCTTCCACAACTGCGGAGGCCTTTGCGTTGTCTTTCCGAAACCCCGCAGAGACTTAAAATTTTTTCCGAGTTGCGGAAGCCTTCCGCCTATCCTCTTGAAACAGCGGGAGCCTTCACGATATCATTCCGCAATTGCGGAAGCTGTGGACTTATTTCCATTAAAATGGCTGAAAGAAATCGTATACTTCCCCAAAACTGCGGGACAACTCCGTAAAAATGCTCACAACCGCTCTCCTAAGGTCGCGTTTCGGAAGGATTCGCCAATCTCTTCTGAAACGTCGAAACCTTCAACATAACCTTCCACAATGGCGGGTGGAATTCATGAGTCCATCTCGCAGGTGGCGGTCACGCACGCATATCGAGATTACTTGATGTGACCACGACGTACAAATATTAAAGCCTCGTTTTAAATGCACCACCCACCATATTAAAGCCCGCACGTGCCCAACTCATTTAAATAAACGATGGGGGTTCGGGTCGACCGCATTATTTTTTTGTCGATTAATAAACACCATTGGACGCCTCGCCAAACTGGTCCATCTCAGCTCGCTCGTCCACTTCCGCGACCACCTCATTCAGCCACCTCGTCGTTGCTAGGTAGGATTCTAACCGTTAATTTTGTCTCATCTACACGTTAGATTACCTTTCAGTTTTTCTTTTCATCTAAGACGTGGCTGATAGGCACTAGTTGCATATTTCGTTATTTTGTCCTTAAAACCACCAAGGCTCCATGGGTTTCTCGTCCACCAGCCGAAAGACAAAACTATGACCGCCCAAGCTTTTCTTTTCACCAACCATACTCTAGGCGTCGTCACCCTAGTTTAAATTCCAAGCCGACCATAGAGAGTCTCGTCAAGTGCTATAAATAACCATGGCGGTCAGCTGAATCCCTCGCCTGTGCATAAATGGGGAAAGCGGCCCCTTATTCGCTTGTTCATAATTGGAGAAAGCAACCCCTTATTTCGTCATAAGGTTGTTTCACCCCCAGACTCACCCACCACTAACCATTAAAATCACAATGACAACGGATACCCTCTCTCCTAGGAATAGATTGGAAGTAGGTTGTTTTCTCATCACATGCTTACACCCTAAACTGTGTCCCCTTAAGATAGCCAAATCTCAGAACTATGTTTCTTGCTTGGAATGGTTCATTTTGCTTTCCCAATAGGCAGCATCCTAATTTGTTTATATATCCCATTAGCATGTTAAAATGGTGTTGATCTTGGTTAAATCTCATAATAGTTTGCACATGTTTTATAATGACTTGTATTTGGTCATTGCCAGGGATAAGTCAAAATGCCAAAAGGTGGTAGGAAGAAAGCAAAGATGGAGGAACCACAACCAGCACCACTTAGGACTGAGACCATGTTCCAAGATACCAAGTGCACCACCGGTATTCCTCCTGAAATCCGTTGGGGTGACATTTAAAGGATGATCTGGGACCAAGATATCCCAGATATGTTGCTTGAAGAAGGGCATATTTATCTCAACATTGGAACTTTGGGCATAGCTAAAGCTTCTACCCGCCATGAGCTGTTCCCATGTTCTGAAGTAATCAGGTGGATACTCGAACATACTAATACAGAGACAAGGGTATTACATGACAATGGGAAAATAGCCATCGCCTCATTCCACCCAGTACCTTGCCGCAGCCTATAAATTCCCACGTCCCTAGCAAGCCCTGAGTGATGAATGGTTGGGCCAAATGAACAATATTGAAATGGCCAAAAAATTATTAGTCACAGGAAAACACTTAAGAAAGAGAGGTAAAGACGAGTATGATGTACAAAATCTAAGGCCTCCTTTCAGGTTAATCGCCCTGATGTTGTGCAGAATCTTCAGTATGCCCGATGGCACCGTATACAAGATACAGTGGGTTCCCATCATCCACTTCGTGGCATTTAAAGGAACTGTGTTTGACTGGGCTACCATCCGGTCAGACAGTTTGGCGTCAATGGTGGTTGCTGCAAAAGAAGGTCTAGCCTTAAAAAAGGCAGAATTTTACATGTCTTCATATCTTATTGATTGTGTTTTGGCCAAGCTATCTTTTCCCAGCTTAGGTTGCATGTGGGATAAGGCCAACACCCCGGTTTACACTGCTTTCAGGATGATGTGGGCTCAAAACTACAAACCTAGATATAAGATCATCTGTGAGGGGTTCATCATGCCCCTATATGAGCAAATATTCAAGAAAGAGCCCAACTGTCTGTCGGAGAATGCTATGGAGGTCCTTGAAAACTATGGAGATTTTTATTTTTCGGAGCAAGGCACCTACCTCAGAATGTTTGGAGGGACCAAAGCTCCATATATTTTTCCAAGGTATGCTACTGACTATCTAGTCCTCAAGGAGGCAGTGAGGAAAATTTTCCTGGATGGGATTGGAGCAGTGCTTAACAAGCAGCATAAGGCTTCTTTCCCCCCTCTACCTTTCTCCATAGGAGCTTACAAATTATCAGGAATTGCATCAGCTGAGGAGTTTGTGCAAGAGCTGAAAGATTTCCACTTTGGTGAAGTTATTTTCCATAGGAATGATAGGCGGGGAAAAGTCGCCGAACACTGCAAAGAGATTCATGCTCATTTTGAGTACGCCCATTATCATAATGTCGAGGAAGAGGCATTCATAGGCATCAGCAACATGACTGGGTTGCAGGTTTGTCGCCAAGGTAGTAGAGCAAGCTCTAGCTCTACCAAGGCCCAAAAAACCAACCTGCCGAAAGAGAAAGAAGCAGATGACGCCCGAGCCCAAGAAGAACAAAGGTTAAGAGAGGAAGCAAGGTTACTGCAAGAGGCTGAAATTTCCAGAGTGCAGCACGAAGCTGAGGTGGTGAGAGTACAGCAGGAAGCAGAAAGTGAGAGGCTGCAGAAAGAGGCTGAGGAAGCCCAGCAGCAGAAAGAGGCTGAAGATGAAAGGTAGCAAAAAGCTTAAGAAGAAGAGAGAAGACAACAAGCTGAATTAGGGCGGGAAGCGGAAGAAGAGCTCAAAGCGGTTGAAGATACCCAAGCAGGAGACCCCGACGCCCAGGACATGGAAATAGACATGCCTCAAGTAGGTGTTCCCGGCACTCAAAATGTGGAGGCAGACCCAGCACAAGCAGGTGTCTCTGGTACCCAGAATGTGGGAACAGACCCAGCTCAGGTAGTCCAGACCCCACCCGCAGAAGCAGAAATAGATATTATAGATCTCCCAATCGTCCCGTATACTCCATCGGAAGAGAATACCGTGTCCAGATGGAATGAATTTGTCTATGATAAGAAGAGGAAGGCTATGTTCCTTAAATCAAAAGAGAGGATAAAGAGACTCTTCCAGGAAGCTATTGTCACTCACCGGGAGACCACAGTAATGCAGAACACAAACAAGGATCCTTTAGCTATGGCATCCGCCTCTGTAGAGACAGCAAGAGAAACTCTGGACAACGTGGCTGATATAGTTAAAGAATTTGAGTCGACTAAGAGGAGAGCTCGCATGCTACAACATACTGTGGCCAATGAGCAAGCCTACAGGGATCTCGTGGTGAATAGGTATAATCGCCTGTCCGTTGAGCATAAAGAGCTGTCAGACAAGTATAACCAGCTAGAAGTAGAAAAGGAAAGCATGACGGTTCAGATGATGATGCTAGAAGCAGAAAAGATTGATGCAGAAACTAAAGTATCCGATCTAGAGGCAGATAAGCAAATATTGGTTGAGAAATTAGAGCAAGAGGAGAGCAAAGCGATGGACATGTCTCCTTTCCATGAGTTGTCCTGTGGCATCCTAAGGCAAATCCATGACATGCAAGAACTAATCACTAAGGAAGTATGCAAGCTCAAGGCCATGGTGGTTATATTGGCTGAAGTTAATACAGAAGCCAATAGACTTAAAGCTAAACATACTCATGTTAAGGCAAATATCTTGAGCCAGATAAAATGGAGAGAAGGAAAGGTAGATTTCCCCAAACATCTCCCATTTAAATATGAAGATGGTTTTAATGAAGACGTAGCCCTGTTGGAATTTTGCAAAAACTGTGGCATTAAGCTAATGGCCAAGATCCAAGGGACAATGGATAAAAGTAGTGGGCTTTATCAAAGAATCCATGAAGTGCATGACAAATGCAAGTTGAGTTTCCCTCAATCCCTTGATGATTTCCTGAGCAAAGAGCAACGTTTAGCTAACCTGAAGGAAGAGTTGGGCATCCAAACGAAATATGTGAAAAGGATTGATGTCCTAGCCATTGATGATCTCCAGCACTACATTGGGATGTCATCGATACACAGTCATCTGCTTAAGGAAATACACCAGGCAGCAGTAACGAAAATTCAAGGTATCGGAGCAGAGCTTGGTAAATACGTAACTTCTCAGAAAATATTGCTCCCTGCTTTAACAAATGTAGTTATAAGGGACACTGGTGTCTGGTATAGTTACATTGCTGAAGAAGAAAAGAAACAAGCAGCAGCAGCAGGAGTAATAGCCAGTCCAGGTGTTTCTCTTTCAGCAGCAGCAGAGGTGACAGCCAGCCCAGGTGCTCCTCTACCATAAGCAGCAGCAATACTAGCTGGCTCGATTTCCTCTCTCCTAGCAGTAGCAGCAGCAGCAGCTAGTTCGAGTGTTTCTTCCCAAGCTAGAGTGCCTGCCCAAGAATGAATGCGCTGATTTTGGAGCATTAATTCCTATATTTGTATTTTGGCTTTCATATGTATAAACGTGGAGATATGGGACAGCTGTCCTGTCTTTTATTAAATAATTTTATGTTTAAAAGGGAGGTCACATTTTTGTTTGTTATAAGGGGAAAAGTCTGTAGGTGACAAGTGTAAAGGGCCAGGTGGCAGCCCAAAGGGCATTTTGTAATATTATAAATAGAAGTTAGGAAGGAATGTAGAAGAAATTTTGGCAGGGAATTTTTTTCTAGACTTGTACGAGCTATCTTGCACATGTTTTAAGAAAATAAAATCTTCTAATAAGAGCCTGGAGAGGACGTTTTGCATGAAAATGGAGATTATATGCATTGTGGATTATTCCTATGTCTGCTATACTTTGCTATGAGATCTTTACTACTGTCTTGAATTATTTCATTGTATTAAATGATCTTGCTTCTCTCTTTGCAAATGAATTCTCTCTTTCATGAGTAATGAAACGTGTTATATTTAATTAGAAGCTATCTTCTGATACATTTTACCTCTGTTGTAGCTTTCTCTTTAAGATTTAATGGCTGTCTGTTTATTATTTAAGATAATTCTTATAACTCATTGCTCATGCTTTAAATTTGCTCCTTGCAGGGATAGTTAGATTTATTTCAGTTTTAGACTTAGATCTGTTTTCCAATTTTGCATTTAGATTAAATTTAAACTAGGCACTTGCATATCATTATAAAATATAAAATCAAAAGAACGGTGGATCGGGCCATAACCGGTATAATTGGAATAAAACTCCAAACCCACGGTTGTCGGAACCGCTAACCGGACGGATTCCCCATACCAAACGGTAGATAATCTAATTGGGATAATCTATCGGGGAGAATCCCTTTCTGATTGATGCTGTGATTTTCGGGGCATCAACAGAACCAAATTGTTTGTCGGAGAACGCCATGGAGGCCTTAGAAAAGTATGGCGATTTCTATTTTTCTCCGGAAGGTACCTACATAAGAATGTATGGAGGTTCTAAAGCACCCTATATTCTTCCAAAGTATGCCACAAATTACATAGTCCATAAGGAAATGGTCAGGAAAGTCTTCATTGATGGAATGGGTAACACCTTGTACAAATCCAAGAAGGATACCTTTCCCCCCTTACCCTTTTATATTGGAGCCTACAAGTTCGCAGGAATCACAATCGTAAAAGAGTTTGTTGCAGAATTGAAAAGCTTCCACTTTGCCGAAAAGATTTTCCACAGGAACGATCGACAAGGCAAAGTAGTGCATTGTTGCAAAGAGCACTCTACTCCCTGTGAATATGCCAATTCTTATGATCCTCGGGAAGAAGCATATAGGGGAATCATTAATATGGTCGAGCTGCAGATCTGTCAGGTAAGCAAAGGAGGAGCCAGCTCAAGCTCCCAGGCTCTCTCTGAAGAAGAACTGAGGCTCTCGGAACACGCAAAGAAGACCCAAGAAGATAAATTAAGAGAAGAAGAGAATTTGAAAATCCAAGAAACCAAAGCTGAAGCAGAGGCGAAAAAGAAAGAAGAGGAAGAAAGAATTAGGCTGGAAAACAATGCTAAGCTAGAAGAAGAAGATAGAAGAAAGAAGGAGCAAGAAGCAGAAGCAAAGAGGAAAGAGGAGGAAGAAAAGAAGTCCAAAGAAGAGATCGACCCCAAAACCTCAGACTTGCAGAACTTGGATATGGGGTCTCCTATAAGGGATCTACCTATTGTCCCCTTCACACCCTATAAAGGCAGCACAGTTTCTAACTGGCAGAATTTTGCTTACAATAAGAAAAGGAAGACCATTGTCAAAGAGACAGGGTCCATGCTGAAAAGACCTTTTTGGCCAGACATCATTACCGCACATGAGACCACGGTCATGAAGAACACTGAAGAAGTAGCTAGGCACCTAGCATCCATCTCTGTAGCCATAGTCACAGCAGCCGCAGACAATGTTTTCATGTTGGGAGACAAGCTACATGAAGAAAAGGAAAAGGCACAACAGCTTCAGGAAGCCTTGGTTAAAGATCAGAACTAAGCAAACCTGATGATCGAGAAGAATAATGTCCTCACATCCCAAAAGGAAGACTTGCAAAGAGCAATCCACCAATTAGAGGCAGATAGGAGAGCTCTGTCAATACAAGTAAGGACATTAGAAGATGAAAATGCAGAGCTTAAAGGGAAGAATTTGAATCTCAAATCAGATAAATTCGACAACTTTGAGGAGATAGAAGACCTGAAAGAGAGCATTGAAAAATTACAATGAGAGAATGAATCACTGGAGTAGCAATTGGAGTTAGCAAACAACAAAATGGGAGATATCAGACCCTTCCATGAGCAGGCCAGTGGAATCCTGAAAGAGACCTATGGAGTAAGAGAACCCATAGCTGAAGAAATATATAGACTAAAATCAGTCATGGCCAAGGTCAAGCAAGTAAATGTTGAAGCCACCAAGATCAGAAGGAAGCACTCACGCATCAATGAGGAGATTAGAAGGCATATCGAATGGAGAGAAGGAGAGTCAGGGTTCCCAGCAACCCTTCCCCTTAAAACTGTTGCTGAATACAAGGCAGATATATGCACCCTAGAGTATTCCAGAGACTGTGGACTAAAATTGGCCTCCGTCACTACATAAAATTATGAATAGTGCAAGACTGTATATTCCCGTATCCAGACCACACAGGAAAACTGCAGAATAGCCATGCCTCCAAGGATAGAAGACTTCTCAAATAAGGCTCAGTATTTAGCTAATCTGAGTATAGAATTCCAGGCAGAAAGTGAATATGTGCAGAAGCTGGATACATTGACAGTAGAGGATCTATGCCAGTTTATCAACCAAGCTGTTGTTCATCAACATAGCCTAGAAGAAAGCCTCTGGATTACTGCAGCTGAAGTGACCACCTTAGAAGAAGAGTTGGTCAAACAAAGAATATCCCTCAGATTCATGAGCCCCTTGATTGGAACAAATATTGTGAAAGACACTAATCACTGGGGAATTCACATAGCAGAAGTGGAGAAAGCACTAGCAGCTAGTCAAGCTACTACATCAGAGATTGGCCCAACCATTGCAGTGATGCAAGAGGAAACTCCAACAATCCCAGAGGCACCTGAGCTACCAAAGGAGCCAAGTCAGAGATAGCTCGTGCTATTCAGCATGCCACGTGGATGTGCATTTTTATACTTATGTTTGGAATGATAAAACATTTGTAATTTTGTAACTCCCATTTTGTAAAGCGTTTAGATTATTTCTCCGATGTAATATCAAGCACTACAAGACAAAATAGAGGAATCTAAACTGTTAGGGTATAGGTGTCAATTCTGGGCACATTTTGTAAAGCTATATATAGCTAATAACAAGAGAAGCAAAGGACTTTTGGCAGGTGAAACTCTTTTTGCTATTTTGTAAAAGAAGTATTTATGCTACATGAATGGAAATCGTTTTGGCCTGTGAAAGCTAGCACGTCTTTTTACATGGAGTCTTGTTAATTAAGCTGCTGAGCTATTTCTGCAAATTTCTCATACATTTCCTGTGAGATCTTTCCTAGCTATTATGAATTAATTCTTTGCTGTGGATGGTTTCATATTCCTATGTAAACTTTATGTGTTAAATGGGTAATGGAATGTTTATATTTATCTGAGTTACCTTAGATAATCTTTCTTTTCTGCTGTAAATGCCTCTTTCAATTTAACAGCTAACTGTGAATTGTTTTGGGTGTATTTTATAGTATTTTACCCACTTTTTAACTCTGCTCCTTATAAGGATAGGTAGATTAGACTATTTTAGATTAATACAGATTTGTTTACCACATGCATTTAGTCTAGGGCACATGCACATCATTTTAAATACAAAATACTTAACTGGTGGATTGGGCCGCAACCAGTAAAACCAACAAATCTTTAAAAAACTTACAGTAGCCAAAACTGTTAACCAGACGGATTCCCCACACCAAACGGTGAGAGATCTAATTGGGATTGCTTACTGGGGTGAATCCCTTTCTGCTTGATGCTGTGATATTTGGGGCATCAATAGGTTCCTCACACAAAGTGTCCATGATGACACCAGAAGGTTGTCTTCTGGATGTCCTCCTCCTGCATACTGATTTGATGGTAACTAGAGCGAAGGTCAATATTTGAGAATTATTTGTATCCATGTAGTTCATGCATAATCTCATCAATCCTTAGGATAGGATATATGTTCTTGATAGTATTATTGTTGAGATTTCTGTAGTATATGCACATGTGCATGGTCCCATATTTCTTCTTCACAAGGACTATATATGAAGCAAAGGGACTTGAGCTTGGTCTAATGAATCCTAAGTCAAGCAGTTCCTTGATCGTTCACTCTATCTCATTCTTGAATATTTTTGGGTGCTTGTAAGGATGGACTTTGATAGGTGGTGTGCCTATCTCTATCTCAATTCTATGCTCCACTCCTCTATCAGGTGGCCTACCATGAGGAAGGTCCCCAAATACCTTCTTATGCTTTTGGAGCAATTTATGAATGTCTTCTGGATATTTTGATACTTCCAAAGAGGTACCTTTAGTGGTGAATAGTAATTTTGCATCCCACTCAATGTCCCCATGCCTCAGTAGGGATATCATACTATGTGCACTCACCACTTGTTTTGGGTAGGTTTTGATTCCCCTCAACACTACCTCCTTTCCATCTTCACCTTTGAAATTAATCTCAGGAATTTGGTATCCTATTGAGTGATTCCCAATGGAATACAAACATTGCACTCCCAAAACCATGTTAGTATCAGCCACATTCACAACATAAAAGCTATCTGTAATGGTGTGATCTGCTATAGTAATTTGCAATTTAGTGATCCATCTAGAACAATCCATAGAATGATTACCTGGAATGATAACAGTGAATCCTCCAAAATTTTCAGTAGGTACCTTCCTTCTTTAAACCAAATATGAATCAATGAAGTTATGGGTAGCTCCTCCATCCACTAACATAGTGACTGATTGTCTTTGGACCACTCCTTTGAATATGAGTGTATGGAAGTGAAACACTCATCACAATACTCCAATGTTGCTCACCTCAGGGGTAGTTTCTTCTTCTACACTCTCATATGCCACTTCAGCATCCATTGGGGCCTCTTCTTCCTCCTCCTTAGCTTTTCTCTCTAAGTAAAATTCAATGTAGTGTGTTTTTCCCTTAGCACATCTATGTCTTGGAAGCCATGGTTCCTGGCAGGTGAAACCCAACTTCCTTCTTCTCAATTCATCTCTATCTTATGAGTAATTTTACTTCTTGAAATTTCCAGAAGAGCTCTTCATGGGTGGCCTTTGATTCTTGAATTGAACAAATACAAAATTTCTGGTAGGAAATCTAGTCCTCAGAATAGAGTCTTGTAAATATATGGTTCCACTCAATGCATCTTGCAAGGTAGAGGGTCTGTAGGCCTTCACCAAAACTTTCAAAGGTTTTGCTAACCCTTCGATGAACAATAGGATCAATATAGATTATGAGATATCATTGACCATCATGGATAATTTTTGAAACTCAGATAGGTAGGCTTCAGGAGTTCTAGTCTGCTTCGCATGTGCTAGTTCTCTGAAGGTGATCTTAGGATCTCTTCTTTCGAACCTTTCAGCCAATTTTCTGGTGAACTCTTCATAAGTGGTCACTTGATCATGCCCAAGTGTTTTTAGGCCATGAAACCACCAATCATTGGATTCATCATCTAATTGTAGAGTAGCCAACTTGATGGCATCTCTCTAAACCATTGGATTCAACTGAAAATATGTATCAAGCTTCTGAATCCAAGAGTTAGCAGTGCACTTTTATGAGCCATCAAAGTAAGGCAAAGAAATATTACCAATAGAATTTCTTAACTCATAGTTCTAATTTGGAATCCAAAAAATTCCTCTTGAGTTGGTCTTGTACTGGAGATCACAAATATCTCTGAATGGTAATGCTCTTCTACACTCTTCATTCAGTGTGAGGTACTCAACATATTTATCCTCCCATGAAGCAAGACCTTCATTTCGAACCTCAAGTTCCTCCCTTTGTTCTTTAGGAAACCTGGGCATAGTAGGCTTGGTTTTGGGCTGATATTCCATATTGAATTCATCAGGGTGATTGTGAGGCCCATTTATTGAGAAAATAGAACCACCGTTGATCTTCCTTTCGCCATGTGGGGAACTATTGCTGCTCCCGTCTCCAATTTTGCTTCCTAGATGCTAAGATAAGAACTCTCTGGCCTATTTTCTGAATTGGAAAATATTGTGGGATATGTCTTGTAAACCTTTCATCATGCTTTCCAAAAAGAGTTTTAACTCATCGTTTTCTTCATTTTGAGACATATCTTACTCTCCTTGTAACTTTCCTTCAGTAGAATTGATTTCTTCTCCCTCTTCTTCCTCTGTAAGAGGATCCTTCTTCTTAGAATCTGAATATATGTTTGGACTCAAAGAAATATTTCAAGAGAAGTTTCAGATGACCATGCTCTTATACCATTTTAATGTACCAACCAAGATTAATGATACACTAACTCACTCTCCTATAAGATTCAGGGAAAGCTAATGCACTATGGAGACTAGTTTCACTGTAGGTAGGCTAAATCAAAGAAATATGGAGGGGATGAGGACTATTCCCACCGATTGGACCTTTTCAAAACATATTGGGACCATTAATGTTTTGAACATTATCCAACATGAATTCTACTCCAATTCTCCTGGTCACCCCATCATATGCAAACTAGAACATCAATGAAGCATGGACTGAGAACCAAAGGTGAAGCATTATGACTTAGAGAGGATAACTAACATCAAATAAAAGTCAATGGGAACCCTAGTTTTTATCCAAAAAGTTTGGGATGGTTCTGAGGAAGTCTCACAAACATACAAGAAAAATTCCCTTCAAGGATTACACAACTTGGCCAAATTCAAGACTTCCAAAACAGCCTGAGAGGCTCACGAATTTATGATATTAATATTGGGATGATTCATATGGAATATTAATTAAACTTAGAAACATAAATCACTTCATTTCGAGCACTACTCATTCATTCATCACACAATTTCTGTAAACTAGCTCAATTTCATTGAAATCTAGACTAGGTGCAAGAAGAGGTATTGGAATCAGAATTTTATTTTGTAAAAATTCAGAATTGACATCATAGGTCCATTATTATAGTAATATCATCCATCAATATCTGATCCATACATCATATTATTCTCCAGAATAAGATACATCAAGAAAGACTAAGAAATCACTCATAGATCTGCAAGGAGAGATATCAAATATCTGTTATAGGATTTTACTCCTCTCATGTAGAATCCGGGACCTGCAATAAACTCAATCATAATTGTTGAATATCATAATCATCTCACAGAAAGCAGGGGCACGTCTCCCAAGTCACTGAGGCACAATTGCACTCACTCCAATTCTCAAACTGTTAGAAGATGTGATGGTGGTGCACTCTCCTTATTTTATATATGGAGGATGAATTGAGGAGAAAGTATCCTAGGATAATGTTCCCTCATGGATGGATAAGGAAAGCTTGATTTCATCGTTTTTTCCTTTTCTGCCTTATCCTTGTTTTCTTCCTTATCTTTCTTTCCTGATTTTATCCCGCTTTCTACTTTTTTGCTGCTTTTCCCTATTTTTTGCTTCCTTTCTACTGTATACCATCTTTCTTTCCTTTTTCCCGATTTTCTAGCTTTGGATGCTTTCTCCTAACTTCTCTTGCAAATAATCTCTTTAGTCAACCTTATCCACTAAGGTTCCTTTGTGGAGCATTATCCACTTTTATTCAAAATAAAAGTACTTATTTGATGAAAAATAATTATTCTCAAGTGCATAACAAACTTGTTGATGCCTCGGATATCGTAGCATTAATCAGAAAGGGATTCTCCCCGAGAGATGGTCCCAATTATACTATCTCTCATTTGGTGTAGGGAATCCGTCCGGTTAGCGGTTCCGGCAACCGTGGGTTTGGAGTTTAAATCCGATTCTACCGGTTATGGCCCGATCCACCTTTCTTTTTGGATTTTATGTCTTTTAAATGAGATGTAAATGCCTAGTAATATTTGATCTAGATGCAACTAAAACAGATCTAAGTCTAGAAAGTGAAATGAATCTACCTATCCTTGCAGGGAACACGTTTTAAGGATGAGCAATGGTCTGTAACAGATAACATAAAGAAAGAACAAGTAGCTGTCAATTCTTAGAGGTAAAGCTACAGCTAGATAAAAGGATCTTAGAAGGTAGCTTCTAGTCTAATGTAAAATGCATCTATTGCTCACGAAACAGAAAAGAGGCGAAAATATCTACTCTAAATAGCAAGAACGCAAAGACAAATCTAAATGTAAACAAACTGAAATTAAATTTAAAGATCCCTGCAAGGAGCAAATTAAAGGGCATGAACAATGAGCCATATGAATTATCTTGGAGAAAGAACAGTTAGCCGTTTAATCTAAAAGAGAATTCTACAGCAATGGTAAATATATCAGCAGGTAGCTCCTGATTCACTATGAAATGCATTCATTGTTCACAGAATAGAGAAAATCGCATGCACAGGGAAGAGCAAAAATCATTGATACAAAGAAATAGTTCAGATGGTAAGAATGATCTCACATTACAGAACAACAGTCATTAGAATAGTCCAACATATATCCGTCCAACATCCCATGCAAAACGTCCATCTCTCGTGGCTTTTATTAGAAAATTCAATTTTACAGAAACGATACAAGATAGCTCGTAAAGGTTTCAAAATTTCCTTCCCTGCAAAAAGTCCTCTTCTATTCTTGCTAGCTTCTATTTATAATTACAAATCTTCCCTTTGGGCTGCCACCTAGCACCTTCCACTTGTCATCTACAGAAAATTCTCTCCTAAAATAGACAAAAATAAGATTCCCTCTCATTTACAAAAATTATTTAAAAGAAAATAGGGACAGCTGTCCCATAGTTTACCCACTTTACACATTTGAGAGTCAAATACAAAATAACAGAAATAATGCTTTGAAATCAGCGATTTCAATCCTGTGAGTGAGCTTCTGCTGGCAGAGGATCGCCCAAGTTAATTGTTGTTGATCCTGCCTGGGAAGAGACACTCGAGCCTATTGCTGATGCTGCTTTTACTTGGGAAGAAGGGATTGAGCTGGCCAGACGTTCTGCCACTGCCGGGGAAGAGGGAATCGAGCCCACTGCTGTAGCTGGAATGGCTGCTGGGAGAGAAGATCCTGGATCTGCTGATGCTCCTGCTGCTGCTGCAGCTTTCCTTTCCTCCTCTGCTATGTAGCTGTACCACACACCTGTGTCCCTTATGACTATGTTTGCTGCAGCAGGGAACAAGATTTTCTGAGAAGTCACATTCTTCCCAAGCTTTGCTTTAATGCTTTGAACTTCTGCTACTGCAGCTTGATGCACTTCCTTCAGCAGATGGTTGTGGAGTGATGATGATCAAATATAATGTTGGACGTCATCAATAGCCAGGACATCAATCCTCTTCACATAATCCATTTGAACGCCCAATTCTTCCTTTAGTTGGGACAAACGTTGCTCCTTTTCCGGAAAGTCCTCCAGGGTCTGAGGGAAGCTTAATTTGAATTTGTCATGTGCCTCTTGGAGCCTTTGGTAGAAACTGCTGATTTTATCTGTTGTTCTTTGCACACTGGCTATCAGCTTACTGGCGCAGTTCCTGCCAAACTCCAACAGTGCTACATCCTCATTAAAACCGTCCACATATTTAAATGGGAGGTGCATGGGGAAACCCCCTTTTCCTTTTCTCCATGCTATCTGACTAATGATATTTTCCTTGACATGGGTGTTCTTTGCTTTGAGCCTATGGTCCTATGTATTAATCTCTTTTAACCTGACCACCATGGCCTTGAGCTTGCAGACCTCATCAGTGATTAGCTCCTGAGCGTCATACACTTGCTTCAGGATGTTGCATGACAGCTCATTGAAAGGAGACATGTCCATTGTTCTACCCTCGGCTTGCTCTAACTGCTCGGCTAATGTCCGCTTGTCTACTTCTAGCTGAGGTACCTTTTCTTCTGCTCCATTCTTCTCCGCTTCCACAATCATTATTTGGAGTGTTAGCTGGTCCTTTTCCTCCTCCAGCAGGCTGTACTTGTTTGACAGCTCCTTATGCTCAGCGTACAAGCAATTATACTTGTTCACTACCAGATCTCTTTGGGCTTGCTCATTGGCCACAGTCTGTTGTAGCGTACGAGCTCTCTTCTTTGTCAATATATTTTCTTTAACTATAACCCCTACATTGGAAAATGATGCCTTTGCTGTTGCTACAGCTGCGGATGCCATAGCAAAGGGATCCTTATCTGTATTTTTCATTATAGTGACCTCTCGGTGGGTAACGATGTCTTCATGGAAGGGACTTTTGACCCTCTCTTCTGATTTGAGGACCATTTCTTTCCTCTTCTTGTCGTAGACAAACTCATTCCACCTGGACACTGTACGCTTTCCCGATGGCGTGTACGGGATAATTGGTCAGTTTATGATGTCTATGTCTTCTTCAGCAAGTGGGGTTCGGACTTCCTGAGCTGGATCCATGCCCTTCTTTTGGGTACCAGAGCCTCCTGCTTGGGATGTGTCTATATCCATGTCTTGGACACCGGACCCACTGGCTTGAGCATCTTCCCTTGCTTTCAACTCTTCTTCTGCCTTCCTTTCTACCTCCTCTTGCTCAGCTTCAGCCTCTTTCTTCTTTTGGGCTTCCTCAGCTTCCTTCCGCAGGCTTTCATTTTCAGCTTCTTGCTGCATCCTTGCCACTTCAGCTTCCTGCTGCCTTCTTGCCATTTCAGCTTCCTGTTGCCACTTGGCTTCTTCTGCTTCCCGCTGCAGCTTGGCTTCCTCAGCTTCCTGGAGTAACCTGGCTTCTTCCCTTAATCTGAACTCTTCCTGAGCTCTGGCATCCTCAGCTTCTTTCTCCTTCTGCTGGCTGGTCTTCTGGGCCTTGGTTGAGCTAGAGCTTGCCCCAGTGCTTTGGCGACAGACCCGTAGCTCAGCCATATTGCTGATACCTCTGAATGCCTCTTCCTCGTCATCAGGATAGTGGGATTACTTGAAGTGAGCATAGATCTCCTTACAGTGCTCAGCAAATCTTCCCTTTCTGTCATTCCTGTGGAAGATCACCTCACCAAAGTGGAAGGCTTTCAGCTCTTGAATAAATTCATCGGCCGAGGAAACCCCCGAGAACTTGTAAGCACCTATACAGAAAGGTAGAGGGGGAAAGGAAGCCTTATGCTGTTTGTGGAGCATTGCTCGAATTCCATCCAGGAAGAGTTGTCTTACTGCTTCTTTGAGGACCACATAATCCGTGGCATACTGCAGCAAGATGTATGGGGGATTAGTACCTCCAAACATTCTGAGGTAGGTACCTTGTTCTGAAAAGTAAAAATCCCCATAATCTTCAAGGACTTCCACAGCGTTCTCTTACAGGCAATTGGGCTCCTCCCTGAACAACTTCTCATATAGGGGCATGATGAACCCCTCACAGATGAGTTTGTAACTAGGCTTGTAATTCTGAGCCCACAACATCCTGAAAGTGATATAGACCGGGGTAGTGGCCTTATCCCATGTGCAACCCAATTTGGGGAATTCTATCTTGGCTAAAATACAATCGATCAGATATGAAGACATGAAAAATTCAGCCTTCTTCAAGGCTAGTCCTTCTTTAGCAGCAACTATCATCGAGGCCAAACTATCTGATAGGAGAGTGGCCTAGTCAAACACAGTTCCCTTGAATGCCACGTAGTGGATAATAGGGACCCACTGAATCTTATACACTGTGCCATCGGGCATGACGAAGATTCTGCACAGCATTAAAGCGATTAATGTGAAAGGAGCTCTCATATTCTGCACGTCATATTCATCACTTCCTTTCTTCCTCAAATGTTTTCCTGCCATTAGTAGCTTCTTGGCCATCTCGACGTTGTTCATCTAGATCAACCATTCATCAGTCAGAGCTTGTTGGACACAGGGAAATTTGTAGGTTGCCGCAAATTACGCGGGTTGAAATGAGGCAATAGCCACTTTCCCGCTATCATTTATCACTCTCCCTTCAGCATCGGCATGTTGGAGTATCCATCCGATCACTTCAGCACAGGGGAACAGCTCATGGCGGGGTAGCGGCTCTAGTTATGCCTGAGGCTCTGATATTAAGATAAATCGGCCCTTCCTCTAGCAACATATCTGGGATCTCTTGGTCCCGGATCATTCTGTAGATGTCACCCCATCTGATTTCAGGAGGGACACCGGTGGTGCACCTAGTATCCTGGAGTGAAGTTTCAGTTTTAAGTGGCGCCGGTTTCTTTTCTGACATTTTAGCCTTCTTCTTACCAACTTTCGGCATTTTGATTTATCCCTGATAACACCCATATACAAGTCATCATGATATTGAGCAACATACTGTGAGGTTTTAACAGAGAGCACCATTGTTTTAATATGTCAAGGAGATAAGTACAATGAAGCTGCATATTTAGGAAGCAAAATACACCATTTCAATATGAAATACAAATTTAAACATTTGAATCTTTTAAAGGGATGAGTTTTGGGATGCTCCTGAGAGGAAAGGTATGTCGCATAAATAATCCGCTCTTGGGCCGGCCCTAGGAGAAATGGTGATCTTCGTTTCAACAGGGACATAATTATAAATTTTAGCCATCTTAATTCTTTAAAGGGGCAGGTTCAGAATGCTCCTGTGAGGATAAGCGCGTTGCGGAAGCAACCTGCTTTCGGTTTAGCTTTGGGGAAGAAGGTAACTTTCGTCATTGCTGCGGTTTGAAAGGCTAATGGCGGGGAAGCTCGGGTTGGAAAGACTCTGTGAAGAAATAAGGAGGTGCTTCGTATTTACGACCCGGCGAGGGCTTCGAACGTTATTTATGGCACTTGCCGAAGTGTTCTATGGGAGGTTTTGGTTCGAGCGAGGGGGATGGCGCAGGAAAAGGCTGACGAAGATGACTCAGGCGGCCATAGCTTCTTTCGGCTCGTCTTTAGAAGAATGCGAAACCCACGAGGCCTCTGGGGCTTAAGAACGCAATAGCGATATGTGACCAGTCGCCTGTCGGGCACGTCTCAAAACTAGAAGGGCAAAGACAAACTGACGTTTTCCCTAATAGCACCCATATACAGTTGTTTTTATATGCTGGAGAATATGCAATTTAAGCCTAATCTGACGGGGAAAATGCGATTTAGACCGTTTGACGGGCAAAATAACCCATAACGGGCCTTTTGCCCGTCAAAATGCAACCAATTTCTATCGTCTTTAAAAAGGAAGAACATCCAAAGGTAATCTGACGCGTGGAATGCAAATTTAGCGGTTAAAACCTCTTACCTGGCACCGTGAAGATGACTGGATAAGATGGCCGTGAATCATGGGCGAATGAGCTAAGCTGGAGCGGTCGTGCGGCGTCCAACATCGTTTGCCAATCGAAAATCAATTATATGTTGGCTCGTACCTCCCCCCGTTTATTTAAATAAACCAGGCATGTGTGGGGCTCCAATTCGGTGGGTGGCGCATTAAATACACGGCTTAAATACACCGCACGTTGTGGTCACGTCAAAATGTTTCGATCCGCGTGCGACCGCCATTCGCGGGGTCATCTTGCGAATCACATCTGCCGTTGCGGAAGGATACAAGGAAAGTTTCCGCCGTTTCGGGGCGCGTTGTGGAAGGAAAACTCGAAGCCTTCCGTAAAAGAATCCCGCATTACGGACAGATAATGCCAAGGCTTCCGCCGTTTGGGAGTTACTCGCCAATGGCTTCCGCAAATCAAAAAGTTTCCAACTCTCGCGGGGCTTCGGGAGGATATGGCGAATGTTTCCCGTTGTTTCGGAAGGGTAACTTGAAAGTTTCCGTGGTTGCGGGCGACTTCTTTGAATCGTTCCGGAAAGGCCTAAGCTTTTGGCGTTTCGGCAAGTTGGTGCGAACCTTTTCGCGATTTCGGGAGAAAAAAGCGAACGGTTTCCGCAAAGGACGTGAATGCTTAAATTCCTTCGGCAGACCTTTTCAGGATGCTACCGCGAAGGCCTCCAAAATTGCGGAGAGCTCTCGCTAATAGCTTCCGCCGTTTCGGAACGAAAATGTTGAAGGCTTCCGCAACATTTTCTCGGTGAGCTTCGGAACGAAAACTCGAAGGCTTCCGCAGTTGCGGAAGGATTTGACGGATGTCTTCCACAAGTTTCGGGTGGAGAAGCTCGAAGGATTCCGCAATTTCAAAGAAAAAATCTAAGTCTTTTGCCAAAGTGTCAGGAGATTTGACAAATGGCGCTCGCCGTTTTGAATGGAAAGAACGAATGCCTCCGCGACTGCGGAAAGTTTCGACGAATAGCTCCGCCGTTCTGGAAAGAATTGCCCAACGGCTCCCACAGCTTTCCAACGAAAATTGCTAAGTCTCCTCATAGTTTCGGAAAGAATTCATGAATTCCTCCGCAGTTTCGGGAAGCTCACGCGAGTGATCTCCGCAGGTTTCAGGCGGTTCCCTTAAATTGTTCCGCAACCTTTTGGGAAAATGTTTCAAGTTCTTTTCGAGAGAATTAGACAAACAGCTCCCGCCATTTCGGGGAAAAGATTTGAAAGCTTCCGCGGTTGCGGAAGGTTTGAATGAGGAATTCCGCCATTTCGGGAGGGATTTCCCAATGGTTTCCACGACTTTCCAATCGAAAATTCTAAGTCTTCTATCGGGAGCTTAAACAAAGGCTTCCGCCACTGCGGGGCTTTATCAAATCATTCTGCAATTTTTCAAGAAGACTTCATAAAAATATTTCTGTTGAGAAACAATATTTTCTGTTGAAAACAAATATAACAGCTGGGATGGCTTCTTAAGGTAAACTTTCTACAAAAATGAAAGGAGGGGCCCCAATATGTACAAAATTTGGGGGGGGGGTGTTTCTGCAACAACAATGGCGAGTCGCTGGCGAACACAGATCTCTGAAAAATTCCTCTTCATGGTCCGAAACCTCATCAAAGACATCCATCTTGGCTGCACTACTCAGCTGAGCACTTTAAAGTCATGTGAGGGGAAGAAAGCACTTTACCTGCCAGCCATTGGGGAAAGGGGAGCTTTGACCGAGACATCTTCACCACTCTCCAAGGGCCAATATATGAGATTCAAGTTAGGAGGGTCATCTTTCAGATGGTCACTACTGCCGGACTCCACAGGATCTGCAACACTTTCTCATGGACATTATTGCTCTTGTTCCTCATTCCCATGCTGCTTGCATCCTTTTGGATGCTTGTACTTTGGACAACTTAGCTGTTTGAGCCTTCCAGGGATATTTTCTTTTTGACATGATCTTTGATTTAGGCTCCTCAATCCATAGTGCCCTTTTGTGTGAGTTAGTAATTTTATTGATTTGATCAAACTTCACGGATGAAGAGGAGCCTATTTTGAGCTGAACCTTTTGGACAACCTTCTTGATTTTACATGTCTTTTGCTTTTGTCTCAGCCATGCTTTAATTGAGGCGAGAATCTCTGGAAAACAGACTCTGGAGTACATGCCATTTTGGATGTTAGATTTGCAGCATGGAGTCACTTCAATACCCTATGCCCTCAAGGTGTGCTACTTTCCATGGGTCCAACTCTAATAACCTTCTTGATATGCCTTTAAAGTGTGAGAGTGGGTGGAGCCCAACGATAGTAGTGAAGATGGTCAAAGGCCTCTGTTATTAAACGGGATTAGCGTGACTAGCAGGGTAGGCTTCCTTCCTTCTGAACATTTCAGCGAGAACACAACAGACAGGATTCATTTGAGCACAGTTCCGGGCTCAGGGGTTGCGAGGTTTCTTTGAGAGAGCTATCCTCGACGGGGAACTCGACCAGAAGGGCTTTCAGCAAAAAAAAACTTGCAGCAAAGGTTCAAATGATAATGAAAGAAATAAAAATGGCCGAAAAATAAAGTGACTAAAGGCTAAAGCAAAAAACAAAAGAAACTTTTATTTATGTACAGAAAGTCTCAGCGAGACTATGCGAAGTATTGCTTCAGGGCGAGGATGTTGAGAGGAAGGGTTACTTCTTCTCCCTCGAGATTTGTCAATTTATAAGTAGATGGGCCTAATTTTGCCGAAATTTGGTACAGGCCTACCCATAGATGTTGAAATTTCCTGTGCATTCCTTTGCCTTCATGATTATGGTCCCATTTCAGGACTAAATCCCCAACTTCAAAATCTCTTTTACCGGATTTCCTCTTATCGAACCATCTCTTAACTATATCCTAGTGTTGATGGAATCGATCTTTAGCTTTGTGTCGGGCTTCTTCAAGTTGAAGCAGGGTGTTGATCCTACACTGTAAGGCTTGGCTACCAGAACCCCGAGAGGCTTGGGATAATTGTAAGGATGGGAGTAAGATGTTTGGGGGAAGAATGGCTTCCTTGCCATAGACAAGAGTGAAAGGGGAGACACCTAAAGCGTTCTTTGGGGTCACCCTATCTTCCCATAAGGCGTTTGGGAGAGCCACATGCCAACTTCTCTGGTTTTCTATCACAGTTTTCTTAAGGATTCGAATCAGATTCTTGTTTGAGGATTCAGCTAATCCGTTCCCCTGAGGATAATAATTGGTTGAATAATGCAACTTGATTCCCCATTCATAAACAAATTCATTTATTTTGCAAGATGAGAAATAAGTAGCATTATCAAAAACAAGGGAAATTGGAACCCCAAACCTGGTTATGATGTTCTCCTTTAAGAAGCTGATGACTGCATCTTCATTGATCTTGCGCACAGGGATAGCCTCCGTCCACTTAGTAAAGTAGTTGGTAGCCGTCAAGATGTATCGATGTTGCAACAAAGACTTTGGATTTATTTCTCCGATAAGATCTATACCCCATTGCTCAAAAGGTTCAGAGATGATGACCGGCTGCAATGGTCCTGTTGCCTTAGGTAAATTCCCAACACTTCTCTGGCATACATCACAGTTTCGTGCATATGTGTGGGCATCTCGGAACAAAGTGGGCCAATAATAACCAGCTCTCAGTATCTTGTGTGCCGTCGTCTCTCCTGAATAATGTCCGCCGACGGGGCCATCATGCAATTCTTTGACAACTTTGTTTGCATCTTCCTTTTCCAAACATCTAAGGAGGACTCCATCGTAATTTTTTCTGAAAAGAATCCCATCAATGATCTGATAAGGTGCTGATTTCAAACGGAGTGCCCTTCTCTACTTAGAGTTCCAGTGCTCAGGTAGATATCCCTGCTGTAAATAGTGCACCAGATCTCTATACCATGACTGAGGGACTATGAAGATATGACATACTTCAACCGAATTGAGCTCAGCCTCATTCTTCCAATGTTGTTCTTCATCAGTTGAGTTTCCCGCAAGTAACTTACACAGGCCTTGTCCTTTGATGATCGTGGCTGGTTTAAATTCCAAATCATACTCTTGCAGAGCTGTGACCCAGTTCCCTCTCCTTTCTCCCAATTCCTTTTGAACGAAAAAGGGATCTAACAGCTGGGTGGGGAACTATGACCTTACTTCTGTTCTTCAGAATGTATGGCCTAAATTGCTTGACTGCTTTGAAGACCGCATATGCATGCTTGTCAACCATGGGATAATTCAGCTCAGCTCCCTGCAGACCAGTGCTCATAAACGAAATTGGGTATTCACCCCCCAACTCCACCTTTTGCGTGAGTACAACTGCGAGAGTCATCCGAAGCAAAGGTATACAAGATGAAATCCTTATCAAAATCTGGGCTTCTTAAGGAAGTTGCCTTAGCTACAGCTGCCTTGATATCTCTAAATGCGTCCTTCTCCAAATCTATCCACTTGAATTGTATGCTTTGTTTAACCATCTGTTGCAATGGCTTAACAATTTGTGCGAAATCCGAAACAAATCTGCAGACAAAATTGATAGTGCCCATAAAAGACTGCATAGATTTCTTGTTGTGAGGCATTGGAATCTTATTAATAGCTTGGACTCTTTCTTGATCAATTGACACTCCCCCTTTGGAGATGATATGACCCAAGAGCTTACCTTCGGGAACAGCAAACACGCTCTTCTTGGGATTCAAGGAAATACCATATTTCCGGCAGTGATAAAAAATATGCTTTAGATGCACGACATGATCTTCCCTTTTCTTCGAAAAGACTGTCACATCATCCAAGTATACAACCACGCATTGCCCACCCAATCCTCGGAAGGCAATATCCATCGCCCTTTGGAATGTATCTCCTGCATTTATTAGACCAAATGGCATTCTTCTGTAGGCGAAAGTTCCCCACTTAGTTCTGAAAGTAGTCTTAAGGCGATCTTCTTCGGCTACTAACACTTGATTACAGCCAGAGAAACCATCGAGGAGAGAAAACAATTCGGATCCTGACACCATTTGTAGGATTTGCTCCATTGAAGGTACAGGGTAGTTGTCTTTATCCGAGGCTTTGTTTAAATTTCTAAAATCTACACATAGCCTTATCTCTCCCGACTTCTTCCTTATGGGAACCAGGTTTGCAACCCATTCAGAATGCCAAACTTTGAAGATTATCTTAGCGTCTAGGAGCTTCTTTAATTCCTTTTGGATCAGCGGTTCTAGAGTGGGATGCATTCTTCTTAACTGCTGCTGAAATGGTTTGACACCCGCTTTCATTGGTATAACATGCTGAATAATGCGGACGTCATATGTTTTCAGATCTTCATAGGTCCATGCAAAAACATCGTTGTATTGTTTGAACAATTTAATGAACCTTTCTCTTTCTCCTGGTGAACAACATTTGCCAAGGTTGAAAAATCTTGGTTCTGCCTCGGTACCCAAATTAACCAACTCATGTTGCATTGATGAGCTGTTAGTTTTGGTATTAACTGGCCTTTTGAACTTATTTTGAAGATCGAACAGCATTTTGAGGGACCTCACCCCCTTGGGCATGAAATTTCCTTTCTCCTCATCCTTTTTCATCAAATCAGCATCATGTTCTTCCTCATCTATTGCAGCTCCTTGAAAGCTATCTTCGTTTGTTAGGAAGCTCATAATTTGTTCGTCATCATCGAAGACTCTGAAGTTTGTGATGTTATCGGGAACGGAAGGCCTGAAAATCAATTCAATTGAGCATTTATTATTTGATGGCACCAATCTAGAAGCAGATGTTGCTAACAAATCAGCAGCATAATTTTGCAATCTAGGAATGGATTTTATATTGAAAGCGTCAAAATGCATAGTTAAATCCCATACCTCAGCCTGATAACCCTTCAAATGAGGTGAGAGACAATGAATGGTGTCCCTTACCTGTCTCACAACTATCTCGGAGTCACCAAAGACCTTCAGGTACTTAACATTTAAGCCAATGGCCTTCTTTAATCCATGCACCAAATCTTCATATTCAGCAGTGTTATTAGTACAATCGAATTCTAATCTACAAGACAAAAAATACTTGTTTTCTTTTGGATCCATTAGAACACAACCGGCTCCGGATCCTTCCAGAGTTTTAGAACCATCAAAGTATAATGTACAAAAAGTATCTTTAGATTCAGCTAAGTTAGTTTCTTTGTGATCTATGTCAGTAACTAAATTGACTATGTTACAATCAACATCATCAGTCCGAGAGAGATGAAGGAGATCGGACTGTTTATCTGATTCATGGCTAATGGTTTTAGATTGATAATTACCCAGATCCATTTCTAAGAAATAGTTCCCCAGAACTGAGGATGAGAAGGCTACGGCCTCATTCTTTTCTTCTAACTGAGTTACGTTTTGTTTCATATGAGGTTCCCTAAGAACTTTAATCTGATTCTGTCTGTTCTGATAAGGCATCCATAGGTGGGACCAATCAGTAGCAAAGTAGCCACTTAGCTTGGTAGACCAATCCCTACTTAAAATCAGCCCATAGGCTTCAGGGATATCGACCACCATTATGTCAATGAATTGACAGACTCTAGGGTCAGCTGATAATCTAATTAAAACATCTTTCATCTCCCCAATAACCTTGACAACAGTCCTGTCCAATTGGATAATTTGAGCGGGAGATGGAACAGGCTGTCCATTAATCCTTTTACAAATTGACAATGGCATAACGTTTGAGGATGCTCCAGAATCTACCAAACAGATGTGAACATTGTGATTAAAAATTTCAAAAGTCAATAGGAATGGCAAAGTTTGAGACTTAGACTTTCCACCGATGCTAGCCTCATTAATTTCGTGATTGTCTTGAGAATCCGTTAACGGAGTGCTGGTCTGAGGTTGTAAAACATGCAGCAGTTTGTCTCGTTGATGGGGTAGGCTACACATGTCAAATATTGACACGTTCGCTTTGACCTTCTTGATGTCTTCGATAATATCGTACCCTATATCAGATTCGTTCCCAATTCGAGTTGGATGATCTGCCTTGCTCGTTGAAACCTTAGGTGGTTGAACTATCGTGTCAGCGCTTGGCTGTTTGGTCACTGTTTGGCTAACTTTGGGTTGTTGTGGGATAACTGTTATATGCCTCCTAGGTGGTTCTTTTGATACTTTAGGCTTATGAGGAGCTGTGCTTGGCACGGGATCGACAATAGGACCTTTGCTACGAGTAGCAACATTTACGGTGGAGGGAGAACTATCTATGGGATCCTCTTTGGTTAATTTAGTTATAGGAACCCAATCCCATAGCACCATAGTAGTGTCCGGGGTTGGTTCCTCTAACTCAGGGCTCGACTCTTCTGGAGAATCATCCTGGTCTGGGATATGAGAATCGAGCATTTGGTTCATGACCAAGCTCATGGAATTAATCCATTGCGGGCAGCTCTTTTCCGAATGCGGTTCTTGGTGAAAAGTGCAGAAATTTTCCATCCCAATCTCATTTAAGTTTAAAATAGGGGCAGTGTTCATTGGTGGATGAGTTTGCTCACCGTCTTCCCTCCTTTTATAAAATGGCTTGAAAGGTTTCCTAGATGTGCTAGCAGCCTTGTCTTTCTCGATATCTACGATTTTGTTAGATAGTTTCTGCATCATCTTGACTACATTTTCCATGTCCGTAGATGGATCTTCTTTACCTCTAGTGAGTAGCAAAGGTTTTTTGCTAGCTGCTGGTTTTGGCTCTACATCTAAGGCATGTTTAGCAATGCTATCGGCCTCTTCCTCTACCTTTCTAGCTTCCTCAAAGTTCTCTATCAAGGTAGTTTTCTTGGATCTTTTTACGAACATTGCTATTGGTCCTTCAAGAGCTGTAGTGTAGTATTCAATCAGAGACTCATCTGCTGGTTTATTAGCTTCACTGAAGTTATTTAATAGCGTTGTGAATCTTTGATTAAAGTCTTGAACCTTTTTCTTCTTTTCCATTCTCATGGATAAGAGTTCTTTCATAAGTGTTGCCACAGTCTTTTGGTTTCCGTATTTCTTTAGAAAACATTTCTCGAATTCATCCCAACTAGAGATTGAGCTGGGTTGTAGGCTAAAGTACCATGACGATACTTTTGGCTCGAATGTATATGGAAACAACCTCCAGACTACGTCTTCATGTTGAACATTCAAAAGGTTCAGAGCTAAGTAAAAACTCTTGAGGTGATCTTCCGCTGAAATGGCTTTCCCTGGATCGTACTTAGGCAAGACCTTTTCTGGGTTTTTAGGAAGATTATGGAATGGTCCAGCTAAGTTCAGTGCTCCCCTTGCTCTCCAAGCAGGTACAGCCATGTTTGGATGTGGAGACCCGAGTGGAGAATTGTATGGTGAATTTTGAGGAGTACTCTTTGGAGTAATTGGTTCTTCAAGATTTTCTTGGTCTGAAAATTGTTCTGAGTTTTCAAGATATACCTTGTTAAGAGTGTCTGAAATTTCTTCCAAAGTAAGATTCACAAGTTCTTCGAAACTTTGAACAAGAATCGAATCTCGGGTGTATTGTGGCTCCTTTCTAGGGGTAGTTTTCTTAGGGAGGAAATTGACAGCGTTTAAACCACCTAGCTGCCTAACGTAGGATCTGGTATGTCTTCTTAAATCCTCTACTTCTGTAAAAGGGATAGTGTACAGAGATTCTTGAATCTCAGGGTCAGAAATGAGGCGTTCTTGATTTGTTAATCCAAGATCTGGGCTGTTTGAAATGCTATCTTTTAGCGGGTTTTCAGTGTCCTCTATGGCAGTGGGAGATTTTCCTCTATCATCCATGCACTTTTAGGCCCTCCTTCTAGCGCCAAAAACTGTTGATGCCTCGGATATCCTAGCATCAATCATAAAGGGATTCTCCCCGAGAGATGGTCCCAATTAGGCTATCTCCCGTTTGGTGTAGGGAATCCGTCCGGTTAGCGGTTCCGGCAACCATGGGTTTGGAGTTTAAATCCGATTCTACTGGTTATGGCCCGATCCACCTTTCTTTTTTGGATTTTATGTCTTTTAAATGAGATGCAAATGCCTAATAATATTTGATCTAGATGCAACTAAAACAGATCTAAGTCTAGAAAGTGAAATGAATCTACCTATCTTTGCAGGGAACGCGTTTTAAGGATGAGCAATGGTCTATAACAGATAACATAAAGAAAGAACAGGTAGCTGTCAATTCTTAGATGTAAAGCTACAGCCAGATAAAAGGATCTTAGAAGGTAGCTTCTAGTCTAATGTAAAACGCATCTATTGCTCACGAAACAGAAAAGAGGCAAAAATATCTAATCTAAATAGCAAGAACGCAGAGACAGATCTAAATGTAAACAAACTGAAATTAAATTTAAAGATCCCTGCAAGGAGCAAATTAAATGGCATGAACAATGAGCCATACGAATTATCTTGGAGAAAGAACAGTTAGCCGTTTAATCTAAAAGAGAATTCTACAGTAATGGTAAATATATCAGCAGGTAGCTCCTGATTCACTATGAAACGCATTCATTGTTCACAGAATAGAGAAAATCCCATGCACAGGGAAGAGCAAAAATCATTGATACAAAGAAATAGTTCAGATGGTAAGAATCATCTCACATTACAGAACAGCGGCCATTAGAATAGTCCAACATACATCCGTCCAACATCCCATGCAAAACGTCCATCTCCCGTGGCTTTTATTAGAAAATTCAATTTTACAGAAACGATACAAGATAGCTCGTAAAGGTTTCAAAATTTCCTTCCCTACAAAAAGTCCTCTTCTATTCTTGCTAGCTTATATTTATAATTACAAATATGCCCTTTGGGCTGCCACCTAGCACCTTCCACTTGTCATCTACAGAAAATTCTCTCCTAAAATAGACAAAAATAAGATTCCCTCTCATTTACAGAAATTATTTAAAAGAAAATAGGGACAGCTGTCCCACAGTTTACCCGCTTTACACATTTGAGAGTCAAATACAAAATAACATAAATAATGCTTTGAAATCAGCGATTTCAATCCTGTGAGTGAGCTTCTGCTGGCAGAGGATCGCCCAAGTTAATTGCTGCTGATGCTTCCTGGGAAGAGACACTCGAGCCTATTGCTGATCCTGCTTCTACTTGGGAAGAAGGGATTGAGCTGGCCAGACTTTCTGCCACTGCTGGGGAAGAGGGAATCGATCCCACTGCTGTAGCTGGAATGGCTGCTGGGAGAGAAGATCCTGGATCTGCTGATGCTCCTGCTGCTGCTGCAGCTTTCCTTTCCTCCTCTGCTATGTAGCTGTACCACACACCTGTGTCCCTTATGACTATGTTTGCTGCAGCAGGGAACAATATTTTCTGAGAAGTCACATTCTTCCCGAGCTCTGCTTTAATGCTTTGAACTTCTGCTACTGCAGCTTGATGCACTTCCTCCAGCAGATGGTTGTGGAGTGATGACGATCCAATATAATTTTGGAGGTCATCAATATCCAAGACATCAATCCTCTTCACATACTCCGTTTGAACGCCCAATTCTTCCTTTAGTTGGGACAAACGTTGCTCCTTTTCCGGAAACTCCTCAAGGGTCTGAGGGAAGCTTAATTTGCATTTGTCATGTGCCTCTTGGAGCCTTTGGTAGAGACTGCTGATTTTATCTGTTGTTCTTTGCACACTGGCTATCAGCTTACTGGTGCAGTTCCTACCAAACTCCAACAGTGCTACGTCCTCATTAAAACCGTCCACAGATTTAAATGGGAGGTGCGTGGGGAAACCCCCTTTTTCTTTTCTCCACGCCATCTGACTAATGATATTTGCCTTGACATGGGTGTTCTTTGCTTTGAGCCTATGGTCCTCTGTATTAATCTCTTTTAACCTGACCACCATGGCCTTGAGCTTGCATACCTCATCAGTGATTAGCTCCTGAGCGTCATACACTTGCTTCAGGAAGTTGCATGACAGCTCATGGAAAGGAGACATGTCCATTGTTCTACCCTCGGCTTGCTCTAACTGCTCGGCTAATGTCCGCTTGTCTGCTTCTAGCTGAGATGCCTTTTCTTCTGATCCATTCTTCTCCGCTTCCACAATCATTATTTGGAGTGTTAGCTGGTCCTTTTCCTCCTCCAGCAGGCTGTACTTGTTTGACAGCTCCTTATGCTCAGCATACAAGCAATTATACTTGTTCACTACCAGATCTCTTTGGGCTTGCTCATTGGCCACAGTCTGTTGTAGCGTACGAGCTCTCTTCTTTGTCAATATATTTTCTTTAACTATAACCCCTACATTGGCAAATGATGCCTTTGCTGTTGCTACAGCTGCGGATGCCATAGCAAAGGGATCCTTATCTGTATTTTTCAATACAGTGTCCTCTTGGTGGGTAACGATGTCTTCATGGAAGGGAATTTTGACTCTCTCTTCTGATTTGAGGACCATTGCTTTCCTCTTCTTGTCGTAGACAAACTCATTCCACCTGGACACTGTACGCTTTCCCGATGGCGTGTACGGGACAATTGGTCGGTTTATGATGTCTATGTCTTCTTCAGCAGGTGGGGTCCGGACTTCCTGAGCTGGATCCATGCCCTTCTTTTGGGTACCAGAGCCTCCTGCTTGGGATGTGTCTATATCCATGTCTTGAACACCGGACCCACTGGCTTGAGCATCTTCCCTTACTTTCAACTCTTCTTCTGCCTTCCTTTCTGCCTCCGCTTGCTCAGCTTCAGCCTCTTTCTGCTTTTGGGGTTCCTCAGGTTCCTTCCGCAGGCTTTCATTTTCAGCTTCTTGCTGCATCCTTGCCACTTCAGCTTCCTGCTGCCTTCTTGCCATTTCAGCTTCCTGCTGCCACCTGGCTTCTTCTGCTTCCCGCTGCAGCTTGGCTTCCTCAACTTCCTGGAGTAACCTGGCTTCTTCCCTTACTCTGAACTCTTGCTGAGCTCGGTCATCCTCAGCTTCTTTCTCCTTCTGCTGGCTAGTCTTCTGGGCCTTGGTTGAGCTAGAGCTTGCCCCAGTGCTTTGGCGACAGACCCGTAGCTCAACCATATTGCTGATACCTCTGAATGCCTCTTCCTCATCATCAGGATAGTGGGAGTACTCGAAGTGAGCATAGATCTCCTTACAGTGCTCAGCAACTCTTCCCTTTCTGTCATTCTTGTGGAAGATCACCTCACCGAAGTGGAAGGCTTTCAGCTCTTGAATAAATTCATCGGCCGAGGAAACCCCCAAGAACATGTAAGCACCTATACAGAAAGGTAGAGGGGGAAAGGAAGCCTTATGTTGTTTGTGGAGCATTGCTCCAATTCCATCCAGGAAGAGTTGTCTTACTGCTTCTTTGAGGACCACATAATCCGTGGCATACTGCGGCAAGATGTATGGGGGCTTAGTACCTCCAAACATTCTGAGGTAGGTACATTGTTCTGAAAAGTAAAAATCCCCGTAATCTTCAAGGACTTCCACAGCGTTCTCTGACAGGCAGTTGGGCTCCTCCCTGAACAACTTCTCATATAGGGGCATGATGAACCCCTCACAGATGAGTTTGTAACTAGGCTTGTAATTCTGAACCCACAACATCCTGAAAGCGATATAGACCGTGGTAGTGGCCTTATCCCATGTGCAGCCCAATTTGGGGAATTCTATCTTGGCTAAAATACAATCGATCAGATATGAAGACATGAAAAATTCAGCCTTCTTAAAGGCTAGTCCTTCTTTAGCAGCAACTATCATCGAGGCCAAACTATCTGATAGGAGAGTGGCCCAGTCAAACACAGTTCCCTTGAATGCCACGTAGTGGATAATAGGGACCCACTAAATCTTATACACTGTGCCATCGGGCATGCCGAAAATTCTGCACAGCATTAAAGCGATTAATCTGAAAGGAGCTCTCAGATTCTGCACGTCATATTCATCACTTCCTTTCTTCCTCAAATGTTTTCCTGCCATTAGTAGCTTCTTGGCCATCTCGACGTTGTTCATCTGGCTCAACCATTCATCAGTCAGAGCTTGTTGGACACGGGGAAATTTGTAGGCTGTCGGAAGATACGCAGGTTGAAATGAGGCAATAGCCACTTTCCCGCTATCATTTATCACTCTCCCTTCAGCATCGGCATGTTGGAGTATCCATCCGATCACTTCAGCACAGGGGAACAGCTCAGGGCGGGTAGCGGATCTAGTTATGCCTGAGGCTCTGATATTAAGATAAATCGGCCCTTCCTCTAGCAACATATCTGGGATCTCTTGGTCCCGGATCATTCTGTAGATGTCACCCCATCTGATTTCAGGAGGGACACTGATGGTGCACCTAGTATCCTCGAGTGAAGTTTCAGTTTTAAGTGGCGCCGATTTCTTTTCTGACATTTTAGCCTTCTTCTTACCAACTTTCGGCATTTTGATTTATCCCTGATAACACCCATATACAAGTCATCATGATATTGAGCAACATACTGTGAGGTTTTAACAGAGAGCACCATTGTTTTAATATGTCAAGGAGATAAGTACAATGAAGCTGCATATTTAGGAAGCAAAATACACCATTTCAATATGAAATACAAATTTAAACATTTGAATCTTTTAAAGGGATGAGTTTTGGGATGCTCCTGAGAGGATAGGTATGTCGCGGAAACAATCCGCTCTCGGGCCGGCCCTAGGAGAAATGGTGATCTTCGTTTCAACAGGGACATAATTATAAATTTTAGCCATCTTAATTCTTTAAAGGGGTAGGTTCAGAATGATCCTGTGAGGATAAGCGCGTTGCGGAAGCAACCTCCTTTCGGTTTATCTTTGGGGAAGAAGGTAACTTTCGTCATTGCTTCGGTTTGAAAGGCTAATGGCGGGGAAGCTCGGGTTGGAAAGACTCTGTGACGAAATAAGGAGGTGCTTCGTATTTACGAACCGGCGAGGGCTTCGAACGTTATTTACCGCACTTGCCGAAGTGTTCTATGGGAAGTTTTGGTTCGAGCGAGGGGGATGGCTCCGGTAAAGGCTGACGAAGACGACTCGGGTGGCCATAGCTTCTTTCAGCTCGTCTTTAGCGGAATACTAAACCCACGAGGCCTCCGGGGCTTAAGAACACAACAACGATATGTGACCAGTCGCCTGTCGGGCACGTCTCAAAACTAGAAGGGCAAAGACAAACTGACATTTTCCCTAATAGCACCCATATACAGTTGTTTTTATATGCTGGAGAATATGCAATTTAAGCCTAATCTGACGGGGAAAATGCGATTTAGACCGTTTGACGGGCAAAATAGCCCATGACGAGCCTTTTGCCCGTCAAAATGCAACCAATTTCTATCGTCTTTAAAAAGGAAGAACATCCAAAGGTAATCTGACACGTGGAATGCAAATTTAGCGGTTAAAACCTCTTACCTGGCACTGTGAAGATGACTGGATAAGGTGGCCGTGAATCATGGGCAAATGAGCTAAGCTGGAGCGGTCGCGCGGCGTCAAACGTCATTTGCCAATCGAAAATCAACGATATGTTGGCTCGTACCTCCCCCCGTTTATTTAAATAAACCAGGCACGTGTGGGTCTTCAATTCGGTGGGTGGTGCATTAAATACGTGGCTTAAATACACCGCACGTTGTGGTCACGTCAAAATGTTTTGATCCACGTGCGACCGCCATTCGCGGGGTCATCTTGCGAATCGCATCCGCCGTTGCGGAAGGATACAGGGAAAGTTTCCGCCGTTTCGGGGCGCGTCGCAGAAGGAAAACTCGAAGCCTTCCGTAAAAGAATCTCGCATCGCGGACAGATAATGCCAAGGCTTCCGCCGTTTCGGGAGTTACTCGCCAATGGCTTCCGCAAATCAAAAAGTTTCCAACTCTCGCGGGGCTTCGGGAGGATATGGCGAATGTTTCCCATTGTTTCGGAAGGGTAACTTGAAAGTTTCCGTGGTTGCGGGCGGCTTCTTTGAATCGTTCTGGAAAGGCCTAAGCTTTTGGCGTTTCGGCAAGTTGGTGCGAACCTTTTCGCGATTTCCGGAGAAAAAGGCGAACGGTTTCCACAAAGGACGTGAATGCTTAAATTCCTTCGATAGACCTTTTCGGGATGCTACCGCGAAGGCCTCCGAAATTGCGGAGAGCTCTCGCCAATAGCTTCCGCCGTTTCGGAATGAAAATGTTGAAGGCTTCCGCAACATTTTCTCGGTGAGCTTCGGAACGAAAACTCGAAGGCTTCCGCAGTTGCGGAAGGATTTGACGGATGTCTTCCACAAGTTTTGGGTGGAGAAGCTCGAAGGATTCCACAATTTCAAAGAAAAAATCTAAGTCTTTTGCCAAAGTTTCGGGAGATTTGATGAATGGCGCTCGCCATTTCGAACGGAAAGAACGAATGCCTCCGCGACTGCAGAAATTTTCAATGAATAGCTCCGCCGTTCTCGAAAGAATTGCCCAATGGCTCCCGCAGCTTTCCAACAAAAATTGCTAAGTCTCCTCATAGTTTCGGAAAGAATTCGTGAATTCCTCCGCGGTTTCGGGAAGCTCACGCGAGTGATCTCCGCAGGTTTCAGGCGGTTCCCTTAAATTGTTCCGCAACCTTTTGGGAAAATGTTTCAAGTTCTTTTCGAGAGGATTAGACAAACAGCTTCCGCCGTTTCGGAGAAAAGCTTTGAAAGCTTCCGCGGTTGCGGAAGGTTTGAACGAGGAATTCCTCCGTTTCGGGAAGGATTTCCCAATGGTTTCCGCGACTTTCCAATCGAAACTTCTAAGTCTTCTATCGGGAGCTTAAACAAAGGCTTCCACCACTGCGGGGATTTATCAAATCATTCTGCGATTTTTCAGGAAGACTTCATAAAAAGATTTCTGTTGAGAAACAAGATTTTCTGTTGAAAACAAATATAACAGTTGGGATGGCTTCTTAAGGCAAACTTTCTACAAAAATGAAAGGAGCGGCCCCAATATGTACAAAATTTTGGGGGGGGTGTTGCTGCAACAACAAAACTTTAGAAAAATTAATTCACACTTCCTAATTAATTAAATGGTCGAACTTTCAAAATTAACCCCAAGTAAATGAATTTGTCTCCTCAACCCAAGGGATTGGTTGGGTTAGGAACTTAATCAAGTAATCATCATTGAGGGGACATAACAATTTCAATCACAATCCCTGATCCCTTAAGCCACGATCCCCTTTTCCCAAGGCTAGTTTCATATGTTTCTCGGTTAGCCCCGCTGTCCTACTCTGAACAAAAGATGTTTGAGCCCCATCACTTTGTGGCCCTCGTCTTTCCCTATAGTGCCTCAGTATCAACTCCAGCTCCATCATATCTTGGTTGCATCCCTCGCATTCCTATCAAGGAAACATAATTTCCTTGGTAGTTTGTGAGTATTTTGATCCATAGTAAGATCTAGGAGCCTTAGAGAACCTCACAAAATCGAATAATTTGCAATAACCAGCAAAAAAGCTTGAAAAGGAGACAAATTTACACACAATGTGAACTGAAACTTGGCATTATCAGATTGTCTAACGTGTAAATATGCTTAGAACAGGTTTATGTTACATATTGGAGAAATTCGAGAGGCTTACGAAGCCCAAAATGATAGTACAATGCTAATTGGCCAAGTTGGACTCAATCCCCCGTAGGTGGGTCCAACTCAATCCTAATCAACCCAAATAGTTCATAATTTTGGTGTGAACATGGTTGAAGCATACTGGATCATAAATGAGTCATAGGCATGCATGGGTGAGCAAATAGAGGTGTGTGGGAGGTCCAAGGAGTCATTAAATGCTCCAAATCTAGAAAAAAATGGGCTAAATCCACTCAAGCACCCAAAGTCAATAGACATTCCCCATTTCAAGGAGAGAGAGCGCTCCAACATTTAATGAGGGTTCACTTGTGGATAAAAAAGGAGTTTGGATGAGTTGGGTTACTCAAAAATAGGTGTGAACACTCTCAAAAGTGGTTATTTGACCAATTATAGTTACCTACTCCAAACTATAGTGCAATAATGCATACAAGGCAATTAAATTGACTAAGTTTCTGAACCAAGGTACTAAGTATTGGATTAATGTTCTAACACCCCCCTTAACCATAACTTAGTAAAACTCATGAATTTAAAGTGGGAGGCCTTGGCAAAAAAGGCTCAAGTCACCTCATTACAAAACAAAACTTTGATTTGTCGATGTAAATTGAGTACAAGAAGGAAAACCTCATGGGATAAAACCTTCCCTCTAAAATGGACATGGGACTAAACCTGCAATAAAATTGCAGCAATCACCATCCATCACTCACTCCAAGCAAATCTCTCAAGTGAGTGAAGGTCTTCTTAGTAAAACACTTGGTGAAAATATCAACACTTTGCTCGGTGGATGGGCAATACTGCAAGGAAATCACTCTGTCATACACCAAGCCCCGAATGTAGTGCATATGGATTTCAATGTGGTTTGTTCTCTGCCTCTAAACTTTATCAATAGATATCTTGATGGCACTTTGATTTTCCACCCAAATGTTGGTTGGAGAATCAATAGCAACACCAAATTCCCGAAGAATACCTTGCAACGAAACACACTGTGTGGCTGCATTCACTGTTGCCCTGTACTCGGCCTCTGCTGATGAAAGTGAAATAGTATGTTGTTTCTTACTTGACCCGAAAATGGGACCTTCAGAAAACATGAAAACAAAACCTGAAGTGGACTTTCTATCAATGGGATCTCCAAGCCAATCTGAATCAGAAAATCTAACTAGTTGTAGTGAAGAACCAGCTACATAATGTACCGCAAAATTCCTTGTTCCTTGGACATACTGAAGGATATTTTTGGCTTAATTCCAATGGATCTCATGTGGCTGCTGCATATACCTTGCTACAGCACTTACAGCATAAGACAAACAAGTTGTTGTATGTGTAAGGTACAACAAACTAGCAACTAGCTTCCTGTAGAGTATGCAATCCACCAATGGAGAGTCATCGAATTCACCTAGTTTTATGCCTGAAAGGAATGGGAACTTGGATGCCTTACATTCAGCCATTTTAAAATTCAAGAACATGTCTGAATCATACTTTGGTTGACTCAGCATGATGCCTCTTTCAGATTGCTCAATTTCCAAACCCAAAAATTGCCTTAGCAATCCTAGGTCGCTCATGGCAAATTCACTATGTAGAGATGCCTTAATTGACCCAATTTGTTTGTTGCAGCTCCATGTAATTAAAATATCATCAACATACAATACAATGACCGGAAAAATATCATCATATTTCTTCAAATACACATTTGGATAAGACTTGCATCGAATGAAACCAATTGAGAGAAAAAAAGCATCCATTTTAGCATACCAAGCCCTTGGGGCTTGCTTGAGTCCATAGAGTGATTTCTTCAACCTGCAAACAAGTGAGGGATCCTCTTGGAAACCTTCGGGTTTCTGAATATATATCTCTTCCTGTATCTCACCATGTAATAATGCACTTTTAACATCCATATGGTGCACTTGCCAACACTTATTAGCTGCCATGGCTAGAGCTAGTCTAATTGAGTCCATCTTTGCAACCGGTGCAAAGGTCTTGGTATAATCCACACCATGGATTTGTGAGTATCCCTTTGCCACTAACCTAGCCTTATACTTCATATCAGAACCATCAGCAATAGGTTTGGTTCGAAAAATCCACTTACATTGCACAAGTTTTCTCTTGGGAGGAAGAGGCACCAAATCCCATGTTTTGTTTTCTTGGAGAGAATGGAATTATTCTTCCATTGCTGATCTCCACCTTGGATCATGGTAAGCTTCCTGATATGATGTTGGATCAGATCCAATCATCATATAACAGTGATCAGCAAGTGCACTTTCATTTGCAAAGGAAGCATTGATTGCTTGAGATCTAGTCTTCCTAGGCTCTTGGGGATTGCCTGCCAATTCACTTGCAGCTTGTATGATTTTTTCAGCCCACTTGGGCCTTGATGGTGACTCATCTACAAAAATTTCATCTTCAGAAATATCATCTTCAGCAATATCAGAAAAATCAGAACTTGAATCATCACTTACTTCATTAAGGTGTGGAGGAGAAGAGCATTCCCCCGGTGCAAGCTCAAAATAAGGAATTGGTTCTTCTTCAAATTGCACACTTCTCTCAATGAAAGTTTTGAGTGTGAATGTGTCAAAGAGATTGTAACCCTTTGTGTCTTCACCATAACGAACCATGATACATTCTATGCTCTGTGGCTGCAAAGCCTTCCTCTTTTCTGATGGAATTCGAGTCCATGCTCTTGATCCAAAAATCCTGAAATTTGAGACATTTGGTTTTTGGCCAAACCATGCCTCATAGGGTGTTTTACCTTTGACTGATTTGTGAAATGATTTATTCTGAATATGTGCAATAATTCCTGGGTTCATTGCCTCAGAGTCTTTGGATTTTCCAAAGGGTCGTCCCAGGTGTGATGCACTTCAAAATGTGTAACTATCAAGGTAAGTGTTGAATCTAGTTATAACATTTGCTGCATAAATTCGACCTGTAGGTGTCCATAATTACATCATGGGTGTATAATCCCAATACATGAATCGGTTCTGACATTCGAGTCCCTCCTGGTGCCATCCAAAATTGTTTGGAAACAAGCAATTTCCTCGTCATAGTTCCGATTGTAGAGCCTAGTCTCGACTTTACCATTTTTTTTTCTGGATGAGCTAATATTTCCAAATATATTTGAATTTCATATTGGGGATATTACATTAGGGGTATGGGGATTATGTGAGAGATAGAGAGAGACGGGGGGTATTAGGGGGTTAGAGGTAGAGGGGGGTTCATTTTAGGGAGGTTGGGGGAGAGAGTGAGGGGTGGGGGTTAGGAGAAGACGGGAAGGTAAAATTTCCTTGGTTTGAGAAATATTTGCATAACTATGCATTCTTATGTTTTATATTGTTAATTGTTTTCTTTCTAGAATTTTTGAATAGCACCTTGAGTTCCTAGTAACGTCCCCCATTTTTTTAAAATAGAAACCACTCATGCAAACTAAAGATGCTACATTGGATGAATTCCATATTTGTTAGGATGAAGACAACAAAAGAAATATGGAGAATCCGTGTGCATGTTCTGGCACCTTAAAGGGGGATAGATAAGAGTGGTTTGTGTGGCCTTGTCAAAGTTTTATCGCTCTTGAGTGTTTGTTATTGAATTCTTGATCCAAAATATGTGTTGTTTTCTCCATAGTATGCTTACAGGAGATGCTTATAGATTTGGTCACACAAAAAAGGAGCTTCAATATGTGAATTATGCTATCAAGTTCATGGTTTTTTTATTTCATAATTTTTTTTTTAACAAACATCTATCTATCTATCTATCTATCTATCTATCTATCTATCTATATATATATTCTTACTATTAGTATTAGCCTACCATAATATATTGAATCCGCAATGTATCAATCTAATTATATTTTGGAACTTTAAAAATATGGGTCAAACTAAACATGTACATGATTTGTAACTAATGAACACACACATGATTTTGTTCACAAAATCACGTGCACAATATGCACCACTACAGCATTATTGTGTATGAAACCAAGGATTATTAAGGTTTAGGAGGTTAGAGGTTGGGGGTGGTGTTAGGGGATTAGGAGAGAGATATAGAAAGGGGGGGGGGTTAGTGGAGAGGTTAGGGGTGTTAGGGGTAGGGGGAGTAGGAGATAGAGAGAGAGGGGGGGTACGAGAGATATGGAGAGAGGGGAGGTTAAAGGTAGAAAGGGGGAGGGTGTTAGGGTATTAGAGGTATGTAGAGAGAGGAGGATTTCTATGGCGTTAGAGGTATAGAGAGGTGATTTCTAGGGAGTGAGAGGTATAGAGAGGGGGTTTTTAGGGAGTGAGAGGTAGAGAGAGAGGGGGGGTTAGGTAGGGGTTTAGAGGTAGAGAGGTGTTACGGTTTTACGGGTGGGGGGAGTAGGAGAGAGATGGAGAGAGGGTAGGTTAAAGGTAGGGGGTTAGAGGTGGAGAGGGGCATGTTAGGGGGTTAAAGGCATGTAGAGAGGGGTTTTGTTAGGGATTGAGAGATATAGAGAGGGGGGTATCAGGGAGTCATAGGTAGAGAGAGAGGGGGGATTTAGGGGTAGGGGTTAGAGGTAGAGATGTGTTAGGGGTTTAGGGGTAGGGGGGTTAGGAGAGAGATAGAGAGATGGGGAAGGGTGTTAGAGGTAGAGACAGAGGGGGTGTTAGAGGCTTAGTGGTAGGGGGAGTAGAAGAGTGAAGGAGAGAGGGGGTTTGCTATGTAGTGAGAGGTATAGAGAGGGGTTTGTTAGGGAGTGAGAGGTAGATATAGAGGGGGTGTTTAGGGGTATGGGGTTATAGGTATTGATATATTCGGGGTTTAGTGGTAGGGGAAGTAGGAGAGAGATAGAGAGAGGGGGAATGGGTTAGAGGGAGAGAGAGAGAGGGTGGTGTTAATGTGTTAGGGGTAGGGGGAGTAGGAGAGAGATGGAGAGGGGGGGGTTTGTTAGCGGGTTAGAGGTAGAGAGGGGGGAGTATTAGGGGGTTAGAGGTATGTAGAGAGAGTGGGATGTTATGGAGTGAGAAGTATAGAGAGGGGGAGGTTAGGGAGTAAAAGGTGGGTTTTAGGGGTAGGGGGTTAGAGGTAGATATGTGTTAGGATTTTAGGGGTAGGGGGATAAGAGAGATACAGAGAGGGGGAAGGGATTATAGGTAGAGTGTTAACGCATAAATTTTTCACATATGCAATATTTTGGCTAATATTATAGTAAGGCGTCATCAACATATAACATGAATCCCACCAAAGACATCCTCATCAGATCCAGAAAAAAACGTGAGTCCAAAAATTCCCAGAGAATATAAAAAAAAATTATCACGCCTACACTTTTGATAGATCGTGCACACTACAAAACGTATTATCGGTTTTTATCACCACGCTATGCTAGCGCGGATTTTACTTCAAAATATGTGCAACTGACAAAAAAGTGGGACCACAACCACTCGTGGCACATTTAAGGCTCATCAAGGCTCCATCACCTCATTTGATCTCCATATGTACTTGGGTTTATTGAATGGGCCCCCTTTGTGTGCTTTGGAGCCAAATCATGGATTTAATGAGTTCACATTTGGATCTAGTTGTTTCTTGGCTACCTCTTGGCCTATAAAAGGAATCCATGGGAATGCATATAGTAAGGAGAAATTAGAGCAAGGTGATGCTGCTAGAATTGTGTTGGAACTACTTCCACTTCTTCCCATACCTCCATGAATTCTTCAAGATCTCTTTCCACCTTCCTCCAAGGGGCATGTAATTCTCCCATTGCATTTAGTGTGGACAAAAGGACCTCCCTAAGGGAGATTGTTGGATTCCCTTTGAAACACACACCTCCTAGGTGACACTTCTTGTAACAAGATTGACCATTGGGAAATCTAAATTGGGTCTTGAATTTGCTCTTTGTTGTGGTTTGTATTCTCTCACCCTTCATTCTTTTATTTCATGTTTTTGTTTTCATTTTGCTTTGGTTCACTAACAAGGGAATGTAGGATCAATTTTTGGTCAATCACATTTTATTTTTGTACTACAATATTGGTCCTTGTTGACAACCTTGTAGGCTTTACCTCCACAGTGGGAAGGGCTGCATACCTATGTGCATTTTTTCCCACAACAGTATTTATGGTGACTCCACTCTCTTTTTGTTCATTTCTCTTTAACTAGGTTGTTGATTGTTGCATAGCTAATTTTGGGTGCTTCTCTTGTGCACGTGAAGAGTTCCATACCCTTCAATCCTCAAATTTAGCCTCCTTTTTATCAAGTTTTGTTGTTTTCACAGTTGCACAAATCTTGGTGCCCCAAGCGCACTACCTACGCGCATATTTCTATTTGATAGTCACACTTCCTACGTGTTTTAGTAGACCCTCACCCATGTGGTATTATGCTCTCTATTTGCACAACCTCTCTATGTTGTAATCATGATAATGTGCGCTAGCGACTGTATTTTTTGCACTACTGCAAGTCTATTTTTTTTATTTTTCACGCTACAGTCTTTTGTTTTCTTTTTATTAGTTTGCATACAATCTTGCAGTCCCAATGACTGCTCACTAATGAACCAAATTAAATTTAACTTGAAATAGTTAGTTTTTCTTTAGTAATTAGTCCACTTAGACCAAGATTAGGGAGTAAAGAGTCTTTCTCTCTTGAAATATACTTAGGTAACCAACTTTGTGTTTTTGAATAGGCCTCATTGTTGTCACTAGTATTCAAGACATCTCATGCTCTTTGTTTATCTTTTATGTTTTTAGGCTAAGTAGCGTAAATCCACTTGTGCACACAAGGGCATAAAGACTCTCCTCTCCCCAAGTATGCTCTTCACCTCACACTTATTGTGAGCTTGGTGAATTAGAAAAGGGTGAGAAGTGTGAAATACTTCCATTGCACACTTTTATTTCATTACCATTTTGTTAGGAAGCACCATTAGCATCTTTAGAGTTGAAGTAAAATCTTCATTTTCTTTAATATATTTAGTTAATTGCAACAATCAATTTGATTATATCACATGTGTTTTCATCACTAGGAAAAAATATGGGACCTAAAATATCTTTCCTTCCAAGTATGCTCTCCACCTTTCACTTCTTGTGAGCTTGGTGAATTAGAAAGGCAGAGAATTGTGAAATACCTCCATTACACTCAAGTGAGTCTGGACCTTTAAAATCAACATTTGTAAATTCCAACCATCTAAAATCCTCCACAGGAGGTTAAAAAAAAAAAATTAGTTAGTTAGGATTGATTAGGCTAGTCATCCATTAATGCCCACCAATATAGTTTCATTAAGTTTTTGAAACATAGCATTGTTTACTTATAGGACACTATAAAATCCTGCTATCAACAAGTGTTAAAAGAAGACGTAGATAAGAAGTGCGCTATTCCCAAGCAGGTAAAATCTGAGGTATAGTTTCCCTACTCTCTCTAAAGAGACACTCAAAATTTGGGGAGGTGAAACTGTACTACCCAAGATGAACCACTTATCCACACTTGATGGGTGTATATTTGTGGCCAAGCTTAGGATATCACCAAGGAGCAATTGTGAGTGCAATTGACTCCCGAAGTTAGATATTTCTATTGGGAAATGTTGCTAGTCCTTTTGGAACATAGCCACATCATCGGTATAAGTGAATCTTTGTTACCTTCACTAGTCGATTGGTGTGTGGATCCCATTGTCACCATCAATTGTGCTTTTGGAAAGCCCAGTTACATTTTAGAGGAAGCAAACTATGTCTTTAGGGAATTTAAACTTATTTTCTTTTTAAATACAATTACATTAACTCATAATTAAAAGGAAGCTACATCTGGGAACTAGTGAACTAAGCCAACATAGAAAATATCACTCACTTTTGCACCATTTTCCATCTGTTGTGGATTGGCATATTTTTGCATTTGTTCAATTGTGTTTATTTCCATCATCACTCTCACTTGTCACTACGATTTCACCCATGAGGAAAAAAAACCCCTAAGTCAGTCTCGTAGACTACAAGTCCTATCCCCTCTCTTGAGGGGTGTTTTCCCACTTTCTCCCTATGGTTCATGCGAGAGGTATTCTAGCCGGGACCGCTCCCAGGCCACATTGATAGGATCATCCAGGAAATGAAACTACTTGCTTTATTCATCTTCTACCCTTGGAGAAGACATAATTCCTTTTGATTCACCCTCTAATGGAAATGGCATCCCTTCTATCTCTCCCCTCAGAGATACTTTGAACTCCTTCGCTTCTCCCTCTCATGGAAGAGGTCACACTTTATTTCCACGTCTCAACGGAGATCCACCTGCTTCTTCTTCTCCCCCTTCAGGAGGAGGGAACAAAAAATATTCATATTCTCATCAAATACTAAGATCACCACCACATATACCTCGGTAACCACCTCACAGAAACTACACACATCATACAATGGAAGGACCTACTCCTAACCTTCCTTTCATTTCTAATCTAAATCTCCCTGATTTGGCCAAATTTATCAATGAAACTATATCACATGATCTCGCATGGCCATTTATGAAAGATAAAGTTCCCTTCGATATCCCTAAGTTCGAATGGAAGCAAGGAGATGACCCAACCCACCATCTCATGTGATTCCACTTAGGGTGTTCCTCCAATAGCATAGTCGAGTGCTTAGTGAGGCTTCACCTATTTCAATGAACCCTTAGTGGAACGATAACCAAATGGTATGTGAAATTACCTGGAACTACTTATGACACCTTTTCAACATTTGCCACCACATTTCTCACATGCTTTCAACTTCCTATTCACCACAAAATTTGCCTCAAAATTCTCATAGAATTTCGATTGAAAACGTCTACATACATAACAGACCATATCCATGAGTGGCGTAGATGCCGAACATTGTGTAAGATCAAAATACAACCTCAGTTCCTATTGGATTGGCTCATCAAATCACTCCAATCAGCTATTGAAAAATATCTGTCAACCTGTGTGCCACAATTTGAGGAAGAGGCCATATTGAGGGCCGAGCATTTCGATCTTATCTATGCCCAATCTAGCTACCTATACACCATCCTACATGATGCACCTCAGCATTAGTCATTGGATACTACACCTGTGAGTTCGTCACATTCGGTGGATGGTATTATTGGGTTAATTTCCTAACAAGGAAAGGTTCATCCTCTTGATTCCTCCTACTCCTATGCCATTTAACATGGAAACCTAGTACCCACCTACCCCCCCCATGTCAACACCCCTTGCTCCTGCACCAACTCATCCATTTGGTCAGTAATAGTATGGACCTTACAACCCTACTTATCCTAATGTAAGCCACACATCGATGGTACCTCCACTGCAAATGGCACAAGCTACTCCTACATCCACATCCTATGGAGCACACACCATATTTATCCTAATGCCGAGTTATAATCCTTAATACCAATTTCCACGCCCTCCTGTGTCTACCTCCACTCCGCATTTGGGAGTTAATTTAGTACAACCTTCTTTCGATCAACAATTTGAGTATTTGAACACCACAAACCCCCATAATCCTTAAAAGTAGGTGAGGAGGAAGGGTAAAAACAAACAACACCAACAAAAGGGGCAAGGGGGAAACCCCCCTCCTAGTCAAATTAGAACCTGGGTAACCAAACCGCGGGGGCTAATAACCCCCCAAAGCAAGGGAAGAATTATAAACTGAGGAAAAATTAATCCTACTCCATTTGTGGAGAATATGTCCATGACACACACCATTTTCCTCTCATCCCTGACTTCCAACAATTTGTGGAAGCCAAGAAGAATATAGCTTTGAACATCGCTTAGGCTCCCATTTTATGCAACATATTTCCAGAAAGTGTATGAAAAGAGCATAAATAGATCAAAAAGATTACTCCGTGACTTGATTGAAGAAAATAGCTAAATAGCAAGCCTCTTTGAGGAGGAAACCTCCTTATACAATGTATTAAGTACACAAGACAAGACAAGACAAGATATTCCAAATGAAAGGTATCCTTCCTATATATAGGAGACTAAGGGGTACAATCCCAACTAACTGAACCAAGCCTACATAACTAATATAACCGTACTAATGACAATTACCACTAATGGACCAAATCCAACATCAAAACTAATGTAATGAACCACAATATAGGGGGGAATATGCCCATATTTAGGGATTAGCATACCCCTACCCTTTAGATAATTGTTTTCCTCAACTCTTGATTACTTGCGGATGCCTCTGTATGAAGGACTCATCTTCCCATGTCGAATCTTCAACTGGTAAGTTATTCCAGTTTATGAGGTACTCAGTAATAACCCGATTTCGTAGTTGTTTAGTCCTTGTTTCAGTGATTTGTTCAGGTTCCAATATGACTTTTCCTTCTTCATCAAGCTCTAAAAATATTTTTTGAATTGGGATCTTGTCTCCTATTACCTTCTTTAAGCAATAAACATGGAAAACTGGATGTAATCTTGAAGATGAAGGGAGCTCCAATTTGTAAGCCATACTACCAATCTTCTGCAACACTTTAAAAGGACCATAATATTTGGGTGATAATTTATTGTCCTTCTTTAATAGCTTGAGAGACATCTTCTTGTAACGTTGTAGCCTAAGAAATACCCAATCACCTTCTTCAAGACTCCTTTCACTGCGATGCTGATCAACTTGTTGTTTCATCCTATTTTTTGGCATAGTCAAGTTATCCTTAAGTATCCGGAGAACTTATTGCTAGTGCTCTATGTGATCTTCCACGGCTTGAACTTTATATCTTCTTTTTAAGGTAGATGTGATAGATGGAGGCTAGTACCCATAAAATGCCATGAATGTAGACATTTTTGATGATGTATGGAAGGAAGTATTGTACCACCATTCTACCAAAGACAACCATTTCAACCACTGTTTTTGTTTATCATATGCAAAGCAACAAAGATATCCTTCCAAACACTTGTTCACTATATCATTTTTCCCATCATATTGAGGGTGATAATATTAACTGTAAGCCAATTGAGTATCCAAACATGAACATAATTCAGTCCAAAATTTTCTAGTGAAAATTGGATCTCTATCACTTACAATAAGCGTCGGATTTCCATGTAACTTCTAAACAATTTCCATAAATGTTGCAGCTACTATACTTGCATTAAAAGGGTGAGAGAGTGCAGAAAATTGTGCATACATCGTGAGTCTATCAAAAACCACCATAATAACATTCTTTCCTTCGGACTTGGGTAGACCTATGATAAAATCCATGGATACTTCCTCCCAGCGCTGGAAAGGTATGTCTAATGGTTGTAGAAGTCCTGGGGTATTAACTATTTCACCCTTATTCTATTGGAAAACCAATCATTTAGCTACTAACCTTTGAACATCATATTTAAGACCTTCCCCAAAAAATTCCTTCTTTCCCGTGTGGTATGTTTTCAGGAATCCTGAGTGCCCACCTATAGGAGAGGTGTGTAATTCTGAAAGGACCTTTTGTGTGAGTTGGGATTTTTTGCATAAATATAAGCGATCCTAATACCATAGTGAATCATTTTTCCACACAAAATTATCTGATACACTGGGATCATTATGTATCTTTTGAACGAGCATCCACACATATAGGTCTTTTTTCCATTCTTCCGTTGGTGCTACTATCCAATTTGGTTGTAGAATGGAAATGGGACAAAGTAATGCCCCGACATCTTCATATTTTCTAGAGAGTGCATATGCCACCACATTATGTTTCCTCTTTCTATAGATGATTTCAAATTCTTATCCCAACATCTTGGTTACCCACTTTTGTTTCTCTTCTGAATTAGTCTTTGTTCCAAGAAGTATTTAAGACTACCATGATCTGTTTTGACCTTGAAGTTCCTACCTATTAGGTAAGGATGACACTTCTTAAGAGCATGTAGTATTTCCAACATTTCCTTTTCATAAATGGGATTTTGTAAGTTCTTTCACTTGATTATATGGCTTGTGAAAGCAAGTGGGTGTCCTTCTTGCACTATAACAACGCCAATGCCATTTCTTGAAGCATCACATTCTACAATAAAGGTTTTCGTGAAGTTTGGTGTGGCCAATATAAGAGCTGTCCACATTGTTTGTTTAAGTTGTTCAAAAGCTTGAGTTTCCTCTAGAATCCAAGAAAATGCATCTTTCTTCAATAATGTTGTTAGAGGCACTACTATTCTTCCATAATTTGGAACAAACTTGAGGTAGTAACCTATCAGAACTAAGAATCCTCGAAGATTCTTCAGTTTTTTGGGAATTGGGCAGTCTATTATGGCTTTAACTTTTCTAGGGTCTACCTTGACACCTTCATTAGATACAATATGACCCAAATACTCTACCTCCTTCACCCCAAATAAACATTTGGATGGTTTTGCATATAGTTTTTGCTCCTGTAGTAGTTGTAGTACCCTGTCAACATGTTGGACACATGTTCTTCCAAATAATTTCTATAGATTAGTATATCATCAAATAATACTAGCACAAATTTTCTAAGAAAAGGCTTGAAAATAGAATTCATCAAACCTTGAAATGTGGAAGGCGCATTCGTGAGACCAAATGGCATGACCAGAAATTCATAATGACCTTCATGAGTTGTTTATGTTTTTTTGGGGATGTCTTCGTCTTTAATTCTAATTTGATGATACCCAGAACAAAGATACAATTTTGTGAAGGAAATTGCTCCATGTAATTCATCTAGCAATTCATCAATGACAAGAATGGGAAACTTATCTTTAATGGTGATCTTGTTGATCTCTCTATAATCTGGACATATACACCATGATCCATCCGACTTGTGTACCATTACCACTGGTGTAGAGTAAGAACTTTGGCTATGACTAATTATGCCAGCCTCTAACATTTCTTTAACCATACACTCAATTTTACTCTTCTGTCCATAGGGGTATTTGTAAGGTCTGATGTTAGGAGGAATACTACCTGGGATTAAGTGAATAGCATGATCAAAATATCGGACAGGTGGAATACCTTTTAGAATATATTCAAATACATTGGAATGCTTATTAATGATCCGTTGGAGATATGGAGAAATAGGAGGCTTAGATGTTTGAACATCTAATGAGCATAATTCTGCAATTACACCTTGATGTCCCTTTTTCATCAATTTTGTCATACTATTAGAGCTTATCACCTTGCTTGCTTTCCCTATGATACCCTGTAATCCATATTCCTTTCCTTCCCATGAAAATTTCATGAAAAGCTTCTAAAAATTAAAATCCATAGTTCCCAAGGATTGTAACCATTGAACTCCTAAGACAACATCAACACCACCCATTGGAATAGAAATCATTGGACTATTCAATACATTTTCTCCCATAGTAAGATTTATATTATGGAATTTCCCTAAGCAGTTGATAGTTCCTCCATTTGCAATCATTACTTGAAACTCTGGTCCTGGATATACAAAGCAGTTGAGAGATTTTGATAATTTATATTGAATGAAGTTATGAGTACGTGACTAGAATCAATCAACATTGTTACCTTTTTATTTTTGATAAGTCCTTCGATCTTGAGAGTTTGACGAGTGATAATTCCATCCAATGCATGACATGATATGGTGGGATTAATTTTTTGATGTGCTCTGCAATTGGACCTTTTTGCTTTAGATTTATTAACTGGCTAAAGAAGGTATTTCTATTAATATCCCCATAATGTGCAATCAATTCTTTGGTGAATATAGACCAAGATATAATAGAGTCCTTTTTACGATCACAAAGCCATTGGTACCATATAAATTGATCAGGATCTAAATATAATGATGCAATAGTTAACTTTTGCAAAGTTGGAACCTGGTGTAGATCAAAGAATTGCACCATTTGGAATATCCAAGTTCTTGGATCATTTCCATCAAACTTTCTCATGTAAATCTTGGGAAGTTGGGTACCCCTTGATGACCATCCCTGATGAATTCCATTACCAGAATCATTTCCTCTTGGAATATTCTTATTCATGGAAGGTTTCTCAACATGAGAATTATCTTTATCCTCTTGAGTATCATGGAAGACATCATCACTTGTAGGAATAGTATCCCTTGAATTTTGTATGTGATTAACAATATTTTTCATATTCCCCATCAACTTCTCCTCTAGATTAAGTAAGTCAACTGTTCTCACCGAACCTTTAATATTTTCCTCAATTTTATTCAAATTCTCCTCTAAATTTTCCAAATCAACTTTTTTCACAGACCCTTTAATCATATCTTCCAACTAGGACACTCGAAAAGAAAGGTCTTCCCTTTCATCCTACGTCGAGGATGGATTGTCTGGTGGTTTTGATGGAGCGTGAGTCTTTAGACTTTCTTTTGGTGGAATTTTGAACAATATAAATAGATATCACACCTTGGGTGTTACCAAAATTAGATCCTTCTTCTCAAAGTTAAGCAAAATTCAAAATGGCATATCTTTTCAAACCCTGATTGGAAGATAGTTTTAAGGTCGACTTGAAACTGATGTAAATTTTAAATTTCAGCTCCTATGGGTTTGAAACTTTGTATGGTTGTATGTTTATGTGTACTCTTTCCAATTCCATAAGTATGACCTAATTCGTATTTACCAATAAGAAGTTATTGTGAATATCCCAACACCTCTTATTTTTGGTCATTCCAAAATAGCAAACTTGTATGGTATGCCACGTGTCCAATATTTTGTATATGAGGTTGAAAAACCTAATGTAGATACTGTGGTTTGTCTTATTTTAGATGCAACATGTATCACTCAATTTGGATATTTAATTCCCCAGATTTGACCTTTTTTCTTAAAACACCTATTTTAGACGAGTTTTTGGACTAGTCAGAAGCCCTAGATTCTGGAGCAAATATCTCCGAACCTATAATGTTTCAGGATCTGAAAATTGGACCATGGTTAGTTTTTATAGATGGGTTTTAAGTCTCGCTCTCTGAACCCTTGTAGAAAAACTTTTATAGTTCAAATTCCAAGATGAATTGATTTGAAGAAACCAGTCTCAAGGAAAGGGCTCTGATACCAAATGTTATGCAACAAATTTCCAAAAAGAGTATGAAAATAGAATAAATAGATAAAAAAGAGTACTCCATGACTTGATTGAAAAAAATAGTTTAATAACAAGCCTCTTCTAGGGGGAAACCTCCGTATACAATGTACTGAGTACACAAGACAAGATACTCCAAATGAAAGGTTTCATTCCTATATATAGAAGACTAAGGGTTACAATCCCAACTAACTGACCCAAGCGAACATAACTAATATAACCATACTAATGACAATTACCACTAATGGATCAAATCCGACATCAAAAATAATGTAATGGACCACAATATAGGGGGAAATGTGCCCATATTTAGGGATTAACATCCCAACCCTACACATTGACCTCAAACTGTTGTATTACAAGAACCCTTTTCTGATCAAGGGGTTGTGACTAAGCAACAGGATCCCCACCCCTCTGGCAATGCTTCCTTCCAAAATATATACATGAACACGACAGATATTTACCTTGAGACTCAAGCCAAAAGATATGGTGGGACTAAGCCCCCCAAGTAGAGGATGTACCTACCCCTTCTAGAAGTCACTTGCAAATACCAATCGCAAGTGGTGACCAAATCCCATAGATCCCCAAGGTACTAGTTTGACACACCCCCCATAACCCTCATATGAAAGACGCCCACAATTAGAGTATTGTGGATAACTTTTCTAAATCACTAGCTTCCATGTCCATGTTAGAGGTGTTATATTATTTACCAACCCAATGAAAGGCATTACTCAATGCACTTGGTGCAGTTGACCCTTTCGAGTCGTGCCTCATGACCTTTGATATTGAAAAAAGTGAATTGTGACTACCCTCATCAATCACATTCCAAGTCCCCATTATGGTTAAAAACATTATGATTCATTGATGTATCATCAATGAAAGCACATCCACATGTGTCATGTAATCTAATGTTTGGAAATGATTGGTATCACCTGAGTTATTCCCCTCATCTATCAGTCTTCACGCATACGAGAAGAGACCATCCCAATGTAGGGGATTGTACCAAAATGTTCCCATCGAGTTTGGGGGGGGGGGATGGTAACAATCAATATTGAAGTGGTCAATCCACAACTTGACTACAATATCCTCTTATGTCGTAGTTACATGTATGCCATGAAGGTGGTCACCTCCTCATTCTTATGGATCATGATGTTTCCCTTTAATGGGAAAATAGTAACCCTTGACCAAATCAACTACTATGATCCCAGTACCAACACCAACCAGAACAATGTCCTCCCCACGATCGCTGGGACCAATCAACCCCCATATGTTGATTGTGGATCAGGATTGTATAAGGAATCTATATTTCTAGGGGTATATCCAGGCCCACCACTTGAAATCCCTTCATCGACAGATGAACTTATGTGCACCATTTTCACCTCTAAAAATGTTCCTACCTCCCCCTCGACATCATCATCATAACCTCTCATAATCCATGAAATTAAACAAACTTTGAGTCCATCAGTTCCTCCCATATTCCAAATACCATTCTTGTACCCCCTATGGGAGTACAAGGAATGACGGTTATAGATCAACTGACTTCACCAAGGATCACTTTGGGTATACCTAAGTGGTACCTTACAACACCCTACCCAAATATGGATTCCAAATCAGTATTCGACTATGATTTCATCCCTTGATTTTCCATTATGCCATCTAGGATGGTTACACCATCGATATTGAGCACTGAGCCTAGGACACCTATGACTCAGCCACTACCGACGATCACTAAAATAACCAATGGGGGCATGATACAACATAAGTTAAAATCCCCCCTCATTCTCAACCACACTCCTGAATCATCATCAGGGATCTCCAAGTCTAAATTAGGGGGCATAAACCAACATCGGTTAAAATCCCTAATAATGACCACCACTACTTCTACGACAAGGGTCACTCCACCATGTGCACTATGTGGGAAACAAGTCCATGCAACAAACATGCGCCCCACCTTACTGGAGCTTAGGAATCCTCTTAACACTAATGTTAACGTGACGCATGCCCCACCTATGGTAGCAGAGGGCACGTCTTCCTCTCCCAACTCGACTCCTCGATGCAAATCATTGCGTAACAATCATGCGTGTTTGATTTGTTCCCAGTTTGGGAATTACACGCACCATTTTCCCAAACTCCCTCAATTTTAGGATGCTTGGTGACTATTCACCTCACTCAAATTTTGTATGCGGATCCTTCACCTCAATCTTGTGAATTTTTTCACAACAGATCTAGAGACAAAAATAATCCACACTTAGTTTCACAGAAATGCATAGAAAAATTGAGAAGAAAAATATGCTAGAACACAAGAGATTTGGAACTCAATTGGAATACTTTCCATGAATATATTATTGAGCATTGTGTGTACATTTATAATACATCCTCAATAGAGAAATTCGTGATCCTTAGGAGGCATTTGGAAACCAGACATATGGTAGGCTTACTTTGGAAGATTCACATCACTAGACATGAGAGCCAATTGCAACTCCGATCAAATGGAAGTTTAACAAATGGTAGGTGGTTTGGAGGGTGCATGAGTTATTTAACTGATAGTAGGTAGACCATGAGAGTGCATTAGGGAGATACAGGCTAAAAATAACTAAGAGAGAATCTCTAGGGATGCACATTAGTTAACTAAAGATGTCATAACTGCCAGTGTAGCTCCATAATTGCATGAAATCAAGGCGGGCGCAAAAATCCATAAAATAAATGATATTGGAACATTATATTCCAATATTAATGTGTGTGTGGATAATGAACGTTAAAAATGACAAATATGCAGTCCAGTTATAATCACAATGATCAACTATGCACTAGGAAACTAACTGAGGTGTCTATGCACTAGGAAAACAAAAATATGTTCTATGCCTAATGTCTAGATGGGTAATATGTCCCAACATACCCCATTAAGCCTGACTTATGTGAGGAAAATGAAAAATATGTCCCTGGTAACAAAGACCAAAGTTCACCCTTTACAAAAAGTTTTTATTTGTCCTTATTAAACAAGGAAAGAAGGAAAACCCAGTGGGAAGAAAACCCCCCTTTAAAAAGGACATGACACAAAAATAATTAAAGAAAGGTATTCAAAATGGATTCTTATTCACATGAATGAGCTAAATTTACTACTTCTTGGTGAGAGACTTGTTGAATATGTTGTAGATGCTTTGATCATGCACCAATTTTTCAATGCAATGTAGCCAAAACACATGTGTAGGAGCCCATTTGAACTCAACTTCTGCTTATGGAGGAGCATCATATGAATGATTCTTGATATGAATAGATACATAATAATATATAAATACATAATCAAAGATGGACAAGATATCTGTTTACTCACCTATCCAAAATGCATCAATAAACTCATCAGGATCAGTAACATGTGCAGTTGCATAATGGACAATGTAGCCATGTATCTTCCTTTAAAAACCATTGATCACCTTCCTAATTTCACAATGGATATTATGTGGGCCTGAAACAGTAAAAAGGGAAAAATATGGAGTATCAATAATCAATGGTGAAGTGTCTCCATGAGTGAGTTGGATCACAAAAATAAAATGTGGTGCATCTAAATTGTACTGATTTTTGAGTGAACCCATGGGATATTTGGACTGTGGAACCCTGAAATTTGAACCAAAAAAGGTGATATAAAATAAAGACATGTGGAATATCATTCCGAACAGGTCCAATGTGATGGATTCCCAACCACTAAAATATATGAAATACTGGAATGCAACTGAAACAAGTGAGATAGTTTCAGAAACCATGGCTTTTTCAACTGGCACACTTGAGGGTTGAGGAGTCTTTTATAAGTTCAATGGTGGGAAATATGGACATGTGGGTGTAATATCCCTGATATAATATCAAATTATATTATCTCAATCTAAAATATTAAAACAAAAAATTGCAAAACATAAACTAGTCTTCAAAACTAGTTAAGAACAAACTAGTCTAGCTCACTGATTAAACCACCTAGAGTTTGATGGATGGACACTTTTGGATATGAAAAATGTTTTGGGGAGTGTGCAGAATAAAGGAAAATATAATCAAGGATATATTATGAGTTCTATGCACAAGGTACTGGGGCCATTTATGTTTCAACAACAGCTCCGTTGAAGTCTACTCCAAGGCTTCCTAAGCACACCATCATATGCATACTAAACTCGTTCACTTACACTTGACATAAACCAAAGTGAGGATATAATAAATTAACCCCTTGATATAATTCTAGAAAAAATTTACTGAGGTTTAGGGAATATTTGACTAAGTTTTGCGGCAAAAGGAGAAAGAGCACTATGGTGGATTGCTCAACTAGTTTGTTTCCAGGCTCTCCCAAACATGTTGAGAGGGATACAAATTCTCAGGAAGAGGCTTGGACGGTCTTTGTAAATGTATGAAAATGGAGCATAAATAATTGGTCCTTAGGTTAGCGTTATTCGCCTCTTTGGGGGGATTGTTAGTGCATATGTTTTGATTTCCTGCATTCTGGTTTTGTTGGGGAGGGTTTTTTCCCCCTTTCCCTCGTTCTTGGTTTTGCTTGTTCTTCCCTTTCTTCTTCCCCTGAGTCTGAGAATTCTGGTGGTTTTTGGGGTTCAATTGCTCAAATTTTTTATCTTGTTGAATGTAACAAGGTTGAACCTGGTTCAGCCCCATGTGGGGTGAACGTTTCTTACTAGTTGGGCATGGGAATGGGTAATAAGGGTTATACCATGGGGGTGGGATACATGCGGTTTGTGTTCCATAAGATGTGGACGTAGGAATAGCTTAGGTCACTAGCGGTGAGGTAATTGTTGTTGCTTGGCTAAAATATGGGTAGGTAGGACTATCGGGTCCATACTTTAATTGACCAACTGGTGGGTTTGGTATCGATGTAAAGGGTACCAATGTAGGTGGCATGGATGGGTAATGCAGTGTCATATTAAATGGAACCGACATGGTAGGAGGAACCTTTCCCAAGTGGGAAATGGACCCAATAATCCTATCCTCCAAATGTGATGAGCCTGTAGGTGTAGGATCAAACGAATGATGCCGAGGGGCATTAGGTACGATAGTGTAAAGGTAGTCAGATTGTGCATAAATGAGATCAAAGTGTTGGGATTTCAGAATAGCCTCTTCCTCGCTTTGCGACATGGAGGTGGCGACATATTTATCTATGGAGGGTTGGATAGATTTGATAAACCAATCCAAAAAATAGGGTGGTTTTATTTTGATTTTACATAATGTGTGGTGCCTACGCCACTCATGGATGTGGTATACGATGTGGGTGGATGTATTTTGTCAAAATTATGTGAGCATTTTGAGACCCAAATCATGTTAGATCGAAAGTTGGGAGTAAGTGAGAAATTAAATGGACAATGTCACAAAAATGGCATGGGTCGCTCTCTGTAGGTTTACATACCATTTTGTTGCTTTTTCGATGAGTGTACGTTGGAAGAGGTGAAGCCTCATAGGATCATCCACTATGCTATTAGACGAACACCATAAGCAGAAAGAAATGACATGGTTGGCAGGATCATCCCCTTGTTTTCCCTCAAATTTGGGAATGTCTGAGGGAATTTTATCTAGAATAGTCGACCATGTTTGATCATGTGCAATGGGGTCATTGATCAATTTGGCCAAATCCAGGATATTTAGACTAGACATGAATGGTAGGATATGAGTAGTTTGTCCTTCCATTGTATAATGGGTCTGGTTTCCTCTAGGTGGAGACCTAGGTGGTGTTGCAAACAATGAGTGACCTCCTATGAGAGAGGAGGGTCAAAGGGGACGGAAGAATCTCCAAGAGTAGAAGTCAATGGGGTGCCTCTTCCAAGGAGGGGGAGGTGGAAATGTATCTCTATTCTCTCCTAAGAGAGAAAATGAAGGTGATCATCTTCCAATGGTGGAGGAGCTGGAAGGATTTAAAATTTATCCAAGAGGATAAAATGCATCGAGTAAGGAGCGACATCGGACAAATGATCCTATCAATGTGTCCTGGGAGTGACCCCAGCTAGAGTACCATCTGCGTGAAACACGGGGAGAAGGTGTAAAAACACCCGTTGAGAGAGGGAATAGTCCTTGCAATCTTCGAGACTGTCTTAGGTCGTTGTTTTGTTCCTCAATGGTGAAGGATTTTGTATCAAGTGAGATTGATAGTGGAATTTAAACACAATTGAATAGATGCAAAAATATGTCGACCACAATAGATGCAAATATGGTGCAATAAGTGAGTGATATGTGTAAGACTGGTTTCAGTGCATGAGTTCACACATGTAGGTTCTTTTTAATTATGAGTTAGTGAACTTGTAGTTAAAAATAAAATAAATGTAAATTCCCTGAAAATACCTAACGTCCTTCCTCTCAAATGTAACTGGGCCTCCCAAAAGCACAATTGATGGTGATGATGGTATCCATGCACTAATTGACTAGTGGAGGTAACAAAGAGTCAGTTATACCAGAAATGGGGGCAATGTTCTAATCAAGAAGACTTGGAAGCACCTCCCAAACACAATAGCTAACTCTAGGAATCAATTCCACACAGATTTTTACCTTGGTGATATCCTAATTTTCGCCACTAAGGTACCTTGAGTCAAGTGTGGATCAATGGGTTAGCCTTAAGAGTATGGTGTATTCTCCCTACAATGAGTTGAGTAACTCATATGGGAGAGAAAGGGTTTCAATTCCTTGGTCACGGTGCAATTCTGATCCAGGTTTTCTTTGAACACTTGCTTATAGCAAGATTTTGTAAGTATCTGATGAGTCAACAATGCTATATTTCAAAATATCGCTAATGAAACTAGATTGGTGGGCATTAATGGATGCCTAGCCCATTCATTACTACCTGACTAAATTGTTCTTTTGTGACCTTTTGTGGAGGATTTTAGTTAGTTAGACAATTACAAAGTTGATTTTAAGGGGTTTGAATTTTACTTAGGGAGTGTAAGAGAGGTATTTCACAATTCTTACCTTTCTGATTCACCAAGATCACAAGAAGTCCGAGGTGAAGAGCATACTTTGATCGGAAGAGTCTTTAGGTCTCTTAGTGTGTGCTAGTGGTGCAAACACATGTGATGAAATAAAATCAATTGTTGGAAAATTAACTAGAAGAGTATATAAAGTAAATGCAAAAGTAGATGTACTTTTAACTCTAAAATATGCTCAAGGTGCTTTTTAGATCAAAATGCTAACTAATTTTAAAAGTGTGCAATGGAGGTATTTCAGACTTCTCACCCTTTTTGATTCACCAATATCACAAGAAGTGCAAGGTGAATAGCATACTAGGGGAGACAATAGTTTTTAGGTCCTTGCTTGTGTGAAAAAAGTGGATTCTACACTAGCCTTGATCCTAAAAACATGTCAATTGTGCATAGACAAGAATAGTCTTGAATACCGGTGACAACAATGAGGCTCGTTGAAAGCCTCAAGGATGGTTACCTAGGTAATTTTTGAGAGATATGAAATCTTTACTCCCTAATCTTGGTCTAGGTGAACTAATTACTAAAAAATTAAGTAATTATTGCAAATTAACATAACTTGAGTTCATTAGTAAGTAGAAATGTGGCTACTAGATTGTAGTACGCAGATAAAAAGAAAATTAAAAGACTATAGCACTTCTAAACAATACTCTATGGCACAGCAGCGCATAAAAATACAAAACAGATGCATTGTAGCACAGGTAGAACACTAACAAGGTGCACAAGTCAACAAATGGGAGTTCGTATGGGCCGTGAACTAATTACTTATGCTTGTAGAGTGAATGTTGAAGGAATTTACGCATTGGTAGCATGAATGAGAGGCCGGGATCCATGCTACTGTGTAGAAATTAATTGTTCCTGATAGGGAGACAAATTTTGGAGTAGATGCGGTAAAACAGATCTCCTGCAAATGAGAAATACCTAGAATTAACCACTCAACATAAAAAAAACCTAGTTTAAAAGAAATAAACAAAAATAAGTGGAGTTTCCATTAGAACTGTTGTGGAAAACATTGCACAAGTGTGCACTCATCCACATGGTAAGGTGCTAAGACTTGTAGGTTGCAACAAGGCATCAGTCCTTAGATCCCCTGTTTGGGTGGATGGTTGTCCTCCAAGTGATCATGCAATAAATTGTTAGTGGAATTCACATAAAACAAGGAAAATTGAAAAAAATGTGAAATAAAAAGAGATGGGGGGAGAATGCAAAATCTAACAACAATCCAAGGTATGCCAAACCACTTTGTATTTCCCAGTGGTCAAGTTGTACAAAACCTAGGAGGTGTGGGATTCAAGGGAATCCAACAATCTCCCTTAAGGAGGCCTTTTTAATCCAAATTATATTCTAAGTGAATGGTAGAGCAATGGAGAGGAACTCTTTCCCCTTGAATGAAGGTGGCAAGGGAGATCCAGAATGCTTAAAAAGGTAGGAAGAGGTGTGCTATGAGAAAGCTCAAACAAAAATCCAACATCATAACTTTTCTCTTGATTTATGTCTACAAAATGAATGATGATGGCTTCCTTATATAGGCCAAGAGGTGGCCAACAAACAACTAGATCCAAATGTGAACTCATATCCTCCATGAACTAATTGCACAATCCACCAAGGGGGCTATTTAATTCCCCGAAGTGTGTGAGGAGATGAATTGGGATCCTTGGAGGTGATGGAGCCTTTAATGCACCGCGGGAAGTAAGTGGTCCCACTATTTTTACTGTAGCACAACTATTGAAGGAATAGCTGCGTGAGTATCATGCGAGCGTTGTACTGATAACATGCGATACAAGGCATGTCAACAATGTTTTATCCACGTGACCGCTTCTTTTGACTATTTTTGGAACTTTTGGACCCATGCTATCTTTTGTATTTGTTGAGGATTCCTTTGGTGAAGTGCATTCTTTATGTTGATGATGCCATACTGCAATATTCCATAAAATGTCACATGTTTGTGTGATTTAGACGTTAACATAGGGAAACATCTAGGACCCCTCCTGTAGCTAATTTTTTCACTTAGCTAATGCAAAATGGAAATAGCAAAGGATTATGGAACCCTTAGTAGCATCTCGTGAATGGATAATGTGTGAGTGCAAATAAAAGTAAAAAAATAATCTAAATAATTACTACAGTAACATAATAAACAAACAGGAACCCATGAATCAAATATTGATTGTGTATTACTTTGTAAAAATTGGTTTACAATGGATATTTACCTCAAAACATGAGCAGGTGGGGGCCCTCACAGTTGTATGAAGAGCAGTGCTCCGGGTCTCCAAGGTTCCTTTATCTTCTTCGAATGCTCAAATGGTGGCCTATTGTAGGTATAACATATCCCATGCTTCATTTGATCATGGGAGCCCCAATTTTTTGTAAATAAAAAGGTACTTAGGTAAGTTCCTTATTGAAACCAAGATTCTTAAAATTTTGTTTGTATGATCTCGTATCTTTGCTTTTGGTTTGTGTAATTATCATCTTTTCCTTTCAAAATTTCAAAGTTTTGGGTTGTTTTCTTGATTTGCAAAAAGCCTTGGATTCTTTAAAGTGTCATTTTCTTCCCGCAAATACAAAACCTATAATCCCGAAATGCACAATTGCGGATTACGAGAATTGTTTGTTCTTTCTTTTGGAATTTACTCAACCTGCAACCCAAAATTGTGGGTTGCGGAAAGACTGTTTTAATATTTTTGGAAATTTCGATTCCGCAACCCGAAACCTGAAACCCACAAATCCCGAATTTCGGATTGCAGAAAGTCATTATATAAATAAATCGCATTGTGTGTTCCCAAAACCCGAAACCCGAAAATTGTGGATTGCGGGATGCAGGATAGTTATTTTGATTTTAAACATTGTTTTCGTTTCCGAAACCCGCAACCCGAAATTTTGGGTTGCGGATTTCGAAAAAACTGTTATCCATTGTTTTGCGATTTGCAAACCCGCAACCCACAACCTGCAATTGCGGATTGCAGATTGCAGGAATTTTGAATGAAGTTGAAAAATAAAACTTATGACCCAATCCCGCATCCCGCAGGGATAATATCAACCATTTGTTTCCTTTAATCTTACGGTCCAGATTTGATCCAACCAAAAATCAATAAATATGTGATTTTTCCTATTTTTTCTCCATCATTTTCAAAGTCGGTATTTACTCTGCTACGTAGATTTTACTGTGAATTTCTTACGAGGGTCATTCTCACAAATTTTCAGTTATTTTCAGGTTGGTTTGTTGCCGTTTTTGCATTTGCTATTCATAGTTTTCCTATTTATGGTTTAGTTTTTATTTTTGTTTTATTTATTTACTAGAAACTCCACACTTTTCCAAGATGTCACAGAACAATCAGTCTAATACAGTCCATAGGGATTCGTTGACTAAAGACCCAAATTCTGGTATATTCTCAGATACCAGTGAGAGGGTTACCGAAACATATCAAACGAACTGGGCTAAAATCTATTCAATTTTTTATAATGATGATATTTTCGACATTAAGGAAGACTGACCTACATATGATAATATTAGGGCTTCTCAAATCCATGCCATTACTGCTCATCCCATTGTCTTACCTTACACAGACCCAGTGAAATGGATTGTGGAAAATGCCAACCCCAAATGCCAGTCATTCAATGATAGCACAGGGTCACAATTGACAACCTTCCGCCCTGAAGTCTTTATCAAAGCATTTGCTCTTCAGCTGACTGTGAAAACCCTCAGCCCTGAGTTCATAACATCCTCCAAAAATAGGTACAATTTCGACGAAATGATGAAATCATGGATGATTAAACCTAGCCGTTTTGTGCCGAAGGATGATAACCTCTACCCGATTGTTTGGTTTAGGGAGCCTTACTCTTTACTGGAAGCCATGCTCTACAGGCTCTTTGGCCTACCAAATTGTTCAGTCTTCAAAGTTGAATGGGCTCCAATAGCTCATCATGTGTTAATAACCAGTGAATCCTTCCCTTGGGCGTCTATACTGTCTTCAGAACTTAAAACAACAATCCAAGATTATCAAAAGGCACCTTCCCTGAGAAAGCCACACTTATTTTCAGCCTTCATTGTTGATGTCTTTTTCTCTGAGTTTCAATACCCTAACTTGGGATGGAATTGGACCCCTTCAGACCAACTAGTTCACATCTATCACTCAGCATTGTGGGAGAGCAATTTTGTGCCCTTACTTTGTGACATTTGTGACCATTTCATGGCTACCATTTATTTCAAAATATTCAAAAAAGAGGCACCTGCCTTCTCAGATGATTCTAGAACCTTCATCAATACAATTGGTGATTGGTATGTCTATGAGTCCTTTTCATATATTAGAGTGCGAAGAAGTGACATTCTTCATCTTCTGCCTAGAATAGTGCCTGATAGATTGGTTATTCAAGAAGTATCTTATCAGACTGTTGCTGATGGTGTCTACAGGAAACATACTTGTCCCAAGAAGAAAGGATGGCCTAAATTTTCTTTGAACCTTGGGCCATTGGTCATCCCAACCTAAAATTGGGTTGCAGTGCTTGGTGACCAAGTAGCTCCTCTAAAGTTGGGTTTTGATCCCAAAAGGAAGCATGAACCTAAGAAGTTCCTTGATGCACATTTTAAACAGTATCATATGAATATGGATTATCTCCATGAAGAAGTCCCAGATGATTCTATCTACCAATGAGTGAATACATTTTCAGAGGTCCTAGCTAGGGCCAAGTGTCAAGAAGAACAACATCAGATTATGTCATATCAGAGATAAATTAAAACTAAAGTCTACAGGAAAAGAACAATGGAGATGAATCTGATTGAGAAAGTGAGAAGAGATAAAGAACAAAAGAAGATCCAGCAGGCTAATGCCCCTCTAATGCTTACTTATCCAGATGGAGATAAAGGTAAAGATTTCATGGAGAATTCTCCTCAGGTGAAAACAGATGAACAAGTCAAAGCCTTGTTGCAGACCTCTCATCATTTCCAGAAGGAGTTAGCAAATCTAACTTCAGTGTTGGACACTCAAACAGTTGAACCTCCTAAGCTTACTATGGATGTTCAAGTGACTGCGGCAACTATACAAGTAGCTGATTATTTGATAATAACTGAGGTCAACCCAACTAAAAGACAAAAAATCTAGATCCCTACATCACATGTCCCTACTGTTGATCTCATTGACAGTGATGTTGATGATAGACCCAATCCTCTAGTATCAGTGACTCAAGAAGTGATTGAACAGGTGATTGAAGATTCAAAAGCAGTTACAGAGTTGTTAGACACTATTGAGATGGATCACCCTTTTTCTGATCAACAGGTATTGGAAGTGACTACTTCCCCTAACATCACAACTTCATCATTTTTGTTGTCATTTATTCAGGATCTTTCTTCTTTGTCTCCAGAGGTGATGCCACCATTCTCCATAACAAAAATATTTCATACTTTGACTTCCAGAGCCACCCCATTTTCAAAAAAATCTGTCCCTTTTTCCATTCCCCCATCTATTATTTCAGAAGTCAAGTCTTCGACTGTTCCCCTGAAATTACCCTTATCTACTTTATCATTACCAACTTTGGAAGAGCCACCCTCAATTCCTTCCTCATCATCACCTCCTAATGATGATCAAGTTCAACTTTCTGAAGCCTTCACTTCAATCCCTTCTCCAACCCCTGTCCCATCAGTTCCTCAGACTGTCTCTACCCCTATGACTATTCCTCAAGTTACCATGTCTATACCTAGTCCCATCGTCACTCAAACACCTTCATTGATTTCAACAGAGAATGTTATTTCAATTACTTCCGAAATAATAACTGAATATGAAGATGATGTTGTAGTCCATCTTGGACATTCTTTCTACAGTAAGGAAAATAAACAGTGGTAAAGAGGGGTATGAAGAGAGGCAGGGACCAAGGTGGATTAGAGGTATCTTTTCCTAATCAAATAATATGGGCTCAGTAAACAAATGACCCCCAGACAGGAGCAATTGAGATAGCCAAAGCCTTAGGAGCATTTTCTGGTGCAAACCTTGATTCAGTCCAGATACTGAATAGGGAAATTGATCAGAAGAAGGAAGAATTGGAAAGGCTTGAAGAAGAATTAGTAAGACCAAGGAAGAACATGAGAATTATGCTGCTAATCTCAAGAGGTTATGGTGAGACATGTTAGAATATTTGGAGTGAAGCAATACCTATCTACAGGCTGAACTTCGTAGTGTTCAAGTTGATAATTCTTCCAACACACAAAAGATAGCATTACTACAAAAGCAATGTGAGGATGCAACTGCAACTGCAGCCTCTTCTAGGTTCTCTAAGTTCTCACCTCAAGAATTTAAGGACTTGGCCTTCCAAGTTAATGAAGAGCATCATAAATTACTGGAGAAGTTATTCTGTACCCTAGATGAGATTAGGGAAACTCACATGAACTTTGGTAAGATGTATGGTTCCCTTGAAGGGAAGAAAGCCAAAAGGAACCAAGATTCTCAGGCTAGTCAAAACATTGGTGAGTGGCAAAGGTATATCAAGGACATACCAGAAGACATTCCTATTCTCAACAGTTTTCAGTTCAAGAAGATCAGAGCTGCATTGAACACTTGGCTTGAACTTAATGAGTCAGTGGAAGACATTCTTAAGAAAGCACAAGCTATGTGTAGCAAGCGATGGTATGTCGTGAGCTCCTAATATGGATGCCTAATGAGGGCAGCTTATACCAAGACCCTACTTTAAATGTCATCCTGGGGAACGTACAAACTTGAGAGATGCATACACTGTCTATGCTCTTTATAGGATAATCTCTTGTCACAGTTAAAGGGCGGTATCGATGTTCTATAGATTGTCTACTAAATGTGAAGTTTGTCTACTTAATGTGAAAACTGATTATGCTACAAAATTGAATACTGGAAAGCAATGAATTTGATTAAAAGAATTAAAGTGTTGAAAGCAATAAATATGTTATGAGAAGTAAAGCAGGGAATCTATTCTAAGTAATTAAAATGCTGAAGTAATTAGATGTTGATCTGTTCTAAGAAATAAAGACATAAAGACAGTAAATATATTTGAAATAATTAAACTGCTGAAATAACTAAATGTTGAGAATAAAAATACCATAACAGAGCTATTTTTACTATTGGGGAAACGAAGTCTATAACTACTTTCTGCGCACGCAATTTGAGTCTTGATCCATTTTATTCTACCAATCTAGAATTGAAATACAATCATTCTAATGCTTACCCATCTTTTACTAAGGAGTTTAAAAGAGACTAATCAAGATGAGAAACTGTAGTGAACTCCAGATCTAACCATGACATCGAAAGCTTAAGCTATTACACATGTAATCGTGAACAAAAATATGCGTGCAAGAATGAACCTACAGGCCTACTGAAATCGTTCTACTGTACTACGGAATGCATTCTAAACTACTACAGAAAACAATGACTCATTCAACGCTGCCATATATCATAGAACTGTTCATCAATGTAAAACATATACTGGGAAAAATACTTGTAGATAGGAATTTCCTGACCTACGTGTTGGAGGGGCCCTCCCCAACCCGTACTCAGAAGAGAATAAAAACTCAGAAACGCTTGCTGGAATTAATCACCAATATTTCATTAATATGTAAAATCCATGTCAAAATAGAAGTCTGTACTTCAGTATCTCAATAGTGCAGAAAACATTAACAATGATGTCTTTCACAAAAATAACAACAGGGACCTCTCGCTACCTGAGAGGTCCATATTTATACGATTTAACTCTAATCCTAATTGATTGTCTAAGTGTTGATTCATCTTGAAAGTGGGAGTGTGTCCCCTATAAATCAGGAAACAGGGCGCCGAGCTTGTGGAGATCCTTTAGCCTTCTACACGTCCTTCCTTTAATAAACCTGAACCTGCTCAATCATGCTTGGTTTCCATATAATCAGTTTAATTGATATGCATTATAACATAAAAAATTAATCATAAAAACAATTTCATTAAATCATTAAAGTAAAACGCTTTTCCCACAATTGAGTGCGTTTTGTTACCATTGCTTGAGCTGGACTGTGGAAAAAAGGTTATCAAAATACTTGAAAAATGGACCCATCATTCTCTCCCCTACGTGAAGGATTCACCCATCCTTGGGTGACCTGTTCCTTTCATCGATGACCTCCTTGATATCCCATGCTGCCACCTTAGGTGCCCCTGCTTGTCTGAGATACCCAAAATTCTGATCCTCCCTGGACCATGCCTTCCTCTCCTCCTCTTCATTAATCTGTTCTTTGAGGACTGGGAAAAGAAAGAATGGAGGATTCAATCTCATCCCAATCCACCTTAGTTGGTTTCTTGCCAGGGATTCTTTATAGATTATGGTTTTGAAGAGAGCATCCTTAAGCCTGAGGGGAGAGTGGAGTTCTCTTCGTTTTAAGTCAGTTGCCACCTTGCTCCACCTTTCCCTGATGGACTCATCAACTTCTTTTTGCGTGCTGCGGAGTGTAACATTGAAGTGACTCACCGCCTCCTATTGTTTTGCGAGGAGAATGGGTATCAGCTCCTCGTCCTAAGTGAGGATCCTGTGCTTATAAATTATTCCCTCAGGGTGAGTGGGCTCAGGTCTGATCATTAATGGAGTTTGCCATTTGGATGCCACATAGAGATGATAGTCCTGGGCTCACTCAATTTCATGGTTAATCCATGAACACAATGCCCTTAACTAGATATCACCCACATATGGGTTTGGTGACCAGTTGGGCGAGCCAAAAACCACGAAATTGTGCAAGAAGAACTCAATCAATCGGTTGTTCTCCATCTCTGTGGAGTTCAATGATGCATCAATAAATTCCTTAGGAGTGCTTACCTCTATAGGGAGATCTTTCTCCAATCTCTGAAGCTGGAATTCGCCCCATTTTTCTTGTAAATAAACTGCATAGACCGCCGATGGTGGTCTGAGGTCACACATTCTCTCATATATGCTGATAGTAGTGGCAAGAACATCCTTAATTTTGATAAATTCCTGCTCCTTCTTTGCCAATTTGCTCTATGCTTCAGCCAAATTTTCTTGTAGCTCTAAATTCTTTTGTTCGGCCAGCCGAAGCTCTTCTGCATGGTGCATATTTAGGATGTGTGTCTTCTCGACTGAGAATGGGGGAGGTGTGGCCTAGCTTCCTGGACAAATTCTTAATGTTTCCAACTCATTCCTGAGCCTTTCCAATTCTGCTCGTGCTTCAGCGAGCTAGGAAACGACCTCGAGGTCTTCATTACATTCTGGAGGGTTTTCCTGAAAGTTACCTTGCTCCTGTAAGCTCTGCCCTTCTCCTTTATCCATCTCTTCTTTAGTATCCTGTTTTTCCTCTTCATTCCCTTTCTCTTCTTCATCCTCTTATTATTTTTCTTCTTCATTCTCTTCATCCGTAGTGGGATCCTTTTGATCTATAAAAGGATCAATGTCATCATCAGACAAATTGGTAATCAGGGGGCTGGGTTCCCTTTCTTTCTCCTTGGAGACTCGGATTTTAGATACCTGTGTGAATCTCTTGTTGCGCTTATTCGACCGCTTACTAATGGTAGGAATATCTGGGTCTGGTTTGGGGGAGTCCTCTTTGGAGTGTTTTATTTTGACCAAGGTGTCGGCCACACTGTCCAAGTCGATTTTTATTTTTTCCCCCGATATAGAGGTGGTCTTACTTTTTGATTCAGGTGGAAAGGGTGTAGTCCTCATTCTCTGAACATCCTCAGTAGGATACCACAATGAACTCCTCCTAGGAGAGCTCTGGAATCTGAGCTTTTAGCTCCTCAACAACTATTAGTTTGATCAGCTCATGATGGGCCAAAGCATTGTATTTTCCGTTAGCCACCTTCCTGCTCATCTCTGCTAGTGATTGGAGCAGGAAAAATGGAATGCTAATATTGTTGTTTGATGAAATGCAACTTCTGTGCCTGAGAAGCTCTAAAATACGAAAATGGAAAATTGGAACATAGCTTAATCTTCCAGTGCATGTAATATACCTTAGGACAATTGCGGCCATTTCATCCCATGGTGCTGGCATGGAGGGTCTATTGACTCCATTTTTGTCCTCATCATAAACTTCTACACTCTCAAAGAATGTTGCTTTTGCTGTGTGGTTTGCCTCTCGGTCATTGCTGCTCCAATGCAGGCCCATTGGACGACCAGTGTGTTTGGCTATCATGTCCTCATCCACTTTTATGCGTAACCCTTTCACCCGGGTAATGTACTGTTCATCTTTTATATGCTTGAAGTTTCTTGCGAAATCCTAGTCTATTTCTGTGTTGTATCCTCTCAGTCCAAGGATAAATGGCATCCAACCTGAGTTGCGAATGATTTGCAGGACTCTTGGGCTTTGATAAATGGCACTATGATCTTCCGGTTCACTCTTTTTAAAACCCTTCATCATTTTTCAAATCTTCTCTATAACCAGACAGACCAGGGCTTTGGGATGCAGCTTTATACTTTTAACTTGGTCAGGCTCTGCCTATGGGCTCAAGGAATGCAATGGTGGTTGATTCTCGGGAATTCCGGGTGGTTACTTATATGAAAAATCGTGGAATATGCTGCACCAAAATTCATTGCCTTTCTGCACCTATTCTTTTCATCATACCTGTACTTGCCACTTCTAATCCCCTATCTTTCATGATTGATCTCTGCCTTCTTATGATCGATCTCTATACTTCATGTGGTGAAGGTTGCGATCATGATTTGCTGAGGGTGATGGGACTTTGGTAGCAATCATGAGTTTATGAAGGTCATTCCACCATGCCGCCAATTTGAAATTGAAGTTGTCCTCAGTTGACTAGAAACGACTCTATTGTGGGAAAGTGGTTTACTGTAAAAATCAAATAAAATCGTTTAGAGATTACCTCGGTATGTATGCATACCTGCATTGATGAGCTGGTCCATTTTTCATGCGTGGTGGATTCTGTAGTAATCATGGCGGTGTTTGTAGTTGAGTTCTGCATGTCAGTAGTTATGTACGTAGGTTGCTTTTTTCGATATGCACATTTTGAATTTGTTGAGTATGCACTTTTGAAAATTGTGCCCAATTGTGCTTTATATTTGGATGATTGCATGGTTGGATCTGATTGGCTCTCTTCAATAACTTTGCAGGATCTCTTGAATATGTTTAAAAAAGGTTGGCGTGGTGTGTCTTTGATGAATTTTGTCGTAGATGAAGACTTATTTTGCATGCAGACGTGGCTGGCTCGCGTGAATTGCTTTCAGCCTCACTTGAATATATGGCAGCCTCGTTTGATTTATTTTCAGGCTCGCTTGAATTGATGGCAGCCTTGCTTGATATAAATTGTTTCTTGGATGAATTGATGGCAGCCTTGCTTGATATAAATTGTTTCTTGGATGAATTGATGTCAGCCTTGATTGATATAAATTGTTTGAAATGATTGGTAGCCTCACTTGATATATTTTGTAGGCTCCCCTGAATTGCTGGTAGCCTCGCTTGAATTATTTTGCAGGCTCGCTTGAATAGGTTGATGCCCTGTACTTTCTGTTATTGCCTTTTTCTCTTTTTTTTTGTTTTGTTTTGTTTTTCTCTTTTTTTGTGTTTTTTTTTCATGAAATGTGCTGAAGCTTACTGTGTTGGAGCATGCTCTATCAGCATCAATTGTTGCTGGTAGAGTACTTGTGTAAATTCCTCTTTGGACTTTGGTTATTTGTAGAGTTTTAGGTGGTGCCCATTCATGATCATGGGGAACTCATCATCATCAATTGTAATCATTCTCACAGCTCCATTGTCATAAATTTTCTGTATACTGTAACGTCCAAGCCATCTAGTGGTTAGCTTCCCTTTGAATGTGTGAAATCTGGAGTCGTAGAGTAGTGCCCAATCACCCTCTTTGAATTTCTTATCCTTCAAATGTTGGTCATGCCATTTCTTTCTTTGCTGTTGGATGATTTCAGTATGTGTAAGTGCCTGTTGGCGGTGTTCATCCAGTTGATTTAGCTATAGCATGCATTCTTTTTGAATGCCTGATAGGTTCATATTTATATCGGCTGCAATTCTTAATGTTTTTACTTCAAATTCGATTGGTAGCATGACCTTTTTCCCATAGACCAACTCATAAGGTGTGAATCTTGTTGTTGTTTTCCATGTAGTATTGTAAGCCCAGATTGCTTCACTAAGTCTGTCAGCCCAATCTCTTTTGTGAATTTGGACAGTTTTTGTCAGGATTCTTTCTAATTCCCTGTTGGTTACCTCAGCTTGACCATTTCCTTGAGGGTGGTAGGAGGATGACTGTCTGTGCTTTACATTGTTTCTTTTCATCAAGTCTTCAATTAAATTAGATGTGAATTGTGGTCCTTGATTCGAAACTACTTCTCTTGGCACCCCAAATCTGTGAAAGATCTACTCAGTAAAGAATTTGGCCACACTGGTTTCATTTGCAGTAGCTAGTGCTACTACCTCGGTCCATTTTGTAAGGTAATCAGTGCATACAAGGATGTAGCTCTTCTGATTGGATTGTGGGTTGAATGGGCCAACAAAATCGAATCCCCATTTATCGAATGATTCTAAAGATATTCGTGGGTGTAGTGGCATTTCTTGTTTTTGTGTTGGCTTTCCCATTCTCTGGCAATCGTCACAATGGGACACATACTCATAAGCATCTCTGTGGAGTGTTGGCCAATAATACCCTGTTTGCAATATCTTGTAGGTTGTCCTTTTTGCAGCGTAGTGTCCTCCACAGGGTTCATTATGGGTGGCATGCATTATGTCATGTACCTCATCTTCCCTAATGCACCTTCTAAGTACTTGATCTGGTCCCTGTTTAAAAAGCATGCCCTCTATCCATGTATATGTGGTACTTTGTCTTATTACTTTTGTCCTTTATTTATAACTGTAATGTTCTGGAAACTTCCTGGAAACCAAATAGTTTGCTATGTCAGCAAACCATGGACTTTTTATTGATATGGAAAAAAGGTGCTCATCAGGGAAGTTATCTTGGACCAATTCATTATCTGTCCCATGTGTTACTCTTCACAAAAAGTCTGCTACGACATTATGCTTGCCTGGTTTATCTATTATAGTGATGTTGAATTCCTGTAGAAGTAGCATCCATCGAATAATTCTTGCACTTGTATTAGGCTTGTTCATAAGATATCTGATCGCTGAGTGGTTAGTATGGATAAAACTTTGGTATACTGTAATGTAATGCCTGAATTTGTTGATTGCATGTATGACTGCCAGAAATTCCTTCTCTGTGATTGTGTAGTTGAGTTCTGCCCCAACCAAATTTTTTCTTATATAGTATATGGCATAGGGTTTCTTGTCTTGTTCTTGCCCAAGCATAGATCTGATTGCTTTATCTGATGCATCGGTGTGAATGTGAAATGGAATTTCCTAGTTTGGTCCTTGAAGTATTGGTGCTGTGATGGTTTTCTATTTAAGACTTTCAAAGGCTGACATGTAGTTGCTTGTCCATATGAAATCATTGTCTTTTGTGAGAATTGCAAACATGGGGGCAGCAATTCTGCTATAATTCTCAATAAACCTCCTGTAATACCATGTCTGTCCAAGGAAGCTTCTCACATCTCTTTGTTTGACAGGTGGGGGCAGTGTCTTGATTACTGATGCTTTGGCTTGATCCACCTCTATACCTCTCTGTGATATATGACGTCCTAGAACAATTCCTTCTTCCATTAACATCCTGTGTTTGTCATTTCTTAGGCACAAGCTCATCTCAATACATTTTTTCAGTATTAATTCAAGGTTTTCCAATACCTGGTCAAAGCTCTATCCATAAGGTGTGAAATCATCCATGAATACTTCCATTTTGTTATTCAGAAAATCAGAGAAAATACTCAGTATGGCCCTTTGAAATGTTGTTGGGGCATTACATAGACCAAAGGGTAAGACCCTATAGGTGTAAGTTCCCCATGGGCATGTGAAGGTCGTCTTATCTTGATCAGCTCGGTGTATTAAAATCTGGTTGTAACCACTGAAACTGTCTAGGAATGAAAAGCACTTGTTTCCAGATAATGTATCTAGCACTTGGTCTATAAATGGAAGTGGAAAATGATCCTTCTTTGTTTCTTTATTCAGCTCCCTGTAGTCCACACAAATTCTCCATTTGCCTCCTTTTTTGGGCACTATGACTAGTGGTGAGACCCATTCACTATCAGATATTGGATAGATGAACCCTGCATCTAATAAATTTTGTAATTCCATTTTGACTATGTCTTTTAGTGCAGGGTTTAGCCTTCTTTGTGGTTTCTTGATGGGAGTAGAACCTTCTTTGATGTAAATGTAGTGTTTGTAGATATCAAGATGTATTCCTTTCATATCTGTATATGTCCATGCAAATGCTTTACTTTGTTGTGTTAGTATCTTCATCAATTTCTCTTCTTGCTCTAGTTTTAAATTGGAATTTATGTTGACTGTCTTGCCAGGGTTAGTTTCCACGACTTTTACCTTCTCAATCTGTTCTGGCAGCACTTCTATCCATAAGTCATCCATGCTCTGTTTTGAACTTTCACCTGTTTCTGTAGAAAAAAATTCTTGAATAACATGATTGTTAGGAGATATATTTTGTATAAATCTATCTATATGGCCATCTTCATCTATTTCCTTTAAAGATATTGCAGCATCAATTGTTAGGAGAGGTCGGAGGTTTTGATTTGGTGTGTTCTGGTAATCATTAGTCCAATTTTGATATTCTAACTCTAAGGATTTCATTGCTAGTGGGTAGATTGCTATCTTCTTCCTAGTATGTCCACTGGTGATTGTCATATTTCCTGATCGTCAACCTATGTAAGCATCTGCAGTTGCTAACGAAGGCCTACCCAGGATAATTGGATAGCCACTAAGTTTTATTTTTATTTTGATTATTATAAAATCAGTTGGATATTCCCAGGACTCGATATTTATCATGATGTCTTCTAGCATTCCTTCGGGCTTCACAGTGGACGCGTCTGCTAGTTGGAGTACTATTGTAGTTGGTCTTACCATTGCTTGGAGTCCTAGGTGTAACATGGTTTCTTTAGTCATGACATTGATTGCAGCTCCTAGATCGATTAAGCTTTTATTTATTTGCCTATTATTTATGGTGACACTTACTACATGACTACCAGGATCAAGATATTTAGGATTTATTATGACACCTAGCATCAAATCGGCCAATTGTCCCACTACATTAATAGTTGGTGGGTCACACTTCCTTCTTCCTGGATTCTTTAGGCAATTCTCTCTAATGAATTTGTTGCAGATGGGCACATCCCTTATGGCTTGTAAGATTGGGATTTGGATTTTTAAGTGCTTGAATTCATTTAAGATTATATTCTCTTCCTCTTCTTTTGTATTCCGGACAAGTTTTTCTGGAAATGGAGGGTTTCTATTTCGTGTTAGTGGTATAATTTCTTCTTGAGGAGGTTCTGGTTCATCAGGATGCTGAACATAGGGTTCTAATGTGTCGTCTTGAGCTTCAAGTATAGGTTGTTGGATGTTGTGTGGGGGTGTATTCTGCAACGTTTTTCCAGATTGTAGGTTTATTTCATTTATTTCTATGGTGTCTACAACATAAGTTGGGAATTGTGTGATATCAGTGTTGTAAGCCTGTTGCTGTTGTGGGGGCCTATTATTATTAGGATTTGGAATTGGTTGGGATGGAATAGGTGGATGTCTAGGGGGTGGTTGAGGTTGTGGGGGTGGCATAATGAGTGGTTGTTGTAATGGTGCCCTCCAATTTGATGGATGTAGGTACTGGTTTGCATAGTTTGTGGTGGATGGAAACGGTGGGGGGTATTGAGGATAAGACAGTGGATAATATGGCTGTTGATAGGATGGTTGATATGCTTGCTGGTTTTGTTGCCATTGGTTTTGATTTGGTTGTGCTTGCCATGGAGTCGGTGCAGAGTTCCAATGCTGTCCTTGATTATAGTAAGTTTGACTGCTTTGCTGATATGGCCTAGCAAAATTATTCCTCCTCTGATTTATAAAACAGAGTTGTTCTACAGTTCCTTCAGCTGCTGGGTCTTGAATGGCTTCCTTACATGAGGCTAAGAGGGGACATTTATTAGTGGAATGGTCATTGGTGCAGAGACCACATAATTCTATTATGTTTAAGGTGCACTGCCCCTTCTCACGCTTCTTCCTACAACGAGGACAAAATACTGCCAAGGCTTGGTTAATTTCATCCTGTTTCTTTTTTATTTGAAGAGCATCAAGTTGCATGGCTTGGGATTGCAGTATTTTAGTTTTAATGTCATCTAGCAGGTTTCCTAAATGAGATTTTGTAAGTGAGGATGATGATCCACTGGTGGTTGTATGTGTATCCCTCGTCCCATTGTTAGTTTTCCTAGATCTTGAGTAGTTTTTGAAGATTTGCAGGATCTGGTCAAAAGATTTTTGGAATATGTCTCCATCTCCAAGGAGATTTAAGACCTCAAAATTCTCCTCTTTTACACCTCTGAGAAGGACAAGCTTTAGTGATTTAGGATGCAATGTGCAATGGCTGGCTCATTTGTAGCTGAGTTGAAATCTTTGGGCATAATCTTCTAATGACTCTCTATCTCCTTGTTGCATCCTAAAGATTTCATCCCTAGTATCTTTGGCCTTGCAGTAGTCCCTATATTTTTCTAAGAATGACTGTTTCATTTGATCCCAGCTAAAGATACTATTTCCTTCAAGGCTCATGAACCACCGAAGTGATAGGTCTTTTAGTGTGGAAGGAAAAAGCCTAAGCTTTTGTGCATCAGTAGTGTAATCAAATGATCTGCAAACTGCCTCAAATTCAAATAGGAATGTGTCAGGATCCTCTGAATTCAACCCATGAAAGTTTGGCAGATTGTTAGGATTGATGTTCTTCATTCTAGAATCTCTAAGAGGTATGCTAATGGGAAAAGTGAAAAGCTCCCTAGGTTCTTCCTCTTCATTTGCCATTGAGGTGTTTGCGCTGGAACTGGTAGTGAAGTTGCTTCTGTTTGGATCGTATGTGGAGTCAGTCTCGTTTTCAGAGTGTAGAAATTCAAACTGAGAATGGTCAGAACTGTTATTACTGTTGTTGCTCATGGAATGCTTGGGCAGAAAGTGGCCAAACCTATCCCTTTTCCAACGAGGCATTCATTGGTAGAAGATATTTATGTTTTTGTTTTATGTAATTTTTGTTTCCTTTTTTTGTGGTTTTTAGGTGATGTCTCCTAAAATATTTAGCACCTCCCCGGCAACGGCGCCAAAAAGTGGTATGCTCCTAATATGGATGCCTAATGAGGGAAGCTTATACCAAGAGCCTACTTTAAATGTCAACCTGGGGAATGTACAAACTTGAGAGATGCATACACTATCTGTGCTCTTTATAGGATAATATCTTGTCATAGTTAAAGGGTGGTATCAATGTTCTATAGATTGTCTACTAAATGTGAAGTTTGTCTACTTAATGTGAAAACTGATTATGCTACGAAATTGAATACTGAAAAGCAATGAATATGATTAAAAGAAATAAAGTGCTGAAAGTAGTAAATACGTTCTGAGAAGTAAAGCAGGGAATCTATTCTAAGTAATTAAAATGTTGAAGTAATTAGATGCTGATATGTTCTAAGAAATAAAGACATAAAGACAATAAATCTATTTGAAATAATTAAACTGCTGAAATAACTAAATGCTGAGAATGAAAATACCATAACAGAGCTATTTTTACTATTGGGGAAACGAAGTCTGTAACTACTGTCTGTGCGCACAATTTGAGTCTTGATCCATCTTATTCTACCAATCTAGAATTGAAATACGATCATTCTAATGCTTACCCATATTTTACTAAGGAGTTTAAAAGAGACTAATCAAGATGAGAAACTGCAGTGAACTCCAGATCTAACCATGACATCGAAAGCTTAAGCTATTACACATGTAATCGTGAACAAAAATATGCGTGCAAGAATGAACCTATAGGCCTACTGAAATCATTTTACTGTACTACAGAATGCATTCTAAACTAATACAGAAAACAATGACTCATTCAACATTACCATATATCATAAAATTGTTCATCAATGTAAAACGTATACTGGGAAAAATACCTACAGATAGGAATCTCCTGACATACGTGTTGGAGGGGCCCTCCCCAACCCGTACTCAAGAGAGAATAAAAACTCAGAAACGCTTGCTGGAATTAATCATCAATCTTTCATTAATATGTAAAATCCATGTCAAAATAGAAGTCTGTACTTCAGTATCTCAATAGTGCAGAAAACGTTAACAATAATGTCTTTCACAAAAATTCATCAACTCAACAACAATTCCCTGAATTTGATCTTGATTTATTATTTAGTGAAACAAAACAAGTCTCACACACTACTGCTTCAGGTGGACCACCACCCTCTCCTTCTTCATCATCATCCTCCTCATCTGAAAGTGATCATTCTTCTAGCTCCTCATCTGAAGAAGAATAAGAACAACCTATCGCTGGGGAAGGCCAGAACAGACCTTGGCTTGACCAAGATGTTGTATTCATACTTGCGGATCAACACAGATTGCCTAAAAACCAAGAGAAGTGGCTTCCTAATTTCAATCCAGATGATAAGTCACCTGCATTAGATCATATCAAAAATTTTATGTAGGCCATTAGACTTAGGAGTGTTGTTCACGAAGATGTGGTTTGCAGACTATTCCCTTACACATTTGAAGGGAAGGCATCCACATGGTATTTTTCCTTAGAAGCTAGAACTATAACTTCATGGGATGAGTTTGAAAAATTGTTTATCCAGAAGTTTGGGGATGATAAAACACCACGGGACTTAGTTTTGGAGTTATCTTCCATGAAAATGAAAGGTAAAGAAATGGTCAAAGATTACAATCAGAAATTTTCTTACCTAAATAATAGAATTCTTGCCACTGTTCTTCCTGCAAAACAACTTTTGGTTACCTATTATGAAAAGGGTCTATCTAGTCCTATTGCAATGTGGGTCAAAAGGGCACACAAAGACAACTTGTTTGAAGCTTATGCTGAAGCCATTCAAGTTGAAAAGGATATCTATCGTCTGAAAGATAATCCTGATGCTTTAGAAGAACAACCTTCTACATCCAGGAAGAAAAATGATAATGCTCCCAAGCCCACTACCCAAAACAAATATCCCTTTGAAATGACTGACATCAAGAAGCTTCTCAAGAAAATGTCAAATGAGATGGTTGATCTAAAAAATAATAATAATGAGAATCAAAATAATAATAGAGGTTTTGTAAGGCCACCTTTCAGGAGACCTTATCAACCTCCCCAAAATCCACCACCTCCTAATCCTAATGAAGGATTGACTTCTTGTTGCTTGGTTTTTCAACCAAGCATGTGCAAGGATGCACCTATTAACTTGTAATAGCAGTTTAGAATAAAAAGCAAATAATAATAAACTGAATCTAATCTAACATTAACATGTGTGAGAAACAATAAGCAAATAAGACAAGAAATTTAAAAGAATTTGTTTTTGTATTACCTCAAATGGTGAGGATGATGATTGTTGAGTAGCTCCAAGGTTGAGAAGCTCCAGGTCCAATGGTCTCTTCTTCTCCAATGCTTCAATGGGATTCTTCAAACTCGAAATGGGAGGCAATTGCTCTCAAAAGGAATTTGACAACATAAGGATAGGATGAAAATGTGGATGGAAAGTGAGGAGCCCCTATCACCTTTTTATAGTTTTTGGTGATGGGGAATACCATTATGGTTTTGAGGAAACCAATGGTATTGACCAACATGGTTTAGGTACCTTTTTCCCTCTTTTTCTTTTTTTTGAATATTTTTATTCCCTTTTAATATTTTTTGGGAATTTTAGACCCTTTTTGAGGAAAAATATATATTTTGAGGGGGAAAAAGGTGTATTGTGGTCTTTCTAGTGACCTTTTGATGGTTTTAGAGGCTCAAATGGTGGAAAAGTGGACAAATAAGTCATGTGAATAAGGGAATGAGCTAGTGAGCACTTTTTGGGTGTTAGTAGATTGCCCCCTGATGTGAGGGAAGGAGCTCATTGTATGGCCGATAGAAACCATAGTTATTTTGTCTTTTTATTGGGGTTTGGAGAAGTGAAGAGACCAATTGGAGGCTGGAACAACGGCCCCTTGGAAGCTGCAAAAACAAAAAATATTACATGGCCTCAAAATGAATGAGGAAATGTTTTTTGATTATTGACGAGGTGGGAATACCTATGCTCGTATGAAGACATATACATAACAATTAGGCCCAAGAAGGGGGACCTGAATAATACATAAAAATCTAATGGACACCACAATCCACAATTATACAGTCTTATTTTCTTTTTTACAAAAAATACAAAAACCTAAAAATTTGTTTTTCCTGCATGACCACAGATGGATCCTGCTCCACTTTGCTACATTGGCTTCGCTGATGGTGCAAGTTGTTGGTCTCCTAACCTCGCCTCCGCAGCTTCAGTAATATATTCCCCTTCACATGAGTTGATCCACATCGACGGAGTGTGCACAGGTTTCACCACAAACAACCAAGCTGACTACGATTCCGTGACCGGTCTTCTGGCCACTGCTCTCCAAATGAGCATAAGTCACCTTAGCATTTTCTTGGACTTCCAGCTCCTTGTTTCCCATCTCAACAATATTTACCAGGTACACGATCCGTGTTTATTCAAAAAATTCCTACGCACTGAACAAATGATTCGACGGTTTGAGTCCATTTCATTCACACATGTCCCAAGGAATCTCAACAGTATAGCAAACCATATGGCAAACAACATTCTAGATTGGCACACCAATCAAACCATGTATAAAAAACAAAATTTGCATCCACATGCATAACATGTGCCTCCACGGGCATACAAACACAAACATACACCAGATATATATGACATGCCTCCACGGGCTACATAAGATATATATGACAAGCCTCCATGGGAAAAACAAATATGTGCCTCCACGGAACACAAAATCTCTCCAAGAGGTCCTCAATGTCCAACGAATCCTCGGGTGGAGCTCCCCTATCTCCCCCAAACAAGGCAGGCCAGTAAGAAAAAAACATCAGACAGAGTGATCTCTAGACGCTCACCCCCCACCACAAATGCACCCTCCTCCAAGGGATAACGCTCTACATCTATAATGTGTAGAATCAAATGTACCAAACTGAGGGGGTTCACCTGGAAAATGGCGGGATCGTCTTAGGTTCTCAATGGTGAGAAATGTCTAGAAATGCCAATGGATGGTGGTGAGATAAAAAACTCAAGACCCTAATGCCACAATGTGTGCAAAAGTGGAGTGTGAAAAAAGAATGGCTCTCAGTCCAATAACCAACCTCAAAAGCGCTTATTATAATAGTTGTGCTATAATAAGTGGAGGAATCAAGAAAAGTGGTCAGAATACCAAAAATCAAACGGCTCCTGGAAAAATGTGGTGCTCACTAGACCAAGGGGGGTAGCAGAGCATGCAAACACCTAACTAAAAGTGGTATTATGATTCAACGAAACATATCCTCTGCAAGGTGATGAAATCCAAGTCAGACAATATGAGTAGTGAAATCAAAGGCTAGATATCCCCCTATCGGGAGGGACAATAGGTAGACAATCCTAAAATTGGCCACTAAGATACCCCGTTCATGACACGTTCGGTTTGGTGAATCTGCAGTTTGGTTCTATCACCGTTGTACTCCCATACGGGTGGTACACCGAGAACTGTGAAAGGTATCCTTCGGTTACTGAATGGATAGCAGTATTCCACCCAGGCTTTCGGAACCAGTCTTGCTACTTCAACCCTCCTAAGGGAGAGGCCTTCCCGATAAATTGGTGTATAACCGTGTCAACAAATAATAAGAGATTTTTGGGACCCTAAAAGTCAAACACTATGTCTCAAATGTAAATAATCGAGGGGTGTTATTGGAACACCTATCCCCCCAATCCTACCTAGCTACAAGATTCTTTAAGTGTTCCTCAAGTGGGGTTAAAGTGTTTGTTGAGTTTAGGTAGATTTTAAGGTTCAGTTAATTAAAAATGTGGCAGATTGGGTGCAAGTGTGATTATTTAACTGAAAATGAATTTGCCTCGCTTGGGCGATTGATTACAAATTAAAAAACAAGACGATTCCAATTTGCAAAAAATAAAAGGCTTTTTTTTCTTTTTTCTTTTTCTGAAATGTAAATGCTTTAACTAAAATAATTTGAAAACTATGGAGTTTTAAAATAATTTTTTAAAGGAAAGCAAATCATAAAAAAATGCTAGAAATAAATAGATTTCTAAGTGCTTGCTTGGGCAAAACTATTGAGCAAATCGGAAATATGGTTCGAAATTTGCAAAGAAATGAAATCTATGATCTAAACAAAGTGCTAAAAACCTTTCTTTCACTTGTTGAAAATTTTTAAAAAGATTTTAATTGAGCATATGTAATAGAAAAAAGATTCACTATTGCTGCAATAATTAAAACAGAATGTTGGAAAAAATTGCAGAAAAAATGATGCTGGACGACATAGGCTAAATGGGCAAAAATGCAGCAGAAATTTTCTAAAAATTGGGCCGAATGAAAAACAGCACCATTGCGGCTTTTAGGGAAAAAGCTACGATGTGCATCGCGGGTTTTAAGCTCACAGTCGCGATGTGCAGCGTGGAAAAAGGCATGATGTGCAGCACGGAAAAATGTCGTGAAGTTGCGATGCGCAGCGTGGAAAAAGGCTGCGAAGCCGCGATGTGCAGCGCGGAAAAAAGTCGTGAAGCCGCGATGTGCAGAGTGGAAAAAGGCCGCGAGGCCGCGATGAACCACACGACTGTTGGGCGAAAAGTTGCGATGCGAAGACGGAAAAACGGTCGCCAGAAACGAAATCGAAAAGTGAAATTTCGGTCTGTTAAAGGCTACAGAAAGGGCCAACAGCTAGGGAAACAATGAATATGCTATCTAGTATGGCATATCTGCTAATTGGAATGGTAAAAACAAGTAAAAAACAAAGATATAAAGCAAAAAATTTAAAGCTCAGTCCCCAGTGGAGTCGCCAAAAACTGTTGCTTGGTTTTTCAACCAAGCATGTGCAAGGATGCACCTATTAACTTGTAATAGAAGTCTCGAATAAAAGACAAATAACAATAAACTGAATCTAATCTAACATTAACATGTGTGAGAAACAATAAGCAAATAAGACAAGAAATTTAAAAGAATTTGTTTTTGTATTACCTCAAATGGTAAGGATGATGATTGTTGAGTAGCTCCAAGGTTGAGAAGCTCCAGGTCCAATGGTCTCTTCTTCTCCAATGCTTCAATGGGATTCTTCAAACTCAAAATGGAAGCAAATGGCTCTCAAAAGGAATTTGGTAGCATAAGGATAGGATGAAAATGTGGATGGAAAGTGAGGAGTCGCTATCACCTTTTTATAGTTTTTGGTGATGGGGAATACCATTAAGGTTTTGAGGAAACCAATGGTATTGACCAACATGGTTTAGGTACCTTTTTCCCTCTTTTTCCTTTTTTTGAATATTTTGAATATTTTTATTCCCTTTTAATATTTTTGGGGAATTTTAGACCCTTTTTGAGGGTTTTTTATGTATTTTGAGGGGAAAAAAAGGTGTATTGTGGTCTTTCTGGTGACCTTTTCATGGTTTTAGAGGCTCAAATGGTGGAAAAGTGGACAAATGGGTCATGTGAATAAGGGAATGAACTAGTGAGCACTTTTTGGGTGTTAACACTTATGAAGAGATCTATTCCATTTTCAAAGCTCTTGCCACCGAATCAAAAAATTTCCCTGAACCTTCTGATGATCAAACAAACCAAGATCCACATTTACCAGAAGGAGGAGATGAAGAAGAGGATCCATAGATTAATACTGTTAGCTATTTCTCTGAACTACCAATGAATGAAGAAGAAGAAGAACCTGAGACAGTATTCAATGTTCAACATCCTTACAATACTAGATCAAGACCACAACCTGCTCATGAACATTAATCTTCAACGACACCTCCCAACAAAATCAAAACTGTTCCTCAAAAGGATACAGTTATTCCTAAATTGGAATACAGTTTGGCTAAAGATTTGAAGAGAGTTCAAGCAAATATTTCCTTGTTTGAACTTCTAAAAATCCCTTCTATGAGGGATTCTCTGCCTAAAAGCATGATAATCAAACAACCAAGGGAGTCACAAAACAACAACTTAGACTCTTTCACCAAACCAAAAGACCATAAATCTAGAAGCAGGAGGACACCTCCTTTCTTGCTCACATTTGAAATCTTCAACAGAAATGTACATAATTGCATGATAGATTCAGGCGCCTCTTCCAATGTGATGCCCCTGTCTATCTGTAGAAAACATAATGTCACTTGGGAACCCTGTCCTACTCAGATTGTCCAGCTTAACAGATCTAAAGTAAGAGTAGTGGGGATATTGAGAAATGTGTTGTTGACATTATCTGCCGACCCTCAGATTCACCAGACCATTGATATTGTTGTAGCTAACATCCCTGAAGCCTATGGAATGTGGTTGAGTAGAGATTGGTCAAAGAAGCTCAAGGACTACTTTGCCACTGATTGGTCTCACCTGTATAAACCCTACAATGGAAAACCAAATAAGATTAAGATCAGTAGGGAGCCATTTATGAAGCAAACAGTCACTGATCTTAATTATTCGAGTGAACCTGCTTGTTATTTCAGCTCACATATTGAGCATTTTACATTTGATACCTTTTTTGGGGATTTGCCAACTGATTCTTCACGAGATGAGAATGTACAAAATAAATCTCAGATTGCCAATGTTACTACTGTATCATTCTCTAGAACTATTATACATAAATGTGTATAATGTCAATACAAATTTTAGGATTGATCCTATTGCATGGACTTTATTCTTTGATGGCTCCAGATCCAAGGATGGAGCTGGTTCAGGTTGTGTCCTTATTGATCCTAAAGGGACTAAACCAATGATCGTTTGTAGACTTGAATTTGAATGTACAAATAATGTAGTTGAACATGAGGCTCTAGTGCACGGACTCAAAAACGCTATTGATATGGGTGCACAAGTGATAGAATGTTTTGGTGATTCAAAAATCATAGTTAAATAGGTAAGGAACACGATACATTGTCTGTCTCCCCATTTAACTAATTATCAAAAGATGGTAAGAGAACTCACCAATTCTTTCACTGCATTCAACATCAAGTCTGTCCCTAGGTCACAAAACTTTGATGCTGACCTTTTAGCAAATACTGCATCTAGGTTGATTCCACCATAAGGCTTGTCACCTAAAACCTTTTCAATAGAACTCGTGTACAGGCCTTCCATCCTTGATAATGTAACAAGATGGAAAGTGTTTGATGATGATCAGCAAATCCTAGACTTTCTCTCAACTCAAGATACCTTTCAAGATATGGCCATAGATGAAGCTGAGCATGAAAAATCTTTGACTGATCCCTCCAACATTATTCCAAAATAAGTGATCAACCTAGAAAAATTCTATGACTTGCAAGATAAGTTTAAACACAAGACTAATTGTAAGACACACAGTTCATCACTGAACTATGAGCCAGTCAACCTTGGTACTGAACATAACCCCCGATTTATTAACCTTGGAGTTGACTGCTCTATTGAAGAAAGAAGAGATTTCATCAGACTGTGTAAAGAATACAAGGATGTTTTTGCATGGACCTATGACGAATTGAAAACCTTTGATACTAGCATTATGCATCATAACATACCGATGAAGGCAGAAGTTAAACCTTACCAACAAAAATTAAGAAATATGCATCCTAGTTTGGAACCCTCTGTGAAGAAAGAACTTGAGAAGTTGCTGACGGCTAGAATCATATTCCCTGTCAGACACACACAATATATAGAAAAGTTAGTACCTGTTCGTGAAAAAGAATGGGAAATCAAAGTTTGTGTCGATTTCAGGAATTTGAACAAAGCTTACGAAAAGGATAACTACCCTGTTCCTCCCATGGAACATATTCTGCAAAATGTAGCTGGGTCAGAGATGTTCTCTCTCTTGGATGGTTTTTCAGGGTACAACAAAGTCATGGTTTCCCTTGATGACCAACTAAAAACATCTTTCGGAACCCCCTGGGGTACCTTCACTTACAGGCGAATGCCCTTGGAACTGATAAATGCAGGAGCCACATTTCAGAGAGCTATGGACATAGATTTCAGAGGTTTGATACATAATTATGTTGTAGTATATCTAGATGACATCGCTATCTATTCGAAGACACGACATGAACATTTATCTTCTTTGAAACAGGTTTTTGAATGTTATAGGAAGTACAAAATTTATCTGAACCCCAAGAAGTCCATATTTGCAGTAACAGAAGGTAAGCTCCTAGGTTTCATTATTTCCAAGGAAGGTATGATAATTGATCTTGAACGCACTGATGTTATTTCAAAGATTGGTTTTCTTGGTTCGCGCAAAGCCATGCAATCATTCCTCAGTAAGATCAATTTTTTACGTAGGTTTGTTCCCAATTTTGCACAAATTGTTAAGCCTTTGCAACACTTAGTTAAAAAAGATGTATAGTTTAGTTGGTTGCAGGAACAAAAAGATGCATTTGTTGAAATTCGAAAGGCCATTGTAGAATCTCCCACTCTGATGTCCCCAGATTTCAACAAGGATTTTATTCTATATACTTTCGCTACTGATTTTTCTTATGCAACTGTTTTGACACAGAAGCATGATAGTGTTACTAAGATTCCAATTTCATTCATGAGCTCAACGTTTAAGGAAGCAGAACTTAACTACTCCCAAATTTACAAGCAGGATTATGCAGTTTACAAGTCTGTAAAACATTACAAGCCCTACTTATTGAAATCTCAAACGAAGTTAATTGTGGCATACACTGCTATCAGAAATGTGCTAGTCCAAAAAGAGTTAGTTGAGAAAAGAGCCCATTGGATGAACGCTTTGTAGGAATATGACTTGGAAATCAAGCCAGGGAAGATTTTAAAAGGGCAAGGTTTGTGCCTACTTACTGCCCAGTCGAATGATCCTATTCAGCAGGAGGAAAATGTTCCTACATGTTTTATTACTGCCATAGACACTTCAACATCTGACTGGTATGATCATATCAAGTTTTTTCTAAACCATGGGTTTGCTCCTGAAACCATTGACTTCAAAAAACGCAGAGCTTTGAGATTAAATTATGCTCCTTATCAATTTATTAATGGAGTTCCGTTTAGAAAAAAATATGATGGAGTTTTCCTTGGGTGTTTGGAGAAAAATGAGACTGATGACATTCTTTTTCATTTTCATGCAGGACCTGCTGGAGGCCACTTTTCAGGTGAAACCACAGCACACAAGATTCTCAGAGTTGGATATTATTTTCCTACTATGTTTAAGGATGCCTATGATCATGGTAGAAGGTGTGAACCATGTCAAAAGTGTGCAGGGAAATTTAAAAAACCTTCTTTTCCTCTGCATCCAGTAACAATTCAGTTTCCATTTCAGCAATGGGGACTGGATTTTGTTGAACCAATTAATCCCACCTCCTCCCTTCAACATAGGTATATCCTCATAGCAACTGACTACTTTACCATATGGGTAGAGGCAGTCCCCCTTAGGTACTGTAACACAAACCAAGTAATATCTTTCCATGATAGCCAGATAGTTACAAGGTTTGGTGCTCGAGAGTATCTTGTCTTTGATAATGAATCCTACTTTTCCTCAATTGATTTGGCACAATATTCCCTTGAAAAAGGGATCAAACTAAAATTTTATGCTAATTATTATCCACAGGGTAATGGGCTTGCTGAATCTTCTAAGAAGAACTTGATAAATATTTTGAAGAAGACACTATCCTCTCATCACAAAGATTGGCATACATAGCTTTATAATGCTCTTTGGGAAGATCGAATTACCCCAAAGGTAGCTATATGAAACTCTCCCTATTGTCTGTTCTATGGCAAGGAAGCCATCCTACCATCTAACCTTACCATTCCCTCATTACAGATGGCCCAATCCATTCAGGAAGATGATTCCTCCCCTCTTTAACAGAGAATTGATACCTTGCTTAAGTTGGAGGAACACAGGGAAGTGGCTAAAAATAAATGATATCCTCATCAGCAGATGGTTCGATGAGAAATCCTCTTCTGACAGGGAATTTTCAGTAGGAGATTTGGTATTGAGATGGGATAATCAACATAAGGATAAACATGATTATACCAAGTTTCAACGCCTTTGGCGATGACCTTTCATTATTACAGAAAAGATTGGTCCTAGTATTGTTCGATTACAGACATTGGAAGGGGTCATTGACACCTATCCAGTGAATGTTTCTCTGCTAAAAAAGTATTTTTTCTGAACAAATTGATGCACTCTGTACATAAGTTTGGGGTGTTTTACAGTTTCTTTGTTTTGATTGGTTTTCTTTCATTGGTTTTTCTTGTAATAAACTCCACACATTTGGTAATGGTTGATGGTCAGCTTGTCTCAAGAATGATCTGAACTGAAGTTTTGGAATGCTCTGTCAATATTGGATTTTCTCAACCTATGTGAGAATTTCTTTTATAAAGAATACGACAGTCATTAATTGCAGAACTTTGACTGATACCTTTTCACCTTGGTCATTATTTTATACATGCTTTATTTGTTTAATTGAGGTTGTGGAAAGTGACTTACTTTCTTGTCTTATGTTTCATCAGTGTAGCACAACATATCTCAATAACCCAGTCAACCTTTATCTGCTCTGGATCCTATCACAGTCACCTTGAAAAAATAATATTACTTAATAATTGTGGATTACAGGATGGGGGGTCTTATTACAAGCCATCCCATTAGGTTCATAGATGTGGGTGGAATGAAATATTCACACAAAGCCACCAAAATTGGAAGATGAATTTCAGTTTACTGAAAGGTGGAAGATTCTATCACAGGTCAGTCCATTCATGATCTGCAAAGCATCAGTGAATAACGCCACTATCATATGGTCACCAAGCCATGGTGGTGTCCTGTAATTCACACCCTAATAAAATTTATGTTTTAATTTTTCTTTGTAAGACAGTGTTGCATGTAAGGACAAAGGGGTCTTATCGCAACCCATCCCTGCCATGATCATGGGTTTGATTTTGGACTGGAATTATCTTTATGTGGTCACCAAGGCATGATAGTTTCTTTCAGTGTTACAACTGGAAGACAAGGACTCTCATTACTGAGCTAGCTTGTTCAGTTTCCAGATAAAGTTTATGAATGGCATTTCCAAAATATGATCACCAAGTCAGGGCAGTGGTCTTATGTCAACAAGGTCTTGTGCACAGATTTCATGTTTGTTAAAAAAAAAGAAAAAAAAAAGAAAAAAGAAAAAGAGGAATAAGAAAATGAATAGATTGGTAATAATGTATCTACATGTAAATAAAGCATTTAATAAATCAAGGTGATTTATGATTTGTATATCTAGACTATTGTGAAGCTTACCCCCAGGTTCGTCTAAAAGTTGTCTTCCTATGATTACATAATGGAAAAAGGGTTCCTGTTGTTTCTTAGATCTCCTTATCAGATTTGCATTATCTTTAAATTGATCATGGATGGGAGTATATCAATATTATGTTTAATTCTGCTTATTGATTGTCCTTTTATGAGCATTTTCTAAAATTTCAGGTTGAAAATCAGTTGGCTAATTAACTTTCTTTGAATGAAGTTTTGTTGCAGAGATAATTGGTTCTTCCCAACCAGTCGCCATTTGATGTAGGTACAACAAATCACATGCTTCATTTGATCACCGGAGCCCCAATTTTTTGTAAATACAAAGGTACTTAGGTAAGTTCCTTATCGAAAATAAGATTCTTAAAACTTTGTTTGTATGATCTCGTATATTTGCTTTTGGTTTGTGTAATTATCATCTTTTCCTTTCAAAATTTCCAAGTTTTGGGTTGTTTTTTTTATTTGCAGAAAGCCTTGGATTCTTTAAAGTGTCATTTTCTTCCCGCATATCCGAAACCCGAAATTGCAAAATCTGCAATTGCGGATTCCGAGAATTGTTTGTTCTTTCTTTTGTAATTTTGTCAACCCAAAACCCGCAACCCGAAATTGCGGGTTGCGGAAAGACTATGTTATAATTTTTGGAAATTTTGATTCCGCAAGCCGAAATCCGAAACCCGCAAATTCTGGATTTTGGATTGCAGAAAGTCGTTATATCAATAGATCGCATTGTGTGTTCCCGAAACCCGAAACCCAAAAATTGCGGATTGCGGGATGCAGGAAAGCTATTTAGATTTTAAACGTTGTTTTTGTTTACGAAACCCGCAACCTGAGATTTTGGGTTGCAGATTTCGGAAACACTATTGTCCATTGTTTTGCGATTTGCAAACCCGCAATTGCGGATTGCGGATTGAAGGAATTTTGAATGAAGTTGGAAAATAAAACTTATGGCCCGATCCCGCATCCCGCAGGGGTAATCTCAGCTATTTGTTTCCTTTAATCCTAACGTCCAGATTTGATCCGATGAAAAATCAATAAATATGTGATTTTTCCTATTTTTTCTCTATCATTTTCACTGTCGAAATTTACTCTACTACGTGGATTTTACTATGAATTTCTTACTAGGGCCATTTTCACGAATTTTCAGTTATTTTCAGGTTGGTTTGTTGTTGTTTTTTCATTTCCTATTCATGGTTTTTTTGTTTATTGTTTAGTTTTGATTTTTGTTTTATTTATTTACCAGAAATTCCACGCTTTTCCAAGATGTCATGGAAAGACAGTCCACATGGATTCACTGACTAAAGACGCGAATTTTGGTATCTTCTCAAATACCAATGAGAGGGTTACTGAAACTTATCAAATGGATTGGGCTAAAATCTATTTAATTTTTGATAATGATGATCTTTTTGACATTAAGGAAGACCGGTGTGCATATGAGAAGATTAGGGCTTTTCAAATCCATGCCATTGCTGCCCGACCCGCTATCTTACCTTACACAGACCAAGTAAAATGGATTGTGGAAAACGCCAACCCTAAAGACCGGTCATTCAATGACAGCACGGGGTCACAATTGACAACATTCCACCCTGAAGTCTTTATCAGAGCATTTTCTCTTAAGCCGGTTGTGAAAACCCTCAACCCTGAGTTCATAACATCCTCCAAAACTAGGTACAATTTCAACGAAATGATGAAATCATGGATGATTAAACCTAGCAATTTGTGTCGAAGGCTGATAACCTCTACCCGATTGCTTGGTTTAGGGATCCTTACTCTTTACTAGCAGCCATGCTTTGCAAGCTCTTTGGCCTACCAAATTGTTCAGTCTTTAATGCTGAATGGGATCCAATAACTCATCATGTGTTAACAACCGATGAATCCTTCCCTTGGGCATCTATCCTATCTTCAGAACTTAAAACAACAATCCAAGATTATCAAAATGCACCTGCCCTGAGAAAGCCACACTTCTTCCTTTCATCCTTCATTATTGATGTCTTTTGCTCTGAGTTTCAATACCCTAAATTCGGATGGAATTGGACCCCTTCAAACCCACCAGTTCACATCTATCACTCAGCATTGTGGGAGAGCAATTTTGTGCCCTTACTTTATGACATTTGTGACCATTTCATGGCTACCATTTATTTCAAAATATTCAAACAAGAGGCACCTTCCTTCTTAGATGATTCCAGAACCTTCATCAATACAATTGGTGATTGGTATGTCTATGAGTCCTTTTCATATATCAGAGTCTAGGGAAGTGACACTTTTCATCTTCTGCCTAGAATAGTGCCTGATAGATTGGTTATTCAAGAAGTCTCCTATCAGACTGTTACTGATGGTGTCTATAGGAAACTTACTGGTCCCAAGAAGAAAGGATGGCCTAAATTTTCTTTGAACCTTGGGCCATTGGTCATCCCAACCTCAAATTGGGATGCAGTGCTTGGTGACTAGGTAGCTCCTCTAAAGTTGGTTTTTGATCCCAAAAGGAAGCATGATCCCAAGAAGTTCCTTGATGCACATTTTAAACAATATCATATGAAGATGGATTATCTCCATGAAGAATTCCCGGATGATTCTATCTCCCAAGGAGTGAATACATTTTCTCAGGTCCTAGCTAGGGCCAAGTGTCAAGAAGAACATCATCGGATTATGGCATATCAGAGAGAAATTAAAACTAAAGTTTATAGGTAAAGAACAATGGAGATGAATCTAATTGAGCAAGTGAGAAGAGATAAAGAAAAAAAGTAGATCCAGCAAGCTAATGCCCCTCTAATGCTTACTTATCCAGATGGAGATAAAGGTAAAGCTCCCATGGAGAATCCTCCTTAGGTGAAAACAGATGAACAAGTCAAAGCCTTGTTGCAGACCTCTCATAATTTCTAGCAGGAGTTAGCAAAGCTTACTTTAGTATTGGACACTCAAACAGTTCAACCTCCTAAGCTTACTATGGATGCTCAAGTGACTGCTTTAGCTATACAAGTAGATGATGATTTGATAATAGCTGAGTTCAACCCAATTAAAAGACAGAAAATCCAGATCCCTACATCACAGGTCCCTACTGTTGATCTCATTGACAGTGATGTGGATGATGGACCCAATCCTCCAGTATCAGTGACTCAAGAAGTGACTCAAGAAGTGATTAAACGGGTGATTGAATATTCACAAGCAGTTACAAATTTGTTAGACACTATTGAGATGGATGATCCTTTTTCTGATAAATAGGTATTGGAAGTGACTATTGCCCCTGACATCACAACTTCATCATTTTTGTTGTCATCTATTCAAGATCTTTTTTATTTGTCTCCAGGGATGATGCCACCATTCTCCATAACACAACTTTTTCATACTTTGACTTCTAGATCCACCCCATTTTTAGACAAATCTGTCTTTTTTTCCATTCTCCCATATATTATTGCAGAAGTATAGTCTTCGACTGTTCCCCTACAATTACCCTTATCTACTTTATCTATACCCATTGTGGAAGAGCCACCCTCAATTCCCTCCTCATCATCACTTGCTAATGATGATCAAGTTCTACTTTTGGAAGCCTTTATTTCAATCCCTTCTCCAACCCTTGTCCCATCAGTTCCTCAGACTGTCTCTACCCCTCTGACTATTCCTCAAGTTACCATGTCTATACCTAGTCCCATGGTCACTCAAACACCTTCCTTGATTTCAACAGAGAATGTTATTTCAATTACTTCCGAAATAATAACTGAATATGAACATGATGTTGTAGTCCCTCTTGGACATTATTTCTATAGTAAGGAAAATAAAGCAGTGGTAAAGAGGGGTAAGAAGAGAGGCAGGGACCAAGGTGGATTAGAGGTATCTGTTCTTAATCAAATAATATGGGTTCAGCAAACAAATGACCCCCAGACAGAAGCAATTGAGACAACCATAGCCTTAGGAGCATTTGCTGGTGCAAACCTTGATTCAGTCCAGATACTGAATAGGGAAATTGATCAGAAGAAGGAAGAAATGGGAAGGATTGAAGAAGAATTACTAAAGACTAAGGAATAACATGAGATTTATGTTGCTGATCTGAGGAGGTTATGGGGAGACATGTTAGAAGATTTGGAGCGAAGCAATACCTCTCTGCAGGCTGAACTTTGTAATGTACAAGTTGAGAATTATGCTAACACACAAAAGATAGCATTACTGCAAAAGCAATGTGAGGATGCAACTGCAAGTTCAGCCTCTTCTAGTTTCTCTAAGTTCTCATCTCAAGAATTTAAGGACTTAACCTTCCAAGTTAATGAAGAGCATCATAAATTACTGGAGAAGTTATTATGCACCCTAGATGAGATTAGTGAAACTCACATGACCTTTGGTAAGATGTATGGTGCCCTTGAAGGGAAAAAAGCCAAAAGGAACCAAGATTCTCAGGCCAATCAAAACATTGGTGAGTGGCAGAGGTATATCAAGGACATACCAGAAGACATTCCTATTCTCAACAGTTTTTAGTTCAAGAAGATCAGAGCTGCATTGAACACTTGGCTTGAACTTACTGAGTCAGTGGAAGGCATTCTTAAGAAAGCACAGGCTATGTGTAGCAGGAGATGGTATGCAACAGATAACATCTTGGAATTGCTACAGTTCTCATTCTTGGAGCTCATTGAAGATGCTTCCCCGCCTAAGTTGATGGTTGAGCAAGTCGAGCGCAGGTGTGAGGAGGCCAAGGAGAAAATTCGGCACCTTGAGGAGGTCAAAATAGATGATGTGGAACAATTAATAAGGAAACCGGTCACCATGGAAGGCAAAATACACATCTACATCCACATTTGGCATAAGTTAGCTAAGAGTGAGATGGAGACATTCGAATGTAATGCCCAACTGGGGCTTGAGTCAGCTAACTATCCAAATGTGGATGAGTTGTTGGAGATTTGGGACAAATGGCAAGCTTTTCTAGGCCATTAGTTTAGTTTTGATTTTGTAATCCTAGTTTGTGGGAATTTACTCTTTGCATTATTATTTGGTAACTCTTATTTAAAAGAGATGATCTATCATAGAGGGGGATGATGGAATTTGGAGGACGAAATCTACAGGAGAGACTGGAGATGCCTTGTTTTGATACAAGCTTGTAATTTCTTACAGAATGTCATTGAATACAGTAAAGTTATTTTTAGATCTACTTTTGTTTATTGATCAAGTTTCTTTGATGAATGTGATTTTTACTCCAAATTGTTTATCTAATGTTGTTTAAATCCTTTTGGAATTTATTAAGCACAGTGATCTATAGTTCTAGTTTATCTTTGCTAATGATATGTGTGTTCATGAAGTTTTAAGAGAGTTTATTCAATTAAAATTTAATCGATTTCTGCAAATGGTTTTCTCAGTAAAATTATAATTGATGTTAATTTTTCAATTAACATATCAGTTACAGGTCAAATTTTGAATGTATGCAACCCTCAAATATGTTGTTGATTAATTTTCATTAGTTAATGGTAATCTGAGAAAATAGGTAATAAGTCTTTTAACATTTATGTTAAGTTGATGAATAATAGTTGTTTAATTTTCACATCAAGTTGATTTGTGCTTTTCTCAAAACACCTTTTTAGGATAGATCTAACCTAATTTAGATTCTTATAAGTAGATTTGTGTTTACAGACCTTTATACACTTTGTTTTCTTCTTTTGGAAAAATAATCCCTTGGATAAAAAATTATCTACTCACAGAGTGCCAACAGAGACCGAATATACGTGGAATATTACTATACCAAACAGAATGGGGATATAATTGTCCTTGCGTAGGACCTTTTGAATCCTTTAAGTCTGAGTTTTCCCCCTATGTTGGGAGCCTTGAAAGCCTTTCCAGCACCTTGCATTTACCCTGCACACCCGAGGCCTTAACATGGCCAAAACTCAACTAAATGGGAACAAAAGCTCAAAGAGGTAGGCCAGAGTTCAATAGGAATTTCAATAGAGTTTCGGTAGGGAAGAGTGAATCATGGCTATGGAATGGGGGGCCTCCATCGCCTTTTTATAGCAATTTTGGGTGGTGAATTATGGACCCATGGTATTGGGAAACCACTATTATTGGTTTGTGGTATTTGATGATTTCCCTACTTTTTAATTTTATTTTGACTATTTTCCCTTTTTCTTTTTTGGGGATTTTGAGCCTTTTTATGGGATTTTAACCTTTTTGAAGTATTTTCATTAATTGATGTGGGAAATAATAATTGTTTTCCCATTTGGTTACCAAATTAGGGATTTTTGGGTTTTTGGAGGCCAAAAATGTAGGAAAAAGGAATAAATGGGTTATGTGACTAGGGGGATGAGCTAGGTGAACAATTTTTGGGTAATAACAGATTGCCCCCTGATGTGTGTGGGAAGGATCTCATCATATGGCCGATAGACATCATAGGTTCTGAATTTTTCCAGGGGTGTGAGCATTGTAATGGCGGAGAGCAGAAACTAGTTGGAGACCAGAACATGTGCTTCATACAAACTGCAAGGGATAGAACTAGAAATACATCACCTCAATAATGGATGAGGAACATAATGTCAAATATATGGATGAGTCAGGAATAACCATGCTCGTATCAAGATATACAAATAATGGTGAGGCCCAAAGGGGGCCTAAATAATACATAGAGAACTGTTGTGCACATCATAATGGTCTAGAGCAGACACAAATATGGGACATAATCATGGTCCAACCATGATTGATCTAAAGAACCGATACATGGAAATAATGGTATCCATTCTAAATGCGGTACCATACCTACTGACACTCTGTTGGAACTAAAGGTGTCCAACAACTACATGGACACATCAACTAAGAGTCAAAATATCAAAGGGACACTGAACTGCATTCGAACTGGATACTCTAGGAAGCATATACCTGAAGGGCTTCCAACACTGTCGTCAACGCAGCTCGGATATCTACGAGAACAAACAACTGGGGGTTCCAAATAGACTCACCAATGTGCGAGAGTCAGGGGACATCCGAGGTCTTCAACCAATAATTGAAGAGACCAATACCTTGTATGAATCTCAATGGTGCGATGATGGAGCTGAAGTCCAGGAAGTGAGGAACAACTATGCTAAGAGGCACTAAGGACTTCTCTTAGATGGTCCATAGGAACTCACCACTGATGGTCAGGGGACATCCGAGGTCTTCAACCAATAATTGAAGAGACCAATACCTTGTATGAATCTCAACGGTGCGATGATGGAGCTGAAGTCCAGGAAGTGAGGAACAACTATGCTAAGAGGCACTAAGGACTACTCTTAGATGGTCCATAGGAACTCACCACTGATGGAGATGATTCCAAGGTACAGGGACCTACTGGGATATCCTCTAGAATAGATGGGATGGTGTCGATAGAGGGGGACCTACAACTACCAAGGCAATGATGTTTCCTTTATAGGAGCACGAGGTATACAACCAAGAGGTGATAGTATTGAGTGTGATACTGACATATTGGGGAGGGATACAAGGGTCACAGAGTGGGAGGAATCAAACTTCCTTTGTTTAGAGTACGATGGAAAGGTTGACCTGGAAACATATGAAACTGACCTCAGGGAAGGGGATCGTAGTCTAAGCGATCAAGGAATGTGGTTGCAATGAGGGATGGTCAGGGGAAAAACTGATGAGCGACATCAAGAGACTCCAAGGGTGACACATCGTAGAATACTCTGATCAAAGGAAACCATATTGGGAATGCTTCCATAATGGGGGTACTAGATGTGATCTGTCGAGGCACCTAGAGGAACCGTTCGAGCCTTCTTCATGGTTTAAGGAGCTCGAAGAAGGGATAGAAGTGTGCTCTAGATGATACCGTCGTGTGGATTTGTAAAATCCCAAAACGGAGCATGCTCATGGGTGCTTTCAATTTTAAAGAGTCTGAAAGTGATAAGAAGACTTTGAAATAGTGAGAAGGCACCGTCGTGTGGATTTATACGAGCCCAAGATGGTGAATGATTGTGGTCTCTTTCAATTTTAGAGAGTCTGAAAGGAATAAGAAGACTCTGAGAGGGTTTTTTTGTGTGTGTTAGTTTCCAAATCCTAAAAAATCATAAAAGTATGCAATGGAGAACTGTTCTAGCCAATGTGACTAGAGTATTCCTTTTTTGTAATTAGTCTACCAGGTCCAGAAAATGGTTTAACTTATACTAGATAGATGCCTTTTCAGATATTTTAATGAGCATGAAAGGAAGCAAGATTTCTCAACAATCTTTTCATTCTTTAAGGAGTCAGAAAAGAGCTTAACAAAAACTCTCAAAGTTCCTTTTTCGTAAAGGAGCTACTTGGCTCGAAAAAGGGATAAAAGTATACCGAACATATGAAAAATCCAAGCAAGGAGGAATTTTTCAAACAAGGGACAACTATGAGAACCAAGAACGAAGATAAGGTGGGAAAATTGATGAGGCCTCCTTGTGGGTAGATGAATGGTGGTAAAACAACGCAATAACTATAGTATGGAGGGAGAGGAGGGCTCGTGAATAGGCCGCGATAGAAAAAATGATCAAAGTGGGATGAAAATTGGTTATTTCCCTTATGGCATGCAAATTGAGGTGGGGGGGCAAAAAAAGGACCGAATTTGGAGTGCCTCAGAGCGATAAATGATCTCAAGCATCATAACGGGCATGGAATTATGAATCCAGCGGTCCAAATTGTTCATATTCAATATGCTAAGATAGGTAACATCAATATTCAAATCAATTTCACAGCAATAGCATATACAGGTGTTGCTTGGTTTTTCAACCAAGCATGTGCAAGGATGCACCTACTAACTTGTAGTAGCAGTCTTCAAATTGAAAGCAAAAACAACTATAAACTAATCTGAATCTAACATGTGCATATAACAATAAACTTGAAAAAGATTAAGAACAAGAACAAGAAACGAAATAAAAAATGACTGTTGTATTGCAATACCTCAAATGGTGAGGATGTTTGGTGATGAGCAGCTCCAAGGTTGAGATGCTCCAGGCTCCAATGGTCTCTTCTCCAAGATTGCAACAATGGTCAAATACCTCAAGAGAGATTTTGACAGCATGAGGATAGGATGATGGATGGATGGAAAGTGAGGAGCCCCTATCACCTTTTTATAGTTTTTGGTGATGGAGAATACCATTGTGGTTTTGTGGAAACTAATGGTATTGACCATCATGGTTTAGGGCTCTTTTCCCCCTTTTTTTTCCTTTTTCGAATATTTTGAATATTTTTATTCCCTTTTAATATTTTTGGGAATTCTGGACCCTTTTTGAGGAAAAATATATATTTTGAAGGGAAAAAAGGGTGTATTATGGTCTTTTTGGTGACCTTTTGATGGCTTTAGAGGCGCAAATGGTGGAAAAGTGGACAAATTGGTCATGTGAATAAGGGAATGAGCTAGTGAGCACTTTTTGGGTGTTAATAGATTGCCCCCTGATGTGTGAGGGCAGGAGCTCATCGTATGGTCGATAGACATCATAGTTATTTTGTGTTTTTCCCGGGGTTTGGAGTAGAGAAGAGATCGGTTGGAGACTGGATCAACGGCCCCTTGGAAGCTACAAAAAAAAAAAATATTACATGGCCTCAATGTGAATGAGGGATAATCTCTGATAATGGACGAGGTGGGCATACCCATGCTCGTATCAAGAGATATACATAACTATTAGTCCCAAGAAGGAGGACCTGAATAATACATAAAAAATCTGCTGGTACATCATAATGGTCTAGAGGGGACACAATGTTGGGACATACTCATGGTCATATCATGACTGATCGGAATAACTGATACACTGGAAAAAATGTAACAACCGTTCTGAAAAAGGTATCAGAAAGGTTGATAAACTGCTAAAGCTGAAGGTGTCCAACATCTATAGTGACTCAACAACTGTGAGTCTACTCTGAGGAGTATATGTAACTGTATACTCGAGGGAGTATAAAACTGGGGTACATCTGAATACTGTCACCATGTGCAACTTGGATATCTATAGGAAAGTGTAACTAGTTGTTTCCATAAGTAGACTCTCAAATGTGGAAGAGTCTGGTGGTATCCGGGGTCTTCAACAAATAACTGAAAGGACCAATACCCTTTGCGACTCTCAACGATGCGATCAAGGTGTTTGAAGTCGAGAATGTGAGAAACAACCATTTGGAGAGGCATTGAGGACTCCTCTTGAAATGATTCGTAGGCACTCATCAGAAATGGTGATGATTCCAAGGCACACGGACCTCTAGGTCTATCCTCTAGAATAAATTTGGTTGGCATCGACAGAGGGAGACCAACAACTACCAAGGAAATGATGTTTCCTTGGTAGGATCGCAAGGTGTAGAACTAAAGTGTGATAGTACTAATGGTAGGACTGACATACTATGGGGATGGGAAATAATTGGGGTCATAGAGTGGGTGGACTCAAAATTCCTTTATTCAGAGCATGATGATATGGTTGACCTGGTAACATAGGGGACTGACTTGTAGTTGCGGTGTTGATGTATATGTAACTTCGAAATGTATGTCACATATATGCATATTGTATTCCTATAGAGATGTTATTATTCCTCTATACGGAAGTGTCGTCATTTATATTGTAAGTGTCGTAACTTATACTTGATGGGTTATTAGACCACCTTGTTGGGGTCGGCCCTGTATAAGTCATGTGGGTCAAAGGGTTATTAGACCTCCCTATTGGGGGTCGGCCATGTGGGTCAAAGGGTTATTATACCACCCTAGTGGGGGTCGGCCCAGTCAGCATTATGTTAAGTGGTTAAGTTGAGGCTGACCTAGTTGAGTAAAGGTCAAGTCAAGTTAGTGTATAAATAGAGAGTGTGTCTCTCTCATTTTACACATTCTATTATCTCACTCACACTTGGGAGAGTGGCGCACTTGTGGAGGAGGAGGCTCTGCTGCTAGGAGAAGACTATCTCTTGTATTTTGGTTGTATCATTGCTCTATCTATCTCTGAGGAAGTTATTGGGGTTTTTCACCTTTATGGTTTTCCCCAAGTAAACTCTATGTCTCTTGTGTGCTTGCATTATTGTGTCCATGATTGATATGCTGTAGATTTGATGTACATGTTGTTCTCTCAGTTAAGATCCTAGATCAGATTGAAGTAAATTCTAAAAATTTAACATGCAGGGATCATAGCTGATGGATGTTGTAGAGAGACTCTCAGGGTGACATACTTTAGAATGCTTTGAACAAAGGAGACCAAAATGGGGAAACTTCCATATGAGTAGACATGATCTGTTGTGGTGCCGAGAATCACCATTGGGTCCTTATTCGTAGTTTTAATGAGCTCGAAGAAGGGATAAAAGTGTGCTCTGAATCGGTACTATCCTGCGGATTTTGTCAGCCCAGGACTGTTCGTGCTCATGAGTGCTTTCATTTTTAAGGAGTTTGAAAGCGATAAGAAGACTCTACAGTGGTGGTGGAGTACCGTACTGTGGATTTATACGAGCCCAATATGGTGATTGCTCGTGGTTGCTTTCATTTTTTGAGAGTCTGAAAGTGGTAAGTAGACTCCATTAGTGTTCTTTTTCGTAAGTTAGTCTCCAAGGCTTGAAAACGCATAGAATGATGCAAATGGTGAACTCTTCTAGCTGATGTGACTAGAGTATTCCTTTTTCGTAATTAGTCTACAAGGTCCAGAAAAGGGGTAAACTTATACCAGGTAGACACCCTTTCAAATACTTTTAGTGAGCATGAAAGGAAGCAAGGTTGCTCTACGATATTTTTATTGTTTTAGGAGTCATAAAATAGCTTAACAGAAACTCCCTAAGTGCCTTTTTCGTAAAAGGAATTGCTTGGCCCGAAAAAGGGATAAAACTATACTGAACAAAAAGGGATTGATGAGAGCGAGAAATGGTCTCAAGCATCGTCATGAGTGCGGAAAACTGAATCCGGTGACATAAAGATCGTAAAAAATGGGCAACGGACGATGTGGTATGCAAACCGAGTCGACGAGGGGTATTTGAAAAAAATGCCCAAAACATATGTAGGTGAGCACAAGAAATGATCTCAAGCATCATCACGAGCACATAAAACTAAATCCGACAATATAAAATTTGTCAAAAATGGATGACGGCCAATGTGGCATGCAAACCAAGGCGACAAGGGGCATGGGCAAAAAATGCCCAAAACATCTGGAGGTGACAGCGAGAAATGATCTCAAGCATCGTCACTGTTAAATTTTGAGCATTAATTCACAATACTCTAGGATCTTTACTGAGAGAATAACATATACAGTATATCAATGCATGACAATCACAATAAGCATGACAAGCATCACAAGAATCAAAAGCATGAGAGACAAGAGACACAGAGTTTCCGTGGGGAAAACCCTAAGGTGAAAAACCCCACAACTTCCTTAGAGGTAGAGAGAGCAATGGCTCAACCAAAGTACAACCAAATAACATTGAGATAGTCTCCTAGTAGCAGATGATCCTCCTCCTCACTAGTGCGCCACTTTCTGAGTGAGAGTGAGATACTTTTCTGAGTGATCTAAATAGAGATCACCTGATCTCTATTTATACTAATCTGTTTGCCCAGTGACCTTATGGGGCTGACTTGTCTAGCTATTTACATCCACATTATAATATATATTTTAGAGCCGACCCCACACATGGTGGTCTAATAACCCATCGGCAAGTACACCAACTTGCGACACTTGTCAATCCACATGACGACACTTCCTTATAGAGGAATGACACATCTCTTATAAGGGTACAATAAATATATATAAAATACATAGATGAAATACATTCCAAATTTACATATACATCAACAATCAAGAGCGTGGAAAACTGAATCCAGCGATATAAGACTTGTAAAAAATGGACGACGGCCGATGTGGTACGCAAATCGAGGCGACAAGGGGCCTGGGAAAAATGCCCAAAAAATGGACTTGGTGGAATTAGGAAAAGGAGAGGGTTGTTATGAATTTCTCGGTGTGCTGATTCCAATGGTACCAATGGTTTGAAAAACGGACATCGTATGACACCAAAATCACTGTTGGAAAAATGGTCAAATCTCTATAAATAGGGAGTGGGCCCAAAGTGACATGTTTCACTATTACGTACGAGTTTCATAGAGCAATTGAGTGAGGTCAGAGCTCTTTCTTGATTTGTGGTATATTCGACCGTTGGATTTTCATTCCGTGAGTTTCAGGTATTCCTATTCACCTTAGCCTTTCAATTTATTTGCTTTTTGGTTGGCGGCGGGCCCCCGAAGGCCGCGAAATTCCACTTTCGCATTCCAACGTGGAATATCATGGGTTTCGCACCCTTTTTCGCGATGAACATCGTCATTTTCAGCTCAAAACCCGTGATGTTCATCATGGGTTTGGGGCTGACAGTCGCGATGTTCATCGCGGCTATTTGGCTGACAGTCGCGATGTTCATCACGACTATGGGGTCGAAACCCGCGATGTTCATCGCGGGGTGCGCGACTGATACCCGCGATGATCATCGCAGATTTTGATTGAAATGCCACGATGATCATCGCGGCTAAAGGCCTAATAGCCACGATGGAATTTTCTGAAAAAAAATTGGTTCTAAAAAAATTTATTTGTTTTTTGGCAGGACGTTTAGGAGGCCGCTAGTATCATGGCGGGAGCGAGAGATGGATGATGATTTGACGCAGCAGATTCAGACCGACCAAGGTGTCCGGGATGCCTTGGCTATAGGCGGGCTCCTAAATGTTTCTCAGATTCCACCAATGTGTTCAGTGAGAGATCTACTGAACAAATTGGTGGGTTTCTGGGCTCCCGCAGAGGTTGCTTTCATGGTGGGGGGTGAGAGGTTAGAGATCACCCTTTCTGACGTTTATTTTCTTACTCGGTTGCCTCACTTATGGGAGGTAGGGGATCTCCAGCCGAGGATACCGGCTGGGTTGGATATTGAGGATCTCTTGGAGAGATTCTGTGTGCCAAGGGCTATTGCGCAGAACAACACATTGAGTCTGAAATCTTTGAGGGAGTGGGAGATGTGGGCGGTTGGTGCTTGCGTTCTACATGTGTTGGGTGTCGTGGCACCTCATCGTTTGTCTGGGGGGCAAGCGATGATGGTGGATTCTGTGTTGGGAGGGACCTACTATGCCTGGGGTCATATGTTTTTGGCTTGTGTCCGGCGAAATATGGAAAATGTCAGCCTGGAGGGGGGGGGAGTTTTTCTATGCCTCCTTTCTTTGTTGTTTTTTCTTTGAGCGGGTACCGAACTTGCGGCCTCGTGTGCCGGTTCGAGACGGGTTGGTTAGTGAGCCGCGGATGGTGTGGTGGGGGAAGATGATGCCTCGAGGTGGTGGTGGTATCCGGCGGTTCTTTTTAGAGGACATGTATGAGAAGTGGGAGCAAATCCCCCTGCTGATTGATGACTATCCATATGTTGGCATGGATTATCAAGGAGATCTAGAGATGCCTCGAGCCCAGGGGCAGGCCTGGGGTTTAGATGGTATGTTTTGTTTTTGTTTCTCTACTATATCATTTGTTTAGATGATTTTTTTATCAGTATAGTTAGATATATTTATATGATATTGACTTGGTTCACTTGTGTGATTGTGCAGATATTGGTCTGAGGCCACCACCTAATCATGTAGACCGTAGGGGATGGGTGATGGTGGTCGTTCCTCCACCTATAGCGGTACCACCTCCACGTGCTAGAGGGGTTGTGCGCCCTCGAGATAATGTAGTTGAGGGTGTACGAGAGACTCTGGACATGATTCTAGCAGGGGCCCTAGAGGAGATGGTGGAGGAACTTGGACCGGGACCTTATCGAGCGTTGTTTCGATGCTCCTTGGGAGTGGCATTCTATCCTACTTAGAGAAACAGTGGTGATGGCTAAGAGGAGGGCTCGGGATCAGGAGGATATGGAGGAGCCAGAGGATCCTAGGGATCGTGATCACTAGTTGATTGTATATTTGCCCCCAAATGCTGATGAGCAGATGGGGATGTTCTTTTTTGTACGGCTATATGTTTTTGTATATTGGGTGCTGAGGGCACCTGTGACATGTTGACTATATGATTATATATATATATATGTGCGTGTGTGTGTGTGTGTGTGTGTGTGTGTGTTTGGTATATAGTCGTATGCACGTGGATGCAATATTTTAATTCTTGTATATGCTCGTGGAGGCACATAGTATGTACGTGGATGCAACATTTTAATTTTTTGTATATGCCGATGGAGGCACATGTTATGCACGTGGATGCAAATTTTGTTTTTTCTACATGGTTTGATTGGTGTGCCAATCAAGAATGTTGTTTGCCATATGGTATGCTATACTGTTGAGATTCCTTGGGACATGTGTGAATGAAATGGACTCAAACTATCGAATCATTTGTTTAGTGCACAGGAATTTCCTGAAGAGATAGGGATCTCATACTTGGTAATCATTGTTGAGCTGGGAAACAAGGAGCTTAGAGTCCAAGAAAACGCTAAGGTGACTTCTACTCATTTGGAGAGCAGCGGCCAAGAGACCGGTCACGGCGTCATATTTAGCTTGGTTGTTGGTGGCGGCACCTATGCACACTCCGTCGATGTGGATCAACTCATGTGAAGGTGAATATATTACCCAAGCTATGGAGGAAAGATTGGGATACCAACGGCTTGCACCACCAGCAAAGCCAACGTAGCAAAGTGGAATAGGATCCATCTGTGGTCATGCAGGAAAAACAAATTTTTAGGTTTTTGTACTTTTTTGTAAAAAAGGAAATAAAACTGTACAATGGTGGACTATGGTGTCCATCCAATTTTCTATGGTAAAATCGCTTGAGGTACAACCCATTATGGGGGTTGCGTAGGGGTTTTCTTTCTGAGTCGATCAGAATATATGCCCCCTCTCTGAGGCAACTGTGTACAATATATGGGCCTTGCCACATGGACACAAACTTTCCTTTTCCCGTTTTGTCATGATCTTGATCATAGGAAAGTACAAGGTTGCCTTCACTAAATACTCGTGGGTGAACATGTTTATCATAATGAATATTAGACATATTCTTTGCGACTTCGATTGTTTGGAGAGCTACGCGGTGGTCCTCGTCGGCCTGCTCTAAAAGAAGTAAGCATTCTTCAATCATTGATGTATCGAGAAGAAGTTCTACGGACATTTGTAATGTTGTTATATGGCATTCAATGGGGAGAACAGATTCGATTCCATGAACTAAATGGAATGGGGTGAAGCCGGTGGCGGTCTTGGTCAATGTTCGGTAAGCCCATAATGCGGGGAAAATCATGTGATGCCAATTGGATCTATGTTTGTCGACGGTGCATTGGAGGATGGTTTTCAAAATTTTGTTAATGGCTTCGACTTGGGTGTTCCCTTAGGGGTAGTAGGCGGAGGAGAAATGGTGTTCAAACTTAAGGAGTGTGGACAATTCTCTCCAAATGGAGTCTTGGAAGTGAGAGCCGTGGTCTGAGACGAGTTGTTTTGGTACTCTGAAATGAGCAATAACATGGTTGAGGAAAACGCGGGCTGCAGTATCGGCTATGCAATTGTATGTAGGCATGGCCTCCGCCCATTTGGTAAAGTATTTAGCAGCCACAATCACGTGTTTGTGGCCGCTGGCTGATGTGGGATTGCAATCTATGAAATCAATGGCCCATTTGCAAAATGGTCCAGCGGTGACGACCGGATGAAGGGGGGCAGGGGGGGTTCTTGCCTTTGGGGCAAAGAGATGGCAGTTTTGGCAGTGTTTGACTGTTGTGATACAATCAATGAATAATGATGGCCAAAACTAACCGGCGCGGATTACCTTTTGGGCGGTGGCAATTCCTAAAAAATGATCATCGCAAGCACCGCTATGACAGTTGTTAAGGACTTGTTCTGCTTCATCTTGGGAAAGGCATCGTCGTAAGATTGTGTCGACACCACGTCGATAGAGGACATCACCCAAGAGAAGATAACGAGGGGCATGGTGACGGATGCATCGGCGTCCGTCACGATTGATGTTGGCTCGAAATTTCTTTGTGCAGAGGTATACCAAAATGTTGCCATACCAAGGGTCATCCGACGAGATAATGAACAAATGTTCGTCGATTAGATCAGTCTGGATAATTGGTGTTGATGACGATGATGGTAAATCTGTAATGAGTTGAGCGAGTGCTAATGCTTTGGTGCTTTTCGTTGTTTTGAAAGTTAGGTCATATTATTGTAAGATGATCACCCATTTGGCAACACAGAGTTGTAGAAGGCGACGATTCAAGAGATATACCATTGGGTTGGAATTGGCCACAACCGTGGTGTGGTTGAGAAGGATGTAATGTCGTAGCTTTTGTACTGAAAATATGATGGCGAGGGCCATCTTCTCTTCTTGTGGGTAGCAGAGTGGTGGGCCAGACAAGGTCTGGCTCACATAGTAGATGACATGCTCTTGGCGAGCGGAGTCTTCTTGGATGAGAACTCCATAGATGGTGTGATCTGATGCTGAAACGTAAAGGGTAAAGTCTTTTTTGAAATCTGGTGGAGAAATCAAAGGGGCGCTTGTAAGTGCTTTCTTTAGATCTGTGAAGGCTCCTTCTGCTTGGTCGTCCCATACGAAATGAGTATGAAGATGCAGCAAACGGAGGAAACCATGTACTGTGGTGGCATAGTCTAGGACAAAACGATGAAGGAGGTATGATTTTCCCTGTAGGCTTTGCATCTGTCATAATGCACGTGGTGAGGGGAGGTCCACTACGGCTTGAAATTTTAGAGGGTCAATGGTGATCCCTTTCTCTGAAATGACAAACCCTAGCAGGAAGCCTGCTGTAACGCTAAACACACATTTAAGCAAGTTCAAGTGTATTTTGTATTTGCGACAATGCAAGAAAACCTGTGGGAGATCTTCTAAATGGTCAGATCGTTTCTTAGATCAGGCGGTGAGGTCATCAAGATAAAATTTAATGATTTTATGCAGATCATGAAAGCAATAAGTCATGGCTCGTTGGAAAGTGGCTCCCGCATTCTTCAGACTGAAAGGCATGGCGCAATAGGTGAAGGTGCCCCATGGGGTGGTAAAAGCAGTCTTGTATTTACCTTCTTTACGGATTTTGATTTGGTTATATCTGAATAAATCGTCCATAAAAGGGAGTACCTCATGCCCCGCACACTCATCGATTAGTTGGTCAATAAATGGTGTGGAGAAGTTGTCTTTGGGACAAGCTAGGTTGAGGTCTCAGAAGTCAGTACAGACGTGGATGGTGTTGACTTTCTTATTAACAGGTACTGGATTTGAAACCCAGGTGGTATATGAAATCGAGTATATGAAACCTGCTACTTGTAGCTTCTCGATTTCTACTTTGATGGCTGGAAGCTTGGATGGGTGAATGGGATGTTGTTTCTGGTGAACCAGTGATACATTGGGCCAAGTGTCTATGTTATGTTCCACAATGGTAGGATCAAGACTAGGCATCTCAGTATAAGACTAGGCGAAGACATCTCGAAACTCTTGGAAGAGTTTCTTATAAGCTTGGGTTTCTTTCTCAGTGCAAGATGCACCCAAAGAGATAAGCTGAGGCTTTCCAAGGGTGGTGGAGATATCGACTTTTATAATGGGTGAAATGTTAGCCATGTTACCTTCCTCGAAGGCTTATGGGGCTGGTATTGGATCTTTGAACGAATCGGACTTAGTTGGTAAGAAGTCTTTGGACTCAATAGATAGTTGGTTCGCCGTGGTGGATGTAGATGCTTCAGGGAGGAAGTATGATCGATGGTGCATATCATCCCAAGGGTAATCCGGTGCAGTGAGTGTTTCTAGAATCTCCTCATCAGTGCCAAAGTAGTCGGTCCATAAATTCAGTGGTTCAGGCTTATAAGTAGTTGAAATCATGTAAATGGTATTGATTTCTTCTTAATGGCACGATTCTGGAGGGAAAATTTCCTCAACAAGTGGGAGGCATATCTCTAGGTCGGCATTATTCATCTCATATAGGGATGCTCTGTAATCTGGGAGATCCGGGCAGTGATGTGAATAATGACCGTAGATTCCGCATATTGCACAAGGGTGGTTTGTGCGCAATGATTCATCACGAGGTTGAGATGGTAATTCTAATTTGACAACTGGAATGTTGACGTCATCATCCAACATATTCATGTGTTCTTGAAGTGCTGGTAGTTGTGGACATAGATGTGTAGCGTGGCTAATATCGTCGCACAAGGAGCACTTAGGGAGTACACAGGTTGGGGGATTCTTGGCCAATTTAGGAGTCACTATGGGGGTGCGAGTTGTGGGTGCAGTGTTGTAGGTTTGAGGACCTTTGCCCCCAGTGTGGCGGGATTGAGGGGGGACATACGTAGATGTCGATGTAGTGCCCCCTGTTGGAATTGATCGGTTTTGGGGGTTTGAAACACCAGGTGGTGGACGATTCTGGTGGTTTGGTATGCCAGGTGGTGGATGGTTAAACATATTCATAGGTTGTACCGGTTGTAAAACAACAGTCAGAGTCGGCGGGGGGTTTGGTGCAGGAAAGTACCATACTGGTAACCGTATTGTTAAACCTGGGAGGTTGAGTGTAGCCATTACTAGCGAGCTGACAACTCCTAAAAACAGAAACAAGAATGGGATTGTGTGAATCGGTGTTGTTTCGATATGGCTCGGCACGATGGGTGCTAGTGGCAGTGGTTGAGTTTGTTGAGGATGTTGTTGTTCATTGTGCGACAAGGTGCACAAATTGGATACTTTAGCTACCTGGGGAGGAGGTGGAATAGAAGGGAAAGTGGTGGTCATGGGGGTATCTGAATATATCCCGAGTCCGACTGATGAGACAAAGGATGTTGGTGCACTAAGAATGGGTTGTTCGATCATGGGAAGAACATTCTCTGGTGTTGTGGGGGCATTGGGATCATAGTATGTAATCTGGTCTATTTTGACTACGTGTCCTTTATGGGGGAACATCATGATGCAGAAAACTGAAGAAGCGACAACTTTCATCTTATACATGTAGCTTCATCCCAGAAGGAGATTGTAATCAAGTTGGGCGTTAGTGACCTCTATATTTATAAGAACCAATTTTCCCCCAAGTTGTATGGGTACGTTCACTAGCAATCCTTGAGGTTGAGCTGCACGACCATCGTATGCTCGTAATGCGGTAGTGGACGGTTGTAGTGTTGGGGATCCAAGTTTCTGCCATATGAAAGTCTGCATGACGCAGGTAGAGGCCCCTTCATCGATTATGCATCGATGGACAACGAGGTTGCGAATGGATATTGAAACTTGAAAATATAGAGATGCAGGCATGTGAGGTTCAACTTGTTCTAAGTCGAAAGCCATCATGTTAGAGTCGTTAGGATCTATGGCACCGATGGCAGATAACAATAACTTTCTCTGTGCAGGACAATTCTTTAAGATTTCGAGAGAGGACATAGTAGCGGGGGACTAAGCTAAATCCTCTACAATGTTGTAGTTGGAAGTTGCACGAGTGTTCGGGTTATTGTTAATCCGTCTCAAAGGGAAACGAGGTGCTTTGGGGCCTCCGTCCATGGGCATAGTGGGTATGCGAAGTGGTTGATCAGTTGGGAGAGTACGCGACGATGAGTCGGTAGGTGTAGTCTCCAGGGCGGATCCATATTGATTGCGACGGGTTTTAAGATTGACATCATTAGATGACATCATGAGCAAATGGTGAGTGTTGGACTCTCCATGCTGGTAGTTAGCTGCTGTGTAAGTGATTTGTTGCTATGTTGCAACATATCCTTGAGGGGGATCATTTGGATGAGTGTTTACCATGCCTTGGTTAGGTAAGGGATTTTGCAATATCATGGGTTGTTGTTGAGGGGGGGGTGCTGGTTGTGTATCATGTCCTTGTCGTTGGGTGTCGTCGGTCCAGAGCTGACGCACTCGATCTAAATGGGGCAATTATGTGGGTAATGTCCGTAGACTCCACATATGGAACATGGATGGTTTGTTCTCAAGTTATTATTTTTAGCCTGTTTTGGTTGGTGGTTAGGATTTTGGTTGGGGGGAGCAGCATTATTGTTGTTTTGAGGATTAGGTGGTGGTGCACCTTGGTTGTGTTGTTGGTTGTTTTCACGGTTACGCCCTCTTCGACGATTTTGTTGACCTCCTTGGTTATGCTGATGGTTCTGGTTTGGAGGTTGGTTTTGTTGTGCGTAAACATGCCCTTGGGCAGTAGGTGGGTTTTGAGGTCGTACTGACTCAGGAGTAGGTTGTGGTGGGTAGTAAATAGGAGGGTTTTGTGGTGGCCATGGTGTTTGTTGCAGTTGTGGGTAACCATGAGCTGCTGGAAGTGTTGGAGTAAGAGGTGCTGTCTATTGGGAATAATAAGACGCTTGGGCTTGTGGCTGGACCAGAGTGTGGTGGGTCAATTGGTTATAATATGGAGCTGCCGCATAAGCTGGTGGTGCATGCCCATAACATTGTGGTGGACACGAAGGTATATGGATGTGATGGGTGTGCGTTACTGGGGCATACAAAGTTGTAGCCCCAGAATTGGATGAAGCCCTAGAAAGGTCTGGGGTGATGTTTGTACTCGTCATAGTAAAAGGTTTGTTTTGCGCCATAAGCTGGCCGATAATACCATTGGTGGCATGGGATTCCCACGGTGCATCATGGCAGGATGGATCGCCGCGCGAGGCGTCAGGTAAAATAGTGTATAGATATCCTGACTGGGCATATATGAGGTCGAATTGCTAAGCTTTTAAGATAGCTTCTTCTTCTGATTAGGGTCGTTCGGAAGCTACATCTTTGGCTATGAGGGGGGGGAGTGATTTGAGAAACCAGTCCAAAAATATTTGGTCGTCAAGTTTTATCCTGCAGAGGCTATGGCACTTACGCCACTCATGGATATGATCGGTGATGTGTGTAGCAGTGTTCTTTCTATAAGACAAAAGTATTTCAACTCTTGCATCATAGCGTACAAGTAGTTGAAAAATTAGAGGAAAGTTGAGGCGAGGGACGTAAATGTGTTGTGGGTCCCATGTGGTTTCTCAATGTACCACTTGGCTGCAGAGCCAGTGAAGGTTCTTTGTAAAAGTCTCAGTCTAATGGAATCATCCACTATGGAGTTAGAGGAACACCATAGGTGAAACGACGTGATATGGTTTTGGGGATCCTCCTTATCTTTTCCTTCAAATTTTGGGATATCTGAGGGAATCTTGGTGGGCATGGGTGGCCATGTGGGGTTGTGTCTAATAGGATCGTTGGTTAACCTGGCTAGGTCTGGTAAGTTCAGACTAGCCATGTATGGTAGAATGGAAGATGGGTTTGGCGTGGTGACTAGGACATAACTATTAAAGGTAGCATTATGTAATGGTCCAGTGCCCCCTAAAGGTATGCTACGTATGGAAGGGATGTGTCCTCCAACTAATGTGGTGTGGGAAGGGCCTGTGCTCCCAAGTGCAACATGGGTTGCAGAGGGGGTAGGAATGGTTCCAGGAATCCCTAGGATCTGGGTTGTGGTAATGAGAGGGGGTGTCACCCCTATGTTGGCATACCCATAATAGGTGGTGGTCCTGTGTTGCGCATGCCTAAAGGGGGAATGGCCCCTATATTAGGCATGCCTAAAGGGGTTGTGGTTACTGTGGGTGGCACAGTAGTAGTAGGGTTTGTTAATGTATCTCCAATAGCACTGGTGAAAAGGGGGTCGTATTGTGATCCAGCCATGGGGTTGGTTGGTGGTGTTTCAGTAGGGTGTTCGGATTCAGCCTCAGAATCATATGTGAAACGAGGCGCATCAGAATCGGATGACTGTGTTCTATGCCGAGGACGTGTCGAGTCAAGGGATAACGCTCTTCATTTATGACGTGTAGAGTGAAGTGTACCGAATTGAGGGGGTTCACCCTAAAAACGGTGGGATCGTCTTAAATTCTCAATGGTGAGAAATGTATCAAAAAATGTTAGTGGATGGTGGTGATGTAAAAAACTCAAAACCCTAGTGCAACAATGTGTGCAAGAGGGGAGTGAAAAAATAATGTCTCTAGGCCAACAACCAACCTCCAAAAGCACTTATTATAACAGTTTTGTTATAATAAGTGGAGGAATCAAGAAAAGTGGTTAGAATACCAAAAATCAAACAGTTCCTAGAAAAAAGTGGTGCTCACTAAACCAAAGGTGGGTATTGTATCATGCAAACACCTAACTAGAAGTATTGTGAGTCAACAAACTATATCCTCTGCAAGGTGATGAAATCCAAGTCAAACAATATAGAGTGTAGAATCAATGGCTAGATATCCCCCTACCGGGAGGGACACCGGGTAGACAATCCTATAAAATGGCAACTAGGATACCCTGTTCATGACACATTCGGTTGGGTGAATGTACAGTTTGGTTCTGTCGCCCCTGTATCCCCATACGGGTGTACACCGAGAACTTCGAAAGGTATCCTTCGGTTTCTGAATGGATTGCGGTATTTCACTCAGACTTCTGGAACCAGTCTGGCTACTTCAACCCTCCTAAGCAAGAGGCCTTCCCGATAAATTGGTTGATAACCGTGTCAAAATTATAAGGGATTTTTGGGACCCTAAAAGACAACCACTATGTCTCAGATGTAAATAATTGAGGGGTGTTATTGGTACACCTATCCCCTCAATCCTACCTAACTACAAGATTCTTTTAAGTGCTCCCCAAGTGGGGTTAAAAAAGTTTGTTGAGTTAAGGTAGATTTTAAGGCTCAGTTAATTAAAAATGTGGCAGATTGGGTGGACATGTGATTATTTAACTGAAATTGAATTTGCCTCGCTGGGGCGATTGATTACAAATGAAAAACAAGACGATTCCAATTTGCAAAAAATAAAGGCTTTTTCTGAAAAGTAAATGCTTTAACAAAAGTAATTAAAAAACTATGGATTTTCAAAATAAATTTTTAAAGGAAAGAAAATATTGTAAGAAATAAATGGATTTCTAAGTGCTTGCTTGGGCAAAACAATTGAGCAAATCTGAAAAATGGTTCGAAAATTGCTAAGAAATGAAATCTATGATCTAAACAAAGTGCTAAAAACCTTTCTTTCAATTACTGAAAATTTTTAAGAAGATTTTAATGGAGCATATGTAATAGAAAATGTTTCAATATTGTTGTAATATTGCAGAAAAAATAATGCTGGAAAATAGGTTAAATGGGCAAAAAATACAGCAAATTGTTTTTTAAAAAATTGGCCGAATTCAAAATAATAGCATCGCGGGTTTTAGGGAAAAAGCCGCAATGTGCATCGTGGGTTTGGGCCGCGAAGCCGCGATGTGCAGTGTGGAAAAAGGCCACGAAGGGCAGCGTGGAAAAAGGGCGCGAAGCTGCGATGGGCAGCGCGGAAAAAGGGCGCGAATCACGGAAAAGGGGCGCGAAACCGCGATGGGCAGCATGGAAAAGGGCCACGAAGCCGCGATGCGCAGCGCGGAAAAAGGCTGTGAGGATGCGACGCATAGAATGGAAAAATACTGTGAGGTCACGATGAGCCGCGTGACTTTCGGGCAAAAAATTACGATGCGAAAACAGAAAAATGAGTCACCGGAAACGAAACCGAAAAGTGAAATTTTGGTCTATTAAAGGCTACAAAAAGGGCCAATAGCTAGGGCAGCAATGAGGATGTTGTCTAGTATGGCAGATCTACTAATTTGAATGGTAAAAGCAAGTAAAAAACTAAGATCTAAAGCAAAAATAAAAAATTTTAAAGCTCGAAATCCAGCGGAGTTGCCAAAAAACTGTTGCTTGGTTTTTCAACCAAGCATGTGCAAGGATGCACCTACTAACTTGTAGTAGTAGTCTTCAAATTGAAAGCAAAAACAACTATAAACTAATCTGAATCTAACATGTGCATATAACAATAAACTTGAAAAAGATTAAGAACAAGAACAAGAAACGAAAAAAAAAATTACTTTTGTATTGCAATACCTCAAATGGTGAGGATGTTTGGTGTTGAGCAGCTCCAAGGTTGAGATGCTCCAAGCTCCAATGGTCTCTTCTCCAAGATTTCTACAATGGTCAAAGAACTCAAGAGAGATTTTGACAGCATGAGGATAGGGTGATGGATGGATGGAAAGTGAGGAGCCCCTATCACCTTTTTATAGTTTTTGGTAATGGGGAATACCATTGTCGTTTTGTGGAAACCAATGGTATTGACCAACATGGTTTAGGGCTCTTTGACCCCTTTTTGTCCTTTTTGAATATTTTTAATATTTTATTCCCTTTTAATATTTTTGGGAATTCTGGACCCTTTTTTAGGGTTTTTTGTGTTTTTTGAGGAAAATATATATATTTTAAGGGGAAAAAAGGGTGTATTATGGTCTTTTAGGTGACCTTTTGATGGATTTAGAGGCTCAAATGGTGGAAAAGTGGACAAATGGATCATGTGAATAAGGGAATGAGCTAGTGAGCACTTTTTGGGTGTTAACAACAGGATCATTGAAAGAATAACAAGCACACCATAAACACAAGAGCCACAAATTTATCCTGGGAAACCCTCTATGGGAAGAAAACCCAGCAAAACTTCCTCAATATAGATGATCAAAAGTACAAAGAAAAAACCCCAAACAAGTGCTCCTTATCCTTGCATCTCTCCCTCTCTCTCTCTCTCTCTCTCTCTCTCTCTCCTATGCAAATTACACAAGTGAGTGTGTGTGTCCAAATGAGGAGCACATCACTTCTATTTATACTTTTTCTTCCACTTGAATTTTTCCCTAACTAGGTCGGCCCCAAAAACTTAACCTAATGCTAACTAAGTCGACTCCTCTAGGGGACTTAAACACCCAATTACATTTGACTCTAAGGGGATCTATTGCCCCGAATTACAAGGGAGGATTTACCTCAATGACTTTTCATAATAAAATACAATAATAACATCCTGACAGAGGAATAAAACATCTCTAAATAAATTACAGTAATAAAATACAATAGAATATTCTTCTAAGTTACAATATTTCAACACTCCCCCTTAACTATAAGGGTATTCTATTGACAACATCAACATCAACTGTAGGATCAAAGAGAGAGAGAGAGCATCATCAACAACATCAAGGTGATACATCTATAAATCATTGGAATTTTCTTCAACAACATCAGCGACTGGAACATCTTCAATATCTTCAACATATTTAGTACTGGAGCATCATATTCTACATCACTGAGTCTTCATATTTGGTCTTCATATTCTGCAGCACTCAACTGCTCGATTGTCTACAACAAAACCTAATCTCTCGATTAGCAACATCATCTTGATCTTTCGATCAACAAGATCGATCTTTCGATCAACAACATCATCTTGATATTTCGATCAAGAACAACAACATGACCTGCAACACACATGATCCAGTTACACGATGATCAATCCATTTCACTTTAGGACATAATTCCAAGGATGATACAATCCAACCACATTCTCAAGGACATAAGTCACCAGATCATTTCTGGACTGAAGTCCAAGGATGATTCAATCCAACCACAGTGCTAGTCCTTTTTCATGCTGGATGTGACCTAGATCAAATCTAGGATTTTCCACTAGTGCTAGTCCTTTTTCATACTGGATGTGTCCTAGATCAAATCTAGGATTTTCCACCACAGTGCTAGTCCTTTTTCATATTGGATGTGACCTAGATCAAATCTAGGATTTTCCACCACAGTGCTAGTCCTTTTTCATACTGGATGTGACCTAGATCAAATCTAGGATTTTCTAACACAACATCATCATCATCACATTATCAAAGACAAGAGTATACAGATCCCTTTATGCCATGTGTCCAGGGATGATACAATCCCACTTCAACATCATCATCACTGCTCCCCCTTTCAAGGAAGGTCCTTTCAAACCACACCAAGCTTGTCATGGATGTACTCAAACTTCACTTAAGACAAAGGCTTAGTCAACACATCAGCAACTTGCTCATTAGTGCTCACATACTGGAGCTTTATATCTTCCTTCTGTACAATATACCATATGTAAAACTACCATATTTCTATTTGCATTGACTTGTCATGGACCATTGGGTTCTCCATCATCTTTATACAACTCTGGTTGTCACATAGAATCATCGTGGTATCCAACTCCAGGTCAAATAGACCTGACATCAATTTTCAAAGACATATGGCTTCACAACTCAATAGAACAAGATGCTATATATTCTGCTTCAGCTTGTGCTGAGAGAAACAGTGGACTACTTTCTACCAAACCATGAGATCATGGCAGATCCCAAACAATAACATCCACCTGAGGTGCTCTTCCTGTCTGAGACACTTCCAGCCCAATCTGCATCTGTATAACATAGTATAGACCAAATTCTATTGTACCTTTCAGGTACCTCATCACATGCTTTGCAGCTACCAGGTCAAAATGTCTAGGATCAACTAGACACTGACTCAGGGTGTTCACAACAAAGCAGATATCTGGCCTAGTATTCATCAAATACATCAACGAACCACTCATATGTCTGTAAACTATAGAAACCATTGTCCATCATCCCAGATCTCTACTTCACATTTTCCTTGGCTAAGGAAAAATATCATTTGATCTCAGCCACATATCTAATCACAAGAATCATGCCAATATTCTTTAGCTCTGATATCTAATCCCTCTAAAGTGGAGTTTTGTACATATGATTATTTTCCTCCCTCTGTGACTGAACATAATTCACACTCCACTTTGACTCATCTTCTACATATCTATCTGTGCCATCTCCCGTCAGATGGGTCTACTGATATGAGCCTCAAGATGACTCGAACTCTATGGTGAGTTTCTTCTTGCATCCATCTGAGAGAATCATGTCATATGTATATAGAAACCATCTTCAACCTTGTAGCAAAGGTTGAAAAATGCATCACCCGTGGTGATCATCAATCTTTTCAAATGACTATCGATCCTGGGTACCTGTTGAACCCATACAAAGAATTCTTCAATCATGTGATTCTCTTTCAGATCTTGGGAGTTTGGTTGAGATGCACTTCTTCTTCAATTACACCATTCAAGAGAATGGTCTTGTCATCCATGGGTGTAATATATCTCTGGAAGTGTGTCTAGCCACTGGAGAAAACATCTCGTCATGATCCTCTCCCTCTTTCTAAGAGAATCCTCTAGCCACGAGCCTTGCTTTGTACTTCTATAGTATGTTTGATTTGTAAGTCTTCTTGTTGAACATTCATCATGTGTTCTTCGGAACAAGTGTTCATCATCCTTCTTTTGTATATCATAGCACACGATCTTTCCTACAAATCAAATTCAATTACATGATTATTAACACTTCATAATTACCAAATCATATTGACATTTCAATGATAACCTATTATGCATACTGATATGATTCACATAGTTCTGCAACTATATTGACCAATACTTTGGCACAGCACTTTACCATATCCTGTATGCATACAGTGGCTATTGAGATTCCTTCCATCTCTACCAAAACATACTATCAAGAGCATGCATGGCTCCCAGCATGTTAGCAAAGAGGTTTCATTCTAGATAGACAAGCAACAATGTAATGTTTGACCAACTTACCCATCATATGCATATTAGTAGTGTATTGTTCAATGCTATATGAAAGCTTACACTATGCATGATATATCTCCTAATTCTAGGAATACAAATATGCATACAACTATTATGAGCAATATCATTTACTATTCAGATATTCAATAAGTAATTCAAATAACAACTCAAATACTTATCTTTTATGTTTGTGTGGTTGCCTCCCTCTTGATCTGTATTTTCCTTTTATTATAGCGTCATGATTATATGTCTTTGAACTTCTATCCATCATGTACCACTATGCATGCTTAAGTGTGCACTAGTTTCATTATTGTGTTATCCTCAAGATCTCATACATAGTCATACATTCATTAGTATAATCTCAATACTATCAAAACATTATAATCCTAAATAATCTTAAACATGTATGTTCATGATCATTTCATACACAAGTAATTTATCACAAACATTAGTATTCAAGGTTTCAGGGAGTACTTCTTTTACTCATGCATATTCTTATTTGACCATATGACTCTTCTAGTTTGTCATATCATTAATCAAACTAAGAAACATAATATGCATAAACCCTTGATTACTTAAGCTTCTAACTTCAAGAATAATCATTATCAATCATACAAAAGTATATTATCTAATATCCTAACAAAAAGTAGGATTCTTACTTGATATAGGAAATTATACCTGGATTAGCATGCTTGCTAGTTATGTCTAACATACTCAAACATTATCTTCTTTGTTCTCTTCAATTATTTAGAGACCTTGTGCTAGCAACCTGCATATCTCATAAGTTAAGCATAGTAGAACCAAATCATACATACCTCATAAGTAGATATTCTATGTGATCAAATACTATGGATGAGTCTTTGTCTTCATGTCATCATGGTCATATATTCTTGATCTAGAACTTTATTTGTCTTTCTTGATGTACCTTTCATGTTAGCAGACAACATCATCCTCATACAACACCACAAGTGCATTAGTACAATCATAAGTGTCATAACCCTAATCAATGAATGTCTTCTATCATTAACATGCATTCATACTTTTAATAAGGTGATCAAACAAGTCTAAAATTAATCATGATTGTACTAACCTCAATAATCTGAAGACAAACATATCATGAACTTAATCATCAAATAAATTAAACAGATTTCAAAACATACTTGCATCTCCTCAAGTCATACCTATCGATATTGCTTGTAGTCTTATCTATAAGGGTAAAAACCTAATCATACAAGGTAGATCACTTGTAAAGATATTATATAGGTTCATGGTGCTAGGATGATAGAATATCAGTTCCATTTAAACCTCCTTCATTGCTTCCCTATGAGTCTAACAACTTTGCTAGGGTTTCTTCTTACTTGGAAACCCTACTTTTCAATCTCCTTCCTCCCACAAAATTTTGATGGAAGATTAATATATATGATGAATGGATTCCAAATCCATTTTCAAAGTTTCCAATGTTGTATCAGGTGTCTCCCACATTGTATCAGGTTATGCCATACCTAAAAAAAATAAAAACCCTAAGTGAGAACTTCTTCCTCCTCTTCTTTGATTTCCTCCGTTGAGCCATTTTAGATGTGCATTAATGTTTCTCGTGTATCAATGAAATTTAGGATCCTAAGTGTATGAAACTTTTTAATGTGGTATCCTGACCTTTCATCTTTCCAACCCCATAGGTTTTAGCTTCATGGAATTCTCCATCATATATTTATGCTACATTTCCTAAAATGACCTTTTTATGGGATGAAACAACATAGAGAAATTGCACGGCGTGCCATGTGTGACTGTTTCAACTTTGGCCTATGATACCCATACCTACGAAACTATAGTATGTTCCCTAATTGTCACACTTTATGGAATTCCATTTGGATCTTCCTATCCCGAGAGATGACCTTTTTTCCTAGGTTACCTTTTTAGGAATGCATTCTGGAAGAGGTAGAAACCCTAACTTGTATGGATCATATATCAAAAAGTACAATGAAAAAGATGTTGAAACTTGGATGCAGGGTACATGAACATTTCATATTCGTCCTGTTCAAGTTTTAGATCCTGAAACTTTGCCAAAACTGATTTATACCGAAAATTCCAATATGACTAGGTTTTGCTGTACAAATCCCTAGCTTTCAAATTGTCGCAAGTGAAACAAGTGTCGTAAATGCCATACATTTCCTTCTTTCAGGCTAGCTCTGATACCATGTTAATATTCAATATGATAAGATAGATAACATCAGTATTCAAATCAATTTCACGAAAATAGCTTATATAGGATCACTGAAAGAATAACAAGCATGTCATAAACACAAGAGACACAAATTTATCTTGGGAAACCATCTAGGGGAAGAAAACCCAACAAAACTTCCTCAATATAATGATCAAAAGTACAAATACAAAACGCCAAACAAGTGCTCCTTCTCCTTGTAGATATCTCTCTCTCTCTCTCCTTTGAGAATTACACAAGTGAGTGTGTGTGTCCAAATGAGGAGCACATCACTTCTATTTATACTTTATCTTCCACTTGACTTTTTCCCTAACTAGGTTGGCCCCAACAACATAACCTAATGCTGACTGGGCCGACTCCTCTAGGGGACTTAAACACCCCATTACATTTGAATCTAAGGGGATATATTTCCCCAAATTACAAGGGAGGATTTACCTCATTGACTTTACATAAGCAAATACAATAATAACATCCCGACGGAGGAATAAAACATCTCCGAATAAATTACAATAATAAAATACAGTAGAATATTCTTCAAAGTTACAATATTTCAAGGCACAAAAAATGGAGGTCAGATGACTCTAGAATGGTCAAAGAAAACATGGGTCAAAATGGGCTATAAATAGAAAAGGATCCCACCTCCTATTGTTGTTGCAACATTCCCCCCCAAAAATTTTGTAAATATTGGGGACCCTCCTTTTCAGTTAAAGCAAGCTTTGCTTTGGAGTTAAGACTTATCCAAAAGCCTTTCCATACTTAATTTTTCTAGAAGGATCAAAGTTTTCAAGTTTGTGTTCACTAAGTAAAACTCACTTTTTTTTCAAAATGGCGGCGCGACTTAAGAATGGAATCCTTTTTCTGTTTCGGCGTAACTCAACAAGTCTCGCCACAACGGTCGAGCGTAATTTTGGAGTTGTAAGGCCTCTTTTTCATTTCGGCATAACTCACCCAGTCCCATCGCAATGGTCGGATGAATTCACCCAAACCCACCGAAGCACAACATCCTTCCTTTTATTTTTTCCAAATTTTTATGTTTTGGGAAACCCCGCGGAGTTTAGACGACACAGTCGACAGCCCTTGTAAAGTTTGTTGAAACCGCTCGTTACGGAAAAAAATGTGGAATTAACCCGAAACTATCGATTTTCCCTGGTCATTTTTAAGAGTCATGATGCATTCCGGCGGAACTCAGTGAGTCATGCCGAAACCATCGCCTACGGACCATTGGAAGCGCCGATAAGTGCTAAGGATATAGTGTGTCGGAAGAACTCGATAAACTCCGCCAAAGTAAGAAGCGATTAGCGAGATAAGCAATCCTATGCCGAACTCATCAAAATCCATCGATGCGTTGCGTGAGCACTCAGTCAGTTCTGCCAATAGTAATCTTCCCAACTCATAGAGTGGTGCCGAGAAGGACAGCGAAGAGTTATTTTTTACGGCGTCGAAAATACCTTAGGTCCCACCGCCTTAAACGGTGTTTTAATGCCTCACCCAACCCGGTCTAGTCACCTTAATGACTCAAGCGTGCGAGGAGTGTATATATTGAAGTCGGGGTTTTGTAGTTTGTTTATTGTTTTAAATTTTATAAACCCCGTTCGAGGTCGCTCCCACCACTCACGGGACAGCCAGGTGTACAACATCGTCTAAACCGTAGAGCCAGTCACTAGTTGACACGTAGGTGTTTTTTGCCCCTCTTTGTTTTTTTTTTTTATCACACTGCTATCCAGTTTTTGGTTACTTAAACGTATGTTGTTTTCTTATGACCCTCCTGTCAGCATCACCCTCACCGCGGCCACCTTTGTTTCCCTAATGAAGCTACTCTCTATAATCCCGCTTAGTCACGCATGATTTGTGAAGGCCTCAGTAAACTTGCTGAGCCCTGTCTCTCATCCTAGCACACTGTCCAGTGTAAATGTGACCAATCGAGTCATCGCAGTAGGCAGTGCCCCGGTCACAAGTCTTTGGTTTTTTACAGTTTGTTATTTTTAGCATGTGCTTTCAACAAGCTCTACACTCTGGATAGCATCGTAGTTTTGTTAAGAAATGATATTTTTATCGTACACACCTTCTACTGTTGTTTTGAGTATTGGTTGATCAAAGCATGATTTTCAAGCAATTATAACAATGTTGTTTTATTCAAATTCTGCATGCCTCTTAATAATTTTTGGTCAAGAATTTGATATATGTTTTTTTTGCTTATGCATGGATTTATCCTACCAGGTCTAGATACAATGCCGAAAGGATTCAAGAAGAAGTCCAAGGTGTTTGAACCTGAGTCTAGTGGTGAGCCCATTCTGGAAGTCGGGGTGGAAACCTTATATGAAGACACCAAGTCAATTACAGGTGTTTCCCAAGAATTCAAATGGGGTGAACTCCATCACATGATAAGAGACCAAGACATTCCTGGGTAAGTCCTGGAAGAAATGCATTTGTACCAAAACATCAGAAAATCCGACATCAATAAAGCAACTACACGCCCGAAACTCTTCCCCTGCTCAGAAGTCATCAGATGGATTCTAGCGCATGCTAAAACGCAGTCAAGGATTCTAACCGACAGCATGGGAGAGGCATTTGCCTCATTCCACCCAGCCCATATATCGACACCCTACAAGTTACCCCATCGTCAAACACTGTTGAACGATTCCTGGCTTGAAATCCTCAACATGGATACTTTTGATTTTGCCAAGAAGTTGTTGATAATAGGTAAACAACTGAGGAGAAAGGAGAGTGAAGAGTATGAGACCCAAGTGCTAAGACCTCCGTTCAAAATCATAGCTCTAGTGCCGAGTAGAATTTTTGGAAGAGTAGATGGGACTATCTATAGAATGAGTTGCATTCCTTTAATCCACCATGTGGCTTTCAATGGTACAACTTTCAATTGGGTGGACATGCTTTCAGACAATCTGTCATCAGCAATAGATGCTGCAAAGGAAGGCTTGGTTCAATAGAAAGCAGAATTCTACATGTCGTCATACCTTGCAGATTCCATTTTGTCGAGGCATCCTTTTCCAAATTTAGGATGCATTTGGAACAAGGATGACTCCCCAGTTTATACTGCTTACAAGATCCTGTGGGCTCAGAGGTACAAGAGTTATTACAAGGCCATATGTGAAGAATTTATCATGCCTCTGTATGAACTGATGTTCAATAGAGAGCCAAACTTCTTGTCTGAGAACACCATGGCAGTCATAAAAAAATATGGTGATTTTTACATTTTAGAGGAAGGAGCCTACATAAGAATGTATGGTAGTTCCAAACCACCATCTCTCTGCCCATGTATGCAACTAATTATGTGGTCCACAAAGAAGTGATAAGGGAAGTGTTTACATATGGGATTGGCGGCTTCCTGAATAGACTGAAAAAGGCCTCTTTTCCGCCATTGCCCTTTTACATTGGGGCATATAGGTTCTCTAAAGTTAAATCAGCTGAAACCTTCATTCAAGAGTTGGGATATTTCCAGTTTGGTGAAAATATTTTCATGAAGAATGACAGTCTCAACAGAGTTGCAGATTACTGTTGAGATATCAACATGCATTTTGAATATGAAAACTACGTCAATGAAGGTGAAGACATTTTTAAGAGAGCTAGCAACATGACTGAGCTTAGAAAGCGGTTTCGCCTCAAGAGCAGAGCTAGTTCTATCTCTAGTGTTTCCCAAGCTGCTAAGAAGGTAGAATTGAAAAAGGATAAAGATGAAGCCAAAGCTCTGACAAAGGAAGAGCAAAGGCTAAAAGAAGAGGATGAGAATTTCCAAAGGGAAGCAGCGGAAAGAGCACAGAAGGAGCAGGCTGACAAGCTCTGATACGAATAAGTTAAGAGGATCTGAGAAGAAGAGTTAGAGAAGATCATAAAAGAGGAGGCTGACAAGCTCCAAGAAATGAGGGAGAGGGATGAGAGAGAAGTAATGGAGCAGCAGCAGAAAGTTGAGGAAGATGAGAAGCAGCATAAAGCAGAAGAAGAGGAAAAGGAGAGGAAAGCGGAAGAAGAGGAGAAATCCAAGAAGGATACGGGAGTATGAAGTCCAAACATGCAGGACATGGACATAGATGCATCCCAAGTATCCCAGGACATAACAGTGAAGGTCCACTTCCCCATAGGAGAGCTCCCACTCATCCCTTTGATGCCATCAAAGACTCACACCGTGTCTTAGATGGACAAGATCATTTTTGACAAGAAAAGAAAAGCTATTGTGAGAAAGACGAAGAAAAGAATGAAGAATCCCTTCCATCCAGATATCGTCATTAGGAAAGAAAGCACCGTCATCCAAGGCATATAGAGCGACCCCTCATTCATAGCATCCATCAACATAGCCGCTACCCAAGAAAATGAGGATAATGTCAACAAGCTAAAAGATGATGTTGAGGTGGGCAAGAAGAAGGTACGCAACTTACAACTTAATCTGATAAAGGAGCGGGAAGATGGAGAATTAATGATAAAGAAATATGATGCCCTCTTATCAGAGCAAATAAAATTAACAAGTGAGCACCGGAATATAGATTCAAAAAGGGAAGCATTGGCAGTGTAAATGATGATATTGGAAGGAGAGAAAATTGATCTTGAATCCAAAGCCATTCAGTTGGGATCAAGGCAATCAGTTTCCAACTGACAGATAGAGGAGTTAAGAGCTAATGTTTAGGAGTTGGAAAAGGGAAAAGAGTTGATGATAGAACAACTAGAGCTAGCAAACATCAAGAAGAGTGACTTAAGCTCCTTCCATGAACAGTCTTTTGATATACTAACGTAAATTTATAAGGGACAAGAGCTTATCACGGAGGAAGTATGCAAAATGAAAGAAATCATTTCCAAAATGAAGAAATCAATACCGAAGCCCATAGGCGTAGGAGGAAATATGCACGTGTAATGGAGGACATCGAGAAGTAGATCGAATGGAGATAAGGGAAGTCAGGTTTCCCTTCAAACCTACCTATCAAGCCCGTAGCAGACTTTAAATTTGATTCAAGTCTTATGGAGCTCTACAAGAATTGCGGTATAAAATTAGATTATGTGATCCAAAAAACCATTGGGAAATGTACTATCCTCTACCTTAAGATCCAGACAAATCTTGAGAAGTGTCAAATAGTGGTACCTCCGAACTTGGAGGACTTTCCTTACAAGAGCCAGCGCCTGTCTGAGTTGAGAAGCAAGCTAAACACGGATATAGAATATGTGAAGAATATAGACATGGTAACGACAGAGGATCTCCACCGTTGCATCCGAAAAACCTCCATTCACACTTAGAAGAAGAATTGGCCAAGCATGAGATTTCCCTGAAAATGATGCTCCCTACGCTTGGCAATACCGTTGTGAGAGACACGGGTATGTGGGTCAGATACATAGCAGAAGTAGACAAGGCAGCTAAGGTGGCCAGACCAGCTGAAGCAGAAGTGCTAGCTGGAATCTAATTTTTCCTTTCTACTTTTTGTAAAATATTGAAGACAGTTGGATCCTTCCTATTTATTTTTTCTAAAAAAAATTTAAAGCAGCTGGGAATTATTCTTTTTGTAAAAGGCACTTCAAGACAAAATCAGGAGATTCTATATGTTTAGGGTATACGTAGATGGATCTAGAAGCATTTTTGTAAGGTTATAAATAGATGAATAGAGAAGAATGAAAGGACTTTTGGCAGGTGAAAGGACTGATTTGTCTTGTACATGAATTATTTTGCTGCATATATAAAGAAAGCTCCATTTTACCTGGGAAAGGACACTGTGTTTTTTCCTAAAGATGTGTTGAATGCCTGCTGAATTATTTCGACATCATTTATACATATACTATGAGATCGTTCCTTACTGTTCTGAATTAATTCGTTGTAATGAATGCTCTCAATTTTTTCTGTCCAAGATGTATGTATTAAATGAGTAATGGAATGTTTTATGTAACGTATCCTCCCGCGGACCCAATTCGAGGAAGGGAACAAGATGCCAATATCTGGGGATTTTCATAAAACTCAGCTCGATTCATCAGATTCATGCAAATTAATACCAACGTGTGCAGATGCAATTCAACAAACATGTACATTGGAAATAAACCTCATCCACACACATATCATATGCTTACAACATATCGAAATAGTCATCAATTTAAACGTTGCATAAATAAATACATAGGCAGAAAAACACTTATCTTTGTTGTGTAATTGTCCCAAGCAACTAGCTATGTCGTTGCAACATTTCACCCAACCATAGGCCAGTTTTGTTCATCAATCTCTCAACACAACTGCCACCCTCGAGCTGGGCATGATTCTTACAAGGAAAAGGGTACATTCAAGCTCATGCACAACCAAAGCAATAGATATCCATAACCCACACCCCACATACTCTTTTCTCACAAATCCAACATAATCATTGGGCATGGATACTCATTTTTAACAATGGGATTTACAAACAAGATGGCCACGGGTTTTCCCCAATCGTGGGCACTGCAAAAACGGATTGGAAGAGGGAAATTCGACCACAGGGAAGAAAATGATTTCTCCCACAGATATATAATCATTCAGCAATCAAAACGGTCTTAATGGAACCCCAATTCGATTCCCCTTCTTCCCCATTGGTATGTAACACAAAAACGCCCTTCTCTCACCTAAGAAACAAAGAAAAACCAGAAAAACATGGCTGGAATATGCCGAGGTAGCTCCAAACTCGTGAGGGAGAGAAACTGGTTGACGGGTAATCACTTGGGGAGAAATTCATGTCTATTCCAAAGAGAAAAAATGTTTTTCCATGCAGGGTGGCTTTCCCATACTCGAATTTGGACATCCATACCTCCCATTCCCTAAGGCATTAACTACCTCAACCAACTCTTGGGAGAAATGAATGATTGGGTATAAAAGTCAACATGGGTAGTTGAGGGTTTTATGGGTTATCTCATTGACACTTGGCTTGACTTGATTGGCTCAAGGGTTTGAATGTTTCCCTCCCAATTCCTTGTAAAATCATGCCCCCATCTCTTAATGCATTGCATAGCTAGTTGTGGGTTTTTTTATAAAAATGCATATTTACATGATATTCACAATTCCATTGTGCATGGCTAGCATGTAAACCATATGCATCAATAAATCGATGGTAGGGCCTTGGCCTTGAGCTCCTCACCATGATTTTATAACACTATTACATTATTTACGATTTTAATGCAATGGGGTAAAAATAGAGACATTACATTTTAATTATGTCAAAGCTATCTTTGATATCTTTAACTTTCTGCTGTAAGTGCATCTATATTATTGAACAACTATATGTGAGATCTTTAGGTGTATTTTCAGCGTTTTCTAGTTTTTCTCCTTGCAGGGATATATTAATTTGCTTAATTAGCTTTAGATCAGATTTGTTTCAATTGCATGCATTTAGTTAGAGCACTTGCATATCATCTTTAAAATAAAATACATAAACGGTGGATTGGGCCGCAACCAGTGAAAGAAGACAAATCTTTAAACCTTATACGATAGCCGGGCCATTAACCGGATGGATTCCCCACACCAAATGGCGAGCGATCTAATTGGGCTTACTTACTGGGGAGAATCCCTTGCTGATTGGTGATACGATTTTCGAGGCATCAACAGTTTGTCTGTAGACTTTTTCCCTATACTTTCGAACCCAAGGTATCTTCCTGGTTGTTAGGAAACCATGTCTTTAATTTGTTAGTATATTGTTGTTGGACGCATATGCTTTGTAAGTCGTCCCATAGTATTTGTTGATCCATAGTTTATATTAGCCCATAGTATTGACCCATAGTATTGGACGCATATGCTTTGTAAGTCGTCCCATAGTATTATATGTCCCATGGTTTTGACTCATAGTATTGGCGCCTAGACTTAGCCCATGGTTTGTATTGAGACATAGTATTGACCCATGGTATTGGCGCCTATAATTAGTATATAAGTGTGTGTTGAGGCCTATGAAGGAACCGTGAAGTTAATTGTATTGAGCTTGCTCAAAGGAGGTTACCCCCTCGAAGTGGCCCGTGATAAATATAAAAGTGATTATGAGTTCTATTATTTCTGATATCTCGTGTATTTGCATTAATTAATTATTGCAGGTTCATCACATCTGGTATCAGAGCACTTTCTTAGGCTCGTTGGGTGGAATTTCTGCAAAATTTTTTTTCGCATCTGTTGCATCTTCGTATTTGGGAATAATCCCTATCTGCTTAACTGTGGGAAGTACTTGGGCATAAGCTCTAAAACTCATTGTGAGGAGTACCACAGGAACCCAAAAGTAGTTGTCCCGTTGAGAGGACCTGCCAGCGAAAAGGGAAACGACCCCTACCTGATTGACTAGTTCCCACCCGTGAGGTAAACCAAGAGCTGTCATTTGTGGCAAAGCGGTTATCAGTTTTACCTGAGCCGTGGAGTGAGGGGTACTACCCCAATACGCAAGCCGTCAAACATCATTGGTGGCTGAGTGAAACACCTGAACTGTTAGGAAGCCATACATACCTGGGGTCCATATCTATTTTCAGTTGAACAGTTACCGATCACTTCCTCTCCAAATCCAGCCGTTTCAGATCTATTCTGAAAGTCATTCTAGATCCAGTCATCGTTTCAGATCCAGCCATTTTCGATCCCTTCCTCACTATTGCAGATCCATCTGTTGCGGATCCCTTCCGCGCAGCTGTTGCCAATCCATTTCTATAAAAAAAAAACTGTTTTTTCGGCCATATCTCCCTTGTTTCAACTTTGTTTTCCCTGAAACTTCACTGACATCCCTGCAATCCCATTTTGCATATTTCATTCCTGAAGACCCTATCCCAAATTCCACTTCCCAAGACCAGCAATCCCACATTTGTCTATTTTTAGGGTTTGCCATAACTTCTTCAATTTTCACCCGATTGCCTTCAAATTTTACCATAGACTTCCCGCTTCTGAAATCCCCATTTTTTGCTTCCCTGTCCCTGAGAAAGTGTCGAAAACCTAGTCAAACCCCAATTACCCCTCCGAGTTTTTCCCAAATCCAAATTTCCCCTTACTAAATAAGCTTTTGTTTGTTTTTTTCTATCCATCCCCCCCCCCAAAAAAAAAAAAAAATAAAAAAATTATTGGTTATGATTGTCACTCGCACAGGAGCAAACACCATGGAGAAAGCACTTGTAGCCATCCAAACCAAACTCCAAGATCTGGATAAAAAAATTCTCAGCCTCCATCTTCAGCATTCAGCCATAAACAATAACCGACAGCCAGAATCTTTTGCACCTATCGGGTTCTCTTCTTCCAACAATTTTCATGGGCCGAAGCTTGATTTTCCTCGCTTCAATGGTACTGATCCGACTGGATGGATATCCTGAGCAGAACAAAATTTCAGTCTTCATAATACTTTTGATGTTCAGAAAGTTCCACTTGCATCCTTTCATTTGGAACAGGAAGCCCTTCAATGGTACCGTTGGTACATCAAAGCTCATCCCGAGCCAAACTTGACAGATTTTTTCCAACTCCTTTTGCCACGATTTGGTCCTAGTGCTTTTGACGACTTCACAAGAGCACTCACTAAACTTCACCAAACCAGCACAGTGAGAGAGTATCAGATGGAGTTTGAGAAACTAGCCAATCACACAGAAGGATTATCTGATGAATTCTATAGGAGTTGTTTTATCAGTGGTCTCAAGGATGAAATCTGCTCAGAGGTCAAAATGTTTTGTCCCAACACAATGATGGAAGTCCTAGGGTTGTCTAAGCTAGCCGAGGATAAGATCGCGGCTCAACAACGCTCCAGACCCACCTTTGTTCCCTTTATAAATATGGGTTCCCAATGACCTCCCATCACGCCTGCTCCTCAACCAACTCCTATCAAGCAATTGTCTGAAATAGAGATGCAGGCACATCGAGAAAAAGGGATTTGTTATAATTGTGATGAGAAATTCACTCGGGGGACATAGATGTGTTCCACAAAAAATCTATCTCTTGGATGTGGATTCTTCGCTTGCCTCAGAACTTGATGAAGAAGCTCCAGATACAATAGATGATCAAGTCGACATTCAACACCCACCTGTTGACACCCCCATCTCAAGACGACCCACCTGAGATCTCTCTCCCTGCTGTAACCGGCGTCACCACCCCACAAACAATGCGAGTCAGGGGATACTTCAAGAAGCTCCCTCTTACCATACTCATTGATTCTGGTAGCACTCATAACTTTATTGATCCTCAGATTTCCAAATAGCCTGATTGTTTTGTCCATCCTTGCTCCAACTTTGAAGTCATGGTTTACAATGGGGGCACCTTACCTTACAAGGGGAAGTTTCACAATGTGCATATCTCTATGGAAGATTATAACCTGCACTCTCACATGTTTTCCTTGTCCTTAGGCAGATGTGATGTGGTTTTGGGCGTTCAATGGTTACGCACACTTGGCCCCATATTATGGGATTTTGCTGAACTTTGGATGCAGTTTTCATTCAATAGGGCACAACACAAATTTATGGGCTTACAACCAGGGTCTCTCTGCATCATCAGTTCACATCGCCTGGAAAAAATACTTAAGAAGAATTCACATGGTGTCATCGCTCAACTCCATTCCATTCAGATGCACCCATCAACAGTCTCCACTACTTCCTTGGATATATATGCAGGTCTCTTTGTTGAACCAATGAGCTTGTTGCCTTCAAGAGACCTTTCTGGTAAGAATTTAGCCGCATCTACCTCTTAGCAGGAAATGATGACTATTTTGCATACAGTCCAGAAGTGGCAGCCATCCCTATTGGTGTAGCTAGGGTTTTACCCCTAGCTTGTGCAAATGAGCACCTACTAAGGAGAATGGACTCCTTAGTAGCAGTTCAATAAATGTAAATTATTAAGCTAAAACAGAAATGTAAACTAGTCTAAAACACATGCATGAAACATAAAGAACAAAAGATAAATAATGGTTTTTGTATTGATATTACCTCCAATGTGGAGGTTGATGAAGCTCTTGCAATGTCCAAGAGGGTTGCTCCAAGCTCCAATGTGCTCCTTCTCTTTCTCCAATGGTGGAAATGGGCCAAAAGGGGCTCTCAAGGTGAAAGTGGCTCAATGGTGAGCTAGGGTTTCAAGAGAGATTTTGGTAGAGTAAGGGTATACTTGATTGTGGATGTGGAATAAGGGGTCTCCATCACCTATTTATAGTTTTTTGGTGGTGGAGTGCTGGCCCATGGTTTTGGGAACCATATGGTTTAGGGCAGCTGTATAGGGTTTTTTCTTCCTTTTTCTCATTATTTTATATTTTTTATTCCATTTTTAGAGGGATTTTGCTATTTTGGGAGGAAAAGGGGGTTTTTTTAGCCTTTTTGAGGCTTTTTTTGATGGTTTTGTGGCCTTTTGGAGGCATTTTAGGACTTTTGGAGGCTTTTTCGTGGGATTTTTTAGGGTTTTTAAGGGAAATATGGTAGGAAAATGGACAAATGAGCCATGTAATGAGGTAGATGAGGTAGTGAACACTTTTTGGGTGTTAACAGATTGCCCCCTGATGTGCGAGGGCAGGAGCTCATCGTATGGCCGATGGACATCATAAGTCATATATGGTTTTCCTGGGGTTTGGAGAAGAGAAGAAACAAACTGAAGCCCGGAACAACGATCCCGAACAAACTGCAAGAACTAAAAGTACATAACCTCAATAGTGGGTGAGGAATCATCTGATCATATGGATGAGGTGGGCATTCCCATGCTCGTATCAGGATATAACATAATAATAACAATGGGGTCCAAAAAATGGGGACCTGAAATATATATGACCTCAAATACTGAATGAGGCAGAATCTCAATATATGGACGAGGCGGGCATACCCATGCTCGTATCAAGATACATAAAAAGAACTGTGAGGCCTGAAAAGAGGGGCCTGTAAGATACATGGAGAACCACTGTGTACATCATAAGGGTCCAGAGGGGACACAAATCTGGGACATACTGCTGGGCTGACCATGTCTGAACTGATACACTGGGACAATCAACAGTGCTACTGAGTGTGGTACCAAAGGAACTGATGAGCTGCTGGATCAGAGTGACAAAGGGTACACTTGCAATGGTATACTGAACTGGAACTGATCTGGGTACTCAAGGAAGCATATAACTGGATGGCTTCTGAATACAATCGCCAATGCATCCCGGACATCCACGGGAACATACAAATGGGTGTTCCGAAGTGACTCACCAATGTGCTAGAGTCAGGGGAAATCCGGGGTCTTTGACAAATAATGGTAGGTATATAAATCCTGCGCGATTCTCAACGATGCGATCAAGGTGCTGAAGTCGAGCATGTGAGAAACAACCATTCGGAGAGGCAATGATGAATCCTCTCAAAATGGTCCGTAGGCACTCACCACAGATGGTGATGGGTCCAAGGTGCAGGGACCTCTGGGCCTATCCTCTGGAATAGAGGGGTTGTCATTGACAGAGGGAGACCTGCAACTATCAAGGCAATGATGTTTCCTTGACAGGAGCGCGAGGTGGAGAACCGAAATGTGATAGTACTGATGGTAGGACTGACAAACTGGGGGGATAACTGGGCAAGCAGAGTGGGTGGAATCAAAATTCCTTTGTTCAGAGTATGATAATGGGGATGATCGGACAACATATGAAACTGACTGATGGGAAAGGGATCATAGCTGTATTGGATCTGGGAAGGGGACTGGGCTGAGGGAGACTCAAGCTGGGGTAAAATGGCAGGAGACTGCAGAATACTCTGAACAAAGGCGACCTGATTGGGGGTGCTTCCGAGATGATCGATCATAGTGCCAGGAGGCATGGGATGACTGCTTCATGGGTTAAGGAACTAGAAGAAGTGTGTGTAAAATGGCACTATCGTGTGGATTGAAACGAGCCCAGGACAGTTCATGCTCGTGGTTGCTTTCAATTTTAAGGAGTCTGAAAGCGATAAGAAGACTCTGAAGTAATGGAATGGTACTGTCATGTGGATTTTACGATTCCAGGACAGTTCGTGCTCGTGGTTGCTTTCAATTTTAGAGAGTCTGAAAGCAAATAAGAAGACTCCAGGGGGTTGCTTTTTCATATATTTAGTCTCCAAGGCCCAAAGAAGCATAAAAGGATACAATGAAGAACTCTTCTAGCCGGTGTGACTAGAGTATTCCTTTTTCGTAATTAGTCTACCAGGTCTGGAAAAGGGGTAAACTTATACCAGATAGACGCCCTTTCAGGTACTTTAACGAGCATGAAATGAAGCAAGATTGCTCGGCGATATTTTCATTGTTTTAGGAGTCAGAAAAGAGCTTAACATAAACTCCCTAAGTGCCTTTTTCGTAAAGGACTTGTCCGGCCCAAAAAAGGGGTAAAATTATACCGAACAAAAGGAATGGCCAAGCAAGGAGGAAGTGTTCAATCAAGGAACATGTATGATGACCAAGAACAAGGGTGAGGGGGAACACTGGTGGGCCTCCTTGCGGGGTGAATGAAATGGTGGCAAAATAACGAAACATTTGCAATATGACAGGAGTGAATGGCTCATGTAAAAGTGTGGAATAATCCGATGGCGGCTGATGTGGTGCGTAAACCGAGGTAGCAAGGTGTTGGGACACAATGTTGAAACTGTACCAGGTGAGAGCGATAAATGATCTCAAGCATCATCACGAGCTCAGAAAAATGAATCCGGCGTTATAAAGAGTGTCGAAAATGTGTAACGGTCGATGTGGCACGCACACCGAGGTGACAAGGGCGTTTTGGAAAAATACCCAAAAAATATGGGAGTGAGAGCGAGAAATGATGTCAAGCATCATCACCGACTCGGAAAAATGAATCCGATGATATAAAATATATCAAAAACGGAGAGCAGCCGATGTGGCATGCAAACCGGGGCGATAAGGTGTCATGTCACGATGTCAATAAAGGTTCTGGTGAGAGCGAGAAATGATCTCAAGCCTCATCACGGGCACGGAAATATGAATCCGACAGTGCAAATGGTGCGAAAAAATGGAGGTCATAAGGACTCTGCAATGGTGAAAGGAAATAACTAGGTGTATAAAATCAAATATACAAGTGACACGCGACCTCAAAAATGGTTGAGATCACAAATGTGAAAAACGTGAGAAGGGTTAATGTCTTGCCCCCATGCTATGTGCATGGGGTTTGTGATTGTGGATCACATATGTGTGGGTTTGAACAATGGGTTCATTGACGTGCTGAGATAAATGTGATGGGGAAGGTTCAAAATGATTGATCATGCCCCCTATCCCAGGGTCAAGGTAATTTATTGTGCCCCTTGACTCAGAGGTGTCAAGGTGGTGCTCTATGACAGCAGGGTCAAGACCAGGCATTTCGGTATAGGACAAGGAAAAGACATCACGGAATTCTCGGAAGAGGTTTTGGTACTCCTCAATCTCTTGTTCACAGCAGGAGGCTCCTAAGGCAATGCATTCATTGACGCCAGGTGGGTCAGAGATATCTATGTGGATGACGGGTAAAATATTGGCCATATTTCCTTCCTCAAAGGAATCCGGAGCAGGAATAGGGTCCTTAAACCAGTCAACCTTGGTGGGAAGGAAGTCTTTGGATTCAACCGCAAATTGGGTAGCGGTGCTAGAGGAAGATGCTTCTGGGAGGAAATATGAACGATGGTGCATGTCATCCCAGGGATACTCCGGGGCAGTGAGTGCCTCAAGAATCTCCTCATCAGTACGGAAATTTTGGGCCGTCAAATTGGTTGACGTGGGAATGGTAGTTGAAGAGAACATGTAAATGGTGTTGACCTCCCCTAATGGGGGTGAGATCGGGGGGTGAATCTCTTCAATAGTGGTTGGTGCCGTCTCAAGATCCAGATTGTTCATCTCATAGAGAGCTGCTCTGTAATCGGGGAGATCGGGACAATGATGTGAGTAATGCCCGTAAATACCGCATATGGCACAGGGGTGGTTAGTGCACAGTGATTTTTCGCGAGGCTAGGGGTGGGATCTAGTTTGACAACCGGGAAACTGGGGTCATTGTCGAGCATCTGCATGTGCTTCTGTAATGTTGGTAACTGTGGACACTGATGAGTCGCATGGCCTAACTCGTCGCACAATGAGCATTTGGGAGGAGCACGAAATACTGGGGGGTTTTTGACTGTCTTGGGAGGTGGTACAGCAGTGTAAGGTTGGGGACCTCTGCCCCCAGTGGGTTTGGGAGTAGGGGGAGGAGTCGTGGAGGACGAAGGGGTAGAGACACCGGGGGGTGGCTGAGTGGTAGTAGCCATGGGTTGCACCAGTTGGAGGACGACGCTTGGTGTCGGCGAGGGAACGGGAGGCGAAAGATACCAGACGGGTAATCCCAAGGTTAGCCCAGGAAGGCTAAGCGTAGCCATAACCGGGGCGCTTACTACTCCCGATGGAGGGACTAGGAAGGGGATTGTATGGATAGGTGTAACACCAATGTGGCTAGGTACCAATGGTGGTTTAGGCAACAAGGGTGGCTGATTGGTAGTTGTTTGGTTATCGTGGGAGAGGGTACATAAGTCAGACACTTCGGGCGTAGATGACGGGGGAGGAATGGATTGGAAAGTGGATGTCATCGGTGGGTCTGAGTAAACTCCAGGTCCCAAAGAGGAAACAAATGAGGTAGCAGCATTACTGACCGATTGTTCCACCATGGGGAGAACATTTTCGGGTGCAGCGGGAGCATTTGGATCATAGTAAGTGAGTTGGTCGATCTTAACCACGCGTCCATCATGGGGGAACATCATGGTACGAAAGACAGAGGAAGTGACCGCCCGCATAGCATACATGTAGCTGCGACCGAGTAAGAGTTTGTAATCAAGCTGGGCGTTGATGACCTCGATATCGATGAGGACGGTTTTACCACCTAACTGGACAGGAACATTGGCTAGGAGACCTTGGGGCTGAGCCGAACGACCGTCGTAAGCACGTAACGCAGTGGTGGACTCCTGGAGGGTAGGGGATCCCAACTTCTGCCATACGAATGTAGACATAACGCATGTGGAGGCACCCTCATCGATGATGCATCGATGGATGACAAGATTCCGAACGGAAACAGAAACTTGGAATGCTAAGGTGGAAGGCAGGCGTGGTTCGGACTGGTCCAAATCAAATGCCATCAAATTCGAATCATTTGGGTCAATAGCCTCAATGGTGGAGAGTAAAGTCTTGCGCTGGGAAGGGCAGTTCTTCAAGACTTCTAATGCAGACATGGCTGCAGGAGATTGGGCTAGGTCATCTACAATGTTGTAGTTTGACGCAGCGCGCGCATTGGGGTTGTTGTTGATACGGCGAAGTGGGAAACGAGCTGCTTTGGAAGCGCCATCTACCGGAGGGGGAGGGATACGTAACGCTTGATCAGTGGGATGAGCGTTAGGGGTTTTATCAACGGGAGGGGATTAAGAGGTGGAGCCATATTGGTTCCAATGGGTCTGGAGGTTGACATCAGCGGAAGACATCATCAACAAATGGTGGGTACCTGAGTCAAACATGGGTTGATCAGGAGCGGCGTATGTGATCTGTTGTTGTTGGGGTTGCGCGTTGGCTTGAGGGGGGGCCAATGGATGAGTGTTCACCATGCCTTGGGTTGGTAAGGGGTTTTGCAGCACCAAAGGCGACTGCTGAGGTTGTGGGGGGTTGGGATGCGCTTGAGGAGTTGCATGTCCTTGGCGATGGGCATCATCAACCCAAAGTTGTCGAGCTCGCTCCAAATGTGGGAAAGTATGTGTGTAGTGTCCATAGACCCCGCAGATAGAACAAGGATGGTTTGTTCTCAAATTAGGGTTTTTAGCCTGCTTGGGCGGGGGATCAGGGTTTTGGTTAGCGGGGGCCGTGTTGTTGTTGTCTGGGGGATTAGTCGGTTGACCACCTTGGTCTGTAGGTTGGTTGTTCCCACGATTACGGCCCTTGCTGTGATTTTGTTGGCCCTGGTTGCGTTGGTTGTTCTGGTTTTGTTGCGGGTTGTTTTGGGCGTAAACTTGCCCTTGAGCAGCAGGTGGGTTTTGAGGTTGTGCAGATGCAGGAGCAGGCTGCAGTGGATGATAGGTAGGTGGAGGCTGCGAAGGTGCGGGACCTTGAGGAGGTTGCTGATATGTCTGCGGAGCAGGTTGTGGGTTTACCGTAGGGGCTGCCTGTGGCGGGTAATAAGCTGGTTGGGCTTGGGAAGGCGCAGGAGCTGGTGGTAATAAGCGGGTTGGGCCTGAGAAGGTGCAGGAGCTGGTGCAGCATGCTGGTGGTAATAGGGCTGAGGTGCGACCAGGGGGTTATAAGCAGGGGGTGCATGACCAAAGCACTGAGGTGGACAGGTGGGTCCATGGGAGTGATGGTGATGTGTCATAGGAGCATATGAGGTGGTATCCCCAGACTGTAAGGTAGCCCATGAAAGGTCGGGGCCCGGGGTAGGACGTGCTATGGAAAAGGGTTGGGGATGCGAAGAAACACGGCCAATGATGTCGTCTGCAACGTGGGATGCCCCTGGCGCATCGTGATGGGAGGACTCGCCGCGAGGGGCGTCAGGTATAATGGTATACATGTAACCCGACTGGGCATAAATGAGGTCGAACTGCTGTGCCTTAAGGATGGCCTCTTCTTCAGACTGTGGTCTTTCGGAAGCGACATCCTTAGCAATGACAGGAAGAAGGGACTTGAGGAACCAATCTAGGAAGATACGGTTGTCTAATTTGATCTTGCATAAGCTACGGCGTCTACGCCACTCATGAATGTGGTCCGTGATGTGGGTAGCCGTGTTTTGTCTACAAGATAGGAGAATCTCAACGCCCACGTCATAGCGGACAGGTAACTGGAAGAACTGTAGGAAGGTCAAGGCAAGGGAAGTAAAGGTGGCATGGGTCCCATGGGGTTGCTCGATATACCACTTGGCTGCAGAGCCAAGTAAGGTGCGTTGTAACAGACGGAGGCGAATAGAGTCATCCACTATGGAGTTGGAGGAACACCATAGATGGAAGGACATGATATGGTTTTGTGGGTCCTCACCTGCCTTGCCCTCGAACTTAGGGATGTCCGAGGGGAGCTTGGTGGGCATATGAGGCCATGCAGGGTCGTGTCGGATAGGGTCGTTGGTCAGTCTGGGTAGGTCAGGTAGGTTGAGGCTAGCCATGAATGGCAGACTGGAAGAAGGATGTGACACAGGAGTGGGTTGGACCAAGTTGGGGCCCATGCCCCCAAGTAGAGGGGCAGGGTTGGGAATATTGCCCCCAAGTGGGGGAAATAAGGTAGTATAGGATGGGCCTGCACCACCATGGGTAGTGTGAGTTACTGGTGGAGTGGTGGTATGTATGCCAGCTACGAGAATAGGAATGGTGACCGTGATGGTGGATGTGGCCCCCATCGAGGGCATTCCCAGAGAAGGTGTGGTAACTTGTGTAGTGGTGGATGTGCCACCAATGGTCCCTACAGCGAAAGGAGTGGAAATTGCGCCAGCCATGGGGCTAGTAGGGGCATTGTAAATAGGGTTCTCAAACTCTTCTTCAGAATCGGAGGTAAAGTAAGGGGCGTCAATATCTGGTGACGGATTCCTGTGCCGTTGACGAGTGGAGTCAAGTGACAAGGCTCTAGATCTGTGATAAGTGGTATCAAGTGATGATGATCTGTGGTGATGACGTGTGGTGTCAAGTGAACCGTGCTATTGGGGCTCGCCCCTAAGGCACCGAGAATGTCTCGGGGACTCAATGGTGACAGATGGTGTCGAATCTCTGTGGGTTGAGGTGAGTAAAAAACAGCTCAAAAACCCTAATGCAACCGAGTGTGCAGAAGGAGAGCTCAAACAACAAGGCACTCAGGCCAACAACCAACTCAAAACACCTACTGTAACAGCTATGCTACAATAGGTGGAGTGTCAACAGAATGGTCAGAATACCAACAAGCAGCAGGTTTCCTAAAAAAAAAAATGGTGAACTCACTAGACCAAAGGGAGGTAAGGGAGCATGCAAACAATATGAATAGGAAAGCCAAGTGGCTAAGATGTTCCCCTACCGGGAGGGACACCAGGTAGTCAATCCTAGAAGAATGGCAACTAAGATACCCCGTTCATGACACGTCCAGAAAGGTGAATCTGCCATTTGGTCCTTTTACCGCAATACCCCAATACAGGGATATTTCAAGAACTACGAAAGGTAGCCCTTCGGTTACTGAATGGAGTGCGGTATTCCACTCAGGCCTTTGGAACCAGTCTCGCGACTTCAACCCTCCTAGGGGAGAGGCCCTCTGGTAAACTGGTTGTGACCGTGCCAAAACGTACTAGGGATTTTGGTTCCCTAATTGGACAACAACTATGTCTCAAGTGTAAGTAACCGAGGGGTGTTATTGGAAGCCTATCCCCCCGATCCTACCTAACTACAAAGATTCTTTTGTGTTCCCCAAGTGGGGTTAGAATATTGGTTGAGTTAGATAGTTTTTTAAGGCTCACTTGAATTATGTGACAGAGTGTGTGCTCGTGAGATGATGATGAACCCAAGTAGAAAGTGCCACTAGGGAGGGAAACTTTCTATCTAGCAATAACAATACATAAATGAACTTTTAAAATGCACAATTTTCTTTTTCCAATGTAAAGTGCTGAAAATGTAAAAACGATTCCGTAAATGAAACAGAAATAAAAACTGCAGAAAAATGCTGTAAGGAAGGGTGGCTGCAGTAGGACAGAGGGTTGTGCTAGTGCAGAAAATAGTGCAGCAAAGTTCTGGGCTCAAAACTGTAAAAAATGCAGAAATCAAACCGCGGGTTTGTGGTGAAACTGAGCAGTCGGACCGCGGGTTTGAGGGCAACAGGCGCGGACAGGACGCAGGTTTTTGGCAGACAAATGCAGTCGGGACGCAGTAAAGGGGCTGAAAGTCGCAGTCAGGACGCGGGAAAGACGCCAAAAGGCACCGGCGAGATGCGGGAAAATGACCGAAAGCCGCAGGCGGGACGCAGGAAAGACGCCGAAAGGCACCGACGGGTTGCGGGAAACTGGCCGAAAGCCGCAGGCGGGACGCAGGAAAGACGGCGAAAGGCGCCGGTGGGTTGCAAGAAACTGGCCGAAAGCCGCAGGCGGGACGCAGGAAAGAGGTTAATAGCCACAGTCAGACCGTCCCAAAAAGGCTAATAGCCGCGGCCGGATCGCAGGTAACAAACTGAAAATGGATAGCAGGTCGCCGGAAACAGTCTGAGAGCCACTATCGGGTCGCAGGTAAGTGCCTGAAAGACGCGGTCGGCGCGCGACTGTGGGGGGAAAAAACGCGGTATACGGCGGCCGAAAGGGACAGCCGAACAGAAAAAAAGATTTAAAAATTGTAACCCGAAATTCAAACTTAGTGGAGTCGCCAAAACTGTAGCTAGGGTTTTACCCCTAGCTTGTGCAAATGAGCACCTACTTAGGAGAATGGACTCCTTAGTAGCAGTTCAGTAAATGTAAATTATTAAGCTAAAACAGAAATGTAAACTAGTCTAAAACACATGCATGAAACATAAAGGACAAAAGATAAATAATGGTTTTTGTATTGATATTACCTCCAATGTGGAGGTTGATGAAGCTCTTGCAATGTCCAAGAGGGTTGCTCCAAGCTCCAATGTGCTCCTTCTCTTTCTCCAATGGTGGAAATGGGCCAAAAGGGGCTCTCAAGGTGAAAGTGGCTCAATGGTGAGCTAGGGTTCCAAGAGAGATTTTGGCAGAGTAAGGGTATACTTGATTGTGGATGTGGAATAAGGGGTCTCCATCACCTATTTATAGTTTTTTGGTGGTGGAGTGTTGGCCCATGGTTTTGGGAACCATATGGTTTAGGGCAGCTGTATAGGGTTTTTTCTTCCTTTTCCTCATTATTTTATATTTTTTATTCCCTTTTTAGAGGGATTTTGCTATTTTTGGAGGAAAAGGGGGTTTTTTAGCCTTTTTGAGGCTTTTTTTGATGGTTTTGTGGCCTTTTGGAGGCATTTTAGGCCTTTTGGAGGCTTTTTAGTGGGATTTTTAGGGTTTTTAATGGAAATATGGTAGGAAAATGGACAAATGAGCCATGTAATGAGGTAGATGAGGTAGTGAACACTTTTTGGGTGTTAACAATTGGGGAATTATTTCTGTATCAAGACTGATCTCCAGGGTCTGGAAACTTTCCTAGAACAACGGGTCTCCTCCCCAACACACCTGAAATGGGTTATCCAACTCATGGGTTATGACTATGCGACTACTTACCAAAAGGGTAAGGACAATATGGTGGAATATGCTCCTCCTCACACATTTGATGACCCAGTTTCTCTTACAACTATTTCTTTGCTTGTTCCAAATTGGTTGCAATCTGTTCAATGGGGCTATCTCTTCTATGAACTCCATGCTTCTTCATCAGTAGGGCACTCTGGGTTCCTCAAAACGTATGACCAGGAACAATGTAACTTCTTTTGGCAGGGACTCAAAAGGACAATTAACCGGATGGTGGTTGACCGTGATACTTTCCAGGTCAACAAGGGTGAAATGACCCTCCTCTCAGGACTGATTGAACCCTTACCCATCCCTCCACAGATTTGGACAACTATTTCTATGGATTTCCTAGAAGCGCTCTAGTGGTATAGTACCACATCTCAAAGGACACCATATGAAGCAGTCTTTGTACATGCACCACTAGTTCTTCTTCCATACACCTTCAGCAGCTCCCCAGTTCAGGAAATTGACTCAATTCTTTGAAACCGTGATCAGCTTCTTCTCATTCTATAGGACAATTTTCACATGGCGAGAATTCGACTGAAACAACAAGCCGATCAGCACCGTTCTGAGTGCACTTTTCACATCGCTAATATGGTTCTTCTTTGTCTACAGCCTTCCATGCAATCCTCCCTGAAACTTCAAAGGCGCCAGTGGCTCGGAATGCAACTCGAGGATGCTACAGGGGACCCACTCCTTCAGATTCTGCATCAATTTCCACATCTAAAGATTTGAGCACAAAGCTTTTTCTAAGGAATAGGGGATGTTAGGAACCCATGTCTTTACTTTGTTAGTATATTTTTGTTGGATGCATATGCTTTTTAAGTCGTCCCGTAGTATTTGCTGATCCATAGTTTATATTATCCCAGAGTATTGGACACATATGCTTTGTAAGTCGTCCCATAGTATTGTATGTCCCATGGTTTTGACTCATAGTATTGGCACCTAGACTTAGCCCATGGTTTGTATTGACACATAGTATTGACCCATGGTATTGTTGAATATTGTAACTTCTAAGAATATTATATTTGTACATTATTATTCATGAGATGTTTCATTCCTCTGAGGTAACCCTATTATGTATCCGGAGATAATTATTCCTCCGATGGTTTGTGGTAACTAGGGTTATTAGACCCACCATGTGGGGGTCGGCGCTGATCTTATACTTTAGGGGTTATTAGACTTCTCTAGGAGAGGTCGGCCCCATTAGGGATTTTGGTGAGTCGGGAACTAGTATAAATAGAGGAGGTGAGCTCCTCATTAGAGACACTTGTACAACTCAGAAAAGTAGCGCACTTGTCTGGGGGGTCTTCACAGGAGGTGGAGAAGGAGGTCAAGTCTTGGAGCACATCTTGTATTTTGGTTGATCATCTTATTGAGGAAAGCTTTGCTGGGTTTTCTACCCCATGAGGGTTTCCCGGGGTAAATTTTGTGTCTATCTTTTGATTATTTTTCTTTCAGTGATCTTTCTAGTCTATTTGTTTTAAACTTAACATGGTATCAGAGCTAGCCTGAATAGGACATCTTTCACAAGCTAAGAATATCTCTCTCTCTCTCTCCGGTGAAAATTAGGGTTTCTGCAAAAAGTTGGTATTGTTGAATTCTGATTACATGGCTGGCTAGCCCTTCTCAAAACCAATCTTTTGAGCCCTAGATCGAACTTTTTGGTTGGGTAGAACTCCAGGAAAGTCAAACCCTAGTTTTACCAAAAGTGCGATAAACCAAAAATTCTGTCCCAGGAGCCGGAAAATTAAAAGGGTTAAAGTTTCCAGGTAAGTACTATTCTTGTCTCTTGGACTCCCCCAAGAGAAGATGGCTCCAAACACTAAGCTTGAAGACAAGCTAGAAGGTATAGAAAATTTCCAGGCATGGAAATATAAAATTGGTCTCATTCTTGAAGAGAATGATCTTGCTCATTATGTCAAGGATGAAGTTGCAGAAATTGAAGGAGATGAAGCCAAAGAGAAGCATAGGAAGGATTTGATTAGGGCAAAGAGAATCATAGCTGATTATATTAAAGACCACTTGATTCCAAAAGTGGCCTCCAAGAAGACTCCAAAGGAAATGCATGATGCCCTAGGAAGAATGTATGAAGGAAAGAACATCAATAGGAAGATGAACCTAAGGACTCAGTTGAAGAGCACCAAGATGCACAAAGGAGAATCCATTCAAGACTACTTCTCAAGGGTCTCCCAAATCAAGGAGCAACTAGATTCCATTGGTGATACTCTTGATGAAGATGAACTTGTGATGACTGCTCTAAATGGTCTCACTAGACCTTGGGAATCATTCATACAAACTATGTGTGCCAAAAAAGAAAGCATGAAGTTTGATGTAGTATGGCAGGATTGTGTTCAAGAAGAGGCTAGGGTAGCCAACAGAGAATCTCTTCTCAAAGAGAATGACCAAACCTTGGCCACCCACACCAAAAGAGGAAATAGGGGTCACTTCAAGAAAGTGAACCACAAGAAGTCTCAACCCTCTCATAGATTCAAAAGGAAAGGAGGAACAAACTCAGAAAGAGATCTCTTCACAGTCCAATGTTATAATTGTCTTAAACTAGGACACTATGCTAGAGACTGTACTTCACCAGAAAAGAAGAAGAAGAAGTTTGTTCACAAAAGACATCATACACATATGGCAGAGGATGATAGTGAAGAAGAAGTAGGAGAAGAAGACGAAGAAGAAGAAGAGGAAATGCATCAAAAAGAAAAGATCTAAAGTAAAGAAAGAAGATCCAGAAGAATATGTCCTATTCTCTGCACTCTCTGGATTTGTGTCTCTTGGAGAAGATACATGGCTCATTGATAGTGGTGCTTCAAAGCACATGACAGGTCAAAAGAAAACTCTCTCAAGGCTTGAAGAAAAGTCTTCACCTCAAAAGGTATCTCTAGGAGATGATTATCAATATCCCATCAAGGTAATTGGTGAAGCAAGCTACAAGCTTGATTCTGGAACACCCTTGAAAATGAAAGAAGTTTTATATGTACCAGGTTTAAAGAAGAACCTACTCTCTATCTCATCACTAGATAAGAAAGGTTTTAGAGTGGCTTTCATAGATGGACAAATACTCATGTGGTCCAAAGAAAAATCAATTAAAGATGCAGTTATCATTGGTGAAGAAGAAGGCGGTCTCTACAAGCTCAAGGGACATCCAGAAGTTTCCCTTGCTCATGAAACCTCTAGCCCAAGTAAGCTATGGCATAGAAGACTAGCTCACATTAACTACAAATCCTTACCCTATGTAAGCAAGGTGGTCATAGGATTACCAGATCTGAAGGGTGATCATAATGGCTCATGTAAAGGTTGTAAGAAAGGGAAGAATGTCAAGAACCCTTTTCCAAAGAGTGAAACAAAGACTAAGAACATTTTGGAGCTAATACACTCAGATGTATGTGGACCAATGCCCACTACTTCCCTAAGTGGATTTGAGTATTATCTCTCATTCATTGATGACTATTCAAGGAAGACTTGGATATACTTTCTGAAAGGTAAGAATGAATTCTTTGGAAAATTCAAAGAATTCAAGGCCCTAATAGAAAATCTCTCAGAAAAGAAAATCAAGATTCTCAGAACAGATAATGGCCGAGAATATAATTCAAAGGACTTTGAAGACTTTTGTAAAGAAGCCGGAATTAAGAGGGAACTAACCACTCCCTACAATCCCCAACAAAATGGGGTTGCCGAGAGGAAAAATAGAACCATCATGGAAGCTGTAAAAACTATGATACATGATCAAGATCTACCCATGTATCTATGGGCTGAAGCAGCTAGGACAACAGTCTATGTGCAAAATAGACTGTCCCATAGTGCTCTTGAATTCAAAACTCCAGAAGAAGTGTTTACAGGAAAGAAGCCTGAGGTAAGTCATCTCAAAATATTTGGGTGTCCTGTGTACATCCACATTCCAAAAGAAAAGAGAACCAAGTTGGATCCTTCTGGTAAAAAGGGAATATTTGTCGGATATTGTGAATCATCCAAAGCCTTCAGAATCTACATACCAGGTTTTCATCATATAGAAATAAGTAGAGATGTAACATTTGATGAAGAAGCAGCTCTCAAGAAATCCAGGAAGTGCCAACTTGAAGAAATCTATGAAGAAGATACACCTCCTAGAATCACAGAGGCTGTGCACATCCTTGAAGATGATTCACCAGAAGATCATGACATGTTGGAACCACAAGAACCTTCTATTAAGGTTTATCTAAGAAAAGAAGGCCAGCATGGGCTAGAGACATTATTCAAGGATCTGAAAGATATGGATCTCCTGAAGGCTCCACTAGAGAAAGAAAGAAACCTAAGCTAGTGTCCAACTATATGTCCTTGATGTGTGATCTTGTAGATCAACAAACTACTATCTATGAAGAGGCAGCCCAGAAGAAAGAATGGGTAGAAGCAATGACAGAAGAATATCAGTCAATAATGAAAAATGATGTTTGGGAAGTAGTTCCCAAACCAAAAGATAAAAGTGTGGTTTCTTCCAAATGGATTTTCAAAATAAAACATGCTGCAGATGGTAGCATTGAAAAATACAAGGCAAGATTTGTAGGCAGAGGATTCTCTCAGAACGAGGGAATTGACTATGAAGAAACATTTGCACCAGTTTCTAGGTATACTTCAATTAGAACTATCATGGCACTTGCATCTATGATGAAGTGGAAACTACACCAAATGGATGTTAAGACAGTTTTTCTGAATGGTGTAATTGAAGAAGAAGTATACATAGAGAAACCACAAGGGTTTGAGGTTAAATATGGGAGGACTCATGTATGCAAACTGAAAAAGGCATTATATGGTTTGAAGCAAGCTCCCAGGGCTTGGTACGGAAGGATTGACAATTTATTAACAAGCATGGGCTTTGCCAAGAGTAAAGATGACCCCAATCTTTATCTTAAAGTGATGGATGATGAACCAGTTATACTGTTATTATATGTAGATGATTTATTTCTAACCGGAAATGAGAAACTAATTATTGAAAGCAAGAAGAAGATTTCTTCATAATTCGAGATGAAAGATCTCGGATTAATGCACTACTTCTTGGGTCTAGAAGTATGGCAAGAACCAAAAGGAATACTTCTAAATCAAGGTAAGTATGATGTGGAGATTCTAAAAAGATTTGATATGTTGGAGTGTAAAGCCATGGCCACTCCCATGGACTCCAACTTGAAGTTATTAGTTAATGACTCATCGGAATTAGTAGACCTAACTCTATATAGAAAAATCATTGGGTCATTGATGTATTTAACAAATGCTAGGCCAGATATATGCTTTGCTGTAAATACCCTGAGTCAGTATCTAGTAGAACCTAGAAAGGTTCACTTAATAGCTGCAAAGCATGTAATGAGGTACCTAAAAGGTACATTAGATTTTGGTCTATATTATCTTGGAGGTCATGAACTCCGATTACATGGTTACTCAGATTCTGATTGGGCAGGAAGTGTCTCAGACAGAAAGAGTACTTCAGGTGGATGTTATGGTCTTGGATCTGCCATGATCTCATGGTTCAGCAATAAAAAATCTAGTGTGGCTCTCAATACTACTGAAGCAGAATATATAGCTGCATGCTCTGCCAGCTGTGAAGCAGTGTGGCTTTGAAAGCTATAATCTGGAGTGTTTGACTTAGAAATGGATCCCACTGTGATTATGTGTGACAATCAAAGTTGCATTAAGATGACAGATACATGTGAGGATTGCATCATCCTTGAACACACGTTCTAAATAGAGTCGTAGACAGATGTCTCCGAGAAAGAAGGAGGATTGCATCATCCTTGAACATATGTTCTAAAGAGAGCCGTAGACATGATGTGTTTGAGAATGAAGTCCTTGATGGACATGTGAGGATTGGATCATCCCTAGACTTCAGTCCTAAAGAGAGCCGTAGACATGATGTCTCTGAGAATGAAGTCCTGAATGAACAGGTAGGGATTTGCATCTTCCTCGGACCTTGGTCCCAGAATTGAGCTGTAGACTGATGTATCCGAAAATTGAAGATAGGACTGCATCGTCCCTAAACTAGGTTCAAAATGTACATGATGGGATTGCATCATCCCTAGACATGAGACTTGTCTTAAAGGTACGTGTGAGGACTGCATCGTCCATGAACTGGGTTCAAAATGTACGTGATGGGATTGCATCATCCCTAGACATGAGACTTGTCTTAAAGGTACATGTGAGGACTGCATCGTCCATGAACTGGGTTCAAAATGTACGTGATGGGATTGCATCATCCCTAGACATGAGACTTGTCTTAAAGGTACGTGTGAGGACTGCATCGTCCATGAACTAGGTTCAAAATGTGCGTGATGGGATTGCATCATCCCTAGACATGAGACTTGTCTTAAAGGTACGTGTGAGGACTGCATCGTCCATGAACTGGGTTCAAAATGTACGTGATGGGATTGCATCATCCCTAGACATGAGACTTGTCTTAAAGGTATGTGTGAGGACTGCATCGTCCATGAACTGGGTTCAAAATGTACATGATGGGATTGCATCATCCCTAGACATGAGACTTGTCTTAAAGGTACGTGTGAGGACTCCATCGTCCATGAACTGGGTTCAAAATGTACATGATGGGATTGCATCGTCCCTAGACATGAGACTTGTCTTAAAGTGATAAGGACTGATCATCCTGGAACTTGATCTGGATTGCATCATCCATGGACCTATGTCCTAAAGAGAGCAGGATTGATCATCCTGTAAAATGATCGTGTGATCGTGTGATGACGATGCTGATGATCATGTGATGACGATGCTGATGATCATGTGATGACGATGCTGGTGATCGTGAGATGACGATGCTGATGATCGAGTGATGACGATGCTGATGATCGTGTGATGACGATGCTGATGATCCTGTGATGACGATGTTGATGATCGTGTGATGACGATGCTAATGATCGTGTGATGACGATGCTGATGATCATGAGATGACGATGCTGATGATCGTGTGATGACGATGCTGATGACGTAGATGTTCCAGTAACTGGTTGAGTTACTGATGATGATGAATTGAAGAAAGCTTCCAATGATTTATAGATGTATCATGTATGATGTAGTCGATGACTCCTTGCTCCTACAGACGTTGTTATAATATCCTTCTCGTTAAGGGGGAGTGTTGAATATTGTAACTTCTAAGAATATTATATTTGTACATCATTATTCCGAAGATGTTTCATCCCTCCGAGGTAACCCTATTATGTATCCGAAGATTATTATTCCTCCGATGGTTTGTAGTAACTAGGGTTATTAGACCCACCATGTGGGGGTCGGCCCTGATCTTATATTTTAGGGGTTATTAGACTTTTCCAGGAGAAGTCGACCCCATTAGGGATTTTGGTTAGTCGGGAACTAGTATAAATAGAGGAGGTGAGCTCCTCATTAGAGACACTTGTACAACTCAGAAAAGTAGCGCACTTGTCCTGGGGGTCTGCATAGGAGGTGGAGAAGGAGGTCAAGTCTTGGAGCACATCTTGTATTTTGGTTGATCATCTTATTGAGGAAAGCTTTGCTGGGTTTTCTACCCCATGAGGGTTTCCCAGGGTAAATTATGTGTTTATCTTGTGATTATGTTTCTTTCAGTGATCTTGCTAGTCTATTTGGTTTAAAATTAACATGTATTGGCACCTAGGCTTAGTATATAAGTGTGTGTTGAGGCCTATGAAGGCACCATGAAGTTAATTGTATTGAGCTTGCTCAAAGGAGGTTGCCCCCTCGAAGTGGCCTGTGATCAATATAAAAGTGATTCTGAGTTCTATTATTTCTGATATCTCGTGTATTTGCATTAATTAATTATTGCAGGTTCATCACACCGGTATTTTAGTTTGCAAGCTAGTTCAATATCAAATTGGGAAGAATTTGAGAAATGTTTCTTAAGTAAATATGGAAATCAGAAGACATCCGCTATACTCATGAAAGAACTGATGTCCATGAGGATGGAAAAGAAAGAGAAGGTTCAAGAATTTAATCAAAGTTTTACCAAATTGTTAAATAATTTTAGTGATGCAGTAAGACTTGCTGAAGAATCTTTAAATTAATATTATACTACAACACTTGATCCCCCCATAGCAATGTTTGTCAAAAGAACAAAGAAAACTACCCTGATAGAAAACTTTGAAGAAGCCAGTAAGGTAGAGGAATAAGCGAACAATATTGCTAAGCATTTCCTTGATATAGAAAAAAAACCATCAACTAATAAGAAAACTTTGTTGTTAACCAGACCTAAAGAAGAACAGTCAACTGATCTAGAAAACGTGGTCAAAATGATGCAAAAACTATCTAATAAAATTGTAAATCTTGAGAAAGATAAAGCAGCTAGCACATCTAATAAGCCTTTCAAACCTTTCTGCAAGAAAAGGGATGAAAATGGCCATCCTCTTCCACCTGTAAACAACTCTGTTGTTCTAAATTTAAATGATGTGGGAATGGAACATTTCTGCACTTTCCATAAAGAACCTCACTCTGGAAAGAGCTTCCCGCAGTGGATAAACTCAATGAGTTTGGTGATGAATCAAATGCTAGATGCACAAGTAACAGATCGGGAAGATGCTTCGGAAGAGAAGATCTTTGATCGAGAAGAACCCGCTCTCAATACTACAATGGTCCTATGTGATTGGGCACCTGCACAAGAATCTTCAGTTGAAGATCTTGCTGACGATTTTCAATCCTCATCAATCAATGTCACCACTAGGAGTAAGGGCTCAGTTCTCGATTAAGCCATTGATGTACCTAAAACCAAGTTTTCAAGAGAAATTCAAATGTGGCACATAACCGTCATTCCACCACAATCCAAAATAAACCCAGTAGTTACAAAAGAATCAAATGCAGAAATAAACAAACAACCAAAGGTTACAACAAACAAAACAGAAAATCATGGGAAAGGCCCAAAAGAGTATGATATGGGATATGACATAATTGAAGATACCAAGAAAACAAAATCAAATATCTCTATATTTGAAATGTGTAGTCTTCCCCAACAAAGAAAAAAAAATTTAGAAGCTTTTGACCCACATTCTAGCACTTTAGTAAAAAATATTGAGGAAACTTCTGAGATAAATGAAGCTAGCATTGGCGGGAAATCTAGATCACAAATTTTGTCTTTTCTGTTGACATTTGAAATTTTTAATCATAATGTGCATAACAGTTTGGTAGATTCTTGGGCTTCATCAAATGTCATGCCTTTTTCAATCTGCAAAAATATTAATGGACAACCAATACCCTCCCCATCTCAAATCATACAGTTAGATAGAACTGTTGTTAAAGTCATTGGAGAAATGAAGAATGTACTTATTAGGTTGTCAGTAGATCCTAGAGTGTGCCGATTTATTGATATAATGGTGGTTGATATTTCTGAAGCTTATGGTTTAATATTGAGCAGGGACTGGTCTACGAAACTGAATGGTTACTTTGCAACAGACTGGTCTCACTTGTGGTTTCTATACTGAGAGAACCCCACATGAAACAAAATGTAACTCAGTTAGAGGAAAAGAATGAGGCTATAGATTTTTCATCTTCAGTTTCAAGAAATTATTTTTTGGAGATTGAACCAGGTAACTATCAATCAAAAGATGTTAGCCATGAATCAGATGAGCAGTTCGATCTCCTTCACGTTTCTCGGACTGATGATATTGATTGTAATATAGTAGAATTAGTCACGGACCTAGGTGATAGTGATACTAACATAATTGAAGTAGAAAATACATTTTGGGTTCTGTAGTTCGATGGTTCCAAAACTCAAGAAGGATCCGGAACCGTTTGTGTTTTGATTGACCCTGAAACCAATAAGCATTTTTTATCTTGTAGACTAGATTTTGAATGTACCAATAATACTGCTGAATATGAAGCTCTAGTCCATGGGTTAAAGAAGGCTATTAGTTTAAATGCCAAATACTTGAAAGTCTTCGGTGACTCAGAGATAGTTGCAAAGCAAGTAAGAGATACAATTCACTATCTTTCACCACATTTAAAGGGTTATTAGTCTGAAGTCTTGGATTTGATTTCACATTTTGATTCTTTTAATATAAATTCTATTCCTAGATTACAGAACGCTACAGCTGATTTGTTAGCTACCTCTGCTTCCAAACTAGTGCCTACTAATAACAAATGCTCTATTGAATTGATTTTTCAGGCTATCTGTACCTAACAACATTACAAATTTCAAAGTATTTGATGATGATGATCAAATTATCAGCTTCTTAATGAATGAAGATGCTTTCCAGGAATCCATAATGGATGAAGAAAAGCATGATCTGGATTTGCAAAGCAAAGATGCAGTTAAATTCATGCCCAAAGGGGTGAGAACTCTTGAAATCTTGTTTGATCTGTAGAATAAATTCAGGAAGCCACCGAATGTCAAGACCAATAGCTCCTCCATGCAGCATGAATTGGTAAACTTGGGCACAAAAGCTGAGCCAAAATATGTCAATCTTGGTAAATGTTGCTCGCCAGGCAAGAGAGATAAGTTCATCAAATTGTTTCAACAATATAAAGATGTTTTTGCATGGACTTATGGAGATCTGAAAAAATATGATACTCGCATTATACAACACATAATACTAATGAAAGTAGGCGTTAAGCCATTTCAATAGCAATTAAGAAGAATGCATCTGACACTTGAGCCTTTAATTAAAAAAGAGTTGAAGTTGTTGGATGCAAAGATCATTTTTAAAGTCCGACATTCTGAATGGGTCACTAATTTAGTTCTCGTACGGAAGAAGTCAGGAGAGATAATATTGTGTGTGGATTTTCGAAACTTGAACAAAGCTTCCGAGAAAGACAACTACCCAGTGTCTCCAATGGAGAAAATTTTACAAATGGTTTCAGGATCAGAACTTTTCTCCCTACTATATGGTTTCTCATGATATAATCAAGTACTAGTAGCGGAGGAGGACCAACTCAAAACCACTTTTCGTACAAAGTGGGGAACCTTTTCATATTTGTAATACCCCAATTTTGACCCTTATGAAATATTGGCTTTTAATGTAAATATTGTATAGATGCGATGTATGTTTCCCCTAGCGTGGAGCTCAAGGCCAAGGCCCCACTAGTATATGTTCGTATTTTATTTTAAATGGATAAGCATTTGACATTTTGTTACCCATGTGCTATTAAGCCATGGAATATTGTAAATTATTGTAAATATTAATATTTCAATAAAATACCAAAATTGGCTATGGGAGCAATGAATGAGAAGGGGCCATGTGTATTCCACTAGGGAGTGGTGAGGGGGTTGTGGGGATGAACCATATGCTTCCAAATGTTATTGTGAGAACCCATTTGACTTTCCTTGATGACATTTATTTCTATTGTAAGGAAGTAGTTGAAGATTGCAGTCCATGGCTTCAACGGAGCATGGGAAGCCCAAAAATTCATATGGCATAGTATGGGCTCTATTTTCTTGTACCACAAGTCACTCTACCTCATCGGGATTGCTTCCAAATGTTATTGTGAGAACCCATTTGACTTTCATTGATGACATTTATTTCTATTGTAAGGATGTAGTTGAAGATTGCAGTCCATGGCTTCAACAGAGCATGGGAAGCCCAAAAATTCATATGGAAGAGTACGGGCTCTGTTTTCTTGTACCACAAGTCAGTCTACCTCATCGGGATTGCTTCTTCCTCATTCCCATTCCATTGTGGAAGGACCCAACATCATTTTCCTTCCAAAAACGAATTCCTAGCAGTGAGAAAAACCAGAAATCGCAACTTTGCAAGAACCCACGTTTTGAAGAGCCAAAAATGCCCAGATTTGGTATTTGACAGTAAAATCCAATGGGGGATCTATAGATATGAACCTTGGGGAAAATTTGAGAGTATGAGATACCCCGAAATCCATTGAGAAACCCAGTTTTTATAGCCTAGAAAACCAGTGACGGGATTGAGTTATTTGATGAACAGAATTGTGAGAAATCCAATTTTGAATGACTGAGCAGAGGTTGGGTTTGCTTGATAAACCCAATGAAGTCTAGAATCTTAAGAATTAGCAGCTGGACCTTTCTATACCCATCTTGAAAAGCACTGGAGGGAATCAACATGAAGCCTGTGCATAGCATGAGTACGAGATTGATTCTCTGCAGTATGAACCATCATATGCTTGTGTTAGATATGATGATGCATTACTGTTTGTGTGTGTGTAAATATGTTTATTTCCGCTGTGTTTCTATTGAGTATGAGTTTGCACATGTAGAATTTTTTATTTATCCATGAATTTATGAGTATTGTATGGGGCCGAGTTTACCCAATAAGCCCCGTGAGTTTAATCATGTTTCCTTCAATGCAATGGATTGATGGAAGGGGACGTTACAATATCGTAGAATGCCATTCGGCTTGATAAACGCAAGAGCTACGTTTCATCGAGCCATGGACATTGCTTTCCAAGGATTGGACGGTCATTGTGTAGTAGTCTATCTAGATGATGTGACAGTTTTCTCAAATAAAAGGGAAGACCATGTTGTCCACTTAAAGAAGATCTTCGATCGTTGTAGAAAATATGGTATCTCTCTAAATCCTAAGAAGAGTATTTTCGTTGTTCTTGAAGGTAAACTTCTAGCTCACATTATTTCAAAGAAGGGAATCGCGATAGACCAAGAGAGAGTGCAAGCCATTAGCAAGATTCCCATGCCCCATAAATAAAAGGCTATGCAATATTTTATGGGCACAATTAACTTTGTTTGCAGGTTTGTACCAGATTTCGCTCAAATTGTCAAACCATTGCAGCAAACGGTAAAGCAGAGTGTACAGTTTAAATGGAATAACATAGATAAGTTAGCATTTAAAGACATCAAAACAGCCATAGCTAATGCACCTTTAAGGAGTCCATATTTCGAAAAGTATTTCATTATGTACACTTTTGCTTCAGATAACTCTCTCGCAGTTGTGCTCACTCAGAAAGGGGAGTCATGAGATGAATATCGAATATCCTTTATGAGCACCAGTTTGCAAGGTGCTAAACTAAACTACCAAACCACAGATAAGCAAGCATATGCGGTATTCAAAGCGGTAAAGCAGTTCAGACCATATATTCTAAAGAACATAACTAAATTCATAGTACCTCATCCCGTTGTTAGATCTCTTTTTGTACAGAGGGAATTGGGGGAAATGAGAGGAAACTGGGTCACCGCTCTTCAGGAGTATGATTTGGAATTCAAACCAGCTACAATTATAAAAGGTCAAGGGTTATGCAAATTACTCATTGAAAATCCAATTGATGAAGAACTAGACTGGAGGAATGAAGTCGAACTAAATATGATTCAGGTATGTCCCATTTTCACCACTGAATCTTAGTATAGGGACCTAGTGCACTATTTGTAGCAAGGATATTTGTCGGAGCACTGGAGTTCTAAGCAAAGGAGGGCACTCCGTCTAAAATCAACAACCTATCAAATAATTGATGGAATACTTTTTAGAAAGAACTATGATGGAATATTTCTCAGATGTCTTGAAAGAGAGGACGTTGATAAGGTGGTTAAGGAATTACATGATGGCCCTGCTAGAGAAAACTATTCTGGAGATACCACAGCTCATAAAATACTCAAAGCTGGATATTATTGGCCCACCTTATTCAGAGATGCTCATGCCTATGGTAGGAATTGTGATGTGTTCCAAAGAAGTGTCGGCAGATTGCAGAAAGTGTCATGTACCCACCCATCCATCCAATGCAAGGGAGGGAACATGATGCCAATCTTTGGGGATTTCACATAATCTCAGTCCATTCATTCGAATCATATGAATAAATCATTTGTGTGCAGATGTAAAACAAATCAATTATGCACAGCATAATTAAACTATCCACACACATTACTCTTCCATACAGCATATAAACAGTCATCAAATTAATACAGTGTAGAAGTAAATACATAGATAGAAAAACACTTATCTCCATTTTTCAATTGTCCCAAACAACTAGCTATGTCGTTGCAACATTCCACCCAACCATAGGCCAGTTGTGTTCATCAATCTCTCAACACAACAGCCACCACCGAGCTGGGTGTGATTCCTACAAGGAAAAATGGGACCTTCAACTCATATGCAGCCAATTAAGCATTTCATTTGAGCCAAGCCAGTCCATAGCTGGGTTTATCAGGCTACATCAGAATCCTGGATGCTTGCACTCAAGCTTAGGCCAAAACAATGGAGACCCATAACCCATACCCCAATATACTCCTTTCTCACATAGCAAGCACAATCATTGTGCAAAGATACACATTTAACAATGGGATTTACAACAGGATGGTCATGGGATTTTCCCCAATTCGTTTCCAGCCAAAAACGGATTATGGGATGGGGAGAAACAATCACAGGGAGGAAAATGATTTCTTCCCCAACTAACTGACCATTCAGCAGCCAAACGATCTCTATGGAACCCCCAATTCCATTCCCCTTCTTATCCACTGGTATACAACACAAAAATGCCCTTCTCCCAACTAAGAATGAAGGAAAACACAGGAAACATGGCTAGAAAACGCCCAGGTAGATCCAAACTCATGAGGAAGAGAAACTAGTTGATGGATAATGGCTTGGGGAGCAATTCATGGCTCTTTTCTTACCCAAGAAGCAAAATGTGATTTCCCATGCAAGGTGGCTTTCCCATACCCAAAATTGGATAGCCATATCTCTCATTCCCCAAGGCATTAACTACCTCAACCAACTCTTGGGAGAAATCAATGATTGGGTACAAAAGTCAACATGGGTAGTTGAGTGTTTGATGGATTCTCTCATTGACACTTGGCTTGACTTGATTGGCTCCAAGGGTTTGAATGTTTTCCCTCCCAATTCCTTGTAAAATCATGCCCCCATCTCTTGTTGCATTGCATAGCTAGTTGTGGGTATTTTATTAAATGCATATTTACATGATATTTACAATTCCATTGTGTCGGGCTAGCACATAAACCATATGCATCAATAAATCGATGGTCGGGCCTTGGCCTTGAGCTCCTCACCACGATTATATAACAAGATTACATCATTTACAATTTTAATGTGATAGGGTCAAGATGGGGACGTGACATTCCCCTCCCCCTTGGAATAACACCATCCTCGGTGTTCCAATACTTCAAAGTATATACCCACTTTACACATGCCTCAAAATTCACAACTAGTGGTAGGTTTTTCCTGTGTTTCATCTCTTGAATTTGAACTTTCAGGATCAAGTACTTTGGCTTCCTCAAGCTGCTCTTGCTAGCTTTGATCTTCCATCTCTGCAAGTGGGCATTGCTCCACAACAATCCCTTCCTTTTATTCACCTTCCAGCTGATCTACAAGTCCGGAATTTTCATGGATGCCATCTTTCTTACCATCCTAGCAACTTGTTGAGGAATATTTCCAACCCAAAAAAAATATCCTCTGGTCTGCTGCCATGATCACGGTGCACAAATGGCTCTCTCTTTTCTCATCAGCAACACTTGGCTAGTAATAGCTGCAATCAATGGCATTCAATTTCTCACCTATGAGACTCATCATGCCAATTCCTGTTAGGACAAGCATAACACAATGTTAAAATTAGTCAATTATTTTCCCAATTGACATGGAATGTCCATGCTTTACTCATGAGACTTCCACACATTTCATGCTTTCCCAACATACACATGAACTCATTCATGCTCATCCTTTCACAGGAAAATAACTAATTCAACATTCATAATTCATTTCAAGCAATAAACACAATCAACTTCATCTATGACATGCACTCAACAATATTTTGTTTCTAAGATGCACTAGTCAAAAAGAAATAGAAGAGTAAGAGTTTCCCCCTCTTAGTCTTGTTCCAATCCAGAGCCACACCATCACTGTGGTTTCATGCTCCTTAGCCTCTTTCACTTCAATGTGAATGCTCAACATGCCATGTTTTGGCTATGAGACTTAGTGTCTAAGGTCTTTCTAATGCTTTCAAGCTAGGGAACCCTTCCCCATTGTTTCTTACAGAACCTTTGGTTGCTATGACCCACAGATGTCCACTAGCACCATCTTTCATTACCGCTCATACTGAGCTCTCTTCAGGACGGTCACATGTCCACATGCATCCTCCAGATGCTTTCATAGTCCTTGCTTCCAGTAATACCTACACTCAAACATTGAATCAATTCACATGTTTAGTGTATTTTCATAGGGTTTATCTCTAGACAAGAGTTTGAGAAATCATAATCAAATCATATACACACATATATTCATAAGCAAGAAGTTGCAAGATAACCAAATAATTATCTGTATCGGATGTCTTCACTTTATTTCACAGGATCCTTCTTTGCTTTCCAAGCATTGGATTTCCTGTGGATACAATAATGAATGTTGGGACAGCACGCAGGCTACTCCACAACCATTTGAATAGGCAATGCGAGGCCAGTACGCCAACTGGTTTTTATCAAGTAATTAAGGAATGTTTGGCCAGCATGCCAGCTGCTCCACAACATCAAGTGGTTAATGTTTCCACCAACTATTCTCTGAATTTACCAAGAATTTTATAGTGCCCAACCAGTTACTCTCTGGTTTTACTAAGAATTTTATAGCACCCAACTAGTTACTCTTTGGGTTTACCAAGAATTTATAGTTCTTTCAGGGTCCTTGCTTCCTACAATGGCCAAGGTTTCCAACAAGGAAACAATAGTGTATCAGCTTAGCTATTAGAAGACTTATACCTGAAATATTCATTATTCCAAACAAGAAATAAATGGAAATGAATACTTATCTCTATTGTGTGTTTCCTCGCTACTCCACGGGTTTCCTTCTCTACTTTACAAGCCTTGGATCACCTGTGGGGTGGATTCTTGGCCAACACACCTGCTGCTCCACAACATCATCCGAATAGGCAATGCCAAGCCGGTATGCTGACTGGGTTTATCAAGCATCCCTAAAATCAGTATGCTAAGCCAATACACAGACTGAGTTTATCAAGCATTTCAAAAATCAGTATGCTAAGCCAGTACGCCGACTGGATTTATCAAGCATTTCAAAAATCACTATGCTAAGCTAGTATGCCGACTGGGTTTATCAAGCATACAATAACCATTTCCAAGCCAGTTCTTTGACTGGGTTTGTCAGGAAATAACACTCTTCACCAATTCCTCCACAACATGAAAATAACCAATGGCAAGCTAGTACACCTACTGGGTTTGTCAGGCATCAATTTAACAACATGCCAAGCCAGTACACCGACTGGGTTTATCTTGCATCCAACAACCCTTCGCCACAACACCCAAATAAACAATGCCAAGCCAGTATACCGACTGGGATTATCAAGCATACAACAACCATTGCCAAGCCAGTACATCGATTGGGTTTATCAGGCAATATGAACAACATAATATGATTACATGGCTCCTTCTCTTATGCAACCAATGGTTCCCTCCAGGAACCCGATAGGTGACTCACTTGACTGCAGGCTAGCATGGCCCCACAATACCCACTCACACTACACAAGGATGATACCGATTTTCTGCAACACAGCTCCTTGGGCCTATCCATATCTTCTAGTGTCCTTTAGTGTGAGCTTAGAAAGGTTACCACTTCCCATACAGTCCTCTTGAGCACCCTTTCTTCACTTTACCTCTTACATGCAACACCAAATTGCATCTCTGTAAGCTGATAGCACAAGAAGGATAAGCAGACTCATCAGTATTGCTGCTCTAAAATTGTGACCATATTTCATAACATTCACTATCAAGTATTGAAACACCAGGAATGCATCCATTCCCTTAGGGTTTAGTCAATATTTAAAACCATAACATAACCCATCACCCGAAAGGTATGCATCCCTTTCCGATGTGAGCCATGTAGGCCTTAGTCCCACTCAAGCAGTCTGAAATAATAATGAAATAATAAAACATGCTCTGCATATTAAATCTAATAACCAGACATGTATATCCTCAGTTAGGGTTACCGAATACTCATTCGTTTCACATATGTATCTTTCCTTGATTGGTGAAGAATGGGGCTCCCTTCTCTAAGTCAACAGTACTTCGGTTTTCCACCCCATTATTTCCATGTTTCATAACTCACACATGCCTTCTTGGCATGATTTCACCCCCTCACTCACATGCAATGCAACTAAGGTGTTATCAAAATTTATAATGGCGTTTCACCCAAAACCCATTTCCAAGGCATGGGATCCTTCCCATCTAGTTTGGCTCTTGCAAGCCGTCACACGTGGTCTTCCTGCAATGTGTCATCTTGGCACACTTATCAAATAGCCAAACAGTCAGCAACATTTATCAATAACTTCAAATATGATTGCTTCATAACCAATCAATGGCATTAATAATTAAATTCAACATGAATTTACAATTCTGTCTCCTAAAGAAATTGATTTGCTTAGCAACGAGGCTATCCTCATATTGTTTGGATTTTGTAAGTGGTATCACTTTGTCCATTATGGTTTTATACTCGCTACCACACATGAACATCCACCTACGATATGTCCTCCTGACACAACTCTATATAAGCCAAACAGTCATTAGCAATTATAAGCAAATTCTCAAATCTGAAATTTGTAAATCTGTTTTCCTAAAGAAATTAGATTTGCAACCATGAGACTATTCTCATAAACTTAAACCAGACAATTTTCAGATTTGTTTCATGCATAAATTACAACCATGAGAACCTTCTCATAACCTTTGGCTTCTACACATTGTAGATCTTGGTCTTTGCTATGGACTTATCCTCATTGCCATACGTGGGACTTTTCTACCTGAGAACTGAAACTTCAATCAGCGAAACATGTTGTGAGTATATATGCATACAATCCTTTCATTGACACAACAGTCACTGAAGTGATCTCAAAATTATAACACTCAATAATTCAAACACCTTCAGCTGTTAACATTTGAAATGCAATTAAATATATACATTTATATATGTGCATCATTATCACAATAAAATTGCAAGACACAGTCACACTATCCATGCAATTTAAATAACTGTAAATACTCATTACTTCACATAATATTTCAATACAACCTTTCATTAATCCATGAATATTATGCATTCCAACATATTATGGCCTAACCATGCCTATCCCATATGGAATACACTACAACAGGACCATAAGTCATCACTTCTTTGGTTGTTAAACTCACAACCAACATACACAAATGGTATGATATAATTTTCATATGAATGCATTGAGGTTTCTAAGAAACTATAGGGTGCAAGGCTCCTTGCCTTTACTTACCCGCACCTCACCATACTTGGTGGGTCAACATTCACATTTAGTCACTCAATACCACACGTAAACAATCAATCATAGTTTGAACATAGTTGAAGGGATCTCACCAAATCCTCTTTCAACATTCATGCAATTTACGCATAAATAATCATTACCTGCATGGATGTTGTTAACATCGCTTGATATTACCTGATCAGTTGGCCTCTTACCAAGGCTACACAGTCCTTTTTTCCAACCTCATGATCACAGATTTGTTGCACCATCCTTTCTTCATAAGGTTGTATGCAACAATCATCATCCACATCCTTAGCCATGCTTCGGTTGTCTTTGGTCCTACAACCAATGCGAACACAACTAATTATTAGCAACCATAATCATTATCTTAAGTGGCTCATTGCATATGTAAAACCTCACTATTTTACCAATATGCAAAAACATTTTCACATGCACTGTGAAATATGTCATCTAGTACATATTCACTTCATCTATCTATCCTCTTGCATTTTCGGCATCCTTATGCCATAATTTTCAGTATAGACAACTTAGGAAATATAAATATAATAGCAATGGAGGAGTTAAGGAATTATCCCTTTCCAATTCCTCATCATGACATGGAGTTCCTCCTCCACATCATAGCTGATCCTTTTCTTGGCTTCCCTACCAAGCACACAAGCAATCATTATCTATGATCTTCTCATGAATTAGCAATTCAACATAAACATACATGTATAATATTCATTCTTGCTATATGCAATTATTAGCTATAAACATAAATAGTTTAAGGTGAGGAATTTCCCTTTCATCCTCCACAATGGGTATTACAACCCATTACTCTTATTGAGATTTCACAACCCCTTCTATGCAATTCCTGCTTCTCATTCCAAGCATAGAGAATGCATTTCACACTTTCAACGATTGTCTCTGAGGGACGACGGGGGTCAAGGGGGATTTCCCCCTTGTGGCTTCCCTGTGCCATTGTAGGGCGGGTCAAGGGCAGCGCCCTCATTTTTCTTTGTAAATCCTTTGATTTCGCGCAATCTGGTGCATAAGTTCCATGGCATTTTTCAACTTTCGGCATCTGAAAAAATCTCCTTGGAAAATGGTTGAAATTCCTTGTTTCGGAGCAACTCACCGAGTTCTTCCGAATTTTTTTGGGTCAACTCACCGAGTTCTACCGCAGCTTCGAGCCAACTTGCCAAGTTATGCCGCCGAAAACACTTAAAAAAAATTTCGAACCAACTCGCTGAGTCCTTCTGTTTTTGCGGACCAACTCGCTGAGTTCTTCCTCTATTGCAGACCAACTTTCCGAGTTCTTCCGCCGAAAGACACTTAGAAATTTTTTTGGACCAACTCATCGAGTCCTTCTGCCATTGCGGACCAACTCATTGAGTTCTTCCGCTGTTGCGGACCAACTTGCCGAGTTCTTCCGCCGAAAGTCACTTAGAAAAGTTTTGAAATTTTTCTTCCTTTCCTCGGTCATTCCGCAACTCCTTCGGTGCAACTCAGTCAATTTCACCGAACGTGTCAGCTCCACTCAGCGAGCTCTGCCGCCTTTTTGGGCCAACTCAACAAGATTCGCTGGCACAGTTTTTTTTTGGCAGAAAACTCATAGTCACTTAGAAACATTTTGAAAATTTTCTTAATTATCAGTGCTAACCAGGAAGCATACTTACTTCTGCAACTATGATAGGTATCCCATAAAGGCCCAATGCTACAACCAATAGCTCTGATACCATCTGTCATGTACTCACCCATCCATCCAAGGCAAGGGAGGGAACATCATGCCAAACTCTGGGGCTTTCACATAATCTTAGCCCATTCATTAGAATCATATGAATAAATAATTTGTGTGAAGATGTAAAACAAATCAATTATGCACAGCAGAGTTAAACTATCCACACACATTACTCATGCATACAGCATATCAACAGTCATCAAATTAATACAGTGCATAAGTAAATACATAGACAAAAAAACACTTATCTCCATTTTGCAATTGTCCCAAACAACTAGCTATGTCACTGCAATGTTCCACCCTACCATAGGCCAGTTGTGTTCACCAATATCTCAACACAACTGCCACCCCCGAGCTAGGTGTGATTCCTTTAAGGAAAAACGGGACATTCAACTCATACACAGCCAATTAAGCATTTCATTTGAGCCAAGCCAATCCATAGCTGGGTTTATCAGGCTACATCAGAATCCTAGATGCTTGCACTCAATCTTAGGCCAAAACAATGGAAACCCATAACCCATACCCCAACATACTCCTTTCTCACACAACAAGCACAATCATTGTGCAGGGATACACATTTAACAATGGTATTTACAACAGGATGGTCATGGGTTTTTCCCCAATTCGTTCGATCCAAAAATGGATTATGGGATGGGGAGAAACAATCACAGGGTGGAAAATGATTTCTTCCCCAACTAACTGAGCATTTAGCAGCCAAACGATCTCTATGGAACCCCCAATTCCATTCCCCTTCTTCCCCACTGGTATACAACACAAAAACGCCCTTCTCCTAGCTAAGAATGAAGGAAAACACAGGAAACATGGCTGAAAAATGCCCAGGTAGCTCCAAACTCGTGAGGAAGATAAACTAGTTGATGGATAATGGCTTGGGGAGCAATTCATGGCTCTTTTCTTGCCTAAGAAGCAAAACGCAATTCCCCATGCAGGGTGGCTTGCCCATACCCGAAATTGTACAGTCATACCTCTCATTCCCCAAGGCATTAACTACCTCAACCAACTCTTGGGATAAATCAATGATTGGGTACAAAAGTTAACATGGGTAGTTGAGGGTTTGATGGATTCTCTCATTGACACTTGGCTTGACTTGATTGGCTCCAAGGGTTTGAATGTTTTGCCTCCCAATTCCTTGTAAAATCATGCCCCCATCTCTTGTTGCATTGCATAGCTAGTTGTGGGTATTTTATTAAATGCATATTTACATGATATTTACAATTCCATTGTGCCAGGATAGCACGTAAACCATATGCATCAATAAGTCGATGGTGGGGCATTGGACTTGAGCTCCTCACCATGATTATATAACAATATTACATCATTTACAATTTTAATATGATAGGGTCAAGATGGGGACGTGACAAGAAGAAGTAGGACCTTTGTAGTCAGTCATTATCTCTAAACCATTCGAGAAATGGGGCATAGATTTTATTGGAGAAATAAATCCGAATTCTTTGTTGCAGCATCGGTATATTTTGACGGCTATGGATTATTTTACCAGATGGACAGAAGCTGCTCCGCTGCGCAAAGTGAATGAAGACGCAGTTATCAAGTTCCTGGAAGAAAACATTATAACTAGGTTTGCGGTTCCAATTTCCCTAGTCTTCGATAATGCAACTTAATTTTCATCTATAAAAATAAATGAATTTGTTTATGAGAAAAGAATTAAATTGCATTATTCAGCCAATTACTATCCCCAAGGAAATGGATTAGCTAAGTCCTCGAACAAGAACCTCATCTGAATTCTTAAGAAAACCGTTATTGAAAATCAGAGAAGTTGGCATACAGCCCTCCCAAATGCTTTATGGGCAGACAAAGTCACTCCGAATAATGCCTTAGGAGTTTCCCTGTACACCCTAGTCTATGGCAAGGAAGCCATGTTGGTCACCCTATATGCCAATTAATTACAACTAACAGATAGGATGCTCAATATAAATTGTAAAACACAGGGAGATATTTTATTTCAATGGAAATAAGCACAATCTATGCATAAAAATTTTCAATAGTTGATCAAGTGAATGGAGATAGTAATCCTACCTATCTGCTCAGCCAAACTCATTCCATAAATAAAACTAATCTAACTCATACATCTAGGAATTCAAAGTGTAGCTACCTTCCTACAGAAATCGACCTAGCAATTATTGATCTAAAAATATAAATGAACTAGATTACTTTTGCAAGAAGTCAAATCCTATAATTATCAAACTACAGTATTCAATCCTTACCAAAATGATCCATCTAGCAGCTACTGTTAATCAATCACAATCTGTGTATTCTAATGAATCAATTGAAGATACAACAACAACCAGAAATTAAGCATAAGCTTGAACTCTAAATTGACAACTATTGGAAATCCTAGAAAGCATAAATGACTGAAAGGAATGGAAGCTGAGCTTGGCTATAACATATATTGAACACACATGCATTAATAAAACTAACCTACATAGTCAATTGTTACACCACGCAGTTGCAACTATTTGTAATGCAAAGAATAAACTACCAATAAAGAATGCAATCATAAATCTCCGTTGCAGCTATCAGAAATACACCTAATGCAATTCCACAACACACAACAGGAAATGAATAAATCTAACTACCTACTTAACTCGACAATCTCTGTGAAAAGGAGGGCCCTGGCCTTCTAACAAAGATGCCGTGAACTACCACAAATTAAGACATAGAAATGGAAATAACTCTACTCTTCATTAAAAGATGGTAATCGATAGTATCAGTCCTTGTTACAGCCCGTACAAAATGATAATTATCCAACCCCAGACTCTTAGAGCCTTCCTCAATTTATACATTAGGAATAAAATTCGTGATCCACTAATTTCGTGCAGCAATGAAGATCTACGATCTTCATGCTGTAGAGTTACAACTAAACTATTACAGCCATAATGACTGAGGTCATTAATCATGAAGGATGTTGTTACACTGGCAGTCAATGGATCAATGGTTCAACCAATTGGGAGGCATTCTGTCTATTGCAGCTATGCTTTGTTTCAGCGACCTGTTATAGCTTCACGTGGAGAGATGCACTGTCCCTTGAAAATATGAGGAATTGAGTTAGAAGAGTAATAGCTAGCCCCACGTATGATTCTTTCCCAAGGCATTACAGCTGATACACCTATGCTTTGAACTTTGACTAAATGAAATCACACAAGTTAGCATAAATCAAAGGATAGAGTTCATAACCATAACAATATTTATTTAATTAAATGAAAAAATAATGATGTATACCTTTTCAGGACTGCTGATTAATCTGGAAAAAGGCATGTATATGGTTTATGAAAGTAGGGTGTAACAGGGCAAAATGATGTAATAGGTATAGTAAAAAAGGGTCATTTACAGGGCCCAACTATCCATTTGCATGTCCCCATGCAATAGCCGATTAGTTCGATCCTAACTCTAATCCTCGTTCATATTATGCAAGTGAGTTGAAGGAATCAATTTTGACAATCATCCTTTGGAAATGTTGGTTCTGGTGTGACAACTTCTCCTTACCCTTAGCAGCTTCGTCTTATATTGGAACTCACAAGATTTTCAATTGAGTTGATCCTTCTGAAACAATATCTTTTCCTTATGTCCCCGTTCTCAACATCGTTTTCCTAAGTTGTAATTCCCAACAAAAAAAAAAATTGAGGGCACTGGTTCTTGTGTAACAGTGTCCTATTTCTTGATTCTTTTGGCCTGCTGAATCGGTTCAATGTTTCTGAAACAATGAGGCTGTGTCCTGGGATAATCCCTTTGATTGTCTTGTTCATGAGGGTTTCTGTAATGCTAGATCCACTACTGTAACTTTATGCCCTGTCATATTAAAAATATCTCCACATTCTGGACATATCATTTCTGGTTTTCCTTCATTCCCCTGAATGGACGATAAAATCCCAAATTGGTCTGTAGCTTCCACCATTGAACTCGCGTATTTTTTTGCCTATTTCCGGCATGTCTCCTTCCATTTTTCTAGTTTTGCACGAAGCACGTGCACCTCCTCCTTTAACATCTCATTTTCAAACAAAAGATTCTCTATTTGAGGTTCTTCTATAGCAGGTGCTTCTGTATCAGCAGGTGGTCGGGGTTTCAAGATGGGAATCCCAATTTCTTCCCCAATAAATTGACCTGCTTCTGCTGTAGTATCCATTTTGATTTTTCTCCTTTTTGTTGGGCTAGATGTCTGGCCTTTTCTTATTAGCCCTTCCTTTCTCCTCTAAGGCAGAAAAAATTTTATCACCTTAGAAACAGGGTGAAATCCCTCATTTCAAACTAAAGTTCTTCTTATTTCAGGGAAGGTCTCCACATTCAGAGTTTCTAGACTGCTTTCTACTACTGCTCTCGCCTGACGTTCATCTTCTACTGTTGCAATTTTAGCTGCCCCAGTTTCAATCTCCTCTTCATCTATTTCCTCTTCATCCTCCAGTCGAACTTCTGGTGTTCCAATTTTAGCTGCCCCAGTTTCAATCTCCTCTTCATCCTCCAGTAGAACTTCTGGTGTTCCAATCCTTCTCCCCCCAACTGAGTTTGAGGAACTCCAGTCATCATCCACTATCTTTGAAAAGGATTCACGAGGTGCTCCTGGACGAACTAGAAGCGCTCCCTAGGTCAGCTTGTTATATTCCAGGGCCCGTAAGATTAAGAATTTAATTAGCCCATGATTTGAGAGGGATGATAAGGAGTGTTGTGCTCTTTTATCATAATAAGCCATGTGTTACAAGGATCTAAGAAGATAATATGGCATATTTAGCAACTTACGATAACGTAAATGTGATAGGAGGAAAAATTCATAAATGTAAACAACACTGTACCTCCCTTCACAAGTAATATATTTCTTTAAGAAGAGTGCAACTTGGTCCCAAGGAATCAGAAGAGTCTCCAGCGCTGTTCCTTTGCCCCGTGGTTGAACACTCTCCCCTATCGCCAGGAAATCCTCAGTTGCAGTTGGGTGATAGGGTTTCTGACTAAACCAACGCTGCCTGATTCTAGGAAGTCCCGTTACCTTCGCCAGGATTACCTCTGAAACATCTACCCTTATGCCTCGAACCTCTGAATGAGTGCTTGTCAAGTTTTGAGCAAATTCAAGGGTTGTTTCCTCATGAAAACCATTCAAGCGTTGAAAATAATCTGTCCACCCTGCTTCTTGAAAAATAGCAAAGACATCTCTGTTCTTATACATAGATTCCATTGTTAAAGGCTCATACCTCACAGGGATACCCATACTACTTAGCTTCTTGTGAAATATCGGAACGAATACACTAGTTACAGTTTCAAACATCGAACTAAATGCATGCAGACACGGTTGATGGATAGTCGAAGTTTGAATTGAGCATTGTTGGAAAGGTGGCACAGTTAGTTTTGAGAGAGAACCCGTGGCAGGATTATCGCAAACGTCAGGTAGAACGGTGGTCAAATCATAAGTACAGGTAACAACTTTAACAAGATTTTGGTTTAGTTGATTTGCTGTGGATAGATGACAGGGATAAATAACAAGTATAACCATTATTGCTTGCGATGTCAATAGATTCATAATCATGATTATAGTTAGAACCCGTACCTTCAAAATTAATGCTCAAGCCACCATTCTGCCATGGCATGATATTTCACAGTCGCATCTCTAGTAGAATACGCGTGTGCCAAGATGAGTTGGACATCGCCAACCAAGCTAATAAGTACTTTCACGCTAATAGGAAAATAAGACGGCCCAATAGTTTCCTTCATTCTTGGTAGACTATGATTGAAACTGTGGAGTCATCATTTAAATTCGAGCCAGGTCAGATCATTGACGGCGAGACTGTTCCAAAAGGCATACAATCTAGCAGAGTTGTAGACAATGAATAAAATTATTTGAGCAGAGTTCGACGAAATATGGCAGAGTTCCATTTGCAAAAAATTAGAGAAAAGGAAAAAATAGCAGAATAGAAACTGCTGGAAAAAGGAGAAAATGAAATGGAAATAGCGGAATCGCAGCCGCTAGAGTTGGCGGAATAGGAAAAAATAGCAGAGTCGCAGCTGCTAGACTTAGCAGAATAGGAAAGAATAGTAGAGTCGCAGCTGCTAGACTTGGCGGAAGAGGCAAGGATAGTGGAGTCACAGCTACTAAAATTGGAAGAATGAGCAAGGTAGGGAGTCGCAGTTGTGCAAAAATGAGTAACAAGCATATTTTCAGCTAGCTGCTGAAAACAATCAAATCATCCATCTTCTTCAAAGAGCTTTATTAAATAAGGAAAACAATGTAAGGTGCTGCAATCATATGGCCCAATCATGACTCATGTTCCTCCAATTAATTCCTGCACACAATTCTTTAAAACAAACCCGATCAAGTGCAAAATGAAAAATAGATAAAATATAGAATGAAAAATAAATTATTTATGTACAAATTATGTGTGGATATTGCAGTTCTTAAAAATTCACAGGGGTTGAGAAAAATCCCTTCCTTGGCGTTAATTGATAGTCTGGATCTACTGCAACCTATGAAACGAAAGCATCCCTTGAGATCAGTTTGTGATACAGTCGCAGCCGATGACCATTTGCGAATAATGGTGTCTTATTTTCATCAATGGTGATCAATCAGACTGTTCCATTGTCAAATACACGATCTATTTGATAAGGTCCCAACCAATGAGTGCGTAGTTTTCCTTTGAAATCTCTCTTGAACCGTGAATCATATAACAAAGCCCAGTCTCCTTCCTGAAAGACCTTCTTTATGAATCTATCATACCATTTAGAGCGCTATTGTTGGATTAAAGTTGTATGATTTACTGCTGCTGTGTGCTTTTATCCAATTCGTTAAGTTGGTTCATTCGGTTCCTCTGTGCCTCTAATAGATCGAGGTTTTCTTCTACAACTGTATTCAAAGTTGTAATTTCAAATTCAATTGGGAAAACAACATTCTTACCATATACCAACTCATATGGGGGAAAACCAGTGGTGTTATGCCATGTAGTGCGATAGGCCCATAGTGCTTCTGGAAGTCTCTCGTCCCAATATTTACAATGGCTTTTCACTATCTTTTTCAAAATATCCTCGATGACCTTGTTTGAACTCTCCACTTAGCCATTGGCCTGTGGATGATATGGCGAGGTTATTCTGTGCTGAATATGAAATTTCTGTAACAACACTTCCAGTTTGTGAGAAACAAACTGCAGTCCACCATCTGTGATGATTTCCTTAGGTATTCCAAACCAAATAAAAATTTCTTCATACAGGAAATCAATCACAGCCTGATCATTATCCTTAACCAAGGCTACAACTTCCACCCATTTGTTCATATAATATGTGCAAACCAAGATGTGAAATTTCTGTTTTGAGGGAGGGTTGATAGGCCCTATGAAATCTAGAGCCCATATATCAAATGGTTCAACCACGAGATGTGGCTGCAAAGGCATTTCATCTAATCTGTTGGGTTGGCCCATCCTTTGGCAGCTATCACATGCCTGAACATACTTCTTTGCGTCCCTGAACAATGTGGGCCAGAAGTAACCCATCCTCAAAACCTTATGACCTGTCCTTTTATCAACAAAGTGTCCCCCACAGGGCTCATCATGGCAAGCTTTAAGGATACTGAAAATTTCATCTTCTCTAACGCATCTTCTGATTTCTAAATCAAGCCCTATGTAGAAAATATGTCCATCAATCCAGCAATACCTAGCACTATGTTGTATGATTTTTATTCTTTCTCTCTTCGACAGATGTGTTGGTAGCTTACCTGCAACCAAGAAGTTAGCAATATCTGCATACCATGGGGAATGAGATGATACTGCAAACAAATGCTCACCAGGGAAGAAATCCTCGACTGGTAATTTGTCATCACTATTAGTGAGTTGAGATAAAAAGTTTGCAACAATGTTTTCCTTTATTAGTCTATCAATAATTGTGATATCAAATTCCTGTAATAGTAACAGCCATCTAGTAACACTAGCATTCGTGATTGGTTTATTCATTAAATATTTGATGGCAGAATGATCAGTGTGCACAAAAGTGGAGTATCTAGTAATGTAATGTCTAAATTTGTTGATGGCATAAAATATGGCAAGGAATTATTTTTCTGTGACAATATAGTTTAGTTCAGCAGGGGATAAGTTCTTACTAATGTAATAAATTGCATTAGGATCATTACCTTCCTACTGTCCTAAAAATGCTCCAATGGAAGTGTCTGAAGCATCTGATGAAATATGAAAAGGCAGATCCCAGTTGGGCCCTCGTAAGATGGGTGTTGTAGACATCGTTTTCTTTAGCTCAGTAAATGTTGTTTCGCATGCATCATTCCAAACAAACTGTGCATCCTTCATCAACAAAGTAAACAAAGGAGAAGCTAGTTTGGAAAAATTTTCTATGAACCTTCTGTAATAGCCAACATTCACTAATAAGCTACGTACATCATTTTGTGTTCTAGGAGTTGGTATATTTTCAATTACCTTGATTTTGGATGGATCTACCTGGATACCATCAGAAGAGATGAAGTGCCCCAGAACTATGCCCTTTCTCATCATCATATGGCACTTCTCAGTGCTTAAAGAGAGTTGGCTTTGTTCACAGCGTTTCAAGACCTTTTCTAAAATTTTCAGTGCTTCTTCATTACTATCACCATATGGAGTAAAGTCATCCATAAAAATATCCATGCAATCATTTACCATCTCTGAAAAGATTCCAATCACTGCTCTCTGAAATGTGGCTGGTGCGTTACACAACCCAAAAGGAAGTACCTTATATGCAAAAATGCCCCAGGGACAAGTGAAAGTGGTTTTGTCTTGGTATTCTGGAGCAATATGGATTTGGTTATAGCCACTAAATCCATCCAGAAAGGAAAAATACTTCTTCCCAGACAAGTTATCAAGGACCTGATCGATAAAAGGTAAAGGGAAGTGGTCTTTCTATGTTGCTTTGTTCAATTCTCTATAATCCACGCAGACCCTCCATTTCCCATTGTTCTTTGGCACAATCACGAGTGGAGAAACCCACTCACTGTATGAAATCAACTATATAAATGTTGCTTCCAAAAGTTTTTGAATCTCCTCTTTCACTATGTCTCTTAGGTTCGGGTTTATCCTACGTTGCGGTTGACACACAGGCCTAGAGTTTCTCTTAATATAAATGTGATGGGTACACAGATTAGAAGGAATCCCTTTCATGTCTGTATACTCCCAAGCGAAAGCTCCTCTATGTTGTTTCAGTAGAGTGATTAGTTGTTCCAGCTCACTGGGTGCAAGGTTTGGATTTATGTTTATTGTTTTCCCTGGTTCAATTTCTACTGGTACACTTTTCAAATTCTGGAGTACTGGAATTACATTGGCATCATTGACTAGAGTTTCTTCTATAAGATTTTCTTGTTCTACTTCATCTAACGTACTATTAAGAATCTGGTAAACATGCTTGTTGACGGATGTGGGCTCACTGATGAAACTATTAATGGCATTGTCCTTTGTTTCATCTGTAAACGTTAAGGCTCTCCCTATCATTAATAATGGATGAACACCTTCCTCCTTCTCCAACTATACCCAAAGTGGAGTTTCAACATCTGTGCTTGGTCGAGCTAGAGGATATAAGGTTAGGATTTTGATCTCAGTCCCATCTAAGATGGTCATAGATCTTGACCGACAGCTGATACAGGAATCTGCTGTGGCCAACCACGATCGCCCCAGAATTAGCGGGTGTCCCCCCAATTGGGACTTCGGATGTAACACCAAGAAATCCACATGGTATTCCCACGAGTCAACAGATATCACAAGTTCGTCTAGGATTCCCTCAGGCTTGATCGTTGATCTATCAGCAAGTTCTAAAATGGTAGGAGTAGGACAAAGTTTAGTGAATCCAAGTTTCTTCACATATTCTATGGTCATAACGTTAATAGCCACGCCTAACTATACCAATACATTGGGGATTTGTGTGTTTCCTATGTAAACTGTCACAGTAGGATTTCCAGGGTCATCGTACTTTGCCACAGGTGTCTTCCCCATTATTAATTCGGAAATGTTTCCCAATACATGGACAGTGGGAGGATCCCTAGGATTTCTTCCTAGTTTCTTGAAAAATAAGTCTCTAACAGTCTTAGCATAAATGGGCACGTCATGAAGGGCTTGTAACAGTGGAAATTTAACATACAAAATTTTCAATTCTCCTAAGAGATTGAATTGAGGCTGCTCCACTGTCTTCTGTAGGGCCAATCGTTCAGGGTATGGCGGTTCTCTCTGTCACGTCCCCTCCCATCATACCAGCTAGATAGAGAGGATCGTGATGTTAAACCGGGCATCTAGCCCCATGACCTATTATGTAAGCATTCATATAATATAAAAGATATATGAATATGCAGAATTAGTTTAAAACACAGCGGAAGTAATTTCAATACACATCCATCATACATTCCCGATTTTTATGCCATATCATCAATTTAAGCAATATCGAATTTGCAAATGAGAATTCTTATCTTAAATCAGGTAATCCCTAAGCAACCAGCTATGCTTCTGCAACGTTCCACCCAACCGTAGGCCAGTGTGCTCCTCGATCTCTCAGCACCACTGCCACCCCCGAGCTGGGTATGATCTCCAAAAAGAAAAAGGGGAAAACAGGTTCTCACATAGCCAAAGATATACCAAAATCAGCCAAGCCAATCAGCAATTGGGTTTCTCAGGTTGTTAAGAGATGGACAAAGGTGAATTACTATCTAGTGGCTCACCCATTGAGCTATGGATACTTAATGGGGCTCATCAAGCCAAATATGTCCTCTTCCACTCCTGAATCTCCTGCTCACAGGTTCAAACCAAGGATGGGGTTTCTACCAGCTCAGAAAAACGTGGGAACACACAAAACGAAATGGGAAGATTGGGAAACAACCCAGGGAATCCAAATCCATTTTTAGAAAAACGTCCTTGGACATTTGGGGGCAAAAACGACCTCCATACAGTCCCCAAATCGTGGCCCTTCTCTCCCAAGCTACTGTATATGCAAAAATGAGTTACCAGCATGGGAAAATGCAGGGGAATTGAGAAAAACGTGAAGGATAAAACCCCAACAAGCTCAGATTGCGTGAGAGGATGAATGCCATGGGTGAAGAATGGATTTTGGGACAATTTCGTGGGGGTTTTCTTGCCCAGCAAGCCAAAATTCGATTTCCCAGGTTGCTGTCTTGCCCATACACGAAAATTGACAGCCATACCTCTCCCATCCCAAGGCATTAATTGTCTCAACCAATTCTTGGAAGAATTAAATGATTGGGTGCATGAGACCAAATGGGTAGTTAAGAGTTCATGGGTTTCCTCGATGAAATGGCTTAACACCATGGCTCAAGGGTTTGGTTATTTTCCCTCCCTATTCCTTGTAAAGATCATGCCCCCATCTCTTTGTTGCATTGCATAGCTAGTTGTGGGTTTTTCATTAAAAATTGCATATTTACATGATGTCCAATTTTACATTGTGCACAGCTAGCACAAGAACTCTATGCATCTATTCTAATCGCCGATACATAGAACGATAAATCAATGGCGGGGCCTTGGCCTTGAGCTCCTCACCATGACTAAATAACAATATTTACATCATTTACAATATTAATGCAATAGGGTTAAGATGGGGACGTTACACTCTCATCAAATGTGTAGGTTGTGCTTCTCGGTGATTCCACAAAGTTGGTTCACCATTTTTGGCGGATGGAATGGAAAAAAATTGTTTTTCAGACCCTCGATCAAGGTATTTTAGAGCCCTCGATCAAGGTTTTAAAAGCTTGATTGAGGGTTTTAAAAGCTTGATCGAGGGCTCTAAAATACCTTGATCGAGGGTTGAAACAAGACCTCGATCTAGCTTTTCAAAATCTCGATCTAGATTTTGCTCGATCGAGCTTTTGAAAAGCTCGATCTAGCTTTTGCTCGATCTAGATTTTCAAAAGCTCGATCTAGCTTTTCAAAAACATAAAAAGGCTCATTTTAGGCCCTTGATCGAGCAAATACCTCGATCGAGGGTTTTAAAATACCTCGATTGAGATGTTGTTAAACCCTTGATCAAGGTGTTGTTAAACCCTCAATCAAGGTATGATAAAACCCTTGATCGAGGTATTTTAAAAACCTCGATCGAGCAAATAGCTCGATTGAGGGCTTAAAAAATAGGTCGAGAGACCTTTTCATTGCAGAATGAAAGTTTTGTCTACCTTCCACATAGATAAACCATGTCATTAAATTCTCATTAATGAGCAGAGTTGATACCATTGGATTCGTCAACGAATCCTCTATCCAGATATATAAAATTTACGAATTTTTATCTTCATATGTCTTTTGTTTTTAAATTTCTACTAAAACTTGCCCTAAAAAACCGTGTCGAGAACTTTGATTGAGCTCAAAGATAAATTCACACCATTCAAAATACACATCCAAAAAACTTGAAAAAATACACAAGCCCTAGATAAATGCATCCTCTTCTAAAGGGTATTTTTAGTTTTGCAAATTATGTAAACAATCAAAAGATTTCGTGCACGAACACACATGTGTGCAAAATGCGATTGAAATATTCATTGGTTAGTTTCGAAAAATAATAATAAATATAATTTTTCAAGAAAAAATAAAAGAAAAATATGTAACCCTAGTGAATGTTCTACCGGTTAAGGTGCTAAAATGAACATCACTCATCCATTCATTCAGGCACTTACCAGTTATTCTTCTAGCATTCATCAAGAACTTAGATTATTACAACATGAACTGAAATGATAAACATGACTAACTGTGTTGCGTTCCTTCACTGTGTTTAAGAAAGTAATTATACTTAAATGACTGATTCACGACCTTAACATAGAAATGAAATGTTCACCATTCATCTGCTTCCGCGGAACCTAGTATATCATTCCCAAACTTCTCCTGTTGGTAAATGCATATCAAAGTTATCATATTACAACATGCAAGGAAACATTCAAACATTCAATCTACAGAAAATACAGACAGTCATTCATTCATAAACATCATCACATAACACAGGATTTAACGTGGTTCACTTTCCCGGATGGAAAGCTACGTCCACAAGAACGGTTGGTAATATATTTCTTTCAAAAGTGATGGGGAAACCATTCTTAGTCTGCACACTCAGCCTCAAACTGTTCTTTCTCTCGGCTAGGTCTCTGTGCACACAGCTGCAGAGCCTTTACAATATTCTCAGCTCGAAGAGATTTTACAATACAAACAGGTTATCTTTTTAAGTTCTTAGCAACAACAAAAGACTAACAATACTCCAAAAAGAGAATAACATTGAGAGCCCCCATCCCATATGAAATGTCTTCTTAAATAGATCATGCCCAAAGGTCATGTCTGTACAATGTCGAAGACCTAAAACCCAAAACCCTAAGGGTTTACAAAACTGCACCGGTTTTCCAAACCGGCTTGCTGGCTCCTGGTAGCGTCTGTTTGATCATGGAGGATCTCCACGTCCTCATTCTGTCGCTATCGGCCTTCCTATCGCATGCGTTCCTATAGGTTTCTTCTACCGAACCATTTCTCTCTAATGTTTTTACCTTCTATGCGTGCCAAATGTCGCTTTCCTTAACAACCCAAGCGTGGTCGCCTTCCTATTTTTCCTACGTCTGCCGCTTGGAAATCCTGCAGTATCTTTCCAAAAATGGCTGCTACTAGTCGATCCGGTAGCTACACTTGATATTTGTCCAGCACACCCCTTTGCTAGCTCCACGTGGCCTCCTAACTCTGCAGCACCGCTTCAGCGCAGTACTGGTCTTCACATCATGGCCAAAAAATCGACGTTGCGCGCAACTCCGCAGTCTGGTCAAAAGTTGGATGTTGCGCGCAACTTTGTAGCATCCTCAATACTTAGCCAAAATTGTGTTTATGAGCTGCGCTCAGCTTAGCTTTCCCGGCTTGCCTCAAAAAGGTGCTTCCAAAACTTCCTTTCAACCTGGGCCCAACACTTTCTATCCCTGGTTCTACAATATTCTTGATATTTAGAAAGAAAGGTGTTTTTCATTTGGTCCCAAATAGTAATGGTCTCACGACCCGGACTCATGAACCAGCGCAGATCATTTTCTTTCAAGGTGGTTGGGAATAGTTTCAGCTTCTGAGCACTAGAGGTGTAATCATAGCTGTGATAGAGGATATCAAAGTCAAAAATAAATTTATCAATATCTTCAGAAGATTTACCATGGAAATTCGGGAGAACTGATGGTGAGATGTTTTTCATAGGAACTGCTCCAGGTGTCTGGAGGATAGGGAATTCTAATATAGCCATAGTATTACCAGGCTGATTATCTTCCACTTCTTCTTCCCAGTTTCCCCTATTTTCATTCTCTCCTTCATGTTCTCTATCACCCATGTTGTTAGTCCGAAATTTAATCGCTTCCTTTATGTGTTCTTCCTCTGCCTTTGCTTCTTCTTCTCTCTTCCTCTCTTCTTCTCGCCTCTTTTCTTCCTCTGCTTCTCGGTGAGTCTCCAACCACACTTCCTTAGTAACTCTAGTTCCTTTGATATAATAAGTCTCCTCTCTATCCGGTACACCCACGGTGCTTCCGTTGTCTTCAAGAGGTTTCTTTTCTACGCTGGGAGTGGATAGTCCCGTTGTATTCTCCACATTTGATGAGGAATTCTCAAGATTGGGAGGAACATAATTTACTCTTCCCGTAGACGTCTGCGGTGGCCTAGTAGAAGAATCAGCCTTAGCAATTATATCATCGATGAATGTTGCTCTTCCCATACTTGTACAATGACCTCGACCTTGTCCACCTGCAGTGTTAGTATTCAAAGGGGGTTCCCAATTTGTTTTTCTTGTATTCATGCATGCTGTAAATGATTAAACTAAAATTAAATCAAATAAAACCAACTACTAACTATGTCTATCTAGAAGGTCTCAACTGGAAAATATTCTGAGAGGTCGAGTTGCTCTCGAATGTCGCTGAGCGCGAGCGTGAGATAGGGTTTCACACAGCTATGGCCGCCTCTGGGGGCGAGGATCCCCTTCCTCCCCCCGTCCTTGCTGAGATGGAAGCGTTTAGGAGGCTCGTTGTAGGCGGTGGGAAGAGGAAAGCTTCCCCCCTGGTCCCAAAATTCATCAAAAAATCGCTGATATTCCTGAAATCGACTTGCCAGAGACAACCACGGTAAAGATTTCCCTTGCTCTGTCTGAAAGAGGGCTAGTGGGCCAATTTATGGGGCTTTGGCCTTCAGCTAAGACCACCGACGACTGGATTCAAAGAAATTGGAAGCCGCATCTCAAACATGGAGTCACCTGTTATCCCCTGAGCAGTGGTTACTTTCTGTTTGAATTTATCAATAAGGAGGACAAAGATCTCATATTCAGGAACGGCCCATACTTTATGGGTTCACAGGGGATGTATCTCAATCGATGGACCCCAGACTTTGATCCCTCGGTGGATCTGCCTAAGGAGGTGCCAGTCTGGGTCAGGCTTCCCAATCTGCCGGTCCACTACTGGAATTTTGAGGCATTGCAGATGATCGGCAATGGAATAGGAAAGTTTGTTGATAAGGCAGACAACAAGACCATCTATAACTGTTCCAGGATTTGTGTTGAAGTGAACCTCAAAGCAGGGCTTCCATAGGCAGTGAAACTAAAGGTGGGAAATTGGACTCATTACCAGAAAGTGGACTATGAACACCTCCCGTTCAAATGTAGACTCTGCCAAGAGCATGGGCATTTTCAGAGGAATTGCCCAAAAAACCAAATCCTGGATAAGGAAGATCAGGAAGGATGGCAAAAGGTCAAGAGAAACAAACCAGGCTCAAAAACCAAAGAGACAAGACCTGATAAATTGCAGAATCAGCCTCAGGAGAATGCGAATCCCTCGAAGGAGCCATTGGTAAAAGAAACAGCTCCACCAAAGGAACCAGAAAAGGAATGTATAGAGACAGTAGCTCACTCAGCGTCCTCTTCTGAAAATCAAGCCAAGAACAAGAATGACTCGATAGCAAAAGAAGCTCTGAAATCGGATGAAGACAATATCACTATAGGCTCTGAAACTGGAGCTGAATCAGACGGGGGTGCCACTGAGACCAGCAGCTCAGTAGATACACCTGAAAGGACTCCAAGAGGAAGAAAGCCAGACCGAAAAAAAAGGGAGGATAAATCGTATAGAGATGTAACAGCAGGAGTCCAGCAAACCATCCCGGACATGATGGAAACCAGATCCTCAAAGAAAGGAAAGGCTCCGAAAGGAGCCATCCCCCCCTCCTCCTAATCCTTATGCAAGTCGTCTCTTGGAATTGCAGAGGGATGGGAAGCAAGTCCAAAGAAGAAGCAATCAAAGATCTAGTCAGAATGAATTCCCCAGATATACTTATGATCTAGGAGACGAAGATGGAGGAGCCTGAGACCATTCAGGCTAGCAAAAAGTTTTGGAAAAAAGGAGAAGGAAGAGCAGTCAGTTCCAGGGGAGCCTCAGGAGGGATAGCCACCTTATGGAACTCCTCCATGCTAAACCTGCTCGAGGATTATGGTACCACCCATTGGATCTTCACAAAACTACAGCACAGAGACTCGGGGCAGTAGATCAGCCTTTTCAACATCTATGCCCCGGTCCTCCTGACAGAAAAAAGAGAATGCTGGGACTCGTTGAACTTGTTCCTTACTGCAAACCAGCATGACAACCTGGTGCTCGCTGGAGATATGAATGTCACCCTGGCACTCTCGGAAAAGAAAGGAGGCTCCCCTATAAGAGATCCGGCGTGGGAGTGGGTTGAAGATATCATTTCAGGCTGGGATTTGGAAAATATCAAACCTAGCAAAGGCAAATTCACATGGACAAATAAAAGAGTTGGTCCGTGACATATTGCTGCCCGCCTGGATCATTTTCTGGTTCACACGTCCTTCCTGACACTTGGTCTTTTTGCCAACTCTGAAATCCTTCAGGCATGCACCTCTGACCACAAGCCGATCTCCCTTTCTCTGACCACTGGAGAAAAGATGGGGCCCATTCCCTTCTGATTCAGCCCCATCTGGGTCTCCAGGGAAGGATTCCTAGATCTGGTTTCGGAAACTTGGCGAAAGGTAGTCTCTGGTTCGCCGTTCTACATTTGGGAAGAGAAATTGAGAATACTGAAAGCTGCTTTGAAATCCTGGGCAAAGAGCCATCCCTCTCCATTCTCTGATAGATTGAATGCCCAACGAGCTCTAGGAAACCACCAGCTACTCATGGAGGAGTCCACGACCACCCCGGAGCTATTAAATGAGGAAATTGACCTTCAAAAGGCTCTCTACTCAGCGCTGAGAAGAGAAGAACAGTTCTGGCGAATTAAATCCCGATGTCTTTGGCTTCAAGAGGGCGATAAAAACACCACTTTCTTCCATAAGCAGGAAGAAGCTCGGAAGAACCTTAATAACATTAGAGAAATCCACTTTCAGGATCACTCGATCAGCAATTTTGAGGAGATTAAGACTGCGGCCCACACTTTCTTTAAAGATCTCTTCACAGAAAAAATGGACACGCCCCCTCTATTGGATCGATACCCCCTTTCTGAGATCCCCACGTTGATGAATGAGGAAGACAATCGCAGGTTAATGACTCCAATCTCGACTGAGGAGATAAGAAAAGTTATTCACGGAATGAACCTTGACAAAGCTCCAGGGCCTGACGGCTTCACGACAAGATTCTTCACAGCCTGTTCGGACATCATTCAGAAGGATCTAGTCAAAATGGTGAAGAAATCTCAGAATTGCAGCAAAATCGGAGGGAGCACAAACTCCTCTTTTCTGGCATTAATTCCTAAAGAAAAAGGCGCCCAAAATTTTTCCAGATTCCGTCCCATCTCGCTCTGCAATACAAAATCATCACCAAAGTTATTGCTAACAGATTAAAAAAAATCCTACCAATGATCATTCCGGAGAATCAGGGGGGCTTCATTCAGGGCAGACAAATCCAAAACAACATCATCCTGGTCCAAGAGGCAATTCACTCAAGTTGTCAACAGAAAGAAAAAGGTATGATAGTCAAGCTAGATCTTGCTAATGCTTTTGACAGAGTTTGTTTAATTTTTCTGTTTGCAGTTATGGAAAAAATGGGATTCCATCCCCATATAGTCAAATGGATCAAAGCCTGCATCTCAGGGCCCTGGATCACCCCCTTGGTGAACGGGAGACCGGCCAATTTCTTTCATGCATCCAGGGGCATAAGAGAGGGTTGCCCATTATCCCCCTTGCTCTATGTAATTCAAGCCTCGGTCCTCAGCTTCCAGCTAGACAAGAGAACCCCACAGCATTCTCTAATGGGGCTTTCAATCTCTCCTAGAGTGAGGAGAATGAACCATGCCCAGTTCACGGACGATACCCTTCTCATGGGCCGGGAAAATATCTCCATGGCTAGATCCTTCAAGAATGAGTTGGATATCTTCACAAAGGCATCTGGAAGTGAAATTAGTTTGAGGAAAAGCAAAATCTACAGCTGGAACTGCCCCCCAATCAAAATGACAGAGATTTCCAGGACACTGAATATGGACGGAACTTCCAGGTGGGATTCCATAAAATAACTTGGAATTCCTCTAGTGAAAGCCGCCCCTGGAAAGAGCCTTTGGATGCCCCTGCTGGAAAAACTCAAGAGCAAAATAAAGTCTTGGGGGGCCTCTTGGCTGAACAAAGCAGGTAAACTTGTGCTAATTAACTTGGTTCTAGCTTCCCTTCCGGTCTACCAAGCCTCGCTCATGTTAGCCCCAAAAGGAATAGTGCTGGAAATTGACAAGCTGTTGAATAATTTCCTCTGGGAAGGGGGAAGGAATGAAGGTAGGAAAATGCACCTAATAAGATGGAATAAAATCAAAGCCCCAAAATGGGAAGGAGGGCTGCAAATCAGAGATGTGGCCACTCAGAATTTAGCAATGGGAGGAAATATTCTTTGGAAAATGATCAGGGGGAAAAATACTTGGAGCTCCAAAGCGTTGAGAACTAATTACTTCAGAGGTCACAAAGAGAGGTGCCTGGACCACCCCCCAAGGACTAGGAAAGGCTCCCCAATCCTCTCTCTCTGTCTTAAGTCCCTGAACATGATCACTTCCAACCTTACTTGGATTCCGGGAAATGGCGCCAATATAAAATTTTGGGAAGACTCCATTCTAGGACAGCCTCCTCTAAAAGCATCGGAAGGATTGGAGAACATTAAAAACTGGCTTCACTCAAACAACAAATTCTCCCTTTGGGACCTTTCCTTGTGGGGCCCGGATGACTCTTGGATCAAGTGGGAATTGGGGCCTGTCCCGCAACCTATTGATTTTGAAGCTCGCTCTCTTCTTGACGCTCTTCAAGGTATCTCCCCCACGTCTAATAAGCTGAAAGATAAAAGAGGATGGGGATCCACCTCTGGAAGGTACTCTGCTGCTGCTGGTTATGCAGCCCTGCAAGCAATTCCTTGGGCTTCTCCGGATCCCATGGTATGGAGGAACCTGTGGCTTCACCCCTCGCTTCCCAAAATCGATCTGTTTTGTTGGTCTCTTTTGCACAATAGCATTTTAACCTGGGATAATCTCCTAAAAAGAGGTTGGGAGGGGCCCTCTAGATGCCCTCTTTGTTCCATCCATGAAGAAAACTCGATGCATCTGTTTTTACAGTGCCCTTTTGCTATTGATCTTTGGAACATTCTTCTTGCTCAACTGAATCTGACTCTCCCCCCTTCCATCTTTTCCCTGTTTGCTTATTGGTCCGAATTAGCTCCCTTTCCCCTCTCTAGATTGAAGTTGATTAAAATGTGTTGGATGTGGGTTCCTAAAATCTTCTGCTGGAAAGTCTGGCTGGAACGTAACAACATAATTTTTCGGGAAAAAGAAGGTACTCCTGCCCAAGTTGCAACCAAAGTGAAGGCCTTGATTGGGGAGCTGGTTACTGCGAATCCTAATTTATCTAATGAATCCACCCCTGACAATAAGGAGCATAGCTGGTTCCATGAGTTAGACCCTTCAATTCTCACTAAAATCAAGCTCTCTACGAAGAATCATGATCCATGGGAAATCAGGTTAGAAGAGCAGGAGTTTATTAAATGGAGATCCGCGTTGAATGAGCACATTCTGCAGGTGGATAGGGCCTCAAAGGGAAATCCAGGTCCTGCGGGAAGTGGAGGAGTTCTGATAGACAATACCGGGAGGATCATTTCCAACTTCTCCTGGGGACTGGGCAATAAAACTAACAATGCTACTGAAATCCTAGCTATCTGGCAGGGTCTTAATCAGGCAAGAATGCTTTCCATTAAGAAGATCACTATAATAAGTGACTCTCGAATGATCATCCAAGCCCTCATCCTGAAGAAGGCCCCAAATAATATGGAGCTCACCCAATTCTACAGGAAAGTCACATTACAGATGAAAGCCTTCGCAGAATTGAAGTTCTTCCATGTCCTCCGGCATCTGAACCATCTAGCTGATCATGAAGCGAATTTGGGAGTCCAATTGGGCAAAAGAGTCCTCAGGCTAAATGGAAACATCATCTACGTGCCCATTCCTTAGTTTAAGTGGTGGAACCCTTCTCAGATTGGACCTGGAATGCTAATGTGAAACTTGGTTTCATTAAGCATTTTGTTTCCTCCGCAGGAGAGTAATTCGAGAAGCTCAAAGTGCAGGAGTAAGACTAAACTGCATCAGAGATCGTATCATGACCATGGGGCTCCAAGTTTTGGGTCTGATATCATTGGAAATGACCCCAATTGGTGCCCTCCAGGATGATTCATCTCCAGCATGGTCATTCATCTTTCCAGCAAAGGAAATCTCTGGAAATCAACGATTCTCCTTTCTAATTTAGATGAAGTCTAAAGTTTGTAACTACATCAGACAACTTATTCCAAATAACTCCACCAAGTATCGCTGAAATTAGTTGAAGGAAACGCTGAGCTTCTCTCAGCCCGCGTGCAATGGAATGGGAAGGGAGCAGATCGGGTTTAGATGGCATCCAGATCGTCCTCCTGTTTAGAATACAGTCCCTCTCAACTCCAGGTAGATCGAATAGAGATCAAAATTATGGAATTTATGGAATTTATGGATGTAAAGACTCTGGAAATATGCTTATGACAGACCAGAAACTTTGAATGTAAAAGCCACTGGCATCTGTTTAGCCAAATGATAAATACAAATGCTCTATAACCGTTTTAGTAAAAAAAAAAAACTATGTCTATCTATTACCATTCCTGACAACGATGCCAAAATGTTGGTCACCCTATATTCCAATTAATTACAACTAACATACAGGATGCTCAATATAAATTGTCAAACCCAAGGAGGTCTTTTATTCCAATGGAAATAAGCACAATCTATGCATAAACATTTTCAGTAGTTGATCAAGTGAATGGAGATAATAATCCTACCTATCTTCTCATCCAAACTCATTCCATAAAGAAAACTAATCTAACTCATACATATAGGAATTCAAAGTGCAGCTACCTTCCTACAAAAATCGACCTAGAAATTATTGATCTAAGAATATAAATGAACTAGATTACTTTTGCAAGAAGTTAAATCCTATAATTATCAAAATACAGTATTCAATCCTTACCAAAATGATCCATCTAGTAGCTACTATTACTCAATCACAATCTGCCTATTCTAATGAATCAATTCAAGATACAACAACAACCAGAAATTAAACTTCTTGGACTCTAAATTGACAACTATTGGAAATCCTAGAAAGCATAAATAACTGAAAGGAATGGAAGCTGAGCTTGGATATAACATCTATTGAACACACATGCATTAACCAAACTAACCTACACAATCGATTGTCACACCATACAGTTGCAGCTATTTGTAATGCAAAGAATAAACTGCCAATATAGAATGCAATCATAAATATCTGTTGCAGCTATCAGAAATACACCTAATGCAATTCCACAACACACAATAGGAAATGAGTAAATCTAACTACCTACTTAACTCGACAATCTCTGTGAGAAGGTAGGCCCTGGCCTTCTAACAGAGACGCCGTGAACTACCACAAATTAAGACACCGAAATGGAAATAACTCTGCTCTTCATTAAAAGATGGTAATCCATAGTATCAGTCTCTGTTACAGCCCGTACAAAATGATAATTATCCAACCCAGACTCTGAGAGCCTTCCCGAATTTATACATGAGGAATATAGTTCATGATCCTCTAATTTCATGCAGCAATGAAGATCTATGATCTTCATGTTGCAAAGTTATAGCTAAACTGTTACATCCATAATGAATGAGGCCGTTAATCATGAAGGATGCTATTACACTGGGATTCAATGGATAAACGGTTCAACCAATCGGGAGGTGTTCTGTCTGTTGCAGCTATGCTCTATTTCAGCGACCTGTTACAGCTTCACGTGGAGAGATGCGCTCTCCCTTGAAAATATGAGGAATTGAGTTAGAAGAGTAACAGCTGGCCCCACGTATGATTCTTTCCCAAGGCATTGCAGTTGATACACTTGTTCTTTGAACTTTGACTAAATGAAATCACACAAGTTAGCATAAATCAAAGGATAGAGTTCATAACCATAAAAATCTTAGGCATTTAATTAAATGAAACAATAATGATGTATACCTTGTCAGGACTGCTGATTAATCTGAAAAAATGCATGTATATGGTTTATGAAAGTAGGGTGTAATAGGGAAAAATGATGTAATAAGTATAGTAAAAAAGGGGCATTTCCAGGGCCCAACAATCCATACTCCCTCCGAACATATTACTCCCATCCTTACAATTAGCCCAAGCCTCTTGAGGTTACAGCAACCAAGTCCTACAATCAAGAATTGATACTCTGTTGAAGCTTGAGTCAAGGAAAAAATCTGAATATCGATTCCACCAACACTAAGACATTGTTCAGAGGTGATTCAATAAATGAAAATATGGCAAGAGAAGTTTCGAAATAGTTGACTTAGTTCTGAAGTGGGATCACCCACATGATGGTAAGGGAATGCACACGAAATTTCAACATTTATGGATTGGCCCTTATCAAATCTTTGAAAAGCTTGGTCCGTTGACATACAAATTGAAAGACCTATAGGGGGAAGAGGAAAACCTCCCTATCAATGGCCTCGCTTTAAAGCAGTACTTTACCTAGCTCTAGGGGATCTTGTTGTACATAAAGAAGTGATGTTTGTTTCCTTTGTTTACCTTTTCTGTTTAATTTTGATCTTTTGTCTTTAGCCTCTTTAGTCGATTTGGTGTGATTGTTTTCATTCGAGTTTTCCCCCATTTTTTGTTTAAAGTTTTTCATTCTTTAATAAATCCTTGCCCAACTTTTGGTTTATTGGAAAGATAGGGCTCTGAGAAAATCTCAAAATATTGAAAGGCAAAAATCTACTTATAAAGAAAATATCTCTATGTGAATTTGCTTTGTTGATTGGTTTCTAAGAATGTAGCGATCCTTTTTTCTGTTTGGTCACAATAACCCCGTGTAAATAACTGAGATTTAGTATTTCCTTGTTACTATCTTGGGGATCCATTCACTCTCACATTAATGACTGTCTCAGGAGGTTCACTCCAATAGACACATGGAAACGAATCATGTCTCATAGATGTATGGTATTTAAAATGATCCCATGCTACAAATCATAAGCCAAAAGAGCTTATATCAAAGAATCCGTTTTCCAGAAATTCTTGCCTCCATTAAAGCATGGATGAGAAAAGCAAAGACTTTCAATCAAAGAAGTTGTTCAAACAATCAGCCCAACAAGTTTCTTCTCTGTCCGTGAAGCATGACACTCAAATAAATCTCTTGCTCACACAAAAGTACACTATGGATTGAAGAACCTAAATCATGTGTCGAAAGTTGAAGAAATTTATTCCTGGAAGGCTCAAACGACAAAAGTCGTCAAATTAAGAAACATCCAAAAGGGATGCTAAATGGCATGGGAATGAGGAACAAATGAATATTTTTGTGAGATATTGTTACGATCCTGTGGAGTCCTATTCTATTTGGCATTTGAAAGACAAATTTTTAAAATGAACTCCACACTTTGGCCCTAGGAGAGTTGTAAAGAAGTATGAGTCAAAGTTTCCTTTTCCCCAATGACCATCATGATAAAAGTGATCACTCCATTTACAGAAGCTGAACTATGGAGGAATTTGTTACATGTGGAGCCAACAGCTCGTAAGTTTTCTGACCTTGGGAAGAGATTTATTCAGAGATCTGTGTTCACCAGCAAATCACCAATTGTTGTTGTTGCAACATCCCCCCCCACAACTTTTGTAAATATTGGGGCCTCTCCTTTTAAGTTAAAGCAAGATTTGCTTTGGACTTAAGACTTGTCCAAAAGCCTTTCCATACTTAGTTTTTCTAGAAGGATCAAAGTTTTCAAGTTTTTGTTCAGTAAGTAAAACTCATTTTTTTTAGTGAAATGACGATGCGACTTACCGAGTCAAACTGCAACGGTCAGTTATCTTTTTTAATATTGGAAGCCTTTTTCCATTTCGGTGTAACTCATCGACTCTCGCCACAATGGTCGGGCATAATTTTTGAGTTGTAAGGCCTTTTTTTCATTTTGGCATAACTCACCCAGTCCCACCGCAACGGTTGGATGAATTCACCCAAACCCGCTGAAGCACAACATTTTTCCTTTTCTTTTTTCCAAAGTTTTATGTTTCGGAAAATCCCTCCAAGTTTAACCGACAGGGTCGACATCCCTTGTGAATTTTGTTGAATCCCCTCCTTGCAGAAAAACTCCTGGAACTAACCTGAAATTGTTGGTTTTCCCTAGTCAGTTTTAAGAGTCACGATGCATTCTGGCAGAACTCAGCAAGTCACGCCGAAACCATCTCCTACGGACCATAAGAAGCACCCATAAGTGGTAAGGAGACAGTGTGTCAGAAGAACTCAATAAACCCCACCGAAGTAAGAAGCAATCGACGAGATAAGTGATTCTTCGCCGAACTCATCAAGAGCCGCCGAAGTGTTGCGCAAGCACTCAGTCAGTTCCGCCAACACTACTCTTCCCAACTTGAAGAGTGGTGTCGAGAAGGATGGCGAAGAGTTATTTTTGAAGGCGCCGAAAAGACCCTAGGTCCCATCACCTTAAACGACATTTAAATGCCTCACCAGACCCGGTCTAGTCACCTTAATGACTCAAGTGTGCGAGGAGTGTATATATTGAAGCTGCGGTTTTGTAGTTTGTTTATTGTTTTAACTTTGATAAACCCCGTTCGAGGTCGCTCCCACCTCTCACAGGATAGCCAAGTGCACAACATCATCTAAACCGCAGAGCCAGTCGCTAGTTGACAGGTAGGTGTTTTTTCCCCCTCTTTGTTGTTTTTTTTATCACACTGTTGTCCAGTTTTTGGTTACTTAAACGTATGCTATTTTCTTAAGACCCTCCTGTCAACATCACCCTCGCTGCAACCACCTTTGTTTCCCTAATGAAGCTACTCTCTGTAATCCCGCTTAGTCACCCACAATTTTTGAAGGCCCCAGTAGAATCGCTGAGCCCTGTCTCTCATCCTAGCAAACTTTCCAGCCTAAATGTGACCAACCGAGTCATCGCAGTAGGTTGTGCCCCTGTCACAACTCTCTAGTTTTTTATAGTTTGTTATTTTTAGCATGTGCTTTAAACAAGCGCTACACTCTGGATAGCATCGTAGTTTTGTTAAGAAGAGATATTTTTATCGTATACACCTTCTACTGTTGTTTTGAGTATTGGTTGAGCACAGCATAATTTTCAAGCAATTATAACAATGTTGTTTTATTCAAATTTTGCATGCCTCTTGATAAGTTTTGTTCAAGAATTTGTTATATATTTTTCTACTTATGCATGGATTTGTCCTACCAGGTCATGTCGAAAGAATTCAAGAAGAAGTCGAAGGTGTCTGAACCTTATTTTGGTGGTGAGGCCATTCTAGAAGCCAGGGTGGAAACCTTATATGAAGACACCAAGTCAATTACAGGTGTTTCCCCTGAATTCAAATGGTGGGAATTGAATCACATGATAAGAGACCAAGACATTCCTGGGTCAGTCTTGGAAGAAATGCATTTGTACCAAAACATCAGAAAATCTGGCATCACTTAAGTAGCTACACGCCCAGAACTCTTCCCCTTCTCAGAAGTCATCGGATGGATTCTAGCGCATGCTAATGCCCATTTAAGGATTCTAACCGATAGCATGGGAAAGGAATTCGCCTCATTCCACCCGACCCATATATCAATAGCTTACAAGTTACCCCATCCTCAAACATTGTTGAATGATTCCTGGCTCGAAAGAATCAACATGGATACCTTTGATTTTTCCAAGAAGTTGTTGATAACAGGTAAACAACTGAGGCGAAAGGAGAGCGGAGAGTATGAGACCCAAGCGCTAAGACCTCCATTCAGAATCATAGCTCTAATGTTGAGTAGAATTTTTGGAAGAGTAGATGGAACTATCTATAGATTGAGCTGGATTCCATTAATCCATCATGTGGCTTTCAATGGTACAGTTTTCAATTGGGCGAACATCCTTTCAGACAATCTGTCATCAGCAATAGCTGATGCAAAGGAAGGCTTAGCTCAAAAGAAAGCAGAATTCTACATGTCATCATACCTTGTAGATTGCATTTTTTCGAGGCATCCCTTTCCAAATTTAGGATGCATTTGGAACAAGGTTGACTCCCCAGTTTATACTTATTACAAGATCTTGTGGGATCAGAAGTACAAGAGCTATTACAAGGCCATATGTGAAGAATTTATCATGCCTCTGTATGAACTAATGTTCAATAGAGAACCAAACTTCCTGTCTGAGAACACCATGGAAATCATGAAAAAATATGGTGATTTTTATCTTTCAGAGGAAGGCACCTACATAAGAATGTATGGTGGTTCCAAACCACCATCTCTCTTTCCCAGGTATGCAACCGATTATGTGGTCCACAAGGAAGTGGTTGTTAGGAACCCGTGTCAACCCTTCTCTTTACTATGTTAGTATATTGTTGTTGGACGCATATGCTTTGTAAGTCATCCCGTAGTATTTGTTGATCCGTAGTTTATATTAGCCCATATTATTGACCCATAGTATTGGACGCATATGCTTTGTAAGTCGTCCCATAGTAGTATATGTCCCATGGTTTTGACTCATAGTATTGGGCATAGACTTAGTATATAAGTGTATGTTGAGGTCATTGAAAGCACCGTGAAGTTAATTGTATTGAGCTTGCTCAAAGGAGGTTGCCCCCTCAAAGTGGCCCGTGATCAATATAAAAGTGATTCTGAGTTCTATTATTTCTAATATCTCATGTATTTGCATTAATTAATTATTGCATATTCATCACATCTGGTATCAGAGCACTTTCGTGGGCTCGTTGGGTGGAATTTCTACCAAATTTTTTTTCGCATCTGTTGCAAGTTCAGATCTCGGGATAAGACCTATCCGCTTAACTGTGGGAAGTACTTGGGCATAAGCCCTAAAAATCATTGTGAGGAGTACCACAAGAACCCAAAGTAGCTATCCCATTGAGAGGACCTGCCAGCGAAAAGGGCAACGACCCCTACCTGGTTGACTAGTTCCCACCCGTGAGGTAAACCAAGCGCTGTCGTTTGTGGCAAAGCGGTTATCAGTTTTACTTGAGCCGTGGAGTGAGGGGTACTTCCCCAATACGCAAGCCGTCAGAAAGCATTGGTGGCTGACTAAATACCCTGAACCGATAGGAAGCCGCACATACATGGGGGGGTCCATATCTATTTTTAGTTGAACTGTTACCGATCACTTCCGCTCCAGATCCAGCCGTTTCAGATATATTCTGAAATTCGTTCCAGATCTAGTCACCATTTCAAATCCATCTATTTTCGATCCCTTCTGCGCCGTTGCAGATCCATCTGTTGTGGATCCCTTCTATGCCGCAGTTGCTGATCCATTTCTGGAAAACAAAAAATAGCCACTGGGTTCTCTTCTTCCAACAATTTTCATGGGCCGAATCTTGATTTTTCTCGCTTCAATGGTACTGATCCAACTAGATGGATATACCAAGAAAAACAATATTTCAGTCTGCATAATACTTTTGATGCCCAGAAAGTTCCACTTGCATCCTTTCATTTGGAACAAGAAGCCCTTCAATGGTACCGTTGGTACATCAAAGCTCATCCCGAGCCAAACTGGACAAATTTTTCCCAACTCCTTTTGCCACGATTTGGTCCTAGTGCTTTTGATGACTTCACAGGATCACTCACTAAACTTCACCAAATTGGCACACTGAGAGAGTATCAGATAGAATTTGAGAAACTGGCCAATCACACAGAAGTATTGTTTGATGAATTCTACAGGAGTTGTTTTATCAGTGGTCTCAAGGATTAAATCCGCTCAGAGGTCAAAATGTTCTGTCCCAACACAATGATGGAAGTCCTAGGGTTGGCTAATTTGGCAGAGGACAACATCGCAACTCAACAACGTTCCAAACCCACCTTTGTTCCCTTCAAAAATATGGGTTCCCAATGACCTCCCATCATGCCTGCTCCTCAACCAACTCCTATCAAGCATTTGTCTGAAATAGAGATGTAGGCACGCCGAGAAAAATGACTTTGTTATAATTGTGATGAGAAATTCACTTGGGGACAAAGATGTGTTCAACAAAAGCTCTATCTCTTGGATGTGGATTCTCCGCCTGCCTCATAATTTGATGAAGAAGCTCCAGATACAGTAGATGATCAGGTCAACATTCAACACCCACCCGTTGACACCCCATCTCAAGATGACCCACCCGAGACCTCTCTCCATGCTGTAACCGGTGTCACCACCCCACAAAAAATGCAAGTCAGGGGATACTTCAAGAAGCTCCCTCTTACCATACTCATTGATTCTAGTAGCACTCATAACTTCGTTGACCCTCGGATTGCCAAACAAGCTGATTGTTTTGTCCATCCTTGCTCCAACTTTGAATTCATGGTTGCCAATGGGGGCACCTTACCTTGCAAGGGGAAGTGTCACAATGTGTGTATCTCTATGGAAGATTATAACCTGCGCTCTGACATTAGTTCCTTGTCCTTAAGCGGATGTGATGTGGTTTTGGGCGTTCAATGGTTACGCACATTTGGCCCCATCTTATGGGATTTTGCAGAACTTTGGATGCAGTTTTCAGTCAATGGGGAACAACACAAATTAATGGGCTTACAACCAAGGTCTCTCTGCATCATCAGTTCACATCGCCTGGAAAAAATACTTAAGAAGAATTCACATGGTGTCATCACTCAGCTCCATTCCATTCAGATACACCCATCAACGGTCTCCACTACTTCCTTGGATACATATGCAGGTGTGCTTGTTGAACTAATGAGTTTGCCGCCTTCAAGAGACCTTTCTGGTAAGAATTTAGTCGCATCTACCTCTCAGCAAGAACTGATGGCTATTTTGCATGCAGTACAGAAGTGGCAGCCATACCTATTAGGGAATTATTTCTGCATCAAGACTGATTTTCAGAGTCTGGAAAATTTTCTTGAACAATGGGTCTCCTACCCAACACACCTGAAATGGGTTATCCCTATGCGATCACTTACAAGAGGGGTAAGGACAATATGGTGGCAGATGCTCCTTCTCACACAATTGATGACCCAGTTTCTCTTACTGCTCTTTCTCTGCTTGCTCCAAATTGGTTGCAATATGTTCAATAGGGCTATCTATTCTATGAACTCCATGCTTCTTCATTAGCATGGCACTCTGGGTTCTTCAAAATGTCTGATCGAGAACAATGTAACTTCTTTTGGTAGGGACTTAAAATGACTATTCAACAGATGGTGGTTGATTGTGATACTTTCTAGGTCAATAAGGGTGAAACGACACTCCTGTTGGGATTGCTCAAACACTTGCACATCCCTACACAGCTTTGGCCAACTATTTCTATGGATTTCCTAGCAGCGCTCTGGTGGCACAATACCACATCTCAAAGGACACCATATGAAGCAGTCTATGGACAGACACCGCCAATTCTTCTTCCATACACCCTTAGCAGCTCCCCAGTTCAGGAAATTGACTCGGTTCTTCGAAACCGCGATCAGATTCTTCTCATTCTGCAGGACAATCTTCACATGGCTAGAATTCGCCTGAAACAACAAGCCGATTAGCACCGTTCTGAGCACATTTTCCACGCAACTGATAGGGTTCTTCTTCATCTACATCCTTCCAAGCAATCCTCCCTGACACTCCAAAGGCGTCAGTGGCCTGAAATGCAAACCGAGGATGCTACTGGGGAACCACTCCTTTAGATTCTGCAACAATTTCTCGAACCAAAGCTTTGAGGACAAAGCTTTTTTTAAGGGAGAGGGGATGTTAGGAACCCATGTCAACCCTTCTCTTTACTATGTTAGTATATTGTTGTTAGATGCATATGCTTTGTAAGTCGTCCCGCAGTATTTGTTGATCCATAGTTTATATTAGCCCATAGTATTGACCCATAGTATTGGACGTGTATGCTTTGTAAGTCGTCCCGTAGTATTATATGTCCCATGGTTTTGACTCATAGTATTGGGCATAGACTTAGTATATAAGTGTGTGTTGAGGTCATTGAAGGCACCGTGAAGTTAATTGTATTGAGCTTGCTCAAAGGAGGTTGCCCCCTCGAAGTGGCCTGTGATCAATATAAAAGTGATTCTGAGTTCTATTATTTCTGATATCTCATGTATTTGCATTAATTAATTATTGCAGGTTCATCATAGTGGTAAGGAAAGTGTTTATAGATGGGATTGGTGGCTTCCTGAATAGACTGAAAAAGGCCTCTTTTCCGCCATTTCCCTTTTACATTGGGACATATAGGTTCTCTAAAGTTAAATCAGCTGAAACCTTCATTCAAGAGTTGGGAGATTTCCACTTTGGTGAAAAGATTTTCACGAAGAATGATAGTCTCAACAAAGTTGTAGATCATTGTTCAGATATCAACGTGCATTTTGAATATGCAAACTACGTCGATGAAGATGAAGACATTTTTAAGAGAGCTAGCAACATGACTAAGCTCAGAAAGAGGTTTCACCTCAAGAGCGGAGATAGTTCTAGCTCCAGTGCTTCCCAAGATGCTAAGAATGCAGAATTGCAAACGGAGAAAGACGAAGCCGAAGCTCTGATAAAGGAAGAGAAAAGGATAAATGAAGAGGCTGATAAATTCCAAAGGGAAGCAGTGGAAAGAGCACAAAAGGAGCAGGCTGACAAGCTCTGAGAAGAAAAAGATCAGAGGATCCAAGAAGAAGAATTAGAGAATATCCAAGGAAGATGAGAGGCAACATAAAGCAGAAGAAGAGGAAAAGAAGAGGAAAGCGGAAGAAGAGGAGAAATCCAAGAAGGATACGGGAGCAAGAAGTCCAAACATGTAGGACATGGACATAGACTCATCCCAAGTGTCCTAGGACATAACAGTGGAGTGCCACTTCCCCATAGGAGAGCGTTCACTCATCCCTTTCACTCCATCAAAGAATCACACCGTGTCTCAGATGGACAAGATCGTTTTTGACAAGAAAAGAAAATATATTATGAGAAAGACGGAGAAAAGAGTGAAGAATCCCATCCATCCAAATATCGCCATTAGGCAATAAAGCACCGTCATCCAAGGCACGCAGAGCGACCCCTCATTCATAGAATCCATCAACGTAGGCACTACCCAAGCAAATGAGGATAATGTCAACAAGCTAAAAGCTGATGTTGAGGTGGGGAAGAATAAGGTACGTAAGTTACAGCTTAATATTATAAAGGAGCAGGCAGATGGAGAATTAATGGTAAAGAAATATGATGCCCTCTTATTAGAGCAAAGAAAATTAACAAGCGAGTATCAGAATCTCGATTTAGAAAGGGAAGCATTGGTGGTGCAAATGATGATATTGGAAGGAGAGAAAATTGATCTCAAAGCCAGAGCCATTCAATTGGAATCAAGGAAATCAGTTTCCAACCGACAGATAGAGGAGTTAAGAGCTAATGTTGAGGAGTTGGAAAAGGGAAAAGAGTTGATGATAGAATAGCTAGATCTAGCAAACAGCAAGAAGAGTGACTTAAGCTCCTTCCATGAACAGTCTTGTGATATACTAACGAAAATTTATAAGGCACAAGAGCTTATCACGGAGGAAGCATGCAAAATGAAAGAAATGATTTCCAGAATGAAGAAAATCAATGTCGAATCCCATAGGTTCAGGAGGAAATATGCATGCGTAATGGAGGACATCAAGAAGCAGATCAAATGGAGAGAAGGGAAGTCGGGTTTCCCTGCAAAGCTACCTCTCAAGCCCGTAGCAGACTTTAAATCTGATTCAAGTATTATGGAGTTCTGCAAGAATTGTGGTATAAAATTAGATTCTGTGATCCAAAAAACCATTGGTAAATGTACTGGCCTCTACCTTACAATCCAGGCAACTCTTGAGAAGTGTCAAATAGTGGTACCTCCGACCTTGGAGGAATTTCCTGACAAGCGCCAACGCCTGTCTAAGTTGAGAAGCGAGCTAAGAATGGATATGGAATATGTGAAGAAGATAGACATGGTAATGGCAGAGGATCTCCACTGTTGCATCAAGCAAACCTCCATTCACACTTACCTTCTCGAAGATATCCTCTAGGAGGCAGTGACAATTGTGAAAAGCATAGAAGAAGAATTGGCCAAGCATGAGATTTCCCTGAAAATGATGCTCCCTGTGCTTGGCAATACCGTTGTGAGATAAACGGGTATGTGGGTCAGCTACCTAGCAGAATTAGACAAGGCAGTTGAGGTGTCCAGACCAGTTGAAGCAGAAGTGCCAGTTGGAATCTAATTTTTCCTTTCTATTTTTTGTAAGATATTGAAGACAACTGGATCCTTCCTGTTTATTTTTTGTAAAAAACTTTTAAAGGAGATGGGAATTATTATTTTTGTAAAAGGCACTAAAAGACAAAATCAGGAGATTCTCTAGGTTTAGGGTATATGTAGATGGCTCTAGAAGCATTTTTATAAAGTTATAAATAGATGAATAGAGAAGAATGAGAGGACTTTTGGCAAGTGAAAGGACTGATTTGTATTGTACATGAATTATTTTGTTGCATATATAAAGAAAGTTCCATTTTACCTGGGAAAGGACATTTTGTTTTTGCTCAAAGATGTGTTGAATGCCTGCTGAATTATTTCTGCATCATTTATACATGTACTATGAGATCATTCCTTACTGTTCTGAATTAATTCGTTGTAATGAATGCTCTCATTTTTTTCCATGCAAAGATGTATGTATTAAATGAGTAATGGAAAGTTTTAATTCTGTCAAATCTATCTTTGATATCTTTCACTTTCTACTGTAAGTGCATCTATCTTATTGAACAACTATCTGTAAGATCTTTAGGTGTATTTTCAGCGTATTGCTCATATTCCAGTTTTGCTCCTTGCAGGGATAGATTAATTTGCTTAATTAGCTTTAGATCATATTTGTTTCAATTGGATGCATTTAGTTAGAGCACTTGGATATCATATTTAAAATAAAATACATAAATGGTGGATCGGGCCGCAACCGGTGAAAGAAGACAAATATTTAAACCTTATACGGTATCCGGGCTATTAACCAGACGGATTCCCCACACCAAACGGTGAGCGATCTAATTGGGATTCCTTACCGGGGAGAATCCCTTGCTTATTGGTGTTGCGTTTTTCAAGGCATAAACACCTCCACATGTCAATTTAATTGTTCAAATTAGGTGGACTGTGGAGGAGGAGGAGGGGGAGGACGAGGATGAGGATGGCTTAGATGACTAGGAAGTTGATGGAGCTGCCCCGGAATGCGATGAGCATGGGGAATTTTTATATTTAGCGATTATTGTTATGACGAGGAAGTTGTTGGGGATCCTCGATGTAGTGATGATTATGCTATGATATAAACACTATGACATTTTTAAGATATATAGATGCATGTGGATGCAATTTATTATGATGATGAGATATATTTTATTATGATGTTGTATGTTGATATGATGTATATTTGCATGTGAATGATATGATGATGCATTTTTATGGTTTACTTCCTATATGTTGTGATTTATATTCCATTCTAGAATATTGTTAGCCATTTGGTCTGCAACACCATTCTGACTTCATGGGACATGGGTGAATGTAATGAATTTGAATTGTCTAATCACTTGTTAAGTGCGCAGGAATTTTCTAGAAAGGCAAGGATCCCGTACCTAGTAAAATTTATTGAGCCGGGAGTCGAGAAACAAACGAAGGTGACTAATTCCCAATTGGAGGGTAGTAGTCAAGAGAATGTTCACAGCATCATACTCATCCTAGTTATTGGTGTTAGCACCAATACACACTTCTTCGAGGTGGATCAACTCGTGTGAGGGGGAATACAATACCCAAGCTGTTGAGGCGAGGTTAGGAGACCATATACTTGCGCATTGATGAAACCAACATAGAGCGGGGGAACAAGATCCATCTACGGTCAAGCATGTAAGAAAACTGTAAGGTTCAAAATGCAAAAAGTGGAAAACAAAAAAGTAAAGAAATCTATGTAAGCATGGACTATAATGGGTATGAGAAAAGTTAAGAAAAAAATCATTTGAGATACAATCTGTTGCAAGGGTTGGTCAAAGGGTGTCCTTTAGAATTGGAGAGGATGTATGCCCCCTTTCTGAGACAAGCTTGGAAAATGTAGGGGCCTTGCCACATGGATATAAACTTTCCTTTTCCATGCTTGTCATGAGCTTGGTCATAAACACGCATTAGGTCTCCCTCTTGGAAGGTGAGGGGATGGACGCACTTGTCATAATGGGATTTGGAGCAATGTTTGGCAGCCTTGATTATTTTTAAGGTCGCCCATCGGTCTTCATACTCCTGCTCCAACAATATTAAGCATTTATCAAGAGGTGAGGTGTCCGGGAGAAGGTCAACGACAATGTGTAAAGCGAGGATTTGACACTCAATAGGGAGAACATACTCTATGTCGTGAACCAAATGGAAAGGGGTAAAACCTATGGCGATATTAGTAGAGGTGTGATAGGCCCAAAGGGTAGGAAAAATCATATGCTACCAATTTGACTTTTGTTTGTTCATTGTTCGTTGAAGTATTGTCTTCGGAATCTTATTGACAACCTCAACTTGGTCATTTCCTTGAGGGTAGTAGGATGAAGCGTACCAGTGGTCAAACATCAGGAGGGTGGAAAAATCCTTCCAAATGGTGTCTTCAAAATGTTTACCATGGTCGAACACAAGTTGTTTAGGTACCCCAAACTGAGTAATGACATGGTTAAAAAAGAAATGTGCCATGGTCTCGGCATGGCAGTTAAATATGGGCATGGCCTAAACCCATTTAGTGAAATAATCGATAGCCACAATGATGTACTTATGGCCACTTGCCTAGTGGTGGTTGCACTCCATAAAATTAATGTCCCATTTAAAAAAAGGGCCAATGGTGATTACTAGATGGAGAGGGGTGGGAGGGGTCCTGGATTTGGGGGCAAAAAGTTGGCAATTGCAGCAATGTTTGACGGCTGTAATGCAATCGGTGAAAAGGGTGGGATAGAAATACCCAATGCGGATGACCTTTTGGGCAATTTCCATTCCCAAGAAGTGGCCACCATAGGCTTCTATATGACAATCATTCAGAGCCTATTTAGCCTCATCATGTGTGAGGCATTGACCCCACGTTGATAAAGGACATCGTCGATAAGGAGGTATCATGAAACATGTTGGTGTATGTGACTTCAATCATCAGGACCGATGTGGTATCAAAACTTCTGTGTTCATAGATATACAAGGATGTCTCCATACCATTGTTTATCTAACGAAATGGTGAAAAAGTGTTCGTCAGGAAAGTTAGAGATGATCGGAGGTGATGCCGACAAAGAGGGGAAGTTGATCATGAGATGTTCCTGTGCAAGGGATTTGGTACTCTTAGGTGTAGCAAATGTCAGGTCATATTCTTGAAGGATGACGATCCGTTTATCCATGCGGCCTTGAAGGAGGTCGCGACTCAAGAGACAGACCATGGGGTTGGATTCTTCCACAACTGTAGTTCGACTCATAAGAATGTTATGGAATACCTTTTGACCAAAGAATACAAAGGCTATGGCCAACTTCTCCTCATGGGGGTATCATAGTGGTGGACCAGACAACGTCCTACTCACATAATATATTACATGCTCTTTACGCACACTATCTTCCTGGACTAACATGCTGGAAACGGCATATTCGGATGCCGAAACATAGAGGATAAAATACTTCAAGAATTTAGGAGGTGAAATCAAGGGAGCGGAAGTCAAGGCTTGTTTTAATTCTTCAAAAGCCGCTTGTTCCTGTTCGTCCCAAACGAAGGGAACATTGGTCTGAAGCAAGTGAAGGAAACCATGGACTTTCGTATCATAGTCAGGAATGAAGCGATGGAGAAAATTGACCATGGCTTGAATGATTTGTAATTTGCATAATGTATATGGGATGGGAGGTCAAGAATGGATTGAACCTTAACATTTTCAACATGATCCATTTTTGGGAAACAATAAAACCCAATAACTGGCCGAAAAGAATGCAAAAAACACACTTCAGGGTGTTCAGGTGAATGTTATATTTGCGACAACACAGAAATACTTGCCAGAGATCTTCCCGGTGGTCAGATCATTTGTTGGATTAAGCGATAAGGTCATCCAAGTATACAAGGATAATATAGACCAAGTCGTGAAAGAAAAAGGTCATGGCTCACTGAAATGTGACACTAGCATTTTTAAGACCAAATGGCATAACATGATAGGAAAAGGTGCCCCATGGAGGAGTGAAGGCAGTCTTATACTAATCCTCTTTTCGAATTTGAATCTGATTGTAGCTAGAGAAACTATCCATGAAGGATAGAATCTCATGACCCGCACATGCATCGACGAGTTCATTGATGAAAGGCGTAGGAAATTTGTCTTTGGGACAAGCTAATTTCATATCACGAAATCGGTACAGATGCGAATGGTGACCTTTTTTTTTTTTAACCGACACTGGATTGGAAACCCATCCGGTGTAATCAATGGGGTAAATGAACCCATCTTGACACAATTTTTCAATTTTGACCTTCACTATTGACCTTCACTACTGGTAGTTTATAGGGGTAAATGGGTTGCTTCTTTTGAAAAACAGGAGGAATGTCAGGCCAAGTATCAATACGATGTTCAATAATGGCAAGGTCAAGACCAGGCATCTCAGTATATGACCAAGAGAAAACATCACAGAACACTTGGAAGAGTTTCTTATAGGAAGCTACTTCGTATGAAGTACATGAGGAACCTAACGTAATGTTCCTAACTATACTGGGTGTGATGGAAATATCGACCTGTATGGTGGAAAAGATGTTAGCCATGTTTCCTTCTTCGAAGGCATCAGAAGATGGGATGAGGTTCTTGAACTAGTCCACTTGGCTATGGATGAAATATTTTGACTCAACCGAAAGTTGTTTGGCCGTAACAGGAGTGGACTCCTTAGGAATGAAGTAGGCTCTATGATGCATGTAATCGCAAGGGAATTCAGGTGCATTTAGGTCTTCGAGAATTTCTTCATCACTGCAAAAACACTGTGTGGAAAGATTGAAAGAGGTAGAGCTAGAGGTCGGGGGAATGATTGGTTCACCACTTGTGGAAATCAAATGAATAGTGTTAACCTATGACGACTAGGAGGATTCGAGCAGGTGAATCTCCTCAATGATAGTAATTGATGACTCCAAAGAAGGCTTGCACATTTCATGAAGCACCAACCGATACTCTAATAAGTTGGGACAATGATGAGAGTAATGTCCATATAGGCTGCATATGGCGTAGGAGTGGTTGGTGCACAATGATCTGTTATGCAGTGGGGGGTGGTTGGAAGTTCAACAACCGGTATATTTGGGTCATTGTCCAATGTCTTCATGTGTGTTTGAAGGTTGGGCAAGTGCAGAAATTTATGGGTTGCATGGCCCAAATCATCTCACAAGGCACACTTGGGAGGTGCGAATGCTGGAGGAGGGGGTGTGCGGTTTTAGTCTCCTTTGGTACAGTATGAGGTTGCGTGGATTTTCCCCCAGCGTTCTTGGTATATTGAAGGATGGTGTTGATGGAAGACATTGTCGATACACCGAGGGGTGGATAATTGGCAGTGGTGGTCGGTTGGACTGGTTGAAGAATGACTTGTGGGATTGGAATGGGATTAGGGGAAGGTAAATACCATACAGGAAGTCCTAATGTCAATCTTACGAGATTCAGTGTGGCCATGACAGGCATACTTACTACTCGTGATGGTGGAAACAAGAAATGGATTGTGTGGATCAGTGTTTATCCCACATGGCTAGGTACCGATGGTGGTTGAGACTGAGGTGACGATTGAGGGGCCAATGACTTGGTGGGTTGTGAGTTAGGGACCGATTGACTTGAAGAAATGTCACACAATTCAGAGATATCAACGAACGGAGGAGGAGGGGGTAAGGAATGAAATGTGGAGACTATTGGAGTCTCTGAATAAAGTCCATCCCCACGGGGGAAAGCAAAGGGGCAAATGCACCAAATACAGGTTGGTCGACCATGGGGAGGACATTCTTGGGTGTAGTGGTCACCTTAGGGTCATAGTAAGTGACCTGGTTGATTTTGAAAACCCATCCCTCATGTGGGAACATCATAAGTTGGAAAATAGATGAAGAAATAGCCTTCATGGCATACATGTGGCTTCGTCCTAGGAGCAAATTGTAGTCGAGTTGTGCGTTGAAATCTTCAATGTCAATCAAGATAGTTTTTCCAGCTAATTGGACTGGAACATTGGATAGAAGGCCTTGCGGCTGAGATGAGCAGCGATCATAAGCTCGTAGGTTAGTCGTATATTGTTGTAGGGGAGGGGATTCAAGCTTCTACCACACAAATGTAGACATGACGAAGTTTCGGATCGCAATGAAGATATGAAACACGACGGTTGAAGGCATGTGGGGTTCAGATTGGTTTAAGTCGAATGCCATCATCTGTGAGTCAGAAGGATCAATCACACCTATGGAAGACAACAATGTTTTGCACTGCGATTGTTAGTTCTTTAAAACTTCTAAGGCTGACATACCGGGTGAGGATTGGGCTAAGTCATCCATGATATTATAGTTGGGGGTAGCACGCGCATTGGGGTTGGTATTGATGTGACGTAGAGGAAATCGAGGAGCTTTGGGGACCCCCTCGAGCGGTGGTGGGGGTATACATAATGACTGATCTATGGGAAGAGTGGTAGCGACCTTGTCCGTAGGAATAGTCTTAGTGGTTGAACCATACTGACTACGACACGTCTGAAGGTTGATATTGAATGAAGACATCATTAAAAGGTGATGAGTACCTGATTCAATGGGATGACTACCATGAGCAGCATAAGTAACTGGTTGTTTTGATGGGGCATCCCCTTGAGGGGGAACCAAAGGTTAGGTGGTTACCACTCCTTGCATGGGTAGTGGGTTCTGCAACACCATAGGTTGTGTGTGGGTTTTTCGAGGGTTTGGTGGTGCTTGAGGTGCAACACGTCCTTGACGTTGGGCATCCTCACTCCAAAGTGGGTGAGATCACATCAAATGGGGACAATTGTGTGTGTAATGGCCATAGACCCCACAAATAGAGAATGGGTGGTTCGTACATATGTTGGGGTTTTTACCTTGCCAAGGTGGTCGATCGGAATTTGGTTAGCCAACGCAACACCATTATTATTAGGGGGATTTTGTGGTGGACTGCCTCTACTGGGAGGCTGTTTATTTCCTCAGTTACCTGTGTGTCCCCTATTATGTTGTACTTGTTGGTTCCGTTGGGCAGGTTGATTTTGTTGGGCATAAAATTTCCCTTGGGGGACGAGAGGATTCTGCAGTTGGGCTGGTGGTGAATAATAAGTGGTATGGGTTTGAAGTTGTGCGGGTGCAGGTGCAGTCGGTGGATGGTAGTAGGAAGGTGATGCTATAGGGGGGCATATTATGGTGGAGTATGACCATAGCAATGTGTCGAACAATAATTTCCATGTGTATGAGGGGATTGGATTGGGGGAACATACAAAGGTGTTTCTCTAGAACGGGTCGTGCAGTGCAAAAGGTCCAGACCACTACTCATGGTGAGTGGTGTAGAACTAGGAGTAGGAGTATAAGCAGGGGTGGGGATGAGAGACATATAGACATATGGTTGATGGGTAGATGCAACATGTCCAATGATGCCATCGAAAGCGTTGGATGCCCCCGATGCATCCTTATAGGAGCAATCACCATCAGGAGAATCAGGTAAAATGGTGTAAAGGTAGCCCGAATGTGCATAGATAAGGTCAAACTGTTGGGATTTAAGTATGGAATCTTCTTCATTTTGGGGTCGTTCAAATTCCACATCATTTGCGATAACTGGTATGAGAGACTTCAAAAACCAATCTAAATACATATGGTCATATAACTTGATCTTGTACAAACTACAGTGTCTACGCCAGTCATGGATATGATCTGTGATATGGGTGGCCGTATTCTGTCTACAAGATAGTAAAATATCAACACTAGCATCATAATGGACTGGTATATGGAAGAACTGCAGGAAAGTCGAAGTGAGGGATCTAAAATTGGAGCATGTCCGATGTGGTAGTTCAATATACCACTTGGTTGCAGCGCCAGTGAGTGTCTGTTGTAAAAGTTGTAGGCGAATCGCATCATCCACTATGGATTTGGAGGAAAACCATAAGTGGAAGGAAATGATGTTGTTTTGGGGCTCCTCACCACCCTTCCCGTCAAATTTTTGGATGTCTAAAGGGAGCTTGGTAGGAATGGGAGGCCATGTAGGGTCATGTCGGATTGGATCGTTAGTCAACCGGGCTAGATCAAATAATTTGAGACTGGCCATGCATGGAAAACTAGTAGGAGGATGAAACGTCATCGAAGTGTCCTGCGCGCTAGCCATGATGGTGACCGTGGGGCCACTTACGCCAAGTGGTGGTTCAGTGGCATGAATCATGAAGGGGATCGAGGAACCACCCATAAAGGGCAAAGGGATCTGAAAAGAAGGGGTGGTGCCCCGAAGAGTATCATTAGGGAACAAAGTGATGGTGGTAAGAATAGAACCGCTACTGATGGGTATAGAGGTAGTAACTGTAATACCTGGCGTAGGTCCTATAGATGGAATAGCAGGGATGGATGCTAAAGTGGTAGTGGATCCAGTAGTGCATCCTCTCCCACAATCCCTCCATGAAATGGGTTGGGATTCATGACGACCATGGGGCTAGACAGAGCTGTGTATATCAGTAAATCAAACTTAGGATCATAGGTGTAATAAGGGGCGTCGGGATGAAGATCCAGCGACTAAGATGTCATCTCAAGGGAGCATGAAAAGTGGGTTCTAATGGACCATACTACAGGGATTTCCCCCGTAGGAGATGAGAGTGTCACAATGAATCAATGGTGACATGTGTAAAAGTGATAAAGAGCCATGGGAGATAAAACACTAAAAAATACTAATGCAACCATGTGCACAAAAGGAGAGCTCTCCAAAAGACGACACTAAGGCCAACAACAAGCTCAAAAGATCCTACTGCAATAGCATGGTACAACAAGTGGAGTGGAAATAAAATGGTCAGAATACCAACAAGCAACACTCCTAGAAAGAAAAAGACTAACTAACCTAGGGGGTATAGGAGCATGCAAACACCTATCTAAAAGATATGGAAGCTCACACAAATCGTATCCCCTACAGGGTGATGGAATCCGCAGTCAGGAAATATGAAATGTAGAACCAAATGGCTAAAGGATATCCCCCCATCGAGAGGGATTCCGGGTAATAGAGTCCTAGAAGAATGGAAACTAAGCTACCCCATTCATGGCACATCCAGAAAGGTGTCATGCGGATTTATTCTTTGGACGTCCCGCACCCAGCATGGGGGATAGGATGAACGAAAAGAACAACGAGTTGGTGTCCTTCAGTACATAGTGGAGAGCAGTATTCCACTCATACTTCCAAACAATCGGTGTCAACTATACAAATAAATAATACGGGACTTTAGCTCCATAAAGGACAACAACTATGTCTCAAATGTGTATAACAGAGGGGGTGTTACTTGGATTCCTAATCCCAATGTCCTACCTATCTACAAAGTTGTTTTTGAGTCCCCAAGTGGGGTTAATATGTGTTTAATTAAACTAATTCTAGTCTCACTTGAATTATGGGGAGTGTGTGGGTGCACAAGTGGTGTAACTAACCCAAGATACACCGAAAGTAAATGCTGAAATAAACAACTGAAACTGAAATTAAATTTTTCGTTTGCTTTTCAAATAAAATTACTAACTTCTATGACATGTATGCAAATGATGAACTCATTGAAATATAATGCAAGAGAGATCAATGCACTAAGGATGCACGTACAACAAAAATATCTCAAATGCTACCACAAACGAACAATAGGAAAGTACCAAAGGAAAATGGGTGCAAGCAAATAGGAGGTTGTTGGTGTATCCAAGGTGAATAAAAGAGGGAAAAACGGGTGTAGGACGCATCTGTTAAGGGAAAAGTCATGCTTTGGGCGCTGTAGACTGCAAAATAATTACGTCGGAACAGAAAAACAAAAATCAGTAAAAAGGGAACGAGTCTGTGCAGGAAAGGCATGGTTGGGGAGCACATATTAGGAAAAACATTGCGCTTGGGGCACGGGTTTTAGGCTCAGAAACGCACTTGGGGTGCGTGTTTCAAGCTGAAAAGTGTGGTTGGGGCGCAAGTTGCAAGCCAAAAGTCATGCTCTAGAGCGCGAGTTTTGGGGTGGAAGTTGCACTCAGGCACAGTTTGATAGCGGAAAGTCACGCTGTGTAGTGCAGAAAACGTACCTATAGTCACGGGCCGAGCTGTAAAAATGGAAATAATGAAAGGTACTGCGATGGAAAGGGTCATATATGCAAGTAAATGTTGCAAGCTTAGGCCAGAAAATTAAAATGCAAACAAAAAAAAAGTACAAAACTAAAAATAACTACTTATCACACCAAACCGCAGATCGATGGGAATCGACCTGGTTGAAGTCGCCAAAAACTGTAGCTGTGTTTTCACACCAGCTAGTGCAAAATGGCACCTACTAAGGATTATGTGTGAGTGCAAATAAAAGTAAAAAACTAATCTAAATAATTACTGGAGTGACATAATAAACAAACAGGAACCCATGAATCAAATATTGATTTTGTATTACTTTGTAAAAATGGTTTACAATGGATATTTACCTCAAAAGGTGAGTAGTTAGGGGCCTTCGTATCTGTACGAAGTGGTGGGCCAAAGAATTTCAACTATAATATTGAATCCTTTGGCTCATTACTTAAATTATCAATACGAGAGTTCGTACAAACTTAGAGGTATTGTGCACTGTATATGCAATTGCAAAGGAAATAGCTTGAAAGACTAATTAAGGAAGATAGTAAATGTAAAACAACAACTCAATCTAGGAAAACTTGAAATGCTAATTAAGAAAGACAATAAATGTAGATCTACGAAAGCATGGAAATTTAATTTATGAAAGCAGAAATCTAATTTATGAAAGCAGAAATCTAATCTATGAAAGCATGAATCTAATTTAAATGAAAGCATGAATCTAATCTAGGAAATCATGAATCTATTCTATGAAAGCATGAATCTATCCTATGAAAGCATGAATCTATTTTATGAAAGCATGAATCTAATCTATGAAAGCGTGAATCTATTTTATGAAAGCATGAATCTAATCTAGGAAAGCATGAATATATCCTATGAAAGTGTGAATCTATTTTATGAAAGCATGAATCTATTCTATGAAAGCATGAATATAATCTATGAAAGCGTGAATCTATTTTATGAAATCATAAATATAACTAAATAAAAGCATGAATCTAATCTATGAAAGCATGTAAAATTAATCTAATTAAAGAAAGCATGTAAATTCATCTAACTACTTTTATTTTGTAAGAACCGAATACACAACAATATGAAATGACTAATCTATTTGTAATAAAAATGATTATGCAGGAAACTACAGTAATGTAACATGAAACTACATAAATGTTATAGGAAACTACATAAGACGTTACAGGAAACTACAGAAACGTTACAGGAAACTACAGGAAAGAAAAACATACAGAATCAAATGAAACAAACTGAAATAAATTAAATGAAAGACATGCAGGGGTTCTCAGTCCTTCCCTTGAGTTGTACCAACCAAAGGAATCTCCTAGAACCCCTTCTTAAGCAAGTATATTAAAGATATTAGGACAAAAATAGCTTTTATTCATTAAAAGTCTGCCATTACAACAAGGCAGTGAACTGCCATTTACAAATTTGCCTTGACCAACAAGAGAGAAAAAAAGGAAATGGTAAGAGAATAATAATAATAAAATATTTCCATCATGTTATCATATGCACAATTATTTATACATGAATAACTAAAAAATGCTCATGCAAATCATCTCCTTGATTTGTGGAAGTTGTCCCAATTAACTAGTAATCTACATGTAAGTTGGTGGGATTGCTTTCCTCTTTAGAAATTCGACAAGGCCTCCATGATTTCGACTTGGGATGATGTTGAGTCCTTCTTCCATGTGTTGGAAGCTTGTGAAAATAATCGACACTTGAGAAAATTATCCATTCAATTATTTCCTTGATCTAAGGAATATGTGCTAGTTAACTAGAAATGTGCATGTTGATTTTGTGGGATTGATGACCCCTCTTAGGAATTCGACTTGGCCTCTATGATTTCACCTTTCAATGATATAGAGTCCTTATTTATGCACTGGAATATCATGAGAATCAAGAGGGGACATAATCCCTTAAATCTCTCCAACAAACTCTAGTGAACTGATTGAGAGAGATTGAGCTGATTTTTGTAACATGATCTCTTTCACTTAGCTTTTAAATAATCTCCCACCTATAGCTTCATCACAAATGAATAATAATTTGAAAAATATTAGCTCATAAATAAATCAAATGAATAAGAAAATTAGGGAACAATACTAAATAATGTCAAGATATTCATTAAAGAAAACACGCATTGGCTTTTAGGAAAAAATGTCATAAATTTAAATTTATCTTGTCATTTTAATTCCTTATTCCTCCTCATAATTATTTTATGTTCCATTAGATGGGACAAAAAATGTTCCTTTTTAGGGGCCCATCACGAAGAGTAGTGCTCCGGGTCTCCAAGGTTCCTTTCTCTTCTCTGAATGCTCAAATAGTTGTCAAAACTCCACTAAATGAGAACAAAAGCTCAAAGAGGTAGGCTAGAGTTCAATAGGAATTTCGGCAGAGTTTCGGTAGGGAAGAGCGAATCATGGATATGGAATGGGGGGCCTCCATCACCTTTTTATATCAATTTTGGGTGGTGAATTATGGACCCAGGTATTGGGAAACCACTAGTATTGGTTTGTGGTTTTTGATGATTTTCCTCTTTTTTAATTTTATTTTGACTATTTCCCCTTTTTCTTTTTTTTGGGGGGGGGATTTTGACCCTTTTTTATGGGATTTTAACCTTTTTGAAGGATTTCCATTAATTGATGAGGGAAATAATGTTTTTTTCCCATTTGGTTACCAACTTATGGATTTTTGGTTTTTTGGAGGCCAAAAATGTAGGAAAATGGGATAAATGGGTTATGTGACTAGGGGGATGAGCTAGGTGAACAATTTTTGGGTGTTAACACCTCCAATTCGAATTTCTAAAATAATAAGATCAATTATGGAGGATAATTTTATAAAAATAGGATTACAACTCCATTTCACATATTTTGGCCATTTGTTATTTGCATTGAGAGCTCTGAAGATTCTCGGGACTTGGGAGATGTGCCCCTAGTCACAACTAGGAGATGTGCACTTGCAAATATCCATTCTACTTGTGGATTTAGTAAAATACTGAGGAATAAGGAATACATCCCTACTCACTGAATTTAATTTCATATCCCTTCCATTGTCGTCCAAGGTATATCTTGTTCAGTGCTAAAGATTCCATCCATTGGAGCACCTTCTAAAATATTTGATCTTGTTGATGTTCTTTGATGTTGATGGAGACCCTATGGGTATTGCTGATACATCTAATGCTCTGTAATGTAATCAATAATCTATGATGTTCATATGTTTTGATGTGATTATCAGTTCTACAATATATCTTTTTATATGTTAATGTATTTTTGTGCCTATGCTTGTTATGGTACAAACCTTTATTAGTTTTTCCATAAATTGCATTTTACTGACTTTTGTGTGTCCAATTCTCAGTATGTCAATTGTTGCTATTAGTAGACATCCTGATGAACACATATCAGTCCTTAGATCATATTTTTGAACCCCTTAGATTCCATTCAAGTTGAGTTGAAAATTTACTAGTTGAGCAGTTCAATTAACTAGTTAATTATTTTGTCATCCCACATTGAGTTCAATGGTTCCTAATTGATGTTTTTAGGATTTTGGGAGATATTTGGGTATTTTACAGGCCAATGAATTCCATACTACACCATAATCCATTGGGTTTCCCCAAAAAAATTTGGGAATGTGCATTGATAGCCTTGCTTCATCCAAAGAAATCTTCTTAGGCGTGGTGCACTAAGATAAAGTGCAGCTGTCAAAGTTGAAAGGTTTTTTAGGCTATTGTAGGTTTACTAGAGATTTATGCAGGTCTTGTAACTCATATTGGGAGAATTTGGGAGATTCTGTGGGTGTTTGGGGTTTTACTTTGAATTTCAAGTCAAACTAGCTAGTACTTTAATTTTCAAGTTATCCATTGTTGTGTTTAATTTTGCAAATATTGAGTTAATGTGCCTATGATCAGACTGGGTACATTACTATGGTATCATAGCTATTAAGTCTTCATATCATATATGATTGGTCACTTATGGGTATAAATCAATTGGTAATTAGTAATTGAGAAGAGAAGTTGTAAATGGAAGATCACAAGTTCAAATCCTCATGGGTACTTACTTACAAAAGAAAAAAAGTCTTCATATCAGATATGATTGGTCACATACAAAGATATGAAATCATTCCTTTTGGGTTTCCCATACTTCATCTATCCTAGTTAATTTATCCAAACCATTGTTAGAGGAAATTTTGGTAATTAATATCTTTGGTTGGAATTTTTGGTGCGTATGTGGATAAATTGGATCTAATATCTCTAATATCAAATTGGGGATATTACAGTGGTATCAGAGCGTGGTCCTCTGCACCTGTGAGTCATAAAACTCTTAGTTGAAAGAAAACTTGCATCCATGATATTTTTACCTATTGAATTTGAAGATAATGATTATGAGATGTATGAAGAAGAGTACAATTCCCTAGAAGAAGAACCAACATGCAACTTTGCTTGTCACTTCATATACGGAGAGGAAGGCCAATGGGATGAACCACCAATGGCTAGATTAAAATCTCATTTAGAAAGGAAGTTTGAAGAAATGGTGCCATTGGAGGTTAGACATGCAGACTATATGGCCCTCAATGAGGAATCCAAAAGGTATGTGAGCTTCAAAGACTTCTATGACTCCCAAGACAAGGGAAAATCCAAAGGAGTCTATAGATTGGCTACTCCAAGCAAAGAGGAATACAAGAGAACCAAAGGTGAAGTTTCATCAAAGCCATCTGCATATTCAAGCATCATGAGATTATTTGGTTTCTCTTCAAGCAGAATCTCCAAGAGTTGTGATCCTAGTAACACTCAAGATGGAGAAGCCTCAAGTTTCCTGGAAGAGGATGAAAATGACACAAAAACACTTGAAGGTAAAAGTGAATCCATGAACATAGATTTGATCCATTAAAAGGATTATGGAAGGAACAATCAACCATAAAGGGAGAAGAGAATAAATATTCCAAGAGAAGAACCATGTGGTTCCTCTAGTGAATGCAGTGAGTAGAAGAAAGAAAATGGCATGCTAAGAGATGCCAAGGAAAATCTGATTTTTGTAGCAGCAATGTTTTCTCACATCAAACCAAATAATTCAACATTCCATGTGATAATAATGAGAGCATAGGGTTTTCTAATTCTAATGTGGGTGTTAAGGATGACTGTGATACTGTGGACTCATGCCAAAATCAATTTTATCCTTTATGTCATCCATGAGAAGAAGCAAACTTGGGGGAGGAACTTCTCTATGAGCCACATCATTTGAGTGGATCACTAAGGGAGGACCAAGAGAATATCATGGAAGCCTTGAATAACTTTGTTGATTCCAATTCCTTGGTGTCAAGGTGTTTTTGAAGAGATTCCAATGAACATGGGGAGAAAGAGTCCTTCTTGGGATATTTCGAAACTCTTAGAGAAGTAATGGCCAAGATGAAAGTAAGCTACATGAACCTATTGGCAATTAGAAATCAACTTCTTAAGGTGAGAAAAATGTATTGGAGTTCCTCATTAGAAGATGAAGAGGAGATTGAAAAACTCACTCATGATTTGGAGACCACCTATGATTCTTTGAGGAGAACTCAAAGTGCACTACAAGACTTTGAGATTCAGATTGACCAACTTCATGAGAAATTGGAGAGCACCCAAGAATCCCTTCAAGATTCAAGAAGGAGGATTGATAAACTTCAAATGGATTTGAGCACACCACATCCTCAATCCTATATGGAACATGATCATGTGAAAATGGCAGGAGACATCTTCGGTTTGATGGAGGAACCTCATGTGGAGATTAAATAGGAGGAAGATGCAAATTTCCAGGTGCTTTTGAAGAGCCATGATGAAGAATATTTTGGCCAAGCACTTGTTTTGAAGGATGATGAGGAGAACTTATATATGGGATAGATAGATAATGACATGCCATTCAAATTAGCAAGAAAATGTATGCACTATTACATGGATTGGGTAGATGAGTACATAACTACAATGGAAGTGCAAGGATGCACTAGACTAGGTTGATCTGGTAGGATATTTATGGACACATCCTTTGATGTTCAATGTAAATATTGTGTTTGTGCAATGTGTGTTGATCATATTTTGGAGCTCAAGGCCAAGGCCCCACTACTAGATGCTTAAGGTTTGCTTTCATATACAAGTATTTGAAAATGGGACTATGCATGTGCTATTAAGCCATGAAATTTTGTAATGGATGTAAATGTTTAATATTGCAATGAAATACCCAAAAACTGGCTAAGTGAGGTAGCTAATGAGAAGGGGGAGAAGGTATCCACTACGAATAAGTGAGGGGGTCATGGGATGGTGACCCATCGTACCACTTGGGAAGGAGTAACCAATTTGATTTCCTGTACGGGTACAGATTCGGTTATAGGACGTGGAGAAGGAAAGCCTACAGAGGATATTCGTAGGGGATAAAAACATTGTTGATATCTAGGTTGGGGGTTCTTCATTGAGTTCCTTAATTTTCTGTCGGTGATCGGTTAGAGGATTCATTCTGTTGGAGAGAGATCTTGAAACACAGAGAGGTGAGCTGAAGTAAGAGAGTCGAATACCAGAGGGATCTCATTCGTATGCGTTATCCTTGAGTAGAAACCTGAAGACGAGTTCATAGGAGGATTATAGGGCGCGAATAGCTTGAGGAAGCTATGTGAAGCCTGAAATTATATGAGCGGAAAATCGATTTGTGGGACAGAGTTTAGTCCGCAACCCTGGAATGAACTAGTTTGTTTAGTAGAAGAAAAAGATCGGGTTTAGGTAGGAATGCTTGACAAACCCAATGAAGACTATGATCTCATAGAACTAGCAGTCAAACCTTCTTATGCCTACCTTGAATAGCACTGGAAGGGAAGGGGGCTTGGAGGACTATGTATCAGAGAAGAGGTTCGTCCTTGTGTTGGGTGAGGTGGATAACGTGGGTGCCTTGTCTTTTGAGTGGTTGAGATGTATGCAGCTCTGTAGTTAAGCTCAATGGCTTAGCAATATCCTCCATGTTACCCTGTAGGCTTGATAAACCCAACTGCAGGTTGGCTTAGTGTGTGGATGCTTGATAAAACCAACTGTAGGGTGGCTTATCATGAGTATATTTATAGGATTGCTTGATAAACCCAGCTATAAGTTGGCTTAGAATTGGAAGTGGATGTTGAATGTTAGAGAGCATACTTATCCCTCCTTAATGGATACATATCCCATCTCGGAGGGTGGTCCCACAGCTGAAAGAGTATAGGTTGGACAGAGACCTAAGGTTGGGTAGAACGTTGCTCTCAGAAGGTTGAGTGTAGGTTGAATGCTTTATCTAGTTGCATGAGTTTAATGCATTGCTTATATGCAAGTGTTAGATGTATTGTTAGCCTTAACTTCTTTTATTATGTGTTTTGTTATGAGATTCTTAACCTTGTAATGGACTACTTAACCTTACTTAATCATGGGGATGGTTATGTGGCCTGAGGTATTCCCAAACCGCTCTGTGGGACAGAGGGAAGGTGGGTTATGGCAGGAGATAGGTAGAGACCTGTTAAGGGTTGGAAGATACCTTAGAAGGTTATAGAAAAACTTCAGAGGAGAAAATTAGGAGGTTAGATACCTCATCTAGGAAGGGGATTCTACCATTGGATAGAGCTCTCCAATATATTTCTAACAGTACTGACCTTGCCTCATTTGGAATCCGGATGAGGAATTTATGCCCCTTAGATGTTTGCCTTGGTAAACTACAGAAACAAAGAAGTTGGGATTCCACAATTCCGACTTCTATAATGCGGATTGCAGATTGCGGAAGGGGAAGTTTCCGGAATTTTAAAGTTGGGCTTCCACAATTCTGACTTCCACAAGGAATATTGCGGATTGTGGAAGGGGAAGTTTCTGGAAGTTTGAAGTTGGGCTTCCGCAATTCCAACTTCCGCAATGCAGATTGCAGATGGGGGATTTTTCCGGATGATGGGAGTTGGACTTTCGCATTTCCGACTTACGCCATGCGGATTGCGGATTGTGGAAGGGGAAGTTTTCTAGAAGTTGGAAGTTTGAATTTTGCATTCTAACTTCCGCGATGTGGATAGCGGATTGCGTAAATGCGCGATTGCGGATTGCAGAAATGCGCGATTGCGGATTGCAGAAAGACGCAATGCAGATTGTGGATTGTGGAAAGGCACGATTGTGGATTGCAGAAAGACGCGATTACGAAAATACACGATGCAGATTACGGATTGCATAAAGACACAATTGTAGACTGCAGAACACAATGGTTGATTGCAGATCCAATTCGAGTGTGGTTGTGTCTAGATTTGAAAGTAAAAGAAGAAAAAAAGTAACGTCAGATCTTTGGTGGCCTCGAAAGGCCACAACGGAGGTCCGGGGACGTTACAGAGTGGTATCAGAGCTTCAGTTACAACACTGGGGCTATTAGGGCGGAACCGTAGGAGGAATCGCATGCAAGGAAATGTCCATGGCACTGTTTTAACCTAACAGAACTTTTGTTTATTAATGGTTTAATGAGTAATTTCCAGATTTTATGGATGTTTCAAATTCTATGTTGTCTAATAAACATTTATATCATGCACAATGATTGCAGCAGGTATAGTTGAAGTGTACATCAAGGTCGTGTGTCAGAAAGCAAGAATGGTGACCGATAATGATGCAAAAAATACCTAAGAACCAGAAGAGGATGTGTTGGGGGAAAACATGCAGGAAGAACACGCTGAAACAACGTCTAATGGAAGAAGGGAGTGGGTGACTCCCTAGGACTTGGTTGAGACCATGGAAATATTTAATGAGAGGCTGATAAAGGTGCAAGAAGAGCTGCACTAGCTCAATGCAGCCATTCTGCATAGCCTCACTGACATGCATCAGAAAGTAAACATGGGGTCCAATCCAAGCAATATGGGCTGAGAAGAAAGCAATGCATTTACCAGGTCGTTCTAGGTAGAGGAATCCAATCCATAAAGGGGGTGCTGCGAGAAGAAGGCATAGAACATCCTCTTCAGTATCTCCTTCCAACAGATCAGAACACTCCAGAGACTCTTAAAGAAGTCCAATACACACTTACAATCAGACTGAGAAAAGAAGGAGGTTTAGAGGAATCCCAGAAGGAGAATTTAGGAAAGCAATAGCTCCTACCTTTGATGGAGAAATCAAGACAAGCCATAGGGCAGAGGCATGGCTTCTTGGAATGAAAAAGTATTTCAAAATGCATGATTATTCAAAAAGTGAAAAGGCTAGAGATGCCATTTACAACCTAAATGGAAGAGCTTCCATTTGGTGGGAACATATAATGAAGGTAAAGAGAACCAATGAAAGAAGGACCAGCTGGGAGCAATTTAAAAAATAATTTAAGGAGAAATACCTATCATCTAGGTATTATGAAAACAAGAGAAAGGAGTTTAATGAACTCAGGTTGGGGAAACATTCCATGGTGGAACATGTTCATAAGTTCTTGGAATTATTGAGGTATGTAGACTACATCAAGAATGAAAGGGTGAAGATTCAGTGTTTCCTTGGAATCCTACCACGGAACTACAGGGATAGGATTGAGGTTGTCCATCCACCAAGTTTGGACAAGGCCATTAGGATGGCCATGCTCTTTTCTGAGTAGAGTAAAGGGAAGACACATAGCCAACCAACATGGAAAGGAAATCCAAAATGATTATTTGAACCAAGGAGAAGTGGCTTCAAACCACCTTTCAAGAATCAATCCAGAAACGTTCCACGGGGACAGCGAGCAGGAAGTGGGTTCAGACCAGCTGTAACAGCAAAGAATACATCAAAAGGACCACTTCAGTTTTGGGGATGTGGAGACAATCACCTGCTTAGAGACTTCCCAAATCGAGGAGGTAATCCCCGAAGCTTGCACAAATTGGGAGAAGAAACCACAATAGAAGATATGGCCAGAGCCACACCTCGAATCTATGCAGCATTGGTAGAAGTTGAAGGTAAGATTTCTAAGCAATCTATTTCTATTTTAATTGATCTAGGATCCACTCATAGTTATGTGTCCCCTAAAGTGGTTGAAAGTTTTTCACTTGGTAAAATGAAACATAGTAAGCCTTGGTTAGTTCAACTAGCCACTAGGACTAAGAGAAAGGTGAGTGAAGTAGTGGTGGAATTTCCTGTAGAACTGAATGGAATTTCCACCAAGGTAAAATTGAATGTACTACCCTTAATATCTTATGATGCCTCGGTAGGAATGGATTCGTTGGAGAAACATAGAGCCAATCTTGACTGCTACACGAAGGTACTTGAGTGTATTGATGATGAAGGAAGACCAAGGTTGGTTAAAGGGACTCCAAAACAAGTTTCAGTAAGGCGTATTTCATCCTTACAACTGAGAAAGTTCTATAGAAAGGGTTGTCAATTATATGTTGTGCATATATCAGAATCAACAAAAGATAAAGGAGCAAAGTTAGAAGACTTTCAGCTATTGCAAGAGTTCCAGGATGTATTTCCAGATCAAGTTCCAGGACTACCACCCAAGCCTAGACATTTATTTCTCCATTAACCTTGTTCTAGGAGAAGCACCAAGCTCCAAAGCCCCTTATAGAAAGAGCACACCTGAACTGATAGAATTAAAGATGCAGTTGCACGATTTAATGGACAAGGAGTAAATCAGACTAAGTGTATCTCCTTGGGGTGCATATGTGTTCTTTGTTAAAAAGAAGGATGGGACCTAAAGTCTATGCATAGATTACAGGAAGCTAAACAAGGTAAGAATCAAGAACAAGTATCCATTGCCAAGAATCGATGACTTGTTTGACCAGATGATAGAAGCTAAAGTGTTTTCCATGAAAGAATGCACATATGCTTGCATGGAAGGATTGGGTGGAGTACTCATGCAAGAAGGATTTGTAATTGGCTATAAGCTAAGGAAGCGGAAGGATCATGAAAGGGACTATGCCACACATGACTTAGAACTAGCAGCCATAGTGCATGCTCTCAAGAAATGGAGGCATTATCTATTGGGAAGAATATTTGAACTTAGGATAGACCACATGAGTTTAAAATATTTGTTTGACCAACCAAATATAAATGCTAGACTTACTAGATGGATGGAATTTCTCTGTGATTTTGATTTGGACATTAAGCATGTCAAAGGAAAGGAGAATAAGGTTGTTGATGTGCTCAGCAGGAAATTTCATGTTGCAACAATAAGCGTTTGTAAATCAGATTTGAGAGCAAGGATCATTGAAGTTCAAGCTAGTGATGAAGCTTACCTGTAGATCAAAGAGAATTTGCAGTAGGGAAAGGTGGATAACTAGTGTACAGGATATAATATTGGAGAGGATGATGTCCTTGTTGATGTATATGTAACTTTAGAATGTATTTCATCTATGTATTTTATTGTACTCCTATAGAGATTTATTATTCCTCTATACGGAAGTGTCGTCATTTGTATTGACAAGTGTCGCAAGTGTCGTAACTTGCCGATGGGTTATTAGACCACCATGTGTGGGGTCAGTCCTGATTAAGTTAACCTGGGGTTATTAGGATGAGTTAGACAAGTCGACCCCATAGGTTTTTTAGGCTGCTTAGAACAATATAAATAGAGAGCGGGATCTCTCTATTTGATCACTTCATTACTCACTCATCCATCACTCGGAAAGTGGCGCACATGTGAGGAGGAGGATCAACTGCTAGGAGGAGTCTATCTCTGTGTACTTGGGTTGTACTTTGGTTGTATCATTGCTCTATCTATCTTTGAGGAAGTTGTGGGGTTTTTCACCTTAGGGTTTTCCCCACGGAAACTCTATGTGTCTATTGTCTCTTATGTTTACATCTTGTGATGATTGATATGCTTGCTATGATTGATATGAATTGATATACTATACATGTTATTCTCTTAGTAAATATCCTAGAGTATATTGAATTAATGCTCAAATTTTAACATGGTATCAGAGCTAACCTGAGAAGAAGACATTGTGTAGTAGCAAAAACCAAGGTTTCTTTTTTACTGGGTTTCTCTCCACATATTTTGGAAAATTAATATGATAGACTGACTCTCCTCGGCAAGGTGAATCTTTCTGTCCAATCAGAATTCAGTTCTGAGCACTTTCAGTTTTGGCCCTAAAAATGAGGGTTTCCACAAAAATAGGAATTTTTGAAATCTGAAGACATAGCTGGAAGATCCTTGGAAAAACCAAAGTTTAGAGCTTTGGATCGATATTTCTAGCTGGGTAAATATCCGGGAAATGCAAACCCTAATTCAGGGTCCTCCCTAGTGAATCCAGGAAGACTAAAAGGCATTTCTGAAGGGTGAAACTTTGCAGATATCAAATTCTAAATACACCAGGATGATCAGCTCATCAAGGTGCATCTTTCTATCCTTTCAGAAAGTTGAAATTCACATTTTGAATTTTTAGGGTTTCTCTAACAAACCCTAATCCGGGACTAGATCCAGTTTTCAGCAAATCAAGTGGTAAGACCTAAATTTTTTCTATTTCCATTTGAAGTACTCTTTAAGATGTCTCACCACACCAAGCTTGAGGATAAGCTTGAAGGGGCTGATAACTTTCGAGCATGGAAGTATAGGATTGGGTTAATCCTGGAAGAAAATGAATTGGATACTTACATAAGGGAAGAGGTCCCTGTCCCAGAGGGAGAAGAGGCTAAATCCCTCCACAAGAAGAACTTGGTCAAGGCAAAGAGAATCATTATTGATTCTATCAAGGACCATCTCATCCCCCATGTTTCATCACTAAAGACACCCAAAGAGATGTTTGATTCCCTATCCAATCTATTTGAAGGGAAGAACATAAATCGAAAGATGACTCTACAGAACCAATTGAAAGGGGTAAAGCTTCAGAATGGAGAATCCATTCAATCTTATTTTTCTAGGGTCTCTCAAATCAAGGAACAACTAGAAGCAGTGGACGAAATGGTGTAGAATGGTGAAGTTGTCATGACCACTCTAAATGGCCTACCCAGGTCATGGGATTCCTTTATCCAAGGAATCTGTGCAAGAAAGAAGTTGGTATCCTTCAGCAGACTGCGAGAAGAATGCTCACAAGAAGAAGCAAGGCTTGTGGCACGAGAAGAAAAGATGGGGAATGAAGATCAAGCCCTCACAGCTCACACCAAGGGAAGCAATTTTAAGAGGGAGAAATCTCATAACAAGAAACTTCTCACCCTCATCACAAGAAGAAAGATCTATCTCATGTTCGATGTTACGAATGTAATGAAATGGGACACTTTGCTTCAAATTGTCCAAAGAAGAAGAAAGACAACAACTTCAACAAGAAGAAGAAGAATAAAAAAATAAGATATCATGCTCATGATGCTGAGGATGATGAACCTCCTAAGAAGAAAGCTAGAGAAGAAAGTGATGATGATGACTCATCAATTGAAGAAGAGAATGTTCTAATCTCTGCTCTCATAGGTACTATTTCTCATGGTTGTAATGATTGGCTAATTGACAGTGGGGCTTCTAAACACATGATTGGGTTTAAAGAATCTTTTGTAAATCTATCTGAACATGAATCACCCCATAAAGTGAAACTTGGGGATGATTATCAATGCCCTATCAAAGGAAGTAGGGAAGCCTCCTACAACCTAGACTCTGGAAAGTCCTTGAAGATGAAAGATGTGTTATTTGTACCTGGGCTCAAGAAGAACCTACTCTCCATCTCTGCATTGGATGCAAAAGGCATGAGGGTTGCATTTGTAGATGTCCAAGTCCTAATGTGGCCAAAGGGTAAAACTATTGATGATGCAGTGGTGATTGGAGAGAAAGAGGGAGGATTGTACAAATTGAAGGGACAACCTGAACATGCCATGGTACATGAATCCATGGAGCCAAGTGAACTTTGGCATAGAAGTCTTGCTCATGTGCACTATAGAGCACTACCAATTGCAAGAAAAGCTGTAGAGGGTCTTCCTGAAATCAAGTCAAAGCATGAAGGTGTTTGCAAAGGATGTACAAAAAGAAAGAACATTAAGAAGGCATTTCCAAGCAGTAAAAGCAAGGCATAAGGAATTTTGGAAATTATCCACTCCGATGTATGCAGTCCATCCAGTTATCTGAGTGGGAATGTGCACTATGGTTCTTTCATTGATGATTTCTCTAGGAAGACTTGGACTTATTTCTTGAAGAACAAAGATGAAGTATTCAACAAATTCAAATTCAAAGCCTTGATGGAAAATCAAACTGATAAGAAAATCAAGACATTCAGATCCGACAATGGCAAAGAATTCACTTCAGGTGATTTCAATAAACTATACAGTGATTCAGGGATTAAGAGCGACTTGACCACTCCTTACAATCCACAAGAAAAAGGAGTAGAAAAAGCTACTTCAAAGTTGGACTCCAGCAGCTTTTGCAAGGAAGCAAAGATTCAGAGGGAGTCCACCCAATAAACAAACAAAGATAAGTTTTTGAATTGCCATTTCTTGTATATTCTGTTTGTTTAAATAATGTTGTTCAATGATGTATATGCTTATGTTCCTAGACTTAGGTTGTGTATTATGCATATTAGAATAATTGAATTAATGAACAATATACTACTAATATGCATGTGATGGGTAAGTGGCCTATGGCACTGTAAAACATTCCATTGCTACTTATCTAGAATGAAACCTCTTTGCTGACATGTTGGGAGTTGTGCACACTCTTAACAATGTTCTGGTAGAGATTGGAAGGCATCTAGAAAGTTATGGGATATGGATAAATGTTGTATTGAAGCATTGGCTAAGATAACTGCATGACTATATGACATATTTATTTATGTGTAAGAATTTGTTCTGAAAAACTATGAGGTGTTTTCTAATCATGCAATTTAACTTGTTTTGTAGGAAATATCGTATACCATCACCTAAAAAATAACAAGGGAAGTATGCAGTAGAGATCCTGAATAGGTTTGGGGTGATGGACTACAAGGCCATGGCCACACCTATGGCATCGAACCTGAAGCTGCTGTGTGATGCTTCATCTGATCTGGTTGATGTCACTGTGTATCGTCAGATGATTGGGTCCTTGATGTACCTAACAAACACGAGACCAGATATTTGCTTTCCGGTGAACACATTGAGCCAGATCCTGACGGATCCGAGGAGTGTTCACCTGGTTTTTGTAAAGCATATTCTGAGGTACCTGAAGGGTACAGTTGACTATGGGCTCAAGTATGATGCAAATCAAAAGTTTAACCTGCAGGGTTATGTTGATTCAGATTGGGCAGGCAGTGCTACAGATAGGAAGAGCACATCTAGGTGCTACTTCAGTATGGGATCAGGTGTGATCTCTTGGTTTAGCAGGAAGCAATCCTATGTAGCATTGAGTACAGCCTAAGCAGAGTATGTTGCAGCATGTTCAGCTAGTTGTGAGGCAGTATGGCTTTGGAAGCTACTGTCTGAGTTATTTGATCTTCCGTTGGAGGCTAATGGTATATTTTGTGACAACCAGAGTTGTGTGAAGTTGTCCGAGAACCCAGTGTTCCATGATAGGTCAAAGCACATCGAGATCAAATATCATTATATCAGGGATATGGTGCAGAGAGGAGAAGTGAAGCTCCTATATGTTGCGATGGATGAGAAGGTTGCAGATGTACTGACAAAACCACTAGCCAGAGTGAAGTTTGAGTACTTCAGAGAGAGGCTTGGTGTTCTTAAAATCGATGACACTTCGAGGAAGAAGTGATGGACACATCTACTGGAGCCATTCCAAGCATGGTGAGAGGAGGATCCTTCCCATGGCTATGGATGTAAGCGTTGGATGATGAGCATCAGGACAATGCTCCAATTACTGCTCTGTATATGCATAAGTTGGATGCTCTGATCAGTTTGATCATGTATATGTATATGGATCATGTTGGATGCTTTTTATGATGAGTTGGATCATGTATATGTATATGCATCATGTTGGATGCTTGTTATGATCAGTTGGATCATGTATTTGTATATGTATCAGGTGGTACTTGTATGATCAGGTAGATCATGTATTTTTATATGTATCAGGTGGATACTTGTATGATCAAGTAGATCATGTATTTGTATATGTGTAGCTAGGGTTTTCACCCTAGCTTGTGTAAATGAGCACCTACTAAGGAGAAGGGACTCCTTAGTAGCAGTTCAGAAAAACAGTAAATGAAAGACAGTACAGTAAAATAGTAACTATTCTAAACATGTGCATAAAACAGAAAAGACAAGATAATAAAAATGGTTTTTGTATTGATTATACCTCCAATGTGAAGGTTGGTGAAGCCTTTGCAACAGCCCAAGAGGGTTGCTTCCAAGCTCTAGTTTTGTTCCTATCTCTTTCTCCAAAGGGATTTGGAAATGGGCCAAAGGGACACTCAAATGCGAAAGTAGCTCAAGGGTGAGCTAGGGTTTCAGGAGTGATTTTGGCAGAGTAAGGGTGTGTTTGACTGTGGATGTGAAATGAGGGGCCTCCATCACCTATTTATAGGTTTTTAGTGGTGGAGTGCTAGCCCATGGTTTTGGGCACCATATGGTTTAGGTCAGCTGTATAGGGTTTTTGCTTCCTTTTTTCCCTCTTTTTCCTCTTTTTGTATTTTTTATTCCCTTTTTAGGGGGTTTTTGCTATTTTGGCGGAATTTTGGATTATTTTGGGGGAAAAAAGGTTTTTTTTTTGCCTTTTGGAGGCTTTTTAATGGGATTTTAAGGTTTTGGAGGCAAATATGGTAGGAAATATAGACAAATGAGTCATGTAATGGGGTAGATGAGGTAGTGATCACTTTTTGGGTGTTAACAATATGTATCAGGTGGATACTTGTATGATCAGGTAGATCATGTATTTGTATATGTATCAGGTGGATGCATTATGTATATCAGGTGGATGCATTGTATGATCAGGTAGATCATGTATGATGATATGTATCAGGTAGATACTTTGTATGCATTAGATGGATATATTGTTTGATCAGGATGATCATAGATGACGAGCTTCAGGATGTTGCTCCAAATGATATGCATCAGGTTGATGCTATGATGATGATCAGGATGATCACAGATGACGAGCTTCAAGATGTTGCTCCAGATGATATGCATCAGGTTGATGCTATGATGATGATCAGGTTGATCATGTGATGATGTACATCAGTATGATGTATGATGAGTATCGGGTTGATACTCTATTGCCGTGGACAGGTTGTGCAGGTAGCATAGAAAAGGTCCTTTAAAATCTGGACAGGTAGAGTGGTGTGCTTGTAACATCTTGGGATGCTCTATCGAGATCCAGACAGGTAGAGCGATGTGCTCGTAACATTCTGGCATGCTCTGAGTAGGTTTTTCTACAGTTTCGCATAGAAAAGATCCTTTAAAATCCAGACAGGTAGAGTGGTGTGCTCGTAACAGCCTGGGATGCTCTATCGAGATCCAGATAGGTAGAGCGATTTGCTCGTAACATCCTGGGATGCTTTGAGTAGGTTTTGTGAAAGCTCACATAGAAAAGATCCTTTAAAATTGGGATAGGTAGAGCAGTGTGCTCGTAACATCTTGGGATGCTCTATCGAGATCTAGACAGGTAGAGTGGTTTTCTCATAACATCCTGGGATGATCTGAGTAGGTTTTGTGAAGGTCAACATGTAATAGCTCCCTGGGAGATCTGATAGGTTGAGCACTGTGCTCGTAATCAGTCTTGGGATGCTCTTTCGAGGTTTTCTTAAGGCACGTAATCAGTCCTGAGTATTCCACAGTATGGCCAGTGATGATGAAGACCTACGGGTGGTGGGCCTACATCCAGTATGAAAAAGGAGTGGCTCTATAGAAATTCCTATGACGAGTAGATTCATAGATTGATTGAGATAGTAGCAGTAGTAATGATGACGATGATTTGAGAACGATGATTCGCTGATGATCCAACGAAGAAGAATTCTGTTAGCAGATCTGTGTCAAGAAATACCTTCCTAGTTAAGAGGGAGTGTTGATGTATATTTAACTTTGGAATGTATTTCATCTATGTATTTTATTGTACTCCTATAGAGATGTATTATTCCTCTATACGAAAGTGTTGTCATTTGTATTAACAAGTGTCACAAGTGTCGTAACTTGCCGATGGGTTATTAGACCACCATGTGTGGGGTCGGCCCTGATTAAGTTAACCCGGGGTTATTAGGCTGAGTTAGACAAGTCGGCCCCATAGGTTTATTAGGATGCTCAGAACAAGTATAAATAGAGAGCGGGATCTCTCTATTTGATCACTTCATTACTCACTCATCCATCACTCGAAAAGTAGCGCACATGTGAGGAGGAGGATCAACTGCTAGGAGGAGTCTATCTCTATGTACTTGGGTTGTACTTTGGTTGTATCATTTCTCTATCTATCTCTGAGGAAGTTGTGGGGTTTTTCACCTTAGGGTTTTCTCCACAGAAACTCTATGTGTCTATTGTCTCTTATGTTTGCATCTTGTGATGATTGATATGCTTGCTATGATTGTTATGCATTGATATACTGTACATGTTATTCTTTCAGTAAAGATCCTAGAGTATATTGAATTAATGCTCAAAATTTAACAGTCCTTATGTACCAAGATGCCAGACTGTACTTTCCAAACTGTGTAGAATTAAAGGAGCTTGTGTTGGGAGAGATACACCAAAAGCCATATTCTGGTCACCCAGGGTATCAAAAACCTATAACCGCAGCAAGGAAATAATACTTTTGGCATGGGATGAAGAAGGACATAGCAGAGTATATTTCTAGATGTCAAAAGTGCTAGTAGGTCAAGGTAGAGCATCAACATCCAACAGGATTGTTGCATCCATTGCCCATCCCAGAGTGGAAATGGGAAGTGATTTCTATGGAATTTATAACAGTTTTACCGTTGACTGTGAAGAAACATGATTCCAATATGGTTGTAGTGGACAAGCTATCAAAAGTAGCTCACTTTATTCTAGTTAAGTCTACTCACAAGGCCAATGACATTCCAAATATCTTCATGAGAGAGATATTCAGGTTGCATGGATTATCCAAGGAAATAGTTTCAGATAGGGACACGTAATTCACTTCCAATTTTTGGAAAGGGTTATTCCAAAAGTAGGGAATGAAGTTGAATTTCACTACATCCTATCATCCTCAAACAGATGGTCAGAATGAGAGGGTAAACTAGGTTCTTGAAGACATGTTAAGGATTTATGTGATGGATAAGCCATCCAAGTGGGAATATTACCTACACTTGGTAGAATTTGCTTACAACAATGGGTACCAGGCATCGTCGAAGATGAGCCCTTTTGAATTTTTGTATGGCACAGGATGCAGAACTCCAGTGAATTGGGACATCCCAGTGAACAGGGTAGTGCTTGGACTATAAATGATTGAAGAGATGGAACAAGAATTTGTTAAAATCAGGGAGAATTTGAAGGCAACACAAGGCAGGCAGAAAAGTTATGCAGATTTGAAGAGAGTGCACAAAGAATTCCAAATTGGGGATCATGTTTACTTGAGAGTGAGACCAAGGAAGAGATCCATGAAATTGGGAAGTTGTTCCAAGTTGGAACCCATATATTGTGGACCATTTGAAGTCCTTGATAGAATAGGACCAGTTGCATATAGGATTGCATTACCTGCTAAAATGAAAGCTCATAATTTTTCCATGTCTCTTTGATTAAGAAATATATACATGATCCTAATCACATCAGTGATTGGCATGTGATACAGGTGGAACCAGAGGGAGAATTCCAAGTGGAGCCTATATGCATCCTCGATAGGAAGGTTACCTTACTCCAGAGGTGATCCATCAAATAGGTAAAGGTGAAATGGAAGCACCTTAGTTTAGAGGAGGCGACCTAGGAGCTGGAGGATGCCATGAGATTGGCATTACCTTTTTTGTTTAGTTTTGAGAACACCGATGATGGTGTTGTTCTAAGGGGGAGGGAGTTGTAATACCCCTAACCTGCCTTAGTAATAATTGGTGTCAATGTAAATATTGTTTTTGTGCAATGTGTGTTGATCCTAGTGTGGAGCTCAATGCCAAGGCCCCACTAGTAGATGCTTAAGGTTTGCTTTCATAGGCAAGTATTGGACAATGGGACTATGCATGTGCTATTAATCAATGAAATTTTGTAATGGATGTAAATGTTTGATATTGTAATGAAATACCCAAAAAATGGCTAAGTGAGGCATCTAATGAGAATGGGGTGAAGTTATCCACTAGGGAGAGGTGAGGGGGTCGTGGGATGGTGACCCATTCTGCCACTTGGGCAGGAGTAACTGATTTCATTCCTTGTATGGTTATGGATTCAGTTACAGAACGAGGAGAAGGAAAGTCCGCGAAGGATATTCGCAGGGGATAAAAACGACACTGAGATCTGGGTTGGGGGTTCTTCACTCAGTTCCTTCATTTTCTGTCAGTGGTCGGTTAGAGGATTCATTATGTTGGAGAGAGATCCTAAAAAAAAAAGAGGTGAGCCGAAGTAAGAGAGCCAAATACCAGAGGGATCTTGTGCATATGCATGATGCTTGAGTCGAAACCTGAGGACAAGTTTGTAGGAGGATTACATGGCATGAATATATTGAGGAAGCTATGTTAAGCTTGAAATTCCATTAGCAGAGAATCAAGTTGCGGGACAAATTTTAGTTCGCAACCCTGAAATGAACAAGTTTGTTTAGTAGAAGAAAAAGATCGGGTTTAGGTGGGAATGCTTGACAAAACTAGTGAATACTATGATCTCATAGAACTAGCAGTCAAACCTTCTTATGCCTACCCTAAATTACACTGGAATGGAAAGGGACTTGAGGGACTGTCTAGCAGAGAAGAGGGCCTTCCTCGTGTTGGGTGAGGTGGATAACATGGGTGTCTTGTCTGCTGATTGGTTGAGATGTCTGCAGCTCTGTGGTCGAGCTCACTGTCTTAGCAATATCGTCCATGTTATCTTGTAGGTTTGATAAACCCAATTGTAGGTTGTCTTAGCGTGTGGATGCTTGATAAACTCAACTACAGGGTGGCTTAGCATGAGTATGTTTCCGAGATTGCTTAATAAACTCAGCTATAAGTTGGCTTAGCATTGGAAGTGGATCTTGATTGTTAGAGAGCCTACTTATCCATCCTTAGTGGATACATAGCCCAGCTCGGGGCTTGTCTCTCAGCTGAAAGAGTATAGGCTGGACAAAGACCTAAGGTTGGGTGGAACGTTGCTCTCACTTAGATAGTTGTTGGGGAAACTTCAAGATACAAAGATAAGTATTATGTGGAATGAATGATGTTATTTCATGTATTTTTATTATGTTGTATTGCTTAACCTATTGAATGAATGTTATATGAATGGGAATAATAGTTAGACCATGTGTAATCCTGAGTGGAAGGATGAGTGCAAGTTGAATGCTTTCTCCATTTCCATGAGTTTAATGCATTGCTAATATACATGTGTTAGATGTATCGTTAGCCTTAACTTATTTTATTATGTTTTTGGTTATAATATGCTTAACCTTGTGATGGTATGCTTAACCTTACTTAATCACGAGGATGATTATGTGGCCTGAGGTATTCCTAAGCCGCTCTGTGGGACAGAGGGAAGATGGGTTATGGAAGGAGATAGGTAGAGACCTGTTAAGGGTTGGAAGATACCTTAGAAAGTTATAGAAAAACTTCAGAGAAGAAAATCAGGAGGTTAGATACCATTGGATAGAGCTCTCCAAGAGATTTCCAATAGTACCGACCTTTCCTCATTTGGATTTCGAATGAGGAAGTTATGCCCCTTAGAAGTTTGCATTGGTAAACTACAGAAACATCGAAGTTGGGATTCCGTAATTCTGACTTCCACAATGCGGATTGCAGATTGCGGAAGGGGAAGTTTCCGGAAGTTTAAAGTTGGGATTACACAATTCTGACTTTCGCAATGCGGATTGCGGATTGCAGAAGGGGAAGTTTCCGAAAGTTTGAAGTTGGGATTCCGCAATTCCGACTTTCGTAATGCGGATTGTAGATTGTAGAAGGGGGAGTTTTCCAGAAGTTGGGAGTTGGACTTTTGCATTTTTGACTTCCGCAATGCGGATTCCACATTGTGGAAGGGGAATTTTTTCGAAAGTTGTAAGTTGGACTTCCGCATTCCGAATTCCGCAATGTGGATTGTGGATTGCGGAAAGGCGCGATTGTGGATTGCGAAAAGGTGTGATTGCGGATTGCGGAAAGACGTAATGTGGATTGTGGATTGTGGAAAGGTGCGATTGCGGATTGTGGATTGTGGAAAGATGCAATGCAGATTGCGGATTGCAGAAAGACGTGATTGTAGATTGCGGATTGAGGAAAGACACGATGCGAATTGTGGAAAGACACAATTGTGGACTGCAGATCGCAATGGTGGATTGTGAATCCTAGTCCAGTGTGACTGTGTGTAGATTTGAAATTAAAAGAAGAATAAAAAAGTAACGTCGGATCTTCAGTGGCCTCGAAAGGCCACAAGGGAGGTCCAGGGACGTTACACAATTTTGTGAGAAGAAACATGAGATCCCATGGAAGCCATGTGATCCTTCCAATAAACATATCAGCCCATGGGAACCCTACTTGAATTGGTTGGATCGAAAAGTTGATATGAAGAGTGTTTTTCAAACACTCACCTTGCTTATGGAGGGTTTTGAGCTACCTTCATGGAAGAGATATTTAGTTATATAACGGAGAAGGTTGATTTATCCCCATTTGGATCAGCAAGCATGGGTGTTTATTCACTCATGGATGGAATGAAAAGATGCAATGCAAAGAACAAGACTCATGGTAGTTGTTGACACAGTTTTGTAGATAGGGGTTCACTTCGGACTGATGTCAACAAATACCAACCAAGCACCCTTAGGCATCGACCTAGAAAGGTTTTACCCTTTCCAACAACAGTCGCATAGCGGGTGAGATCTCACCCAGGATGTCCAAAGGGTGCTGCGGGAACCACGTTTCCACAGTAGCGAGAAGACATGCATTAATCCTTACCTAATCTCTACAGAGACTAGATATATTGCCTTCGCATTATGCTAACACATCAAGTATATATCTGACATGTAATCAACATTCGAATTACTGATTTAATCAACATCGACAGAGCAACAAAACCTTAAACACATCACAACATTAAAATAGAATTCATTATTCACAACATAGAGACACAAAATAGGGACATAATCAAACATCTTCATGCATTAACTCATCTCAAAAAACTACAGTACAACCTTCGCAGGAATTGTTCCAAGCAACTTATTTTGAATCCATATACACAAAACAGAACTTGTCGAAAACCAGAAAATACATAGATGTGAGGTATCGTAGTTTTCAATCGATCAACTACCATTCAATTCTCTCCAATATTTGATGCCCTTAGGCTTACAATCATAGTTCTACTTATAGACAACTAAAGCAGTTACAAAATCAGTCCAAATGACCCATTCTAACTAACTAAACTAATATTGCGCTTTCGTCAGCTCCTTCCTCTCCGCGAATGGTCCTTTCTTCGGTAGTTGGTCCTTCTCATCGTTATCGTATTCCGCACTTCATGCGGTCTAACCCCATGCCAACAAGCCCCCAACACAAACTTGTGGATCTCCCTCGATCCCTCTCAGCTAGACACCTATGGTACTGCTCTGGTTCGCTGTTATGTACTTCTCGAACTTGTCCTCCGGTCTCTTGATCACTGTCATCTACTTCTTGAACTCATCCTGTAGTATTTTGATCGTTGTTATGTACTTCTCGAATTCGTCCTCCAGTCTCTTGATCGCTGTCATGTACTTCTCGAACTCATCCTCCAGTCTTTTGATAGCATCTTATAGTCTATGGAAACCTTCATCATCTATCCCTGTTCGGTCATCTGTTTCTCTCGACCCTAGCTTTGGACTGGTCAAAAGTTCATCGATGTCTCCAAAGTGTAAAACAGGTCGGACACTCCGACACATCTGTTTCGCACATTTGATCATCGTTGGCTGGAGCTGATGTGACATTTCTCTTGGTGTTTATGTGGTCGGAGGGACCACGGTTCTTCCAACTCCTACAACTCGCTTAGACATCTCGGGTGAGACTTCATCTCGTTCCTGCAGGGTTTTCTGCGCATCTGCATCCATCGGCTGCTTGTGAACGCTTGTTGTTTTTACCCTTAGCACACCCTGGGAAAATATACTAGAAATGAAATGTGCCATCACGACCCTCTAATACCTTCCAACTTCCTTAATGTCTGACCCTTCTATCCTTACTGCTAGACTCTGCAACTTCATGGAGTAGCACCTCTGTCTCAAAAAAATTTCATAATGCTATTTGCACATCTGCTTTATAACTTAACTCCTTGGGTTTCAGTCCGTCATGGTATCTTTGGGGAATGATTAACAATTCATTCATTGAATCTTTCCAGGATTTACTAAATTATGCCATCAAGTGAGCCATCATTCATTGCCATTGCCTTCCGTCAATGCTTGAATGCTATAATTATGGTCTGATTTGACTGCCACGTGCTAACTGTCTACGAACTTCAACTCCTGGTGCTTGCGCTTTATTATGCAATCGAAATATCTTAATGTCGTGCTTTTCTGTGATTTCCTTTCTCTGCTATTTTCTTTTTCTGCTATTTTTTTCCTCTAACCATGTTTCAATCACCATGCGCCTAGTTATGGCGATAGGGCTTCAATCGGCTTCCATTCACTAGATTTGTTAGTAGAGTACCATCTAGCTTTTGTAACTATACTGCACCTCCATCAATGATAAAATTTATAATATAAGGGCCCAACCAATGCATCTAGATCTTACCTGGATACTTCACAAATTTACTGTCGTATAGCAACACCATATCTCGATGTTGGAAGTGCTTAGCCTTGACATGGAGATCGTGCCAAGCCTTATGTCGATCCTTTTCTACCCGTTGATGGAATCCTACGATAAACCTGTCCTCGTCAAGATGTACTAATTGCTCCAAGCATTCTTTGAGTGATTCGTCGTCACTTATTCTTATGGTTGTTGTGATGCGAAGACTAGGGACGATGTATTCCATTGGCATCACTACTTCCTGTCTGTAAACTAACTTGAATGGTGTCTGTCCTATCAAACATTTACAAGTTGTCCTGTGTGCCCACAATATTGTTGGAATCTTCAGATCCCATTCGTCGCGGTTCGTGTTATAGATCTTTGTCAGTGCATGTTCTAGTACCTTGTTAAATGCTTCCACTGCACCATTCACCTGCGAGTGATATGGGGTACTTCTGTGATGCTAAATTTGGAACTCTTCCATCATTTCCTTGATGGTTTGGTTGAAAAAACGAGTACCCTAGTTGATCATCAGTATCTTTGGACACCAAAACCTAGTGACTATGTTATCAAAAACAAATTTTGTTGTTGTCACAGCTGTGCAATCCTTCACTGGTGCAGCTTCATCCCATCGCGTCAAATAATCAGTCGTGGTGATTATATATTGTGACCCTATCCTTTTTCCTGGTGGGTTGATCATCCCTGCAAAGTCAACCTCCCATTTGTCGAACACTTGTAGCGTCAGCTGAGGTACTAGCGGCATTTCATCCCGTCCCGATGGTTTTCCTGTTCTTTGGCACACATCACAGCTCTTAGCATAATACACAGCATCTCCATGCATTATCGACCATCATAGTCCAACTCCAAGTATCTTCCTAGCAATGGCACATCCTCCAGAATGTCCTATTGCAATCCCATCATGAGCTTCTGCTAGTATCCTTTCCTATTTGTGCGGAAGAACATATCGGCGAAGGATCTCGTCTGGCCCCATTTTGTAAAGTTGTCCTGCAATTAACTGAAAGTTGACATCCATTACCACCAACTTCTTTTTCTGGTTGGTATTCAATCCCTGTGGTGCACGTCCTATAGTCAAAAACTCAATGATGTGATCGTAATGGTCATCAACGATGCCGATCCGAAAACGTTGCGCGTTGGGTAAGCCTTCATCAATGCTTTGGGGTTCTTCTCCTGACTCAATTTGGGATAGGTATTCAGGCGCAGCATTCAAGCGTCCCAGTTTCACAATAATCTCAAAGTCAAATTCTTGAAATAGAAGCAGCCAACGACAAATTTTCCACCCTAACACAGGCTTGTTGACCAAATATTTAAATGACGAGTGGTCAGTGAACATCTTAAAATAGCCTCCAAGTAGGTAGCGGTGGAACTTCTATAATGCATAAACCATTGTTATCCCTTCTCTCTCCGTTGTCGTGTAGTTCCTCTCCGTAGTGGACAGTTTCCTAATAGCGAATGCAATTGGGTGATCAATCGCCCCTTCTCTTGGTTGAGCCAATACTACCCCTAGTGCTACTGATGATGCATCGACGTGAACATGGAATTCCTTTGTCCAGTTTAGAAAAGCTATTATTGGTGCTACAACCATCTTTTCTTTTAGTATATCAAGGCTCTTCTGGCATTCTTCGTTCCATTCAAACTTTGCATCCTTTTTTAATAATTTCTCCATTGGTGTTGTGATCGCCGCATACCCTCTGATAAACTTTCTGTAATATCCCGTATACCCCAATGTTTCCCTTAATTGCTTTACTGTCGTCGGGGGTGGTAAGTCAACAATAATGGAAATCTTTGTTGCGTCCACCAGCATCCCGTCCTTGCATACAATGTGTCCTAACAAAATGCCAAATGGAGCGCAGAAGATGCACTTATTTAAATTTAACGAAATTTGATGTTGTCTACATCTCTCCAGCATCATCCATAGGTTTGCAACATGGTCCTTCACTATCCATACACAGTCCAATCATCCATGTATACTGCAAGGAATTTGTGAATCAAATATTTAAATTCCAAAACGACTAGTCGTGAAAAGATAGTTGGGGCATTTTTAAGACCGAATGGCATTACTGTATATTGGAAGCAGCCCCATTCTATTATGAAGGTTGTCTTGTGTCGGTCCTCCTTTGCAATCTTTATTTGGTGATATTCGGAGAATCCATCTGTGAATGAGTATATTTCCTGACCTCCAACTCCTTCTAACACTTCATTAGTGAATGGTGTTGGGAATGGATCATGTAAACATGCATCCTTCAACTTTCTTAAATCGACAAAGGTCCGGGCTTTGCCAGTTTTCTTATCTTGGACCACCATCGGACTAATCCATTCAGATTCTTCTACTGGTTCTATGATGCCTGCATCCAACATCCTCTCTAGTTGAGCTTTCATGCACTCCTTGTACCTGGGATTCAACCGATATGGTCGTTGCTTCACTAGTTCCGCAACAGGCTTCAATGGGATCTTCATTTTTCCTAGTTCCCTGGAAAATCCTTTCATTTCCGAAAAATTTGTTGGGAATAGATCCTGAAATTCATGTAGTAGATCTGTGACTTTTGCGATGGTCGCATCATTCCAATAATCTTCGATGCTACCGAACTTTGGGTTTTCCTCCGACCCAATATTTACTTTCTTGATGTGCAACGGTTGTTGAAATTTTTTGGAGGGTATCTCAGGTTGCACAACATTCCTACTTCCTTCCAAATCGGGTATGTAAGTGGCCCATGGATCATCCTCGTCATCGGGTTCTCCTGTTATGTTGTAGCATTCCATTAGCATCTCTGGTGTCACATTCCACTGTAATCCCATCAGTTTCTCCATTGGGACTACTTGAAGCACCTTCTTCCTTACTACCTGCATAGAGCTATGGATGAATGGCTTTTCATCCTAGAAAATAAATGTTTGGCTAAAGTTGGTAGTCATTTCCTCCCACATAGTCGTTCCATGTCACAGTTCTGCTGCGACATACCAGTTTCGCGGTACATCATCCACTGTGTGGACGAAGGCATGAACCCACTCTTGTTGCAGCCTGAGCCCCCATGTGTTTTGACATTCTTCCAAGTGATCCCTTGGGTCACTCCATCCACTGTACTTCCTTCCGCAGTATCCTTTATCTTCACTGAATATAGCCTCCATTAGTCGTCAACATAATGGCCATTTTGTTATTGTCGACTTATGCGTTTCCCACCATCACACTGGTATAGCCTTTAATGCTTCCTCCAAGGCCAGCATTCATTGCGGTTCTGCTACCTTTCCTTCAAACTCGACGATGAATTCCGTTAGGTTAGGAAAACCTTCGTATATTGGTAGTTCGCATACTTCTGTTGCCACCCGTCGCAACGATTGGGTGATCCTTGCACACCTTCTGAACGACACTTCATGTATTCAGTTTTGCAAGTTTCTCGAGTGCTTCATTTGAATCTGATGAGGCCGAGCTAACACTCTTTCATCCAAACTCTCCATCAACGATAGGATTGATGTAGTCTTCGGAGATATTAAAAACATTGTCCCATTCTTTGGTGAATTCATCTCGCATTGGTTAGACATACCGCTGTCCTTATGCTCGATCCAGGGGTGCGACTACCCTCATGTCACGATTCTCAAACGACATGGTCCTTTTCTTAAAGTTTATGATGTCCTGGTTTTCCATCACCTAGTCTATCCCCAGAAACACCGGATAGGGGCTGGTGTTGTCGACTATCTCTATCACATCAAAATATGCATAGGTCTTCAGGACCTCAATCTCAACTAGGATATGACACAACCATCCAATTAGTGTGACCTTACTTTGATTCGCTAATCAAAGTTGTACAGGGAACCGTTGCAGCCATGGTTTCCCCATTACCTCCCATCTTTTCTTTGTCAGGATGTTGACATTCGACCCTAAGTCAAGAATAATATTGTCGACGTCGAATGCACTGATTTGCACATTCATCCTCATCTCTTTCCCTGTCTTCCTCCTATGCAGTCAGTTTACTGTTCGAATTTTCCTTTCGTCCACCTGTCGATCTAGTAATTGGCTATCTCTACAAATGCATCCCGATATTTTTCCAGCTCCAAGCAACTCTCTAGAAAGGCTCTTAAGGGGTTAATCTTTGTCTGTGATATCGTTTTGTCAAATATCGCCGGCATGTCATAGGTGGATTCTTGCTGGGTAGTATGTGGTTGTCTCATCCGCCTCATTGTCTCTTGTGCTTTCAAGAAAGTCTCCCTTTCCGCTTCCACATCAAATCTAACTTTCTTTCTCGCTATCAGTTGGACACTCAACTGTGGTCTGTCTTCTCCCATCACAGCTCCTCCCCTGGTAACTACTGCAACATTCTCCTGTCAACTTCTTATTTATGCTGAAATATTATGTACGTTAGGAGGTAGATTCTGGTTTTGATTCTGATTTAGTGGAGGTGGGGTTATGTTCTTGGTTTTCCATTTCGCGATAAGCTGAGGGTAGTCCTCTATACTGTGGTTCAGTGTGCTGCAATATGTGCACTACGGAACTGGGCTCTGACAATCTCTTTGATAATGCCTAACTTGACAACAATTGTAGAATACAATTGACCCTCGACCTCGTCCAAAATTTCCTCCTCGGCCAACACCTACGCATCAACCTCTGTGGAACCCCCCCTGAAACCTCCTCATGGTTGACCATATGGATGGTACTGCGGTTATTGATATTGCGGTTGACCATATTTCGATGGAGGATATTGTGGTTTAAAATACTACGGTTGGTCATACTGTGGTTGCTTATTATAGTGGGGTTGTTGTTGTACTGGCAGTTGCTCCTCTCCCTTCATGAAAAATGTATCCGCAGTCCTTTCTTGGAGTAGGTCATCAGCTCTACAATATTTTTCTTCATGGCAACTGATCGACAGAATTTGCAATATAGATTGACTGGATTTGATACCATCTTCTGCAGGTACATGCATTCTTTTGCTCAATGTCCTCTTGTATGGCATATTCTACACCACGGCATTCTTCTCTAACTCAGTGGATTCGGTGCACCAGACTGTAAATATTCATGAAATTTTGGGCATCGATCATTGTGATGTCCTTTCGAATTGCAGCGGGTGCACCATATTTCCTCTTGCACTTCTTTTCCCTTTTTAATATCTTGGAGTTGGATCATCATATTTTCCAACTATGCTTGTATCGGGTCCATGCCTATGCCTATCTCTCCAACCGGTTAATCCACCATCTTCATTGCAATCTCCAGTGCTTCTCACTGGTCCACGAATATGTAGTACTAATCCTGCGATGAACCACTCTGCATGTTGCATATCACTCATTATGAAACTCACCTTTTCCATTAGATTTTTATATCACTGGTCGAATTCCCATACCGATTCATTCAGAAACTGCTTGATTTCTTTCAACTCAGTGATATACTGCGATTCATATTTTGGTTTTCTAAATTCATCAATCATTCCCTCCTTGATCTTTCGCAGTGTTTTATATGGGATCCCTGTCGGTACCTTAGTAAATTTCATATACCAGTCTAGCGCACGGCCCCTGAGGGTCGTCACTAGCTGTCCCTTTTTGATATATTCGTCCTAGACCTGCTTCACAGTACACACTGCTTCACACAAAATCCAATACTGTTCGGGATCCTCGGTCCCGTTACCCTGGAAAGTTGGCATTTTTACGTCGTCACCTACCATTCTTGCATTCCTACTATTATTTACGGATCCACTACTTTTACCGTTGTTTTGACACTTTGGGAAGCATTGTGATGAACTTATGTTTCATCCTCCAAAATTTTGTGTAGTGCACGGGGTTATGGGTATGTTGTAACTTTGGGTCTTTCCTTCGGCTTCAAGAGTAGCCTAGTCGCTTTCTTCGTCACAGTGAGGTCACTTCATCTCGTGTGGTCCCATCTCGTATTCCTCCATTTTGGTCACCTCAGGATACTCTCTCTCAGTCCTCCTCTTCTTCTCTGGCCACCGGAACCTCACCCCACTTCACAGGGTGTTATAACCTCCCTCAGCTTCTTCTAAGAACTCATAGTCACTCATGTCCATCTACCCCACATTGTTCTACGAGAACTGCATTCACACGGTACCCGCAACCTCCGCACACTAGGATCTACTCATTAGAGTTCATATTCAATATACCCTTTTCGCAGATGAGTATTTTAATCCACAGCTTAAGTGACAGCAAAAAACTTCCTCGAGGTCCCTTGAAAAAATTCTTTTCTGCACCATTGTATGACTTGATTGTATCGACGGAGAATTCAGTAATATATCCTTCTAGGATACTATCCACATAAACATTGACAACTCTAGATGCCCTGCTATCCACTTGCTTCAATTGTTGGATCAACTCAGGTGTCCAATGTTCCGGTTCGCCACCTTGGAAATTCTTCTTTTGGAATGTCAATTGTGCCAACCACTCATGCAACAATATTGGGAATTCGCAAAAAAATATATCATGGATGAAAGAGTATATATATTTATGTAACCACTGAGTCGTCAAAAATCTGGGTACGCTATTCTCTTATTCGGCAAAATTTTGTTCCTTCTTCTCGAAACAATCCTGGATCTCCGGTTTCGTCAGATGCCATAGCATGTCCTCTCTTTTCTCTTCACACTAGGGTCCCGACAACCATACCATTTGTTGACATAGTTCTGTCGATAGGGGTTGACTTCGCACTGTTGTCAACAAATACCAACCAAGCACCCTTAGGCATCGGCCCAGAAAGGTTTTACCCTTTGTAAACACTCAGAGAGTGAGTGAGATCTCACCTGAGATGTCCAAGGGGTGCTACAGAAACCACGTTTCCGCAGTAGGGAGAAGACATGCATTAACTCTCACCTAATCGCTACAGAGACCAGAGATCTTTCCTTCACATTATGATAACACATCAAGTATATATCCGACATGTCATCAACATTTTCATTACTGATTTAATCAACATCGACAGAGCAACAAAACCTTAAACACATCACAGCATTAAAATAGCATTCATCATTCAAAACATAGTGACACAAAGTAGGGACATAATCGAACATCCTCATGCATTAACTCATCTCAAAAACATGCGGTACAACCTTCGCAGGGATAGTTCCAAGCGACTTATTGTGAATCCATATACACAAAACAGAACTTGCCGAAAACTGGAAAATACATAGATGTGAGGTATCGTAGTCTTCAATTGATCAACTACCATTCAGTTCTCTCCAATATTCGATGCCCTTAGGATTACAATCATATTTCTACTTATAGATAACTAAAGCGGTTACAAAAATGGTCCAAATGACCCATTCTAAATAACTAAACTAATATCGTTCTTTCGTCGGCTCCTTGTTCTCCACGAATGGTCCTTTCTTCCGCAGTTGGTCCTTCTCATCGCTATCGGCTTCCACACTTCATGCAGTATAACCCCGTGCCAATAGTAGTGATGCACTACAATTCTTTCTATGGGGTCCTGGCATCATTTGGAAATGCACACGATTCCAAGTGATCAATAAATTTAGTGGGATGAAGCATAAGCCATGGGACCCTGGAATTCCATGGAGTAACATATTGCTACTGATGATAGTTGAGCTTAGTGTCTTGCAACATGATCAGTGGGATCTAGGAGGGAGAGCCTCCTTTCATTTTCATCAAGTTATCCATGAGCATAAGTGGCCTTGTTTCCCACATGGGAATCTATATGATGGGTGGAAACCACATATTTATATGGTTGAATTGGGAGTTTTTGAGAGGGTCCATATGTTGACACCTTGCAGTGTAGAGGTGGGAGTAGGAGACACTTCCCACTTCTCAGGTTCATTTGGGACCTAGGAATCATCCTTGTTCTCAATTCCTTCAGTTGGATAGTCTCCATTACATTATGGGAGACAAAGGCACATCTCAATAAGGATGAGCTATATGTGATCAAGTCCTTTTCCAAAATTGATCTCTACCTTGATCATCATAATCAAGTTTGCCTGAATTTTTTTTTTTTAGAATAGACAAATCCTAGTTTCCATTATGACCATTCTAGATTTTCATGTATGGGCATTGGCTTGGTTAGTGCACATATGAATTTACCATCTTACATGAGTAGATCATACATTAAGAACTTGATATGCTTGAGTTTATTCCTTTTTGTTCACATCTTTGTTCATGGTAGAATGATAGATAAGTACTCTCTTGGATTGGAAGCTATGCCATGTACTTGGGAAGATCAATCATTGCATATCAAATTGTTTGGACATGAAGTTGGAGTGATAGAGATACAACATTCTAATCCTATGATTAAGCATGGTAAGGATGGTGCACCATGTAGAGGATCCCTTCATTTCATAACATATGTGGATTCCCAAGTAAGGAAAGGATTCTTTTATGGGGATGATAATTCTCAAAGAGTTATCAGAAAGATGAAGAACATGTTACATCAATGTTCCAAAGGTACCCCACTAATTCTAGCTCCACTAGGTGTGCTTAAAGGTGATTCTTCCAAAGAAGGGATAGGAATGGTTATGGATTCAAAACAAAAATACATCCCATGAAGTTGCCTCCCTATCAAATTTTTTACGCAATCAAATTCATGGGAGTGTTAGTTAGTATGCATGTATTGGCTAAGAGAAAACAATGCTCAAGAAGGAGCAAGTTTGAGGTTGAAATTGATCACATTGGATAAAGATCAATCTTAATCCATAAGGAGCTCAAAGTATGGAAGAAAAGAGTGGTTTTCATGTGATTCATTGGATGGATTGAAGAATGATAATTAGTGTATCACACATCAATGGTATGAGGTATATCATATTTAGCTTGTCAAAATTATGCAATCTCTACCATTTCAGAAGCATAAATGGGTAATGGACAAGTGTGAAAATTTTACTGTGATGTTTCTTTCTAATATATTGGTGTATGCAAGTGGTGTTATATTAAATATGATTAGAGTAGACCTTATGAACAACCCATATCATAGTTCTCATGGGAATAGACACCTACAAATGCAAGATCATTCCTATTCCAATTGCTACTAGAAAGGTTTGGCCAATCTGCATGCCTTGGTCAAATTAAATCCATGTTTAGCAACTCAAATTGCAATGGAGTGTTTAAAGGACAAGCTCACTCATGAATTGATGATGAAGGATTACCAGTACAATATTACCAAAATTTCCATCTGTGAAGGATTTGAAGGGAAAATGGTTTATGGATCAGCTTGCACAAGTTGGTGGAAAAGTGCAATAGTCCTTTATCATCCATGTTTTCACTTGCTTGAGAACAAGCAAATTTTGGGAGGGGAGGACTATAATATCCCCATTTTGGATGCATTATGGCTCATCACTGGGACCATTAGAACCCCAATGGATCCTAGTGGAATACTTGCATTACTGAATAAAGAGGTCAATTTTGACCATAGTCACTTAGGAAATTAATAAACTATGGTGGGCCTCCATTTTTATTTAATTTAATTTATTTAATATTTTTTTATGAGTTGTCATGAGCTTAGGTGGATCAAGGACGAAGCATTGTATAAGGATAAGTCATATGTGTTTTACTCAAAAAAATATGGAAGGAAAGCAACCCCAAAAGTAGAAAGCAGTCAAAAGCAAGAAAAGTAGTAAAGCAAGCAAAAGCAGGAAAAATAGTAAAACCAGAATAAAATCAACAAAGCAGAAGTTTCCTGATTTTGAAGATAAGGACCAATTTAGAAAAATCATAAATCAGATAAAAGGCCTCGGAAAAACTTCAGGGGATAAATTTAGCCAGTGAGGGTGCATCCATGGGGACAAGTGGGTCCAAAGTAAAGCTAGCTTGTCAGAGAAACATCTAGGACCCCTCCAATTCAAATTTCTATGAAGATAAGATGAATTATGAAGGATAAGATTATAAAAGGAGAATTGAAACTCCATTTCACATATTTTGGCCATTTGTTATTTGCATTGAGAGCTTTGAAGATTATCGGGACTTGGGAGATGTTCCCCTACTAACGACTGGGAGATGTGACCCTATTGATCTTTATTCTACTTGTGGATTCGGTCAAATCCTGAGGCATAAGGCATACATACCTTCTCACTGAATTTAATTGCAAATCCCTTCAATTGTCATCCAAGATATATATTGTCCAATGCCGAAGATTCCATCCATTGGAGTGCTTTATATAGTATTTGATCTTGTTGATGTTCTCTGATGTTAATGGAAACCCTATGAGTATTGCTGATACATATAATGCTCTGTAATGTAATGGATAATATCTGATGTTAACATTTTTTTATGTGATTATTAATTCTGCAAAATATATTTTTATATGTTAATGTATTTTTGTGCCTATGCTCGTTATAGTACAAAAATTGACTAGTTTTTCTAGAAATTGCATTTCACTCACTTCTGTGGGTCCAATTCTCAGTATGTCAGTTGATGTTATTAGTAGACACCCCGATGAACATATATCAGTCCTAAAATCATATTTTTGAACCCATTAGAGACCATTCGATCTGATTTGAAAAGTTCCTAGTTGAGAAGTCCAATTAACTAGTTAATTCTTCTATCATCCCAAATCTAGTTCAGTGGTTCCTAATTGACTTTTTTAGGGTTTTTGGAGATGGTTTGGGTAGTTTGAATTCCATCCACTTCCATAAATCACTAGAAGAAAGTGTTTTTCCACAGAAGTCATGGGTTATGTTCATTGATATCTTTAGTTCATCCAAAGAAATCTTCCCGGGCGTGATGCACCCAGATAAAGTGCAATGTCAAAGTTGGGAGCTTGTTTATGCTGCTGTAGGTTTTCTTAAGATTTATGGAGTTCCTTTAATTAAACTTGGGATAATTTGGGGGAGTCTAGGAGTGTTTGGGGTTTTACATTGAATTTCTAGTCAAACTAGCTGGGTCTTTTATTTTCAAGTTATCCACTATTGTGTTTAATTTTTGAAATCTTGAGTTAATGTTCATGTGATCAGATTGGGTACATTACACATGACAAGTTCAGTTTATTGATGATTTCGATGTATATATTATTGTTTATGATTTGTATATTATTATTGGATATATCTATTTGATGTATTCATCTCTAGATGTGTAAAAGGATAGGGAAACATTGCTAAATAAGCTTACACATGGGGAAAGGATTGTATGAAGAGTAGTGATATCAGTACCATTGAAGAGGAGGAGGTATAGGTTTCCTATTCCTACCCACTATCACTCCTCCCATGTAATTTGTTGAAAAACACATTCTATGTTAATTTTCCAAAGGTTACATATTTCTGTGAGGGGAGGCCACGGATTTAGACATTCACAAGGATTTAATGAGGGCCATGCAATAAGGTGTCAATCCTTATTCCTCAATGACCATTAGTATCTCACGAGTCGTATATGAGTTGGGTTAGTTTTAAGTCCCAACCATGATACCATTCCCCATCATTAAAAAATATTATAAATACTTGAAGGGAATGTATGGGCATGGCACCCTTGGTATCAATGTTTCATATATGCACATTTTGGGAGAAAGGTATCCTTTGGTATATATATTTTATTTAGCATGAAAACTTAAATGAAATTGCATGAGGGATTTGATTGATGATATAGGCTTATGCATATTTTTTTCAAAAGGGGAATAGAATTTACATTTATAATTGAAAATGGGATTGCATTTAGAAAGGGTGTGAGTGAAATAGAAGGAAAAATGATATTTATTAAAATAGAAAATAATAATTCATGTGCACCCACTCAATGAGTAAATATAAAAGGGATTTAGGGAATATCTAAGAGAAAAAATAGGCAAAAAGGGTTGGTAAGTGATAAATAATATTTATTTTCATTTTATAAAAAATAATTGTTTGTGCATGTGAGTGACACATGGGTGGATGAATAATATGTAATTAGTAAATAATAATTGTAATTTTTCATGAGAATGACAAGTGGCATGAAGCTTAAAAGCTATAAAAGAATGAAGAATTGGGTTAGGGAGGGATATTTTTGCATCCTAGTGTTGGATGGTTTCCCTAACATTGAATTTTATCTTGGTGAGTTGGTGTTGAGTTTGGTATCATAATTTGTGTTTTACTTTGGAGGTGGGAACCTCACATGCTCTAGAGGAGATACACAATTTACATGCTAGTTTTATACTCTTTCATACAATCCGTTGCATCTTGGGGGTCCCTAGGGAAGAAGAGTACCCATTAGGAATTGGTAGGGTGGTATCTGGTAAGATAATTATATATTTGGAAAGAATACTTGTTGGAACAGGATAGATCCACAGGAAGTGCGGAAGCCAACAAAGTGCGAAAGGGTCATCCCGCGGAGAAAGGACCTTTCACGGATTTTGCGGAAATATTAGATTTGTTAGGCATGTTGGTCATGTGGACCATTTTGTAATAAGATGAAAGCATATAAAGAAAGTAGAATTGTAAGCCTAAGGGCATCAGATTTTTGGAGATTGATCCTATCTTTGGGTTCGGTTGTATCCGCGATATGATGACTTGACTATTTCTGCAAGGCTTGTTCCACAGGTTTTGATGAATGAATGAAGATGTTTGGTTATGATATGAATTTTGTTGTTGTGCAATGATGTGATGATGAAGCATGTGTTATGTGAATGATTTCTATTGATTAATGCGAATATGTTGTTGAATATGCTCTGAATGTGTGTGTTATGAATAACATGCGAATGATTGGTTAATGGAATGTTATGAATGTTGTAATCTCTGGTTAATGTGCACATATCCTCTTCACAACTGCGGAAGCTTGGTTCCAGTAGCTCCCTTATCCACCTCGGATGAGACTGCACTTGCTTTGCAAGTGTTGCTGGGAAGGGTTACACCTTTCTGAGCCGATGTATAAGGGAGTTAGGTAGATAGTTTGTTGGCGACAATGCAGAGTGAACCCCTGTCAATAGACTCTGCATCAACAAATGGTTCTATTTTCAAGACCCTAAGGAAGAAGAAAAGAGGATATGTTGTGTCACCCGACAAAACCAGAGATCTAAGAGTGGTTTGATAAGAAGGCGGAGGAATTCGCAGAAAGCGAGAAGCGAGATCCTAAGCAGACAGCGACCAGTTGGTTAGAAAGATACATCTACTTAGATATTCACGAAATCTTTTTCTACGAATTCCTGATGCTATTGCATGAGTGGCTAGCACAGTTGACGTTCCGCAAGAACCACTGTCAGAAGACTGAACCGGACTGTTGGACTCCAGAGTTAGTGCAATAGTTGAAACAAGTCGATAACAAGGTATCGCAAGCTGTTTATTTTTGGGTAGACAGTATCCTCAAAGGGTACGTAACTGAGTTCACGGTAGATACTATCAAGTCATGCATCGACGCTGAAAGAAATTTGTTCAGGGGACCAAGGGGAAGATTTTTTTCATCATTAAAACTTTGGATTAAAATGCTGGTCTTCGAAAAAGGAATATTGAGGATGTCTTTTGATGAGTAGAAGAATCGGTGTGCGAAGTTGAAGGTATCGTGTAAATGTGAGTCCGATGCAAAGATGTGGTAGATGGACATGAGTGATGACGAGTTTGAAAGGGAAGCTAATGAAGAGTGTGGTCTCTTGAGGAGTAGAGAAATATTCCGACGTCATGAGAAGAAGAGGAGGACTGAGAGAGAGTCTCCTAAGAGGACCGGAACAAAGAACTGTAGAACAGGACCAAATGAGAGGAAGCTACCTTATTGTGAAGGAGACGTCGACTAGGCTACCCCAGAGGTAGAGGAAGGTCAGATTGTAAGTTACCACGTACCTTCGACCCCACACACTACTCCAAATTTTATAGGAAGAAATCCAAACTATTCGCGGAGTTTCCCCACGTGCAGTGGCAAGAGTAGTGCTTCAGTAAATAACAATACTAGCAACGTTAGAATGGCAGACGAGGCAAAGATGCCCACCTTTCAGGGGAACGGGACCGAGGATCTCAAACAGTATTGGTTTGTATGCGAAGCAGTATGGACCGTGAAGCAAGTATAGGATGATGCTATAGAGATAGCAAAGCTAGCAACGACACTTAGGGGTCGGGCGTTAGACTGGTACATGAACTTTGTAAAGGTTCTGGTGGGAACAGTGGCCAAAACATTGGAGCAGATCAAGATGATGATGATTGACAAATTTAAGAAACCAAAATATGAGTTGCAGTATGTCACTGAGCTTAAGGAGATTAAAAAATTCCCGAATGAGTCAGTGTGGGAATTCGATCAACGATATAAGACACTAATAACGAAAGTGAGCTTTTCGATAAATGAGCTACAACACAAAGAATGGTTCATTGTGGGACTGGTGTCACATATCCGAGGGTCGTTGATGCAACAAAAAGCCTCAACACGGGTAGAAGCATTAGAAATCATGATGAAATTGGATGCCTCACCAATTGGCGAAGCAGGAATGGGAATGGACAGAGTTCAGGCACAGTTGGCCAATTTAACATTACATCTGGAGGATATTAAGAAGGGCAAGGAAACCCATGGATATGTATGGTGCACTAGATGCAGAAATGAGGGGCACCATAAGGACAATTGCCTAGAGTTCCATGAATATTTACAGGCAGGGGCACCAAACCCACTTCGCCATGTAGGCATGCCATGGTGTATTGTCTGTCATACCAGAGGGCATCGACCGGAGGAGTGCATGTATTTGCAAAAGATGGTATTGAAGCCAACAAACTTATACTACAAGTTTTGTCGATCGGTTGGACATGATGAGAAGGATTGTAGGGCCTATGATTTGTTGCAAGATCGGACAGCTGACACCTATTTCATCAAGGGGGAAGAACCACCAGTGGTACAACAACAATCGCAGTATATTCAGCCGTAGCATTATGACCAGGTGCAATACGGGAAGCCGTAGTATGGGCACCCACAGTATCCACCACCACTGTATGGCCAGCCGTAGTATGGGCAACAACGGTATCAGTAGCCACAGTACGGGAAACCGCAGTATCAACAATATGGACCACCTTGCGGAGGTTTTGGGAGATTCCACGGAGGCCGAGGTATGGGATGTGGAGGTGCTACTGAGCGCGGAAGGGGTCCAATCATATGTTACAATTGTGGGCAGTAGGGGCACTACCAGAGAGACTGTCTAAATCCAGCGCCATAGTGTACATATTGCAGTGTTGTAGATCATAGTATAGAAGACTTCCCTCAGCTTATTGCGAAATGGAAAACCAAGCAGAACTAGAACTCGAATAATCCAAAGACACCACCTGCAGTACAAATGATTTCAACAGAAGCCAGAGGCAACCACGCTACGGTGGCGATAGTGACACAAGGAGGAGCGGTGACCGAGGATGATAAGCCACACACCAATGTCAGACCAACACAAATACAACGAAAGCAGGTCAATGAGGGCGCTGAAGTGGAAAAGGACATCTTCTCAAAGGCACAGGAGGCAATGAGGAATAAGAGACGACAACGAAATGGATGCGCTATACGAAGCCAGTCAGAGATGAATTTATGGAAGGATGGTACAGTCTGTATAAAATCTCTGAAGATTATGTTAACCCCACCACAGATGGATAATTGGAATGGCACAGCACCAATTCAACATCCTCCAACTCAAACGAGGCCCTTGAAAATTGGAAGAACCGGTTGCATGAAGTGTCTTTTTGAAGGTGTGCACGGATAACATAGTCCTTGCGAATGGTATGTAAGGAGGAGTATGCGTTACCTATCTATGAAATATTTCCCAACTTGGACACGTTTCTCACCGAATTTGAGGAGAAGGTAGCAGAGCCACAACGTCTTCTGGCCCTGGAGGAAGCCCTAAATGTTACTCCCACGCAATGGTGGGAATCACATAAATCAAACATCACATCTTGGCCACTATGTCGATGCCTCATGGAGGTACGGTTCAGCGAAGCCTCGAAGGATGAATAGATGCGATATGACGAATAGGGAGACCCGAAGGCACATCTGAATGCTTGTCAACACTGATGCGGATCGAGAGCACGACAAGAGTGGGTACATGCATTCGTACACACATTGGATGAGGAACTGCGGAGCTGGTATGTCGCAACAGAACTGCAATGTGGGACAAAATCTTGGGAATAGCTTACGATTGGCTTCAGCCAAACATTCTCATCCGCAGATATAAATCCCTTAATCCACACCACGCTAGAGGTGATCCGCGGAAAGATATTTGAAGCGGGTACCAGCTGGACAACCAATGGCACTCCAATGGACGGCGACACCAGAAATGTTGATGGAGTGTTACAACGTCACTGGAGAACCCGAATATGATGATGACCCCAGAGCTACATATGTACCGGAGTCAAAGTTTAGTCGCAGTGTCGTGGCACCAGATATACCGGTGGACAAATTTCAGCAACCATTAAATATTAAAAAGGTGAACATTAGATCAGAGGAAAACCCAAATTTTGCAAACATTGGCGACTACTGGGACGAATCGACCATTACGAAAATAACTGACCTACTACATGAGTTTCAGGATTTGTTTCCAACAAATTTCTCATAGATGGAGTTTTTGGAGACTTAGGAGAGATGAGGATCCCCCTGAAACCTGACGTGAAGCCGGTTAAGCAGCGGCCATATCGATTGAACCCTAGATATAAGGAATGAGTGCAAGTCGAACTCGAAAGAATGCTAGAGGCAGGCATTATAGAACCCATGGTAGAATCAGAATGGATCAGTCCAATGGTTTTCCAGGACAAGAAAACAAGTGAAGTACAAATATGCACCAACTTAAGGAAACTGAATGATGCCTGCCTACATAATCCATTCCCAACCCCATTCACAGATGAAGTACTCGAAGGCATAGGAGGCCAGGAGATATATTCCTTTAGGGACATATTTTTAGGCTACCACCAAATCAAGATTGCAAAAGAAGATCGACACAAGACTGCATTTGTCACTAAGTGGGGATGCTTTCAATACATGGTGATGCCATTTGGATTAAAGAATGCTCCTGCAATATTTTCCAGAATAGTGGTAGCAGCTTTCAAAGATTATATTCATAAGTTCCTTGCGGTTTACATGGATGATTGGACAGTATATGGGTTAGTCAAAGATCATGCCACAAACTTAAGACTCATGCTAGAACACTGTCGACAGCACCAGATTTCCCTAAACCTCAAGAAATGTATCTTTTGTGCTCCGTTCGGCATACTGTTGGGACACATTGTCTGACGCGAAGGAATGCTGGTAGATCCGGCGAAGCTTCCATCATTTTGGACCTCCTACCCCTGATGACAGCTAAACAATTGCGAGCGACATTGGGACACATAGGTTACTACCAGAAATTCATCCAAGGATATGCAGCTATCACAACACCCATGGATAAGCTACTAAAGAAGCATGCTAAGTTTGAATGGACCAAGGAGTGTCAGAAAAGTTTGGACATATTGAAACAAAAAATGGTCGAGGCCCCAATCCTTGCATTTCCGGATTGGACGAAGGAATTTCACGTACACGTTGATGCATCGTCAGTCGCACTGGGTGTTATCCTATCCCAACCTGGAACCGGCGACATCGACCACCTGATAGCATTCGCTAGTAGAAAACTATCTACGGCGGAGAGGAACTATACGACCACTGAGCGGGAAGGGCTAGCAATGGTCTATGCGTTGCAGAAATTTAGGCACTACCTCTTGGGAGGCCACTTTAAGATGTTCACCAATCACTCTACATTGAAATACTTGGTGAACAAGCTTGTGTTGGGGGGGAAGATTTGCCACTAGATATTACTATTTCAGGAGTTTGATTTTGAGATTATCGTAAAGCCGGGACGATTGAACACAGGACCTAATCATCGCTCATGGATAGAATCAGGAGAGGAACCAAGAAGCATCAACGAAGGACTGCTCGATGCTCAGTTTTTTAGGATTGGCATGGTCGATAACCACTATGAAGAAATCATTCAATTTTTGGCGACAAGGGAGGCACCGGCCGAGCGCACCACCAGCCAAAAGAAACAACTAGTTGTCCAAGCTGACTTTCAACTAATTGCAGGAGAGTTATATAAAATGGGCCCAGATGAGATTCTATGATGATGTGTCCTTCTGCATCAGCAGGAACAGATTCTGTTGGAATCCCATGATGGGATTGTTGGGGGACACTATGGGGGATGACCAACTGCTAAGAAGATCATTCGTGCAAGGTTATGGTGGCCAACCTTGCATGGAGATGCTATGGATTGTGCCTGAAGCTACGACATGTGTCAACGAACCGGGAAGCCCTAGCGACGAGATGAAATTCCACTAGTACCACAAGCAACGCTACAGGCCTTCGACAAATGGGCTATCAATTTTGTGGGACCCATCAACCCACGTGGGAAGAGGACAGGGTCATGTTACATTCTCACTGCGACAGACTACCTGATGCATTAGGTGAAATCTGGACCAGTAAAAGACTATTCTGATGCAACTGCAGCATGATTCCTCTTTGAAAATGTGGTTACTAGGTTTGGTTTCCCAAAGGTATTACTAAGTGATCAGGGGACACACTTTGTTAACCAAACAATTGATGCGATGACGGAGGAATTTCAAATCCAAGAAAAGAAGAGTACACCTTACAACCCTCAGGCGAATGGGACAATTGGGGCGTTCAATAAGATCTCAGAGCATGCTCTCACCAAGGTGTACAATGTGAACCGCGATGACTAGAACCTAAAAATCCCAGCGGTCCTTTGGGAATATCGCACCACATGCAACCAATTGACTGTCCAGACTCCATTTAAACTCATCTACGGCCAAGAAGCAGTGATGCCAATGGAATACATAGTACCCAGCTTGTGCATCACCGTAGCAACAAAGATGAGCAACGATAGCGTGCTGGAGAAACGATTGACACAACTAATACAGTTGGACGAAGATCGATTCATCACAGGGTTTCACCGAAAGGTAGAAAAGGACCGCTAGAAGGCGTGGCACGACCTCTATGTCAAGACGAAACACCTACAGAAGGGGGGTACATTTCTGTTGTGTGATAGCAAATTTTTGAAACACCCTAGCAAGTTTCAAATGCACTGGTTGGGACCATATGTTATCACTTTTATCACCAATGGAGGCGTAGTACAGTTACAGAGCTTGAATGGGGTACTGTTACCTAAATTAGTCAATGGGAGTAGGTTGAAGCCCTATCACCATGATCTGACACTGAGAGGATGAGGACTCAAAAAAAATAAAAATAAAAAATAAAATAAAAATATATCTATATATGTATATATGAGATGGTAGATGGCGCACTAGTCGGAGGAGAATGTGCACAAGGAGGGGTTGTATCACAGCTTGGGGTTTGGACTATGGCAGTGGTAGGACTGCGACCCTACAAAATCAGTACTAAATTGCCAGCAAATGGATCGTTTTCAGCTGGCAACTCTTTTTGCAGGTATGATGACTAGTCGGCCTCGATCGACACCCGACATGAGTGGCACATGACAACACACCGTGGTAGCATGGCCAGTGGCACCACGGATGATAGTTCGCACAGGGACGACGTGAAGCGCAGCCGGGAGTAGGATGGTCACCCATCACGCACGTAGGAATCCTGGTCACCGCACATAGGAGAAATGATGATGAAATCATTGCATTAGGTGAATGGATTCGCAGAGGGTTTTCGAAGCCGATGTCTTGGACGTCGAAAAATGCATAAATACAGGCACTAGAGGTTAAGCAAAGCACAGAGGCATTTATCAGAAGCAAGAAATACATGCTGCAAGTGGGTCGGGAAATTGCATAAGTTAGGAATTCCAAGGAGGTTGTGGAAATGATCCATTTCATTTCGTGCGGTAGCACACCAGGGGCGTTGCGGGCTCGCATGACAAGTGTGCATGAACACCTTGAGCAGAAGGAAACTTTGGCACTCGGGTGTCACAAAGATGAGGTTTCACCTAATATTTCTAAGTATGTTGTAGTAGTTCGAAGATTCATGATGCGAGTGACCACTAGAAGAATAAGGGTGGCAACCCCCTGGCCATGGAAGGAAGCATTCCAAGGTGTGAAATAGATGTGCCGGAGTAGTCGGCCTACCTTCCACCTTGGTGACATCGATGAACTTCTTCTCATTCAGGAATAAATGTGGAGTGAACCAACAGATTCCAGAGAGATAAATGATGAAGGTTTCCAGAGACCGGAGGATGAGTGCAAGAATTACATGACATCGAACCTGAGGTCAACAATAGTGGGTGAGAAGTACACAACAGCGAGTTCCAGACGGCAAGAACAGTTTCAGCAACAGAGCACAATGCAGGGTGGGTGCAAACCAAAAGTGTCCAGCTAAGGTGGCTCGGGACAAGCCACAAGTTTGTGTTGGGGGCCTGTTGGCATGGGATAGATCCGCAGAAAGTGCGGAAGCCGACAAACTGCGAAAGGGTAATCCCACAAAGAAAGGACCTTTTGCGGCTTTTGTGGAAATATTAGATTTGTTAGGCATGTCAATCATGTGGACCATTTTGTAATAAGATGAAATCATATAAAGAAAGTAGAATTTTAATCCTAAGGGCATCATAGTTTTGGAGATTGATCATATCTTTGTGTTCGGTTGTATCCGCGATATGATGACTTGACTGTTTCTGCGAGGTTTGTTCTGCAAGTTTTGATGAATGAATGAATATGTTTGATTATGATATGAATTATGTTGTTGTGCAATGATGCGATGATGAATCATGGGTTATGTGAATACTTTCTATTGATTAATGCAAATATGTTGTTAAATATGCTCTGAATGTGTGTGTTATGAATAAGATGCGAATGATTGATTAATGGAATGTTATGAATGTTGTAATCTCTGGTTAATGTGCACATATCCTCTTCAAAACTACGGAAGCTTGGTTCCAGCAACCCCCTTATCCACCTCGGGTGAGACTGCACTTGCTTTGCAAGTGTTGCTGGGAAGGGTTACACCTTTTTGGGCCGGTGTATAAGGGAGTTAGGTAGATAGTTTGTTGGTGACTGTGCGGAGTGAACCCCTGTCGATAGACTCTGCGTCAACAATACTTGGAGGAAGCTTGGAGACAAAGAATCACCAAGGGAGGATATTCTACAACCTTCTGAAAATGGTAATATGAATATGATTTTTTTAAAGCCCCGATGTGCGTATTTAGAGAGGTATTCTCTGTACTGAAGGAGATCAGTTAGTTCTAAAAAGGAAGAGCTTTAACCGAAATCCCAAGAAGGAGCACATTATGATATGAACACTCCCAGAAGCCAGTTAGTGACCGGATATTTTATTGGATAAAAATCCCTTTGGGATATGGTTTCCCACCGGACGGGGCACACGGACCAATTACATAGCATAGGTAAGGTCCTGAAGGTCCTTAAAGAAATCCTCAGCTAGCTCTGCTCTTTGAGGGAAATATATAAGCTTTTCCACCCTCTCTGTGGCAGGTAAGCTTTCAGAGTGGTAGGATGACACTATCAATTTGATGTATTTGTAACTTCATAATATATTCACTTGTATATTGTATTTTTACTTTATTGTATCCACAATGGAGATGTATTATTCCTCCGATTGGAAGTGTTGTCAATTGTACTTCCAAGTGTCGCAAGTTATATTGTAAGTGTCATAACTTATACTTGACGGGTTATTAGACCACCTTGATGGGGCCGGCCCTGTATGAGTCTTGTGGGTTAAAGGGTTATTAGACCACCCTAGTGGGGTCAACCCAGTTAGTATTATGTTAAGTGGTTAAGTTCGGGCCGACCTAGTTAGAGTTAAAATGCAATTCAAGTTAGTGTATAAATAGAGTGTGTCTCTGTCATTCTACACATTCTATTATTCACTCACTTCGCATTAGTGAGAGAGAGGAGGAGTGCACACAAGTGGAGGAGGAGCATGCTGCTGAAGATATCTATCTCTTGGGTTTGATCATGGTGATCCTTGTATTGATGCTTATTCTATCTCTGAGGAAGTTGCGGGGTTTTTCACCTTCTTGGTTTTCCCCGGTGAAATGTTTTGTGTCTCTTGTCTCTTGTCTCTTATGCTTGATATGTTGTACATGTTCTTTCAGTTAATATCCTAGATCTATTGAATTAAATGATGAAAAAATAACATGGTATCAGAGCTATCATGAAGGAAGGCATGGTATGGCATTTATGAGCTTGTTGCACTTGCGACAAATTGGAAGCTAGGGCTTGATATAGCAAAAACCATTCATTGTGGAACTTTCGCTATAAATACACTTTGGCGAAGTTTTAGGTTCTGAAACTTCTACAAGTGGTAGATGACATCTCCATGTACCTTGTATCTGAATCATAGCATCTATTTCACTGTACTTTCTATTTTATGACCTGTATAATCTAGGGTTTCTGCCTCTTCCAGATCTCAGTCATAAACAGGTGACCTAGGAAAAAAGGTCACAACTCGGGATAGGAAGCTCCAAATGAAATTTCTGTAAAACGTGACAGTAAGAGAACGGACTGTAGTTTCTTAGGTAAGTTTTTCAGAGGCTGAAATTGAATCAGTGACATTTGGAACTCTGTACAAGTTCGCTATGTTGCTTTATCCCATAAACAGGTCACGTTGTGACACTTGGAATAACTCTCTCTCAGAGAATCCAATTGAGGTCAGACATATGGGGTTGCAAAGATGATAGTTCAGGATACCATAGGCTGAAGTTTCAGACCCTGTGGATTCGTAATTTCAGAGATGCACCAGAAACAATAAGGTGCATATTTCTGTCAAAATAGAATTGGATTCTAAGCACCTTCATTCTTGGCTTATCACTGCTGCGGGAATTTTGGGTTTCAAAGAAAGTTGGAATTCTTGGAATCGGAGACAATGGCTGGATTCTCCTCATAAAAATCAAAATTTTGAGACCAAGATCGAATTTTTTGGTTGGGCGGAAGGCTGGGCTTAATCAAACCCTAGTTCGAGATTTTGATCGGAAAGGTGGAAAATTAGGGCTTCTGCAAAAGTTGAAAGTTTTGAAATATGTGCCATGGCTGGAAGCTCCTCAGAAAAATCAAGGTTTAGAGTACATGATCGAACCTTTTGGTTGGACAAAATACTGGGCTTTACCAAACCCTAGTTCAGGATCCTGTCCAAAAGATCCGGAAGTCTCGAAGGCAATTTTGAGGGGTCAAATTTTGCAGTTTTCAAAATTGAAGTATACCAGCTTAATCAGCTCAACAAGGCACATCTTTCCATCCATTCAAAAGTTTGAAATTCAAAATTTGAATTTTTAGGGTTTCTCTGACAACCCCTAATCCAGCTCCGTATCCAGTCTCAGCAAATCAAAGTGGATTGGGTTAATCCTAGAAGAGAATGAATTGGACACCTGCATAAGTAAAGAAGTTCCAGTTCTAGAGGGAGATGAGGCTAAGGCCTTACATAAGAAGACTACAAGCAATCTCAATAGGTATGACTTGAGGAGATACAGGTATGTGTTGAAATCTGTTCATGATTAAGTTTATGATATGTTTGTCTTCATATTATTTAGGTTAGTACAATCTTGATTAAATCTTAGAATTGTCTTATCACCCTAGTAAAAGTATGAATGGATGTGAATGATAGAAGACATTCATTGATTAGGGTTATATGATTGTACTAATGCACTATGGTATTGTATGAGGATGATGTTGTCTGCTAACATGAAAGGTAAAAATCAAGTTCTAGATCAAGAACATATGACCATGGTGACATGAAGACAAAGACTCATGTATCACATAGAAGCTCTACTTACGAGGTATGTATAATTTGGTTCTACAATGATTAACTTATGAGTTATGCAGGTTACCAAGCACAAGTCATTGAAGATAACAAGAAGACATTGTTTGGGTATGTTAGACATAACTAGCTAACATGATATTCCAGGTATGTTTTTTCTATATCAAGTTAGAATCCTACCTTGTGTTAGGATCTTATACTTTTGTATGATTATTCTTGAAGTTAGAAGTTTAAGTAATCAAGGGTTTATGCATATTATGTTTCTTACTTTGATTGATAATATGACTAACCAGAAGAGTCCTATGGTCAAATAAGAATATGCATGAGTAAAAGAAGTCTTCCCTGAAACCTTGAATACTAATGCTTATTACCTATGTATGAAATGATCATGACCATACATGTTAAGATTATTTAGGATCATAATGTTTTGATAGTATTGAGATTATACTAATATATGTATGGTTATGTATGAGATCTTGAGGATGACACAATGATGACACTAGTGCACACTTAAGCATGCTTAGTGGTCCAGGATGGATATAAGTCCGAAGACAGATAATCCAGGAAGCAAAGATCAAGAGGGAGCTCACTCCAATAGTTCCTGCAAGGAAGCAAAGATTGAGAGGGAGTCCACCCAATAACCAAACAAAGATAAGTATTTGAATTGTCATTTCCTGTATATATGATTACTTAAATGATGTTGTTCAGTCATGTACATACTTATGTTCCTAGATTTAGGATGTATATTATGCATATTAGAAAAGTTGCATTAATGAACAAGATACTACTAATATGCAAGTAATGGGTAAGTAGCCTATGGTACTATACAACATTCAATTGCTACTTATCTAGAATGAATCCTCTTTGCTGACATGTTGGGAGTTGTGCACACTCTTAACAATGTTTTGGTAGAGATGCAAGGCATCTAGAAAGTTATAGGATATGGATAAATGTTGTATTGAAGCATTGGCTAGGATAATTGCATGACTATATGACATATGTCTTTATGAGTAAGAATTTGTTCTGAAATATATAATATGTTTCTAATCATGCAATTGAACTTGTCTTGTAGGAAATACTGTGTACCATCACCTACAAAAGAAGGACTACAAAATTTGTTCCAGCAACGAAGTTCAAAGAAAACTATATATTGAAGATATTGAAGAATCTGAAGTTCCCAGGATCTGGGATGCAGTAATGGAAGAATCGCATGATCGAGGAATGCCAGTCGATCATGAAGAATGATGTCGGAGATGTGGTCCCGAGAACAGAAGGGAAGTCTGTTGTGACTTCCAAGTGGATCTATAAGATCAAGCATGCTGCAGATGGTAGTATAGATAAATACAACGCGAGGTTTGTAGCTCGTGGCTTCTCCCAGAAAGAGGGAATAGACTATGAAGAGACTTTTGCTCCTGTAGCCAGATACACTTCCATCAGAATAGTACTTTGCCTGGCTGCAGTGATGAAGTGGAAGATACACCAGATGGATGTCAAGATAGCTTTCTTGAATGGTGTAGTCAAAGAGGAAGTGTATGTGGAGAAGCCACTCGGGTTTGAGACATATGACATGGAGTCATATGTGTGCATATTGAAGAAATCCTTGTATGGCTTGAAGCAAGCTCCTAGGACTTGGTATGGTAGGATAGACAGATTTCTATCTAGTTTGGGATTTACCAAGATTAAAGCGGATTCCAACCTTTACAAAAAGGTTGAGGAAGGAAATCCAGTGATACTACTTTTGTATGTGGATGACCTATTTGTTATAGGTGAAGATAGATTGATTGCCGATACAAAGATGAAGCTTGCTTCCGAGTTCTAGATGAAGGACTTGGGGATCATGCATTACTTTCCAGGAATGGAGGTGTGGCAGAGTGCAGATGGAATCTTCCTTGGAAAAGGGAAGTATTCAATAGAGATCCTGAAACGATTTGGGATGATGGACTGCAAGGCCATGGCCACACCTATGGCAGCGAACCTGAAGCTTATGTTTGATTCTTCATCTGAGCCAGTTGATGTCCCAGTGTATCGTCAGATGATTGGGTCCTTGATGTACCTGACGAACACGAGACCAGATATTTGATTTGCGGTGAACACATTGAGCAAGTTCCTAGCGGATCCCAGAGGTGTTCACCTGGTTGCTGTGAAGCATATTCTGAGGTACCTGAAGGGTACGGTTGATTATGGGCTCAAGTATGATGTGAATCAAAAGTTTAACCTAGAGGGTTATGTTGATTCAGATTGGGCAGGAAGTGCTGCAAATAGGAAGAGCACTTCGGGGTGCTACTTCAGTATGGGATCAGGTGTGATCTCTTGGTTTAGCAGGAAGCAGTCCTGCGTAGCACTGAGTACAGCTAAAGCAGAGTATGTCGCAGCTTGTTCGGCCATTTGTAAGGCAGTATGGCTTAGGAAGCTACTGTCTGAGTTATTTGATCTCTCATTGGATGTATCTTCTGTGACAACCAAAGTTGTGTGAAGTTGTCTGAGAACCCGGTGTTCCATGACAGGTCAAAGCATATTGAGATCAAATATCACTATATCAAGGATATGGTGCAGATAGGAGTAGTGAAGCTCCTGTATGTTGTGACGAGTGAGCAGGTTGCAGATGTGTTGACGAAACCACTAGCCAGAGTGAAGTTTGAGTACTTCAGAGAGAGGTTTGGTGTTCTTCAAATTGAAGACACTTCGAGGAAGAAGTGATGGGACACATTTGCAGGAGCCATTCCAAGCATGGTGATAGGAGGATCCTTCCATGGTTGTGGATGTAAGCATTGTGTGATGAGCATCAGGACGATGCTCCAGTTCCTACTTTGTATATGCATCAATTGGATGCTTTGTATGATTAGTTGGATCGTGTATTATGATATGCATCAGGACGATGTAGTGACGATGATCAGGATGATCATGTGTGATGAGTATCAAGATTATATGCATCAAAATGATGCAGTGACAATGATTGGGATGATCATGTGTGATGAGTATCAGGATGATACTCTAGATGATATGCATCAGGACGATGCAGTGACGATGATCAGCATGATCATGTGTGATGAGTATCAGGATGATACTATGGATGATATGCATCGGGACAATGCTATGATGATGATCAGGATGATCATGTGATGATGTACATCAGGATGATGTATAGTGAGTATCAGGTTGATACTCTGTGGCTGTGGACAGGTTGTGCAAATGAGCATGTAAATTGACCTGGGAGATCTTATCGGTCGTGCTTCGGCACATAAAGGATCCTAGGATACTCTTTCGAGGTTTTGCTCTAGGAGGACATGTAATATTTCCCTGGGAGATCTTGTCAGTCGTGCTGCGGCACATAAAGGATCCTGGGATACTCTTTCGAGGTTTTGTCCTATAGCATATAATATTGCCCTGGGAGATCCGATAGGTTGAGCTGTGTGCTCGTAATCAGTCCTGGGATGCTCTATCGAGGTTTTTCCATGACCACATGTAATATTGCCCTGGGATATCTTGTCGATCGTGCTTCGGCACATAAAGGATCCTAGGATACTCTTTCGAGTTTTTGTGGTGACCACATGTAATATTGCCCTGGGAGATCTTGCCGGTCGTGTTTCGGCACATAAAGGATCCTGGGATACTCTGTCGAGGTTTTGTGGTGGGGGTCACATGTAAGTTGACTTGGGAGATCTTGTCGATCATGCTTCGGCACATAAAGGATCCTAGGATACTCTTTCGAGGCATTGTGACACACGTAATAAGTCTTGAGGATTCCACAGTATGGCTAGTGTTAATGAAGACCTACAGGAGGCGGCCCTACATCCAACATGAAAAAGGGCTAGCTCTGTAGAACTTCCTATGACAAGAAGAATTCAAAGATATCTCAGTGATTGAGATGTCGAGTACAGCAGCAGTGATGATGATGATGCTCCGTGATCTAGTGAGAATGATCTAGCTCCAGAATTGAATACTTTTGTTTATATGTATTGATGACTTGTGTCAAGAGAATACATTCCTAGTTAAGAGGGAGTGTTGATGTATTTGTAACTTCGGAAGATATTCACTTGTATATTTTATTTGTACATTATTGTATCCCCAACGGAGATGTATTTTTCCTCTGATTGGAAGTGTTGTCAGTTGTACTTGCAAGTGTCACAAGTTATATTGTAAGTGTCATAACTTATATTATTAGACCACCTTGATGGGGTCGGCCCTGTATGAGTCTTGTGGGTTAAAGGGTTATTAGACTACCCTAGTGGGGTCGGCCTAGTTAGTATTATGTTAAGTGGTTAAGTTGGGGATGACCTAGTTAGAGTTAAAAGGCAAGTCAAGTTAGTGTATAAATAGAGAGTGTGTCTCTCTCATTTTACACATTCTATTATTCACTCACTTCGCATTAGTGAGAGAGATGAGGAGTAGGCACAAGTGGAGGAGGAGCATGCTGCTGAATATATCTATCTCTTGGGTTTGATCATGGTGATCCTTGTATTGATGCTTATTCTATCTCTGAGGAAGTTGTGGGGTTTTTCACATTCTTGGTTTTCCCCGGTGAAATGTTTTGTGTCTCTTGTCTCTTATGCTTGATATGCTGTACATGTTGTTCTTTCAGTTAAGATCCTAGATCTATTGAATTAAATGATGAAAAACTAACATATCAAATGTGAAGTATAACCCCTTTCAGGTGAAACGTTTCTTCCTTTAACTACTCGAATGGGAAGGCAAGTACTCCAATGGGACTAGGCATATTTAGTTGATATTAAATTCAGGCATATGTTTCATGGGTTTATAAGTATAGGTCTTGATGAAACACATGAATTTATACATATAGGTCAAGTCTCACAACGGTATTTTTGAAACCTAATTGCACCACCCATGGTGCTTTAAAATAACCACACCGCATTGGAAATGGTGTGGGTATAATTAATATTTCATGCCGCTGCATTGGATTCTATAAACAAGTGCACCGTGAATTGTGCTCTTAAATAAGACTAATGCATCACCATATCTACAAAAATAAAATAAAAACATATTTTTTCGATTTATATATTTTCGGTGCACTATATATATCCAAACATACCAATGACGGTGTGTAAATATATCTAGGGAACCAATGTCTTCGAATAATTATTTAATAGTTTTTATCTTTATAGTGTGCTCTTTATATATATTGATGCATTGCTGACAATGCATCCATATATATAGAGAGCACCAATATATTTGAAAAAATATATTCCCGTGAGGGGCAACTCAAGTGGTAAAGATGAGAAGTTGTAATCAGTTTTAAATGAAAGGTCACGTGTTGGAATCCCCCCAAATTTACCTGTGCACCATGGTTCGAGCCTTGTGGATGCACCTAGGGGTATATTTGTAGCGAGATTGGATCCATGTACCCCATGTCACGCGAGTACCATCCCAACTCCAGTTGTTGATTCCCCTAGTCAAATATATATATATATAATTTTTTGGATTTGTATATTTTTGGGGCACTATATATATCTATATGCATCGTGGGTGGTATGTCATTATACACAGAGCACCGATGTGTTGGAAAACTAAATTTAGTTTTTTTTTTTGTTTTTACAATGTGCTTTATATATATGTATGCACCTAAAGCAGTACGTCCGTATATATAGAGAGAAAAAATATTGTTGAAAAATAATTTATTTTTTTTTTGTATCTCTGTATGTACATTGTGATTGATATAACCAAAAGGGGTGCGTCGTTATATCTACAACATTGATATGTCCTAAAAAGAAATTATGTTTTTTCTTTTTATACATTGCACTTTATATGTAGTGACACAATGAAGCTAGTGCATCCGTACATATATAGAGCTCCGTTAAGTTTGAAAAAAACTATATTTTTTAGAATATATGCATCGAGACAGTGCGTCATTATATATAGAGGATCAATTTCTTTGAAAATTAAACCTAAAGTTTTTGTTATGTATATAATTTTCTTTATATATACTAATGCATCGATGGTGGTGCATCAATATATCTATAGAGAACCAACATTCAAAAAATATATATTTATGGTTTCAATGGTAGTGCATTAAATTTACTTAAACACACCGCGGAAAATGAATTTCCTTTTATGTTAACGCACAATCAATGATATGTTCATTTTTTTATTCAGAACTTGTTACCGATGCACTCCATGTTTACACACAATGCGCCAATATTAATTGTGCGAGTTGAATTGCAAAAACACACCACTCAAATTTTTTAATTTGTTTAAAATGGAAAATTGAAGCTAAATTTGGACTTTTAAATGAGAAGGTAATAATGACATTACCTAGACTCTTTTCCATTGGAGAGGCATGGCTTACATGTACAAAAGAAATGATGTTTCCCAACTATTTGGAAAAATTCTAACTCCAGTGATGAACCAAATGACGAGAGAGATCTAACAACTAACAAGCACCGAGTGCAAGGAACGTCAGGAGAGAAAGTGCAACGCTAGTGCTTACATGGTCTTAGGCGGTATGCAACACTAACACTTGGGTAAAATGATTTTCTCAGTACATAATTTTTTTTTTTTACCATATTTCAATGCACTGGATTTAGTGGAGCACCGATGCACATTGTATCTATGGCACATTGGTGCGCTTCAAGTTGTAGAGGGCACCATTAGGTATTTCTATTTTTACAAAATAAAAAGAAATTATGTTTTTTATTATAATTAGATGTTTAGTAGTAATTTATGCACTGTTGTGTCTTTGTATTTATAACGCACCTGTGTGCCCTATTGGAAAAATAAATAAAAAATAGTTTTTTTCCAGTCGAGGGTAGGCATTTTTGACATGAAGCGGTGCGTTGGATTATTAAATGCATCAATGCATCTATATTATTCCCACACCGAACAATTTTTCTAGGAAAAATAAAATAAACATATTTTTCCAAATTGCATTTAACTATTTGACTTTGGTGCTATTCATAATTAGGAATACTGGTGCATCATTGGTGTTGGTGCATCGATACGTTCAGATCGATAGGGACCGTTGTTCCTTTCTTTCATTTTTTAAAAATAAGAATATATGTTTTTATGTCTTTTAATTGTTTTGTTTTACTTCCTAATGCCTCGATGTGTCTATGTCATTAAAATGTGTAATAGTTTAGGAGTAGGATCACTCAGTAGTAGCAGACCTCACTATACTTCAGCTGTAAGCTGGCACTCTGTAAATTGAATAATAACTGAATACAATCAAGGAGATTCGAATGCCACTAAGGTCATTCGAATTATCCTCAGTGTGTAGCTTGGATAGCATTGGAGACATCATCCAAACCAGTGGAAGTGGTCACAAAAGTCAAATAGTCAGTCAAATGAGTCTAACTGAGTCCAATTTAGTGCATGGGAACTAATGTAGGGAAGGAGACTCCAATGTGGGTGCATGAGGAGCTGTCAGTAGGCAATAGAGCTCAACTAGTCTCAGTAGATGCTTATATAAGTGCTTCAGTCAGTTAACTGATCAATCATCCCCTGAATCAAGGCATTGAGTCATCAACCAACCAACTAACTGAAGTAACTCCTAAATAGGTGGAATAAGGCACACTTGTGCTCCAGTGATGAAAAAAAGGGCGCATCAGTGGCTAGGAGGGATAAACCTGAGTAGAAACAAAATCCTAGGGGCTGCAAAATAAGGACTAGGTTCTAGGAGACTGCCATACTGATGATTGGATGCATGCAAATGCATGCATATGACTGGATGCATGCAAGATTGCATGCAGACATGCAAAATACATAAATGATGGTGAGAATATTCCAACACCCCCCCGCAAGCTATACTATGAGGAACAATTGAAATGGTAGGGCCCTGGTAACTGAGACCAAAGGTCACCCCATACAACAATCTAAATAAACAAAGTGAGGAAAGAGGGAGAACCCAGTGGAAATAAATCCCCCCCTCAAGATAGACTGTGATAGGATGATCAATCATGTACATCACTCACCCCAAATGGTAAGTGGAATTCTCCACTGAAGAAGGATTTGTCAGCAGTAAATGGATCAGTAATGTGAGAAGGATGAAACCTTCCATTCTGAAAATCAGATCTGGTCCTCCTCGGATCAAGTGGATCTCCAACAAGATCTCTGGAAGATCTAAGTGTAGTGGTTTCCCATCTAGGAAGAGGAGGATCATCAAGTGCAAGATATGGATCTTGGTCTTCCATTCGCTCATCTTCACTAATAGGTGCTAGATCTTTAGGTTCTTGTGGATCTGGATCTATCATTCTCTGAAAAAGAGTTATATTCCTCTTGGGAATAAGTGGGTCATGCTCCAAAACATGTGCTTGAGTTCTCCAACAATGGATGCAAGCGAATATGGAGGCTTCTTGAACTTTCTCTTCCTACCAAGCATGGTGAGAACAAATTCAAAAATATGAAGATCATTATGGGGCATGTGATTCGAACCAACTAAGGTAGATTCAACTCCATGAATGTGTATGTAGTTCTTTGATATCTCCTTTGAGCCAGCATAGGTGAGATCATAACCAAATGAACTAATACATGATGGTGGTGGCTTGGACTTCAAATCAGATCCAAGAGATGATAGATGGCTTCTTATGATCTCCTTTGAACCAGCAAGGGTGAGATCAAAACCAAAATCACAAGGATATGCATGAGACTTGAAACCAAGCGAATGATGGTGTCTTCCATCTTCGTTAAAACTCTAAAAACATGTTCCAATTACCAAATAGGAGTCCATAGGAAGAATTTGATCAAGGAGGGCGAATGCATTGCCTCCCGAATCTTATTTTACCTCCAAAATACTCAGTAGGTCATCATCTTGCACATCAATAGGCTCATGGGAAGTAGAGACTTTGAAAGTCTCTTCAACTTCTTGTGTAGTAGTGAACATCTCTTGATTAGAATTTGAATCAGAAGATGGATCAAATCCTGAAACCATGTCTTGAATTTCGACCTTATCTTGAAAAACTTCATCATGAGATATGATGGAGGCCGAATCATGAATACAGAGAGCACTGAAGGCAGTACTATTGGGCTTGTTCTCCAAATGGCTAACATCATCCTCTTCCTTCTTTCCAAATAATCTATCCAATCTTGTCCAGTTATCACTTGGATGTTCTGCAGGATCAATGAGGTATTCCATATTGGAAATCATAGCAGTACATATTGTTGTTGAGGCTCTGTCACAATCATCTAGCCAATCTTCTTCCTCTTCATAGGAACAAAATCTCTCTTAACACCAATACACAAATCGAAAAGACCATATCTCTTCAGGTATGTTGTCATCTTTGGTTTCCATTCTTCATAGTTGTATGAATAGAGAGAAGGAATTTCTTCCAGATCCATGAAGCTGTTGTTGAATTTGAATCTATTGTTGCAACTACAGAAGACATAAAAACTGCTGCAACTGCAAAAAAACTTCAAAACTGCTGCAACTGCAGAGAAATTCGAATAACCTACAAAAACAATGGAGATCCATAGTAGCTGTTGAATTCGAATCTGTTGAAGATGGATTCAAATGATGGAGATAACCTGCAAAACAATGAGAAATGTAAATGGAGATCTACTACAATTCGAATTGAACACTTCCTTAGGACACTGAGCACACGTGACTGGGTCCTTCACACCTAGATAGACCTCACTGGATTGCTCCAGTGAATTCAAGGAAATAGCACCAGGATTTGTGTAGCTAGGGTTTTACCCCTAGCTTGTGCAAATGAGCACCTACTAAGGAGAATGGACTCCTTAGTAGCAGTTCAGTAAATGTAAATTATTATGCTAAAACAGAAATGTAAACTACTCTAAAACATGTGCATGAAACATAAACAACAAGATGTAAAAAATGGTTTTTGTATTAATATTACCTCCAATGTGAAGGTTGGTGAAGCTCTTGCAATGTCCAAGAGGGTTGCTCCAAGCTCCAATGTGCTTTTTCTCTTTCTCCAATGGTGGAAATGGGCCAAAAGGGGCTCTCAAGGTGAAAGTGGCTCAATGGTGAGCTAGGGTTTCGAGAGAGATTTTGGCAGAGTAAGGGTATACTTGATTGTGGATGTGGAATGAGGGATCTCCATCACCTATTTATAGTTTTTTGGTGGTGGAGTGTTGGCCCATGGTTTTAGGAACCATGTGGTTTAGGGCAGTTGTATAGGGTTTTTTCCTCCTTTCCTCATTATTTTATATTTTTTATTCCATTTTTAGAGGGATTTTGCTATTTTAGAGGAATTTTGGATATTTTTGGAGGAAAAATGGGTTTTTTAGCCTTTTTGAGGCTTTTTTTGATGGTTTTGTGGCCTTTTGGAGGCATTTTAGGCCTTTGGGAGGCTTTTTAGGGGAAATATGGTAGGAAAATGGACAAATGAGCCATGTAATGAGGTAGATGAGGTAGTGAACACTTTTTGGGTGTTAACAATTTGCTATGGAAACCCAGAGGCTTTTGGTGCTCAATGAAAGACAGCTTCTCAAGGAATTGTTGCAACTGTTGCTGCTGCAATTCGAATAGTTGTTGTTAGTTCTGATACCATGTAATATTTTAGGAGTAGGATCACTCAGTAGTAGTAGACCTCACTAGAATTCACTCATGTAGTGCAGAAAGAAGAAGAAGAAATGCTGAATAAATAATCACTCATTACTTAGAAAATGGAGAAAAAATGTTGTATCATACATTAGCTGTAAGTTGTCACTCTGTAAAATGAATAATAACTTAATACAATCAAGGAGATTTGTATGCCACTAAGTTCATTCGAATTATCCTCAGTGCGTAGCTTGGATAGCATTGGAGACATCATCCAAACCAGTGGAAGTGGTCACAAAAGTCAAATAGTCAGTCAAATGAGTCTAACTGAGTCTAACTAAGTGCATGAGGAGCTGTCAGTAGTCAGTAGAGCTCAACTTGTCTTAGTAGATGCCTATCTAAGTGCTTCAGTCAGTTAACTAATCAATCATCCCTGAATCAAGGAACTGAGTCATCAACCAACCAATTGAATGAAGTAACTGCTAAATAGGTGGAATAAGGCGCACTTGTGCTCCAGTGATGAAAACAAGGGCGCATCAGTGGCTAGGAGGGATAAAATGAGCAAAAACAGGCTCTTGGGGGCTGCAAAATAAGGACTAGGTGCTGGGAGACTACCATGCTGATGACTGGATGCATGCAGATGACTGGATCCATGCAAAATTGCATGCAAGCATGCAAAATACAAAAATGATGGTTAGAATATTCCAACAACATGCACTGCTAACTTTTTTCGCAAAAAATAAAAGAAAACATATTTTTTGAAATTGCATCAGGCTATCATTTGACTTTGGTGTCGTCATAACTAGGCACATCGGTGCATCGATGCTCTTTCTATTTGGGTGCACCGATTCATCATGTTACGTAATGTATCGATGTGTGTTGTAAGTGTATGTCCACCAGTTAAAAACCTCTTCTAAAACCTCCTCCCTCCCGCCTCCTCTAATAGCCTCCAATATAAATGGATAAATGGACTTTATTTTGTGAAAGGTCCGCAAAAACCTCTGCTGGAAGGTATTTTCCTTGTAGCACTATTATTTCAAGGAATTAAATCAATCCAACAAGTATCCCCATATTATGAACTAAAAATCATATATTACTTGGTGTATCATATCATATTTTAAGGACCTTTCATTTAGGTATTTAACCCTTTAGGTGGCACGTCACTTGGTAGAAATAGTAAATAGCATAGTGTTTTGAATTTGAAACATGATTGGGTATCATTTCAGACTATCTCAAAACATAAAAAGGATGACAATTAGGTTTATAAGGCAACAAAATTACAAGTGATTTTTCACAACGCAGTGATCATTTGTGTAATTTGGTGAGTCCAGGGTGTGTTGCTTTTTAGTGGCATAAGAATATATTAGATTAGATTTAGAAAAAGTAAAGTAGAGATGAAAAATTAAGATAGGAATACTCCATAATATATCTCAAAATCATGAATATGATTTGATAGTCAACCATCTCTAAAGAATCAAGAGAAAAGTGAGAATTCTAAATGGGCTAAAGAAATGAAAAGAAAAGTGAGAATTCTAAATGGGCTAAAGAAATGAAAAGAATAAAAATACTTAGAAAGGAAAAACATAACTCGATAAATGATAAAACCTACCCAATTTGATTACTTGTAATTGAGAAGAAACTAAAAGTCTCCCTTCATGATCATATTTTCTAGCCATGACATTTAAGCAGCAAAACTACAATCATTCAAAACAAACTTGTGTCAAATTGTCTTTGTAATAGATCCTTCTCTACACAGCAACAACATAAAATAAACTTGTGTCAAATTGTCTTTGTAATAGATATCCTTCTCTACCAAGGCAACAAGAGACTTAAGTCTAAAACCTAATGACAAAACTCAAAATGAAAAAGGATAGAAAGATTTGTAAAAAAATAAAAAGTAAATAAATATAAAATTGCTAAACAAAATAAAAGCAAAATTGAAATCAAAAGAAAAAAAATCAATTTTTATGTATAAGGTGTGATAATAACATTAGCACTGATGGTGGATATCATTTGTCGTATTGGTATACATCCACATTCTCAAATAAAAAATTACTTACAATAATGGCGGGGATTAGGCTTTTAACATGAGGACTAGTAAATAAGTCATTTTTTTTTTCATACAGAAAAAAACCACTTTTATTAACAGAAGTTGTGTTTTAAAAGTTACAACAAAAAGACGAGGGATAGATGCCCAAAACATGATCCTTAACAGTCTGCATCATTAAGAGGGAGTTGGTCATATGATTCTAATACAAACATAGCGGTCTGCGGGTTATGAAAAGGACCGAGAACACAAATATAAAATAGTAGCTAACTTAAAGTCCTTCAGCAAAGGAAAAAGAAGAAGATCTATGAAGAGTTCCGAAACTGTGTTCTTCCACAAAACAAGTACCCCACTGCTTCCCACTTGTATTAATGATGAAACAGTCCCATCGATAATGAAAAACTGATGCTTATAAAATTATAATTCTTTATGTTTTTATATATCTCGAATTATAATTGCTGAAAATATAATTTGTAAGCACGAACCAAACGTAATGTTTTGTTTCTTTGATAATTGTGAAAAGTATACAACAAATTTAATATAGTAGGGTAATCATGTTTCATCATAAAATACACGATACTTTTGGTGTAAAGTGGATCCAGATCATAAAATTGAAGTGACAGAAGGTATTACGACAAAATGATCTACTTTTGATATAATTTATTATATCTGAACTGATGTGACATGTAGAATTCTATAATCAAGGTTGTCATGATGTCATTTATATCACTGTGTATGTGGTTGATGTTTCCACTTTGCTTAATCTATATAAAATATTAATATATTAATATAGTTTATTTTTAAATTTCATTGTTTTAATATTTTTTTATTATGACCTTTTTATCTTTTCAAAAATAATAGATGAGTGAAAAGGAAAAGGTAGAACAGTGGAAGGCAAAAAAAGTGTTAGATGAGTGGAAAGGAAAAGTTAGAATAGTGAAAGACAAAAGAAGTATGAACTTTAATGAAAAAAAATCAACATGTTGGATCCCCATTTTCTGTTTCTTAGCCTTAACCTTCAATAGCTTTTAGGTAAGTACTCGTTTTTATTTTTGTTTTTAACATTTTTTATTCAAATGATAAATTTGGAATGACTTATGAAAGAAGATTAATTAATAAATTAAAGATAATAATGAAGAAGCTAAACGACAAGTTATTTTCAAAATCATCATGCTATTATTGATCACCTTTATATCCATAGAGTTAATTTTTAAAGATGATAATGAAGAAGCTAAAAGACAAGTTATTTTCAAAATCATCATGCTATTATTGATCACCTTTATATCCATACAGTTAATTTTTAGCATGGTTGAGAGAAAAAAAAGAAAGCCCTCATTTGTTCTTCTGTGGATTTGAGAACGTTATGCATAGATGTATGTTATACCTTAAAGTCTCCCTTTGAACGTCATTTCAAGTCTTAATGTCATATCACCATGCGGAACCTAATGGTACTACCTCCTAACAAGTGTTGAGACTCATTTCCACCTTGTTGGTCCCCTCCTTGGGATTCCTTGGAGACAAATTCACATTGATAGCTGAATGCCACCTCATTTAGCCAAATGCCATCTCATTGAGCCAAATTTACCCATATTTTTGCGCCTTGCATGCCTGTAGGGTTGCGGAAATTCCTTAACAACCGCTTTAACTTGGATTGTGGTTCTTAGCTCCTGGGAGATATTCTTGGGATTGGGGTTCCCTTCGAACCTCACCTCATCCTCCTTCGTTAACCTAGTTCAACTCCTTGATCCACCATTTACTCACCTAGATCCACCTTCCTCTCTTAGTAGTTGGCCTCCCAAATCCTATAAGAAGGAGGCCATCCATGAACTAAGGGGATAACAATTGGAGGCATCAAACCTATGGTCTTGGGGGTTTTGCAGAGATAGCAAGAGGAGAAAGCTTGGAAGGAAGTGTCATTGCTTTGGACATCAAGGTGAAACACTTGTAATTATCTTCTTTGGTTTCTTTAATAAGATAACTTAGCCTATTCTTCCCATTTCATGTCTTTAATGGTGAATGCATGAAATTGATTATATTTCATAGTTAGATTTTGGTTTATCCATATGCTTCTTTGGAGAAGGTATTGTCTTCTATTCTTTAACAGGTTCTCAAGTCCACGATCGAAGATCGGAGTTGGAGCAATCTGAGAGAAGCAAGGACAACCATCGAGTTTAAGGTATGTCATCTATCTATTTTTCTTATCCATAACTCGTTAGTCTATGTGTGAATCCAATTTAGGAAGAATATAGTGTCTATTTGTTTCATTTATGTCATAAATTGAACATCTAGGAGTCTAGTTTGATTTATGAGAGGGTTTAACTATCTGTAAGAAGAATTCTCTAAGACGTAAATTGGCGACTCCACTAGGGGGGTCACAGTTTTCATTTGGTTATCAAATCTTCATTTTTGATCTAGTTGATCTATTATCTCTGCATTTTATCAGTCCTTGACCTTTATTTATCAATCTGATCCCCATAGTTGATTTCTCTAGGTATGCAACCTTTAGAAATCTAAAAATTTCTTCTTGGACCTTCGCCTCTAGCTCATCACAGAGAAATTATGTGCCCCTCCTATATACTATAGAGTGAAAATCTTGATATTTGCGTGCCCCTGCAGTGCAGTAGAGCATGGAAATCCCTCTATTTTGCACCTAGGTGGTCTATCAAGGAGCGAAAATTCCCTATATGTTGCATTAAAAATTTGGTTTTTGCTTGGTTGATGCTTGTTTTTTTATTTTTAGCTTAACCTCGGCTCTCTGACCCTGATCAGACCTGTGGAATATCATTTTGACTCCTACACTTCTTGGATTTGATTTTAGGACCCTATTTGGATTATAGAGTGAAGTTGTGAAGTTCTTGGTGAATCAGAAATGAGAGGAATGTCATAGTCATTCATACCATTTCCATGACCTTCTTTTACCTCTGCATCTGGTCTAATTACTCACTCTGCTCCTAATCTACAAGTCTAGAAGCTTGGCTTGGTTTGCTTGTTTGTTTATTTATGTTTGGATTCCTTCATATTGAAGTGACAAGAGTAAAAATAAATTTTATTTGGAACTTTTAGTTTTATCTTGCAAAAGTGATCATTTTGTTAAAATTCAAGAGCATTGTCACACATTCCTTTGCATTCTTGAATTTTTTTTGGAAAAATCTTATTTCTTGTTAAAGAGTCTTTGCATTTTTGTTTATCAAATTTGTTTAGAAACTTTTCAATATCTATTTTCCTCTTCACTTAATGAGTAAAACATTTTTGCAAATTTAGAACATTTTTTCATTTACTTGTCACCTTCAAACTCATTTGAAGTAAAAAGAAAACAAAAGTTTGTTTTTCGAGTTGTTTTTGGATAGATTCGGTGTGAAAGAGTATCTCATATTTTTATTTGGCATACAAAATCTAAAAGAAAAACAAAAGTGAACATTTTTTTTGGCATTTAGTGTTTCTCTCATTTGGGAATAAGAAATGAACTCTCCTTCCCATATCTAGATATTCATTGAAAGAAAGAGTTGCATTGATTCATTCATATATGCATGATTTGAGTCAAGTCTTAACACCATCAAGTTGCACTTCCGCCACCTTTTGAGTAAAACAACAAGCCCTTAAAATTTATACCCTAACTAAACACACATTAACCTCATTTGAGGACATAAAAGAATTGTGTAGTTAGGTAGGACATCGGGGATAGGAATCCAAATAATTCCCCCTTGTCACTTTACATTTGAGACATAGTTGTTTTCCTTTAGGGTGCTCAAATGCTCTTGTATTTTTTGACATAGTTATACACCAATTTGTTGGGAGGGCCTCCTGTTCCACGAGGGTAAGCAACGAGGACTGGTTCCTGATGGACTTTGTGGAATACCGAACTCCACTTAGCGCCTAAGGACATAAATCCATTGTCTTCCCTGTATTTTTTGGCCTCCATACTGGTTGTACAAGGGCTCAAAGGAAAAAGCTCTAGTAAACCTTCCCATACGTGTCATGAACGAGGTGTTAGGTTTATACAAGCACAAATATTTAACTTTCGAGAGAAATAAACAAAAACAAGCAAACACTTGAGACACATAATTTACCCTGGAAACCCCATGCGGGGAAAACCAACACCCAATGAAGATCTTCATTACATGGCCAAACCAGCCATCCGGGCCAAGAGAGCTAGCCACCGCTCACCTCCGGGCCACTTTACAATGGATCCTCCTCAAGCCTTATAAAGGATTCCTTACATACAGTACCATGGGGCAATACCGTGGGCTACAGCAAACCATGTGCCCAAAAACATGTGCTAGACCTAACCAACTTTGACTCAATCCCGAGTCAAGGTTAACCCTAACAATCCCCCCTTTAAACTTGAATTGGAGTAATCACCAACCCCCCTCAAATTTTTAATCGAGGAATCTCACATACACCCCCCTATCACCCAGGTCTTTCTCCCAATTTTACCGATGAGTTACCAAGGGTATGCATGCCTTACTAGGTCTTACAACCATATGCCCTTTTACATGCAAACTACTCCATTAAATTATTTTTTTCATGTGTCTTCATGGTGACTATACAATCACCATATATTGCTTCATTCTCTTGCTTTTCCATGCTCACTATCTTGCTCATTTTCTACCATGCTTTATCAATGTTTGTTTTCCACACATCAATCCTGGTAGTTGCCATTTACATGAAACCTTTCTAATTTCCATTGCTCTTTGCAAACGCAAACTTCAACTCAACAAGCCGTCTCTTTTCTCCTTTTTCATAATATAAATAAAACCATTTTTTATAAACTCTGCCACATTTACCACTCATTTTCATTATTCATCCACATGAACCCAATTCCTGCTTCTCTCCAATTTGACTAGGAGCTACCAAATCTCAACGCTCTCGAATCTGACACAAGTAGTAGCGTTGCTCAAGCAATCTGAGGCCTTGGATTTACTCATTGCACACGGGTTATATTTTCTACTCTCCATGCATAGAAGTGAAATGCACGGCCTATGAATTCCAATGAACTATTGGGGAAACTCCACTACGCAGTCTTAATAAGCAGCTTTTCAACAAAACAACTACATGCCCTTCATGTATTGTCTGCTGGCCTTAGTGGTTGCACTCAATCTTGCACACGATCTGGATACGATCTCTCTCTTCAACAATTTGACATCCTAGGGTTTCTTATTAGCATGGACGTTTTCTGCTTCATGTAGCCATACACAGATGCCTATTGTCCTCTAGATAGACTATCTCATATGTGCTTCAACATGAGGTGGATCACTTTAGTTCTCAGGGAACAATAGCAACAACTATTTTATTTTATAGCACCCAATTTGCAATGACCACATCATGCCCTCTCTGCAACATCTTGTGGATGGAAGATACTCTTCACACAGAAAAATACCAGGGGCGGGTTCTTCCACTGGACCGGCTCGGGTCCTCTCTTCCAGTGGCTCTCCAGGTAGGCGGCTTCACCTTCGGCCCTCTAACAGCTGGGTGACTCTCTCTGGATGGTGGCTCTCTCTCCCACTTCATGCTTTTAGGAATGGCAACTCTCTCTCCAACTTCACGCGCGAATCAGGGTTCACATTTTCCTCTAGAACACGTGGATCAGGATTCACAACGGTGGCTATTCTAGCTAGTCTTTTCCAACCCTTTCTTGACCATCAACTACTATGCTCACGCACAGCCTCTCGAAATCCTCCACGAGCGGTGGCTCCTTCTCCCAGCAGGCTCAACGACGAATCTCCCAGGCAGTGGATCTACACTAGTCGGCTCTGCAAACTTTAGGCTCTCCTCTCAGCGGCCTCCTCCACCACCTCACAGTCGTGAACCTTCACGGCTGGCTCCTCCATGCCTCCTGCCAATGTCGTAGCTGCTTCTCACTGCCTAGATTTAAAAAGAATGGGCCAAAAAAAATTTCTCGGGGGATCCCACCCCTGAACCCCCATGAACCTTCAATCCAAGGGCCTCCACGAGGCCACCAGACCCCCCTTATGTTCGCTGGATGGGACTCCAAACACCATGGCTCTAATACCATTTGTTAGGTTTATACAAGCATACATATTTAACTTTCAAGAGAAATAAACAAAAATAAGCAAACACTTGAGACACATAATTTATCCTGGAAACCCCATGTGGGGAAAACTAGCACCCAATGAAGATCTTCATTACATGGCCAAACCGGCCATCCAGGCCAAGAGAGCTAGCCACCTCTCACCTCCAGGCCACTTTACAATGGAGCCTCCTTGAGCCTTATAAAGGCTTCCTTACATGCAATACCATGGGGCAATACCATGGGCTACAACAAACCATGTGCTAGACCTAACCAACTTTGAATCAATCCCTAGTCAAGGTTAACCCTAACACGAGGTATCATAATGAGCTTCCTTCTAGGGATATTTTACCTGGGATCCCTTTCAGCAGAGGGATATCTCTTCATATTTTGGTCTCGCACTTCGTATTGTCTGACTTGGATTTCATCACCTTGTAGAGGATACGACCTGTTGAGGTCTCCATACCTTAGATAGGAGGATTGCTTTCTATTATACCTTATAGAAGGTCTTTTATTTTTTAGTGCTGCTTGTTGGCTTTATGGCTTTTTTGTTGTAGCTCACTTACTGTGACATCGGTCTTAGTATAGTTTTTTTAGCTTTATTTTTGGCCTGTGCGCCTCTTCTTTCTTCTAGCTCCCCTTTCGCACACTCGGTTGCTTGAGGGTTTTTTAGTTCTTTTTTAAACAAGACTTCCCCTAGATCATTTTAGTCTTGTTCCACAGTGGACCAAAGGAAATCACGAAGACAACAAGAGAAGAGTCTCGAACCCATTCCTAGACTCTAGCCACACGCCACCTTCACACATACCTACTCCCCCTACTAGCATACCAGCTGGCCGGGGAACTATCCCACAATCAACCAGTATGAGACCAACACTTTCCAAGGTACCCTAAATTCCTAGCGCAGTCCCAAAAAATAGTGCAATACCAGAAACCAGTGTAGTACCAGAAGTTAGTATGACATTGGAAACCACTATAGCACCTGAGGTTAGTGTCCCACCACAAGACGACGCTGTGTCGGAGTTTGTTATCAATCCATAAACTAGCATCACTTCGGTAATGCCAGCACAAATTGATCTCTCCGAAGGATATATCGAGGTTATCGAGGAATCCGATCATTTCCCCTCTACGACAATCCAGTTCGCTGCAAAATTTAACCAACCTTTAGTATAGTTGGTAACCCCACCTGTCATACCTACTTCTATGATTATGCATAACTGCGAATTTGGATCCTCTGGTAATAGATAATTTAGGATTCCTTCTCCCAATCTCCCTTCAGGACATGAAATCATGGCATCCATACGAGCAGAACTTGTTAGTTTATCCCAATAACGTCTGGCGACAGATAAATTTAGACATGAAGATGCGTAGATAATGGATTCGAGCTCACAATTCCCACCAATATCAACGTCTCAAGTGGTAAATCCTCATGATTCCAGATCCCTCTAAACCACATCCTATGATACTACCTATGGTAGTTCATTCATAGGTCGATCTGGACCCACAGATTGGATCTATTATGAACCTTTCCCCGATGGTTCGGGGATGAAAAACGTCTTTGATCCATATTCATCATTATGGAACATGACTCTGGGCCAAGCCCTCAATGATTTCCGCAATTTTCCACTACCTATGCAACTAATACCAGAAACTCCCCTTCAACCTTCCGCTCATCTTCTACCAAATGAAATCTGTGGTTCTCCTTCAAGGAACATTTCTAGTCAGGGGATAAACTATTCTTTCCCATCAGTACCCACATCATCTGGAATTAGTACACACTAGTATTCACAAATCGGTACTAATAATGCAGCCAACCAACCTACACAGTTAGTCTCTTCCAATGTTTCCGTTGGAAGGCCATCTATTCCAACTGTTAGAACACTCTTTGTGACTGGAAGTCAATATTCAGCCACAATCTACACTATCTCTGGAGGGCAACCGTTTATTAGCGCCCCAAGTGGAACTAGTAACCAACCTCCTCCGTCAAGACCATTTTCTCTATGGGGACCACAAACCCCACCGATTGGAGGACAACCATTCATTGATGCCCCAAGAGGAACCAGTAATCAACCTCCTCCATTATCTCCATCTTCTCTGTGGGGGCCACAAACCCAACCTATTATAGGAAAACCTTTTGTCGGTGCCCCAAGCGGGACCAACAACCAACCTCCTCCATTAGGCCCACTTCCTTCATGGGGACCAATCCCACCTACTGGGGGAAACATATATTTGGTAACCAAAATCCTACTGGGGGGCACACAAATCAACATCAATATGTTTACCCCCCTAATCTAAATCCTGGGTTACCTTATACTAGTGTCTCAAACAATCAATGGATCCCACTTCCCCAAACCCTATCTCTCAATCAAGGCGGAATGAACAATATATGGGATCTACCCTTTCACACACCTCCCCCTACTTAAGGTACGTTTAATCCACCCAATCAAGGATTTGGGAACCCTACATGGGTCCCACCACCCCAGGTATCTACACCATTCAATCCCACCTAGCAGCATTTTCAACAATCGGTTTACAATTCTATTCCGAATCAATTGGTAAATCCCATGATTCCCAACCAACGACTGGTTAACCTGATGGTCCCCAACTCACCGAACTTCCAATAGTACCCTGCGGGTAACATGTATGGATATAATATGCAACAATATGTAGTGCAGGGCTTGATAGGTGTTCCACCACCCCATCAATATTATTCATACCTGCAACCTAATAGGAAACTTCCCATCCTGGAAACATTGGACCTGCCTGATTTGTCAATATTGATAAACAATCCCATTTGGCATGAACCACATTGGCCACCTATCCCTGCCAAACTACCATCAGATATTCCAAAATTCTATGCTAAACCTGGGGAGGATCCAAAAAATCATGTCATGACATTCCATCTTTGGTGTTCTTTGAATTCATTGATGGATGACTCCATACGATTAAGGCTCTTCCAATGAACACTTACCAGAATGACAACAAAATGGTATATCGAGCTTCCACAAAACTCTTTCAGATATTTCAACTCCCTTTCCATGCAATTTTTGATACATTTACAGCTTCCTATCCGATATGAGACTAGCATAGACCTCTTAACTTCGTTCCTACAAGCCACTTCCACTCACATCTCTGATCATATTCGTGAGTATAGGAGACATCGAAGATTAATTAAGGCTCCTATTCCCGACCAATTATTGGATGATTGGTTCACAAAGTAATTGTTTCCACCTATTGCTAGGGATCTTGCAATGGGCGAGGCTGCCATAGAAGACCAGGAATTCGCTCGTGCTCAGTATCTGTATTTGGTTTATTCCCAATCTGGAACTCTATATGAACTGATTTCGCATGCCCCTCTCCCCACCGATGATCCATCTAGGCCCGCTACCAAACCTCCTATAGATAGTGTAGTTGGTTCTGTGAAGGCCTGGCCTGCAACCAAATCTAGTGGACAACAAAACACTTCTACTCCACCTCAAAACCAGGTTGCATCAAAAAGAACTACTTCTCCTACTCAGACCTCCGAGGTGAATGCAGTTCAATCCTCACCACAACAATCCGGAGGAAAAAAGAAGAACAACAAAGGGAAATCCAAAAAATATTATCCTCAGCAGGAAAATCCCAAACCACAACAAACCAATGTTGATAACAAACCCAAACGGAAAGCTAAGTTCCCCTGCCTTGTATGCCAGGAAGATCACTATACAAAATATTGTCCTTATAAAGAGTAAGTTAATAAATTTTTTAAAGGATCTTCCTGCTTGACAATATTAATTAACCCTTTCCCACACCAACAATATAAAATGGTCACACACACCCCCGCACATCGGGAAAACCAAAATGATCCCACCCAACCAGATACATGCTCAAATCGCGACATCCTCATGATGAGTAACGAGAATGTCCATATATCCACTCAATCAAAGACATATGACTCTATTCCAAGTTCAAACAAGAATGGGAATTCCAAATATAAAACTCCCATAGAATATATTCCCTCTACTCCTCCTTCCACAAGCTCTATTCATATCGAAAGGCCTATTATTGACACTGTGTTGTGCCCACCAAAGGCCACCTTTCAGAAAGCGACATTCAATCCAAACATGTGAGCTGCCCAAAATTACAATATTGTTGGCAATTTAGCTTGTGGCAGTTATCTTTCTTGGATGGCTACAACCCATAAAATATTACGTGCAACCTACTTCTGGCCTTCCATCTTCAAATATTGTATTGAAGCGGTCAAGAAGTTCTCTCCATGTCAATTCTTCCATTCTAAGAAGCGTTCTCACCCATCTCCACTTCATCCTGTTATTTCCATCGGCCCCTTTACAAAATGAGGAATTCATTTCATGCACTGTAATCCTACTTTAGCTGGGGGGCACAGTTATGTCATTGTCCTTGTTGACTATTTTACCAAATGGGATGAAGCCATGACTACGTATGCATAAGACGGAAAAACATCATCACTTTTCAGATTCAATCATATCATCTCCACATTCAGAGTCCCGCAAGCCATCATAACTGACCATGGTTCCCATTTTAGGAACCATATGATGGATGAACTAAGTTCCAAACTAGGTTTTCGTCACAAAAACTCAACTCCTTATTAACCCTAGGAAAACGGACAAGTAGAGGAAATTAATAAAGTCTTGAAAAGAATGATCCAACGCATGGTGCGAACCCAAAACTCAAAATGGCACTTAGCTCTATTATCATCTCTTTGGGCCTACAGGACTTCAGTAAAAAAAGTGACTGTTTTTACACCATTCCAATTGGTCTATGGCCTGGAAGCAATCCTTCTGATTGAATGTGAAATACCATCCCTCAAATTAGCCGTGGAACTCTTACCTAACACGACCACTGAAGAAGAACAGTTTTCATACCTATCTAATCTTGATGAAACTCGTTGCAACGCTGTGCTCGCCAAGGCGACTCATAAAAAGTGCATTAAGGCTCAATATGATAAATTCGTTCAACCTCACGTTTTCAATGAAGGTAACCTAGTCTTAACCTATGACCAAATGCACAACAAATTATGTAAAGGAAAATTAGAATCCATGTGGTATGGTCCCTACGTTATCAAATGAGTATTATAGAGGGAGTTTACAAGCTTGTGTATTGCGATGGTATATCTTTGGGAGAGCCCCGTAACAGGATTTACCTAAAGATATTTTATGCATAGGAACATCCTATGCAAAGCACTTTGTATATAGTGTATCTATAGTGTGATTTTGATTCAATTTTTGCATGTTAGGATTCAATCTAGTACATAAGCATTTATCTCAACTTGTGCTTTCATGCACAGATGTCGGCATACTTTGGATTTGCGGATGGCGCTAATCGACATACCCAAAACCTTGCTTCAGCAGCATGGGTACTATACTCCCCTGCCAGCGAGTTGATATCCTTGGGTGGCATCTGATTAAGCCCTACAACAAATAACATAGCAGAGTATCATGCAGTCATTGGATTTCTGACTGGAGTTTCTTCTCTTGGAATCCATCATTTTATAGTCTACCTAGACTCTTAGCTTGTGGTATTTCAACCGAACTGTATTTACATTGTCTGTGATCCTATGTTACTTCGTTTATACAAAAGGGTACGCCTCCTTGAATGATTATTCAATTATATTTTATATCAACATGTACCAAGGGAATCAACATGGTGTCTGATTCGTTACCTAACTCTATGTTGGATTGGAATCTATCCCACACATAATCAATACATCATAAAAACACATGTAAAAAAATGTAACATACAAGTCATCATAGGTAAATAGTAAAGATAGATCCTTATGTATATCATGTAAAAAAAAATTTCATGCCAGATATAATAATATAATGTGTAAAAAGAAAAAAATTGGGATCATAACCCATACAAAAATTGGCACTCTAGCCTACATATCGTGTAAATTCTGCTAACAAAACTACTACTACAATCTAGTTTCGAGGTGCACAGTGCTCATAATAACACACCACTTCCCTAGAAACACGGTGAAGAAACCTGCCAATCCACTCTGGCACACCCATAGTATGCATATGGGGATGATAAGGAACCTCAGGCATCCTCATCAGAAGAATACCCATTGTCAATCCTTCTAGGTTCCAGTCTACGTGGTAGAATCCTCCTGCCTCATTCTCCTCGGCTTGATACTCGGCTCCTCACCACTGTAGTGGTGAGGATCCTACTGGTATTACTACTCCTCAATCTGTAGCATTATACACATATATATTAGATCTTACATGCATTATCAAAACAAACAAAAAATAACATAAACTTGAAAAATTCAAAAACAAGTTTGAAGGTCATATACCTGACTTGTCTGAGTCATCATCCTCAGGTAATTCTAATTAAATATCACCGCGGAAGTCTACCCCAGCATAGGGATAATCTTGTTTCATCACGATCTACTCCTCGGGCCAAGAGAAGAAATCCTCACCGCATGCTAAGACTTGCATCCCACAAATCGGCCCAGCATAATCGCTCCATCTCCCCATTTGTGGCTCAGATGCAGAACGGCGAGGCCTCTCTATATGTGGACACAGTAGAGGCACCCTCTCTAAAAAGAAGGTGACCAAGATACTCCCATATACGAACTGGCTGATGCTCCCATTGATAAATTTAGTTACCTGATATTTGATATTTTCCAAGACGCCTTCACACTAGTTGAATAGCTTGGGTTCCATGCATTCCAAGGCATAAGTCATATGATCCTTAGTCGTATGGTGTGCCTCGAAACTCCCTGCTATTCAATAAATAGTGTATAATATTGTCCTCAATGGAAGATCTATCACGTTAGCAATGAGCACTTACCCGCTTTTCTTGCGATATACTTTTCTACAGTATTGGGCAATATAGGTCTTTGTGGTCTCTTTAGTAGCAAGGTGCCCTGTCAAATTAACTCATGCCCCTCTTTTGGAGAGACACGAGGGGTTCACTTAGTGAAATTGTTACATAGCATGACCATTCATAGGATATTAAAGAATATCCCTTATTTGACTAAATGTTGGAAAATGCCTCCTAAAATTGTATTGTTGAACCCCCCTCCCAATATACCTTTCCAATTAAGAAAGCCCCTAGTTTCACTAGATATTGTAGTTATCCATTTTTATAAACCCATTTCCAATACCCCCTTTATATCATATTATCAAGTTGTAGAAAACAGGAATCCTAACACATCTTATAATAAGCCAACATGATGCTAAATAAAATAATACTATAATGCTAATAATGATCCCACTGGGATTTCAAGGGTGAATGATCAATTTGTAGTGTTGGATAGTGGAATGCCCAACGAAATATTAATGGGGAAGGAAAAATGTATAAAAGGAAACCTAGTCAAGAGATCAATGTAACAAAGAATGTAAAAGAATGATAGTCCAATAGTCATTGAAATGCTTAGAAAAGATGAGAATTGCAAATGTTTCACACCATAGCCTATCAATCTACCAATTTATATGATGTAAATACAACTATATCCATGTAGAGATCATGTTTTCTATAATCTTAATAAATTGGAGGTATGAATTGAGCCCATGATTTGGAGGTATGAATCCATCCCACAATTTGGAGGTTATTCCTTGGACCACCAAAATAAAATAACCCCCAATATTTATATTACTATGTCAAATTAAAAATCCTCCCTTGACCCCTTAATACAAGGCAATATATTTTTGAGGTTTTTAGGAGTATTCAAACCCCCAATATGAATGGACATGATATGATATTGCCTCACTAGTGAAGCCCCCATGTGGAGAGACCGGTCAAAAAGTAAATATCCTCTAGCTCTATTTCAAGGATATGCTCTCCTATGCGGAAAGCTTGTATGTCATCATCCCACATTTGTATGATGTGATTTAGTAACTTCCTTTGATTTTGGATTCCTTTGGTTTTGAAAAACTTCACTAAACCACACTCTCTCAGTGCATATAGAGTGTTATCATCATTTAGGGAATCCCTTTCCTCTCCTTCATGTTCTCTTTCCTTCCAGTCAACCATCCTTGTTTTTTTCACATCGAATCTCCTGCAAATCATCAAGAGAACCTTCAGTTACAAGATTAAAGCCAATTTTTATGTCAAGATATGGGGGCAAGTTTTTCACTTTTCAAAACAGTGGTTTTGCATGCCATGAGTGTTTTAGGAAGCCCGGAAAATGATCATTTGCATGCCCATGACACTACCCATAACGTGAAGTTATCATAATTTTCGTTCCCCTCGACATAGGGAGGGCGCAAAAATTTATGGGTGCAAGTTTTGATGCCCTAAGGCCCTTGCAAAACCCCAATATTGCATGAAATAAAAAACTTAATGAATGAAATGAAAGTGGAGGATGAGAGGACTTACCTGCTTCAAGAAGTGGTTTAAGTGGTACCGATGATCTCCCGATATCATCAGATGAAGTTTTGCTCCCAACCAAGGTAAAAATCCTCTTTGGATTGAAAATGACCAAGTAACAATGGGTAATTTTCCATTTTACCCTCTTTTATATCTTACACTTAGTCATTTTTTCCTATTTTTACATTAAAAACCCTTGTTTAAAGTCTATTCTTCATATGTATTATGTCCTAATGCCTTTTTCTAGGGTTTTGACCATTTTTCGACAAGTTCGTTCAAGTTGTTCACATTGGTGGAGTTGTGTATTTGACCTTCTTTCAGCTTACTTTCTCTCTTTCGTGCTCTGGATCTAAACCATGAAAGAGATTCCAAGTGCTTTTCACACTTGATTCGTGCTTGTTAAACCCAAGTAAAACAATGTCGATGTCATGTCCCCACAAAATTGAGCATTGGAACAAGTTCCTAACCCAACCAGTCAATCCCTTGGGTTGAGGAGGCAGTGGCATAACCATGGGGTTAAATTTTGTATTCCAGGAAATTAATTAATTAGGAGTGTGCATTTAATTTTATCCATAGTTTTCTATCCACTTGGAATAAATATTTATGGTACATTTAATATTATTGGTGCAATTAATATTTTTATTGTTATGCTGAATCATTGGAGAAAATACTCCACTAAGGCGCATTAGTGGATAAGGTTGGAGAGTGACTTGAGGAGAAAGTCAAGTAAAGCACATGAGTCCAAAAATGATGCCAAACATGAGAAAGGAGGAATATTTTAGGAAAAGCATCATAAATCAGAACGCAGGATAAAACAGGAAAAGCAAGAAAGTTAGAAAAGGAGGAAAAAGAAAAAAATCCAAAGCAAAGCAAAGCAAAAGGAAAGGAAGGAAATCAAGATTTCCTCATCCACTCAAGGAAGGCACATTCATCATGGAGACTTGATCTCCAAGTCGTGAAATTTTTATAAATAATTCCATGAGAACCACATTCACATATTTGGTCAGTATGAAAAATTGTATGAATGCATTTGTGCATTTGAGACTTGGGAGATGTGCCCCTATTCAAGCATGGGAGATGTGACCCATATTTATGTGAGAGGATGATGGAATTCAGCCATTATGAATGATTTTATTTTCAGGTACTGAAGCTGATAAAGTCAAATTGGAAGTTCAGAAGCATCATCATCTAGTTCAGAGATCGAATCTTCAAGCCTTCTTGAGCTAGTTCCTTATGTACAAGAAAATAGATATTTCTATCACTTTCTGAGAGGAATATTGGCCTATTTATGATGTCAGAATAGAGTATGTAATGTTATTATATCATTCCATTCAAAACAAATTACAGAGCTCTGATTTCTTCTCCAATTTCTCTAACCCTTCTAGATTTAGCTAGAATTTAACTAGCTTTCAATGTATGATTCATAAGTCAATGAGTATAAGTCCAAATGAAGTCATTATTGTTTCTGGAGTTCTCTAACATGGAATATTTCATGATACATCCCCTATTTCATAAATTCGTGAGCCTTTGAGCACTATTTGGGAATCCATAATTCGAATTAGTTGAGTTGTCCTACAATGCAATTTTACTAGTTTTATTGTAAGACTTGTCCAGATATTCATATAAATTTATGACATGATATGTTATGATTAAATGACTATAAATTAATTTTAATTAACCTCTCTGATGTCTGCAACAACCTCCCCCATCTTTCAGTCAAGTTTCCTACCCATATTAGTCTGCATATGCTAAGAACCCTAGGAGCATTGGATTAGAGTTCAAATGGGTTGTTCTTGAAACATAAATTGTCTTAGTACATTGTACAGAGGTATATTTCCACATCATAGTTTCCTATCCATCCAATCCTTTGATCTAATCCATTCTCAGTCCATTTAGCTTCCGCAATCACTGTTTTAGTCAATTTTGAGAAGTCTAGAGTTTTTGTGCCACAATCCTAAGTTGGTACATTATAGTTGAGCTTAGTATGATTTAATAATGCTCATAAAACAATGAGGAAAGTATAAACTTAGTATTATTTTATCCCTTTTTTGGACTAAGCTAATCAATTCACGAAAATGGAACTGCTAGAGTTTTCTTTAATCTCTTTTCAGACTCCCTCACGAAGAAAATATTGCCAAGTGCACTTGTCTCTTTCACACTTGTAAAAATATTTAAAAGGTCGTCTATTGGATGGTAGGTTATCCCTTTTTTAGACCATTTGGACTATTTACGAGAAAGGTATACCTTAGTCAATGTATGACTAGGAGAGTTCTTTTGGATATTATTTTATACTTTTTTGGGTTCAGGGACTAACTTTTATGAAAAAGTCAAAACTTGGAGTCTTGTTTAGATTGTTTTAGACTCTCTAAACATGAAAAACTATCGATTTTTCATTCCTTGGACTCGTGAAATTAAACATTGAAGGATCCTTATGGAGTCGAACCTCTCCTTCCTTGGGTTCGTGAAATGTACAAGGTTGGACTCACTTAAAAGTGAGCTATTTAGATCATCTTTTATCCTCCTCAAGCTCATTAAAAAAAAGAGGTACTCGTCAACCATGATGGGGGAAAATGGGGGAATATGCTGAGTCTATCTTTTTGGCATCCTATGAGTCATTACCTTTGAACATGCCGTGCATACACACCTTGTCTGCTTTGGGTATTCAATATATATCCGGGTCATAACTATAATCGTGATTCATATTTTAATCAAGTCTCTTAACTTGCTCAGCTCGACTTTTAGTTGTTATTTAGGTTAATCCCTACTTCCAAGACATATCTCATTGTGAAATTCCACAAGGGTAGATCACTAAGCATGAAAAAAACTCACAATTTCACTCAATTAATTGCAGAGAAGAATTAGCAAGAAGATGATCAAAATTCACACATTAAACTCAAAAGATGTGAGAAACTGTTGTTGATACATTCATCAGTTGTAAGCTAGAAAAAATATGGCAATACAATAGAATTAATTCGATACCCATGGAAGGATTCGAATTCTCCTCAAGTCATGGCTTAGTCAGCATTGGAACGATCTCCCGATAAGACTGAATGACCACTGATGGTGAATAAACAATCAATTGAGGTAGAATTGATCCTAACTTAACCACTGAAACAGGGAAGGAGACTCCAAGGGGTGCATAATAGACTGTCAGTAGTCAAGTGGAGTCCTTCTTCCCTTCATGGACTTGCTGCAATTACATGGGATCTTTCCTCTCTCCCTTTGTCTTCCCCTGCTCTCCATGGTCAATGCATTACCTGATGTCTCACATGTGATTTTCCTTCGCATTTCCTTTCTAATAATAACACGAACAACATCATCAAATTTCAAAGTGTTTGAACCAGAGACAGAGTTACTTACAACCCTGAGCAAGCCATTCTAGCTTTTTGGCAATGAACGCAAGATTAGAAGAGCCCTAACCTCATCATCAAAGTTCACTTTTACATAAATTAGTTGATTTGTAATCGTATTAAATTCATTTAAATGATCAGCAACATATCCACCTTCTGACATATTCATATTAAATAAACACTTCATTAGAAATACCTTATTGGAGGCCGAGGGTTTTTCATACAGCTTACCCAATGCGCTCATCAGACCCTCCATTGTCTTTTCTTTTGAGATATTGAAAGCCACCAATGAAGATAAGCACAACCATATTTTTCCCAGTTCCTTTCTATCAAGAACCTCTCATTCTTCATCCTTCATAGTTGTCGGTTATTTTTTTTTCCTCCCAATGGTAGGAATAGATCCTTTTGATACAAATAGTCCTCCATTTGCATCTTCCATAACTGTTAGTTTTGGCCATTAAATTTCTTGAACTTAAACTTTCCTTCTTCCTCCACTACTCCCACTCTAACCATGAACCCTTCTTTTCTGTGATTTTATATGCCAAATAGACCTTTGGCTCTAATACCAATTGTTAGAAAAACAGGATCGCAGAACGATAACAATAAACAAGATGCAAATATAAATCACATAAACACAATACAAGAGAGACACCAATATAACATTGTTCACGCAATATGGGATACATCCATGGAGAAATTTCCAGTCCTTTTATTATTATATCATCCAACAAATGAAGGGATACAACTTGCAACACATCCGCTGTAAATTCCACTTCAATCTCTCTTAGTATCTCTTACACAATCACAGAGATATTTACAATGCTACAATACATTACATATTTGTATTACAATGTCTTCCTTTTAAAGGGAATTACAATGGGAAAATACCACAGCATGCCCAATACTATGGGCCCAAAAACTGTTGGCCAACAAAACAACCCATAAAAATTATTTTGGTTTCTTCTCCCCAAGACCCCCATGGGGGGGCGATTCCCTACAACACTCCCCCATTGGGATGAGTGTACAATCCACCTGCATATAATATTAAATTGGGCTACAAACAGGGCCGAAACAACAACATCTCTGAATTAAGAATATTAGGCTCCACAACCAACACATTGGGGTTGTAATAAGCAAGTTGGTCGATTTTGAAAACCCATCCCTCATGGGGGAACATCATGATCCAGAACACAAATGAGAAAACGACCTTCATGGCGTACATGTAACTGTGTCCTAGGAGCAGGTTGTAGTCAATTTTTGCGTTGACGAGTTCGATGTGAATCAGAACAGTTTTTCCAGCTAATTGAACTGGAACATTGGCAAGAAGGCCTTGTGGATGGGTTGTGAGGCAATCATAAGCTCGAAGGGCTGTTGTGGATGCTTGCAAAGGATTGGATATGAGGTTTGGCCACAAAAATGTGGAAATTACGCATGTAGAGGCACCCTCATTGATTATGCATCGGTGTATAACCAGGTTTCGGATCGAAACTGAAATCTGAAATGCAATAGACGAAGCCATGCAAGGTTCTGATTGATCTAAGTAGAATTCCATCAGTCATGAGCCCGAATGTAATATACCAATTTTAACCCCGTTGTAAATGATGTAATATTGTTGTAAAATCGTGGTGAGGAGCTCAAGGCCAAGGCCCCGCCATTGATTTAGTGATGCATATGGTTTGCGTGCTAGCTAGGCACAATGGAATTGCAAATATCATGTAAATATGCACTTTAATAAAATACCCACAACTAGCTAACAATGCAATGCAACAAGAGATGGGGGCATGATTCTTACAAGGAATTGGGAGGGAAATATTCAAACCCGTGGAGCCAATCAATTCAATCCAAGTGTCAATGGGAGAACCCAGAAACCCTCAACTACCCATGTTGACTTTTGTACCCAATCATTTATTTCTTCCTAGAGTTGGTTGAGGTAATTAATGCCTTGGGGAATGGAGAGGTACGGTTGTCCAAATTTGGGTATGGGAAAGCCATCAGTTTTGGAAAAACATGTTTGGATTCCTTGGCAAGAAAGGATCCACGAAAGTGCTCCTTGAGCCATCATTCACCCATGTTCTTTGCTCCCTCACGCAGTTTGAGCTAGCTGTGGCATTTTCCTTCACGTTTTCCATCTTTTTCCTTCATTTTCCATAGCTAGCTGGAATCCATTCTTGTGTTGCAGAAATGTGGGAAGGAAGGGGGAATCGATATGGGGTCCATAGAGGCTATTTTGTTCCACTTAATGCTCATAAATCCATGGGAGAAACAATTTTCTACCCTATGGTCGATTTTCCCTCTCACAATTTGTTTTTGATGTGCACACGATTTTTGGAAAACCCATGGCCATCTTGTTTCTAAATACCATTGTTAAAAATGTGTATCCATGCCCAATGATTGTGTTTGTTGTGTGTAGAAAGAGTATGTTGGGGTATGGTTTATGGGTATCCATTTTTTTGGCTTGAGCTTGAGTGCAAGTATCCAGAAATGAAAGGGGTTCAGATTTACCCTGATAAACTCAGCTGTGGATTGTCTTGGATTAGATGTGATGTTTGCTTGGGTTGTGGTGAGCTTGAGAGTCCCCTTTTCCTTGTTGAAATCATGCCCATCTCAGGGGTGGAAATTATGCTGAGAGATTAATGAGCACAGTTGGCCTATGGTTGGTTGGAATGTTGCAGCGACATAGCTAGTTTCTTAAGACAACATTACATCGAGATAAGTATTTTATTTATGTGCTTTACTTCTGCAAGGTTTTAATTATTTGATGAATGTTATCAATATGATGGAAATTGCATGATATATGTGTGTAGAAGAATTTTAATTCTGCTGTGTTTGATAGATCTGCACACACATATGCTTATATTTGCATGAATCTGATGAATGGGGCTCACTGTTTGGAAAACACCCAAGATCCGTAGTCATGTTCCCTTCCTTGCATTGGATCAATGGGAAGGGACGTGATGGATTGGTATCAGATCATAGGATACAACATTGGGCCTACATGGGATACATCTAACAATTTGCAGAGGTATGTTTGTTGCCTACCCAGCACCAATCATTAACAAAAATTTCAAAAAATTTCTAAGTGTTTTTTTTTATTTTTTCTGCTAAGAATGTTTCAGCGCATAATTAAGAAGGGCGTTGAAACGATCAACGAAGAAATGGAAAGGTCATCGATGTGTTTCGGTGAAAAAATCAGAAAATTCTCCGAAAAAAGCCTTTCAACGCAAAAATAATAAGTCCCATAGATCGACAAGAAATTGGAATTGCACCGAAACAGGTCGGCGCAAAAGCAGAAGTTGCGCCGATCGGCGACAAAGAGAAAAGTCATCGAAATGGTCGACAGAAAAAGATGAGTCTACCGATCGGCGATAAATGGAAAAATCGTCGAAATGGTCGGCGGAAAGGGATGAGTCGGACGATTGGAAAGAAATGGAAAACTCGTCGAAACGGTTGGTGGAAAAGGATGATTCGGTCGATTGGTGAGAAATGGAAAACTCACTGAAACGGTTGGCGGAAAAGGATGATTCAATCGATTGGTGAGAAATGGAAAACTCGCTGAAATGGTCGGCAGAAAAGGACGAGTGCGCCGATCAATGAAAAAAGGAAAATTCCACCAAAACAGGTCGACATCAAATTGGAAGTTGCTCCGAAATAGGTCGGAGGAGAATTCAAAATTCCGTCGAAAGACAAAATTTGAGCAGTTTTCCAGTGGGATTTTTCAGGTGTCCGAAATTGAAAAATAGCATTGAACTTATGCGCTAGATTGCACAAAATTGAAAAATGGCATTGAACTTATGCACTAGGTTGCACAAGCCCCCTTGACCCCCATTGTCCCCCTGAGACATCGTCGATGGTGAGAAAATTCTATGGGAAGTTAAGAAAGGTCAAGATGGACTTGACCATAATTTCTAAAAGCAATTGGAGCAGTAAGGCAATGCTTATAAAGAGGGAAATTTCTCACCTTAAAATTTTTCTGTTTATAGCATAGGAATTGCATGCTTGAAAAGTAGCAAGTAGGAATGTTATACATGAGTATATGTATTGAATTGCTACTTGGTGAGAAGATTATAGCTAATAATTGTTTGTATGCTTGGTAGAGAGGATGTGAAATTGGATCATCTATGATGTGGAAAAGGAAATTCCATGCTATGATGGGGAAATGGAAGGGAGAATCCCTCCACTACCATCTTCCTATTGTATTTATAATTATGAAGTTGTCATGCATATAAATTATGGCATAGGGATGATGGAAATGCAAGAGAGTACTAGATTAAATGCATAAGAATTATTGGGAATGATTAAAGAGTCATTGCATAGTGCATGTGAATTGTTTATGCATGAGCATAATGTTGCATATGGGTAAAGGTAGTGAACTTGCACATGCAGTAGCCCATTAATGGTATTGCCCATGGTTGATGACAATTAATGTTGTTGATACTGGTTTTAGGAATCAAACCATAGAAGCAAGACTTAAAATGAAAAGAAGTCACAACATGTGACTAGAAAACCTTGAGAGGTAAGGTTGGAGTAATGATTCATGATCAAAAGGTTGGAAAAAGGACTGTGTATCCTTGGTAAGAGTCCAATTGATCAGGTAAAATCAAGCAATGTTAATGACAGCCATATAGGTAATGGTTATTTGTACTTAATTGCATGAATGTTGAAAGAGGATTTGATAATATACCTTCAACTATGTTTAAACTATGTTGATTTGGTTTACATGTGGTACTGAGTGTCTGAATGTGAATGTCATCCTACCGAGTATGGTGTGGTGTGGATAAGTGAAGGCAAGGAACCTTACACCCTATAGTTGCTTAGAAACCTCAATGCATTCATATGAAAAAGAATGTCATGCATGTGTGTGGGTTATGAGCTTACTAATCAAAGCATGCAAGGGCAGATGGTCCTGTTATGGTTATGCATTCCTACATGTGTGGATGCATATGTTAAGATGCATGGTGTGAAGGCATGGTGGTAATAATTTGATTTTGTTAATGGATGAAATGATAGAATTATTGGTGACTCTGGGATCATTTTATGAGATGTTGTGGATGCACGGGAAGGACTTACATGAGGAAGGTATCCATGTTGGATTGATTACTACGATGCCTTGTTGAGAGGACATAGTTACATGGAAAGATATGATTGTGTAATCATGAGTAATGGAGTTTTTATTTAAATTGCAGGGATAATGAGCCCGTGTCTTGCAATTTTATTATGATAATGATGCATATATAGATATATATATTTCATTTAATTTCAAATGTTAACAATTGAAAGTGTTTGAATTATTGAGTGTTATAATTATGAGACCACTTCAGTGACTGTTGTAGCAATGGGAAGATTATTTGCATAGATACTCACAATGTGTTTGGTTGATTGAAAGTTTCATATTTCATGTAGAAATGTCTTGAGTATGGCAATGAGGATAATTCCATAGTAAAGACCGGGATATACCATGTGTAGAAGCCAAAGTATATGAGAAGGTTCTCATGGTTGTGAAATTTAACTTATGGATGGACCAGATTTGTAAAATTTCAGGTTTGAAATTTTGCTAATAATTACTAATGGTTGTTTGGCTTCTCTAGAATTGTGTCAAGAGGACTTCTTGTAGGTGGATGTTCATGTTATGGAAGGAAGTGTAAAACCATAATGGACAGAGTGATACCACTTACAAGAGCCAAACAATATGAGGAGGGTCTCATGGTTAAACCAATCAATTTCTGTAGGAGACATAATTGTAAATTCATGTTTGAATTTAATCATTAATACCACTGACTAATTAGGGAAATAAGATTTTAATTTGATTGTTAAATGCTGCTGGCTGTTTGGCCATTTGAGGAGTGTGTTAGGAATAAACCTTGCAACAAGACAATGTGTGATGGCCTATAGAATCCAAAATCCATGGGAAGGATCCCATGCTTTGGAAATGGGTTTCGGGTGAAACGACATTGTAAATTTTGATAATATCTTAGCTGCACTGCATGTTGGAAAAGCATGTGAGTGAGATGGTAAAATTATGCAAAGAAGGCATGTGTGGGTTATGGAACATTGAAATATTGGGGTGGCAAACCGAAAAAATGTTGAATCATAAAAGGGAGCCCCCATTCTTGCAAATGAAGAGAGAATACATCTGAAAATGGATTTATGTAAGTATTATGTAACCCTAGCTAAGAACATGCATGTCTAATTAGTTGGGTTAATATGCATAAAATGTTCTATTTTATTTATATTATTTCAGGCTGCTTGATTATGATTAGGGCCTACATGGCTGACATCGGAAAGGGGCGCACACCTTTCTAGTGTTGGGTTATGATAGGGTTGTCAATATTGACTACACCCTAATGGAATGGATGCATTCCAGGTGTTTCAATACTTGATAGTGAATTTTATGAAATATGGTTACGATTTTAGAGAAGCAATCCTGATGAGTTTGCTTATCCTTCTTGTGTTGTCAGCTTACACAGATGCAATTTGGTGTTGCACATTAAGAGGCAAAGTGAGGAAAGGGTACTCAGGAGGACTGTACAGGAATCGGTAACCTTTCTATGCTCACACTAAAGAACACTAGAAGGGATGGATAGGCCCGAGGAGCTGTGTAGTAGAAAAGGGGTATCATCCTTGTGAAGTGTGAGTGGGTATTGTGGGGCCATACTAGCTTGCAGTCAAGAAAGTCACTTATAGAGTTCCTAGAGGGAACCACTGGTTTGCATAGGAGGAGGAGTGCCATCCTTGTATGGATGAAGAGTTGATGTGTTTGTGAAGGGTTGTGGTGTGTGAAGGTGTGGTGATATTGATGAAGGCATAAAATATTGTTTGGGTCAGTAGTAAGGTTTGGTACCGATACTGATTGGAAACCCTGAGATTCCTATGGCTCCGTAGTAGAGACTTGACCTAGAAATGGTCATGGTGCAGTTTCCTTCCATTGGATGATGACCCAGATAGATGTGCTAGCTTGGAAATGGAGAGGGAAAACCATGTATGGGACTGGTTTGGCACCACCAATACTTGGTAAATCCAGTCGGTGAACTGGTTGAGCATTATCTACTTGATGTTGTATAGAAGCATGTGTGCTAGCCAAGCATCCACCCCTCAGGTGATCCAAATCTTGTAAAGAAGAGAAGGAAACCTGTGGAGTAGCGAGGAACTTCCCAATAAAATAAGTATTTAATTTTCATTCATTTTCGGATAATGAAAATTTCTTGAACATGTATTATGACAACCAAGCTAATACATTGTTGCTTCTTTGTTGGAAACCTTGGTCATTGTAGGAAGCAAGGACCCTGAAGGAACCATAAATGCTTGGTAAATCCAATCAGTGCACTGGTTAGGCATTGAATGTTGTGGATTAGTTGGCATGCTGGCCAAACATTCCTTAAATACATGATAAACCTAGTCGGCATACTAGCTTAGCATATTGATAGATGAGATGCCTGATAGACCCAGTCAATGTATTGGCTTGGCATTGCCTATTCGAATGATTGTGGAGTAGCCTCCGTGCTAGCCCAACATTCGTTATTGTATCCATGAGAAATATAAGGATTATAAAGAATAGAAGGAGCGTGTGGAATAAAGTGAATACATCCAATACAGATAAGTATTTGGTCATCTTGCAGCTTCTTGCTTATTTAATATGAAATATGTGTGTACATGATTTCTTAAACTCTTGTTTAGAGATCAACCCTATGAAAACAAACTAAACATGTGAACTGATTCAATGTTTGAGTGTAGGTATTGCTGGAAGAAAGGACTATGAAGGCATCCTAAGGATGCAAGTGGACATGTGAGTATCCTAAAAATATCAGCATGAGCAATAATTAAAGATGGTGCTAGTGGACTTGTGTGGGTCCTAGCAACCAAAGGTTCTGTAGGAAACAATGGGGAAGGGTTCCCTGGTTGAAAATCCTTAGACAGACCTTAGACACTAAGTGTCATAGCCAAGAAAGGGAAATTCAAGTATTCACATTGAAGTGAAAAATGATAAGGAGCATGAAACCACAGTGGTGGTGTGCCTCTGGATTGGACCAAGACTAATATGGGAAACTCTCACCCTTCTCTTTCCTTTTGACTGATGCATCTTGGAAACAAAAAATTGTTGAATGCATGTCATGACTGGAAGTATATTGTGTTTATTTGCTTGAAATAAATTGTGAATGTTGAAACTGTTAATTCCCTATGAAAGGATGAACATGAATGAGTTCATGTGTATGTTGGGGAAATCATTAAAAAGTGTGGAAGTCTCATGAATAAAGCATGGAAGATCCATGTCAATTTGGAAAATAATTGACTGATTTTAATGTTTGTGTTTTGCTTGGCCTAACAAGAATTGCAATGATGAATTTCATAGTCGAAAAATTGAAATCAATTGGGTGCAGTTGTCACAAAACAAGTGGTGCTAGCAAGAAAAGTGTGGGAAACTGTGCACATTGACCATGGCAGTAGATCAAGGGATATTGGACTTGGCTGAAAGTATTCTTAAAACAATTGCCAAGACCTAATAAAATCTTGGAAATATGCTCAAGCTAGAAAAGCAGTAGAATGAGATGAACCACAAGGTTTTGTAGGACTCTATTTGTTTGGAAAGAGAGGTAAAAAGCATTATGGGAGAAATCACCAGCGGGAAGGAAAGTGGATCAATGAAGAAGCATTCATCCAATCATCCCATTAAGAAACGTTCCAAGTGGGAAGACTCAAAGGAAATTGAGCAAGAAAAGATAAAGCAACCACTGAAATGTTGGAAATGTGGAGGAAATCATTGCCGCCACAACTTCCCAACAAAGGAACAGCACGAGGGTAGCAGCCATAAAGTTTCCAGACTTGTGGATCAGCTGGAAGGTGAAGAAAAGAAAGGGATTTCTGTGGATAAATTCCCACCTGTAGAATTGGAAGATTAAATCCAGTAGGAGCATCTTGTGGAGGCCAAAGGACTTGATCCTGAAAACCCAAAGTAAAAGATGAAATGCAGGATGGACCTGCCACATTTTGTGAATTTTGGATATGTGTAAACAATGTGTAAGTATTCCTAAGTGTTGGAATACCGAGGAGGGTGTTATTACAAGGGGGAGGGGATTGTAATATCCCAATTTTGACCCCATTGTAAATGATGTAATATTGTTATAAAATCGTGGTGAGGATCTCAAGGCCAAATCCCTTCCATCGATTTAGTGATGCATATGGTTTGCGTGCTAGCCAGACACGATGGAATTGCAAATATCATGTAAATATGCACTTTAATAAAATACCCACAACTAGCTATGCAATGCAATGCAACAAGAGATGGGGCATGATTTTTACAAGGAATTGGGAGAGAAATATTCAAACCCTTGGAGCCAATCAAGTCAATCCAAGTGTCAATGGGAGAACCCATAAACCCTCAACTACCCATGTTGACTTTTGTACCCAATCATTTATTTCTTCCAAGATTTCGTCGAGGTAGTTAATGCCTTGGGGAATGGATAGGTATGGCTATCCAAATTCGGGTATGGGAAAGCCATAGGTTGTGGGAAAACGTGTTTGGATTCCTTGGCAAGAAAGGAGCCATGAAATTGCTCCCCAATCCATCATTCACCCATGTTATTTTCTCCCTCACGTAGTCTGAGCTAGCTGTGGCATTTTCCTTCACGTTTTCCTTCTTTTTCCTTCATTTTCCATAGCTGGGAATCCGGTTTTGTGCTGTAGAACTGTGGGAAGGAAGGGGAAATCGATATGGGGTCCATAGAGGTTATTTTGTACCACTGAATGCTCATATATTTGTGGGAGAAATCATTTTATACCCTATGTTCGATTTTCCCTCTCACAATATTTTTTTTGTGTGTCCACGATTTTGGGAAAACCCATGGCCATCTTGTTTCTAAATCCCATTGTTAAAAATGTGTATCCATGCCTAATGATTGTGTTTACTGTGTGTAGAAAGAGTATGTTGGGTTATGGGTTATGGGTATCCATTGTTTTGGATTGATCTTAAGTGCAAGTATCAAGAAAAGAAGGGGGTTCATATTTATCCTGATAAACCCAATTGTGGACTGGCTTGGCTTAGATGTGATGTTTTCTTGGGCTATGCTGAGGTTGAGAGTCCCATTTTCCTTGTAGAAATCATGCCCATCTCGGCAGTGGAATCTATGCTGAGATATTAATGAGCATAGTTGGCCTATGGTTGGGTGGAACATTGCAATGACATAGCTAGTTGCTTGGGACAACATTACATTGAGATAAGTATTTTATTTATGTGCTTTACTTCTGCAAGGTTTTAATTATTTGATGAATGTTATCAATATGATGGAAATTGCATGATATATGTGTGTAGAAGAATTTTACTGCCGTTGTGTTTGATAGATCTGCACACACATATGTTTGTATTTGTATGAATCTGATGAATGGGGCTGAGTGTTTAGAAAAACCCCAAGATCTATACTCATGTTCCCTTCCTTGCGTTGGATCGATGGGAGGAGACGTGACACCGAAGGTTCAATCACACCTAACGTAGATATCAATGATTTTCATTGTCCTTGGAAGCTTCTTAGAACTTCCAAGGCTGACATGGCAGCGCGGGACTGGGCCAAGTCATCCGCAATGCTATAATTAGGGGCAGCGCGAGCATTGGGGTTATTAGTAATGCGACATAGAGGGAATTTGGGGGGGTTGGGGGCTCCTCCGTTCGACGGTGATGGGAGGCGTAATGACTGGTCAATAGGTATGGTTTCCATGGTCGAACTATATTGGTTATGACGAATCTGGAGATTGACATCGGCTGAAGACATCATTAGGAGGTGGTGAAATCCTGACTCATAAGCCTGACTAGAAGAAGCAACATAAGTAACGGGTGGTTGTGTAACTGTAGCCCCTTACGTGGGTCCTAGGGAATGATTGTAATAACTCCTTGTGTGGGAAGGGAGTTTTGTAACATAATGGGTTGTGTGATGGGTTGCAGTGGGCTGTGCAATGCCAGAGGTGTGGCAGTCCCTTGTCGTTGGTTGTCATCATTCCAAAGATGCTTGGATTTCTCCAAATGTAGAAAATGGTGTGTGTAATGGTCATAAATCCTGCAGAAAGAACAAGGATGGTTTGTGGGTAACTACAGGTTCTTTCCCTGTCGGGGTTGTTAATCAGCATTATGGTTAGCTGGTGGGGCACCATTATTGTCGGGAGGGTTCAGAGGTTTCCCCCCGACTCAGGGTTGTTGATTATTGTCCTGATTTCGACCCTGTATCTAATTTTACTACCCTTTTTGGTTCTATTGAGAAAGTGGGTTCTATGGTTTGTTTTGTTGGGCATAAATTTCCCTTGAGGGATGAGAGGTGCTTGGGGTTGGGAAGGGGTGGGGGTTTTCAGTGGTTTATAGTATAAAGGGGGAGCTTGAGGTTGAGGGGGAGAGGGTGCAACGAGTGGATGATAGTAGGAAGGGGGTCGGTGGAACATATGAAGGTGTTTCTCCGGAATGGTCCGTGGTGCGTGAAAGGTCCGAACCACCACTCATGGTAGGTGGCACAAAAATGGGTGTAGGACTATAAACTAGGGTGGAGGATGGAGGCATATGGACATATGGTCGACTGGTAGATGAAACATGTCCAATGATTCCATTAGCGACATGCGATTCCCTTGGCGCATATTTCTAGGAGGAATAATCGCAATGATCATCAGGTAGAATGGTGTAAAGGTAGCTTGACTGCGCATAGATTGTTAGGACATTTTAATACTCCATCCTTGTCCTACCTAGCATTATTTATTTTTCCTAGTTGTTGATGATGTCATTTTCCCCCTAGTGGTGTGCAGATGTCATACAGGATCCATATACCACCTTCTAAGCCATGCATGCATCATTTTAGGACCACTTCAGTCAGTTCCCTATTTTATAAGAACCAACTTAGTGTTCCAGTGTAGTCAACCTAAGTTAGATGACTCTTGTGGGGATTAGAGCTCTGGATTCCACTGATTGTGGCATCATGCGCCCATTTCTAATTGACATTCATGAAAAACTAACTATTGCACCCTCCTTAGTCAGTTAACTAATTGTGACTTTGGTTAGCTGAGTTTAGGTTCAGGTCAATTTAGTTTGAGTCTCCCAGAGCACTCCAGTGGTGATAATACTTATGCCAGACCAACTGAGGTTCTAATTCTCCTCAGTGATTTGAATTCTCTCCATTGTAGCATCATTGTTGATTATACTGATTATTGGATAGTGTGACATTATTCTTCTCCTATCTGAGTTCTGCTACATAATTATTTCTCTGCTCTTTATTACTGCAGTTTTCACTCTTATTCAACTTTTTTGCTCATTCTTTCTCTGTGAGGTATACTCAACTCTTAGATATGTTGTGACATATAATTTTAGATGGTATCAGAGCCATTGATCGAATAGGTTGAGCATATTCTTTTGGTAGTGCACCAAAAGCCTCTGGATTTCCACAACAAATCCTAGTGCCATTGCATTGAATTCAATGGAGAAATCCAATGAGTTCCATCCAGGTGTGAAGGATACAAATAAAAGTGCCTATTGTCCTAAAGAAGTGCTCAGTAGTAGTCTACATCCATTATTGAGATTTTTTGCAGGTTATTCAAATTTTTTTAGCACAACAACAGTTACAGCAGTTTTCTGCACTTGCACTATTGTTTCTACACCTATGTTTTTCTGCACTTGTTTTTTTCTTCACCTGTGTTTATGCACTCAATTTGATAAGTAACAATTTCACCTTGTATTGGATCCAGCAGTTGTAATGGACAATTTCAACTCTCATTTCTCTCCGAGGATCCTGACACCCTTCAATTACCCTTATTGGAGGGTTGATATGTTGATGGTATTGTGCAACAAATCATTGTATAGGGTGACAATGGGGAAGGACCCCGAACAACAATCAGTTGTGGAGAAAACCAAGTATTTGAATAGATTGAATGAAGCATTTGGTTTCATGTGTATTCATATTTCTAGATATCTACTCTTCCACATCAAAGGATTGAAGACTCCGAGAGATTTATGGTTGAATTTAGAGACCCTCTTCAGCAAACAAGATGAGCTAAGATGCCATATTCTTGGAAATGAGTTTATTTCTCTTCAACCCAGCAATTTTGAGACCATCCATCAATTATTTTCAAAATTCAAATCTATGGTTTTGCAATGCAAGCAGTGTGGCATTGAGAAGAAGGATGAGCAGTTGGAGCTATCCATTCTAAGAAAGCTAGGTCCTAAGTTCTCCATCTTTGTCTCTGCCTTCCATTCTAGGAGAATATCAATCCTTGGTTGGAAGATTCCCTCCTTTGATATTTTCATTGAATCTCTCATCCAAGAACAAGATAATTTGATCCATATGGGCACCTTGATGGCATCCAAAAATCAAGCTCTTTTGGTTGGAGAACCAAAAAGTGTGAATGGGAAGCACAAAGGAAAGGATAAGAGGCCATCTGAACCCAAGCAGAATGCCAAGTCAAGTCCATCAAAAGCAGCCTCCAGCTCTAAGAAGGACAAACAAAAGGGATTTGAGAAATCCAAGTGTTCCTATTGCAAGAAAGGAAACCACCCAGAGATATATTGCATGCAGAAGAAGATAGATCAGATGACCAAGCTTCTTGAATAACACAACATTTCCCTCCCAAAAGGTGCAAGAGAGACTGATTTTGGAAGTGATTATGATGGTCATGAGAGATGCCATGCACTAAAGGATGGATTTTCAAAAATCACATTCCCTTCTCATAGATTCAGGAGCCTCCAAGAACATGGCTGCCTCCAAAGAATCATTTTCTTCTCTAGATCTCAAATATGGTATGATTATTCACATGGGAGACAACTCTCAGATCTCTATTGAAGGGAAGGGCACAATACATATGGAGTACAGTAAGTTCAAAAATGTTCAATGTGTGCCTTCTTTGTCAGCAAATTTGTTGTTTGTATATCAGATGACTCACAAAGGTTCACTGAAGAAAGTGGTCTTTGGTCCTGAAACAATTGAGATTGCATAGATATCTACTGGGAATATTATAGCGAAAGGGTTTGCAAACCATTCCTCCAAGGCATATTAATTATCACATTTTTTTCCATACTCTCTGCCTACCCCATCAGAATATGATGAAGATCATAGTGATATCTCTTCTAATGAAGATGAGGATCAAGATCTTGATGTTGAGAATAAAGTTCAAGGAGATTCAAATTCAGATCTAGATCCAACACATGCTCCCAATCCATGGCCAAGGCCAATTTGGGATCACAAATTCCTTGTAGCTGCTGGGAACGCAATTGGGGATCCATATTACCATAGAACCACCATATCTTATTATCATGCAAAACTTGCACTATGTCATGCAGATCCACTTCTCTCATAGAGGTGCTACATGATGGTGGGGTTTGATCCACAATCTCTTGGAGAGACTTGTCATGGGGTATCTACAACCAAGAAACAATATCGGTTGTCTGACAAAAGGTACTCAAAGTTTCATGATTTGGACCACAATGATCCATTCGATCCAGTAGCAAGAAAGGTTCCTGAAAGACTTGTTTTGGAAAATACAACTTCTACACAATGGGAGGTACATCAGAGGAGCAGATTCAGATATAGCACTTGCATTCATATCCTTCATAGGAGCAACCTGCCAATATTTTTGCAAAGGATTTCACGGAGGAAATTTTTTTCTTTCTCTGCTTAGTATGAAGGTTCTTTGAGTTCCCTACTGTTTTTCTTTTGAGGGGAGGTATTTTTCCCATAAGGTTTTTCCCCATTTCCTTGGTTCATGGACAGTTCTTTATTTTTATCATTTGTTTGATTGTATGGGTGACCTTTGGTCTTAGTAACCAGGGCCTAGGATGAAAAAGTATGGATTAAGGGGGGGTGTTAGGATATTTCAATACTCCATCCTTGTCCTACCTAGCATTATTTATTTTTCCTAGTTGTTGATGATGCCATTTCCCCCCAAGTGGTGTGCAGATGTCATCCGGGATCCATCTACCACCTTCTGAGCCCTGCATGCTGTTGATGTATATGTAACTTCGGAATGTATTTCACATATATGTATATTGTATTCCTATAGAGATGGTATTATTCCTCTATAAGGAAGTGTCGTCATTTATATTGTAAGTGTCGTAACTTATACTTGATGGGTTATTAGACCACCTTGTTTGGGGTCGGCCCTGTATAAGTCATGTGGGTCAAAGGGTTATTAGACCACCCTATTGGGGGTCGGCCATGTGGGTCAAAGGGTTATTAGACCACCCTATTGGGGGTCGGCCCACTCAGCATTATGTTATGTGGTTAAGTTCGAGCCGACATGAGTTAGGTAAAAAGGCAAGTCAAGTCAAGTATAAATAGAGTGCGGGAGGCACTCTATTTACTCACTCACTTCTCACACATGCTCTCTAGGAGGAGAGGCGCACTTATGGAGGAGGAGGATTGCTGCTAGGTTATGGCTATCTCTCTTGGTTGGTTGTATCATTGCTCTATCTATCTCTGAGGAAGTTATTGGGGTTTTTCACCTTTATGGTTTTCCCCAAGTAAATCTTTGTGTCTCTTGTGTGTTTGCATTATTGTCTCCATGATTGATATGCTGTAGATATGCTGTACATGTTGTTCTCTCAGTTAAGATCCTAGATCAGATTGAAGTAAATTCAGAAAATTTAACATGGTATCAGAGCTAGCCTGAAAGAAGGCATGATATGGCATGTATGACACTTGTTGCACTTACGATGTTAGGGCTTGATATAGCAAAAACCAGTCATCGTAGAACTTTCGCTATAAATCCATTTTGGCGAAGTTTTCGGATCTGAAATTGTTACAGGCCGAAGCTAAGATCTCCAGGTATCTTGTGTCCAAAGGAAAACCTCTAATTCGTTGTAGTTTGTGATTTATGATCTGTACAATATAGGGTTTCTGCCTCTTCCAGATCTGAGTCAAAATCAGGTGACCTTGGGAAAAAGGTCATAACTTGGGCTAGGAAGCTCCAAATGAAATTTCGTGAAAAGTGACAGGTAGTACACAGGACGAGATATCTCAGAAAACTTTTTCAGAGGCCGAAGTTAAAACAGTGACACGTGGCACGCCGTACAAGTTCGCTCTCCTGTTTTATCCCAAAACAGGTCACGTTGCGACATTTGGCATAACTCTCTCTCAGAGAATCCAATTGAGGTCAGACCTGTCAGGATGGAAATATAACAGGTCAGGCTATCTCAGGAAACTTTTTCAGACCCTGTGGATCAAAAATTTCAGAGTTACATCAGAAACAATCAGGTACATATTTCTGTCAAAACAGAATTATTTTTTGGTACCTTCATTCATGGCTTCCGGAATTTAGGGCTTTGGAGAAAGTTGGAATTTTTGTAATCGGAGACCACGGCTGGATGCTACTCATCAAAATAGAAATTTAGAGACCAAGATCAGAATTTTTGGTTGGGCAGAAGGTCGGGCTTGATTAAACCCTAGTTCGGGACTTTGATCAGAAAAGTGGAAAATTAGGGCTTCTGTAAAAATGGGAATTTTTGAAATCTGTGACCACGGCTGGAAGCTCCTCAGAAAAATAGAAGCTTAGAGCTTTGGATCAAACATTTTGATGGGGCAAAAGAGTGGGCTTCATCAAACCCCAGTTCAGGGTCACGTCCAGTGAATCTAGAAGTTTCAAAGGCAAAATTGAGGAGTGAAACTTTGCAGTTTTCAAATTCTGAATATACCAACTTGATCAGCTCATCAAGGCACATATTTCTATCCTATCAGAAGTTTGAAATTCAAAGTTTGAATTTTTGGGGTTTCTCTGACAAACCCATATCCAGCTCAAGGTCCAGTTCTTGCAAATCAAGTGGATTGGGTTAATCACTTGCATAAGTGAAGAAGTTCCTGTTTCAGAGGGAGATGAGGCTAAGGCCTTACATAAGAAGATTACAAGTGATCTCGACAGGTATGACTCATCGAGGTATGTTTTGAGATTTGTTCATAATTAAGTTTATGGTATGCTTGTCTTCATATTATCACGGTTAGTACAATCTTGATTTTAGACTTGTCATATCACCTTAATAAAATTATGGATGCATGATAGAAGTCATTCATTTATTAGGAGTATGAAACTTATGTTTGTACTAACACATTGTGATGTTGTATGAGTTTTATGTTGTCTACTAACATGAAAGGTACACCAAGAAGACAAATCATGTTCTAGTTCAAGAACATATGATCATGAGGACAAAGATTCATCCATTGCCATGGATCTCATAGAAGATCCATTCTCGAGGTATGTATAACTTAGTTTTATAATGGTTAACTTATGAGACATGCAGGTTACTAGCACAAGTCACTAAAGAGAACCAGAAGACATTATGCGGGTATGTTAGACATAAATAGCTAGCATGCTAATCCAGGTATGTTTTTCCTATATCAAGCTAAAATCCTACCTTGTGTTAGGATCTTATACTGTTGTTGATAATAATTATTCATGAAGTCATAGGTTTGAATAATCATGGTTGGATGTATATTATTATAATTGATGATATGACTAACCAGAAGAATCATGAAAGTATAGGCTTGAATAATCACAGGTTTTATGCATTTTATATCTTATCTTGATTGATGATTCAACTAACCTGAAGAGTCATAGGCTTGAGTAATTACAGGTTTAGACATGTTATGTTTCTTATGATTTGACTAACCATAAGAATCCTTGAATGCTCATGCTTATTATTTCTGTTTGAAATGATCATGACTATACATGCTTGAGATTATTGTGTTTTAATAGTATACTAATGAATGTATGATTTTATATGAGATCACAAGGATAACACATTCATGATACTAATAAGCATGCATAGGGACCAAGGATGAATATGAGTTCAAGAACAGGTAATTCAGGAAGCAAAGATCAAGAGGGAGCACACTCCAGTTGCTCCTGCCAGAAAGCAAAGGAGCACACTCTAGTTGTTCCTGCAAGAAAGCAAAGGAGCACACTTCAGTAGTTTCTGCAAGGATGCAGATATTCAGAGGGAGTTGATCATCTCTCTACATTTCACAACAGAAAGGTGTAGAAGAAGCTACCTCAGATTAGGACTCCAGCAGCTCCTGCAAGGAAGCAAAGACTCAGAGGGAGTCCACCCAACGAACAAACAAAGATAAGTATTTGAATTGTCATTTCTTAAATAATACTATTCAATAATGTATATACTGATGTTCCTAGAATTAGGTTGTGTATTATGCATATTAGAATAATTGCATTGATGAACAGTATACTACTAATATGCATGGGTAAGTAGCCTATGGCACTGTACAACATTCCATTGCTACTTATCTAGAATGAAACCTCTTTGCTGACATGTTGGGAGTTGTGCACACTCTTAACAATGTTCTGGTAGAGATTGGAAGGCATCTAGAAAGTTACGGGATATGGATAAATGTTGTATTGAAGCATTGGCTAAGATAATTGCATGACTGTATGGCATATTTCTTTATGTGTAAGAATTTGTTCTGAAAACTATAAGATGTTTTCTAATCATGCAATTTAACTTGTTGTGTAGGAAAGATCATATGCCATCTCCTACAAAAGGACTACAACATTTGTTCCAGCAAGAAAGATATCTATTGAAGATATTGAAGTTCCCAGGATCTGGGATGAAGAAATGGAATGCCATGATCCGTAGATCATGAAGAAGATGTTTGGGATGCAGTCCCAAGACCTGACAGGGAGTCATATGTATGCAGATTGAAGAAAGCCTTGTATGGCTTGAAGCAAGCTCCCAGAACTTGGTATGGTGAAGATAGATTGATTGCCGACACGCAGCGGAAGCTTACTACCGAGTTCGATATGAAGAACTTGGGGATGATGCACTATTTTTTTTTGGCATGGAGGTGTGGCAAAGTGCAGATAGAATCTTCCTTGGACAAGGGAAGTATGCAGTAGAGATCCCAAAGAGGTTCAGGATGATGGATTGCAAGGCCATGGCCACACCTATGGCATCGAATCTGAAGCTTCTATGTGATGCTTCATCTGAGTCAGTTGATGTCTCTATGTATCGTCAGATGATTGGGTCCTTGATGTACCTGACGAACACGAGACCAGACATTTGCTTTGCTGTGAATACATTGAGCCAGTTCCTGACGGATCCGAGAAGTGTTCACCTGGTTACTGTAAAGCATGTTCTGAGGTACCTGAAGGGTACAGTGGATTATGGGCTCAGGTATGAGGCGAATCAAAAGTTTAACCTGGAAGGTTATGTTGATTCAGATTGGGCTGGCAGTGCTGCAGACAGGAAGAGCACATCTGGGTGCTGCTTCAGTATGGGATCAGGTGTGATCTCTTGGTTTAGCAGGAAGCAGTCCTGCGTAGCACTGAGTACAGCTGAGGCAGAGTATGTTGCAGCCTGTTCAGCTAGTTGTGAGGCAGTATGGATACGGAAGCTACTGTCTGAGTTATTTGATCTCCCGTTGGAGGCTACTGGTATCTTTTGTGATAACCAGAGTTGTGTGAAGCTGTCCGAGAACCCAGTGTTTCATGACAGGTCGAAACACATAGAGATCAAATATCACTATATCAGGGATATGGTGCAGAGAGGAGCTGTGAAGCTCCTGTATGTTGCGACGGACGAGCAGATTGCAGATGTGCTGATGAAGCCACTAGCCAGGGTGAAGTTCGAGTACTTCAGAGAGAGGCTTGGCGTGCTTCAGATCAAGGATACTTCGAGGAAGAAGTGATGGACACATTTGCTGAAGCCATTCCAAGCATTTTGGAAGGAGGATCCTTCACATGACTGTGGATGTAAGCGCTGGATGATGAGCATCAGGATGATGTTCTGGTTTCTGCTTGGATATGATCAGTTGGATCATTTTATGTATGTATGTATGCATCATGTTGGATGCTTGGACCATGTATCTGTATATGTATCAGGTGGATACATTGTATGATCAGGTGGATCATGTATGGTGATATGTATCATGTATTTGTATTTGTATCAGGTGGATACATTGATGATCAGGAGGATCATGTATGATGATATGTATCAGGTAGATACTTGGTATGCATCAGGTAGATGCATTGATGATCAGGAGGATCATGTATGATGATATGTATCATTTATTTGTATCAGGTGGATACATTGATGATCAGGAGGATCATGTATGATACTTGGTATGCATCAGGTAGATGCATTGATGATCAGGAGGATCATGTATGATGATATGTATCATGTATTTGTATCAGGTGGATACATTGATGATCAGGAGGATCATGTATGATACTTGGTATGCATCAGGTAGATGCATTGATGATCAGGTGGATCATGCAGCAAGATGTTGCAGTGATGATCAGGATGATCATAGATGACGAGCTTCAGGATGTTGCTCCAGATGACATGCAGCAGGACGTTGCAGTGATGATGATCAGGATGATCATGGATACATCAGGATGATGTATGGTGAGTATCAGGTTGATACTCTATGGCCGTGGATCAGGTTGTGCAGATGAGCATGTAATTCGTTGCCCTGGGAGATTTGCAGATGGTCTTTCGAGGTTTTGCCTATGGCATGTAATTCGGTGCCCTGGGACATCTGGCAAATGCTCTTTCGAGGTTTTGCTCTGGGAGGACATGTAATTCGTTGCCCTGGGAGATCTGCAGATAGTCTTTCGAGGTTTTGCCTATGGCATATAATAGCGCCCTGGGATATCTGGCAGATGCTCTTGCGAGGTTTTGTCCTATGGCATGTAATTCGTTTCCCTGGGAGATCCGATAGGTTGGGCTGTGTGCCCGTAATCAGTCCTGGGATGCTCTTGCGAGGTTTTGCCATGACCACATGTAATTCGTTGCCCTGGGAGATTTCAGGTCGGAGTTGTGTACCCGTAACATCCTGAGATGCTCTTGCGAGGTTTTGTGGTGGACCACATGTAATTTGTGCCCTGGGAGATTTCAGGTCGGAGTTGTGTACCCGTAACATCCTGAGATGCTCTTGCGAGGTTTTGTGGTGGGGTCACATGTAATAGCGCCCTGGGAGATCCTACAGGTCGGAGTTGTGTACCCGTAACATCCTGGGATGCTCTTTCGAGGTTTTGTGACGCACGTAATAAGTCCTGAGGATTCCACAGTATGGCCAGTGATGACGAAGACCTGCAGGTGGTGGGCCTACATCCAGTATGAAAAAGGACTGGCTCTGTAGAACTTCCTATGACGAGTAGATTCAGAGATTGATTGAGATAGCAGCAGCAGTGACGATGATGATGACTCGATGACGATTATCCAGTGACGATGATCCAGAGAAGATGACTTGTGCTAGAAGAACTGTGCTGAGAAATACCTTCCTAGTTAAGAGGGAGTGTTGATGTATATGTAACTTCGGAATGTATTTCACATATATGTATATTGTATTCCTATAGAGATGGTATTATTCCTCTATAAGGAAGTGTCGTCATTTATATTGTAAGTGTCGTAACTTATACTTGATGGGTTATTAGACCACCTTTTTTGGGGTCGGCCCTGTATAAGTCATGTGGGTCAAAGGGTTATTAGACCACCCTATTGGGGGTCGGCCATGTGGGTCAAAGGGTTATTAGACCACCCTATTGGGGGTCGGCCCACTCAGCATTATGTTATGTGGTTAAGTTCGAGCCGACATGAGTTAGGTAAAAAGGCAAGTCAAGTCAAGTATAAATAGAGTGCGGGAGGCACTCTATTTACTCACTCACTTCTCACACATGCTCTCTAGGAGGAGAGGCGCACTTATGGAGGAGGAGGATTGCTGCTAGGTTATGGCTATCTCTCTTGGTTGGTTGTATCATTGCTCTATCTATCTCTGAGGAAGTTATTGGGGTTTTTCACCTTTATGGTTTTCCCCAAGTAAATCTTTGTGTCTCTTGTGTGTTTGCATTATTGTCTCCATGATTGATATGCTGTAGATATGCTGTACATGTTGTTCTCTCAGTTAAGATCCTAGATCAGATTGAAGTAAATTCAGAAAATTTAACACATGCATCATTTTAGGACCACTTCAGTCAGTTCCCTATTTTATAGGATCCAACTGAGTGTTCCAATGAATTCCACCTAAGTTAGCTGACTCTTGTGGGGGGTTAGAGATCCTGATGCCACTGATTCTGGCCTCATGCGCCCATTTCTGATTTACATGCATGAAAAACTCACTATTTATCCCTCCTTAGTCATTTAACTGATTGTGACTTCATTTAGTTGATTTTAGGTTCAATTCAATTGAGTTTGAGTCTTTCGAAGCACTCCAGTGGTGATAATCCCTATGCCAGACCAACTAAGGTTTGAATTTTCCTGAGTGTTTCAAATTCTCTCCATTGTAACACCATTGTCGATTATACTGATTATTGGATAGTGTGACATTATTCAGCTCCTATATGGTTTTTGCTGCATAATTATTTCTCTGCTCTTTTTTACTACATTTTTCACTCTTATTCAACTTTTCTGCTCATTCTTTCTATGTAAGGTATACTCTGATGAATATGATTGTCATTGATGACAACATTAATCACAAAGTGTAAATGGCACGATGACAAGCAAACAAGGTGACTTGAAAAGGCATATTTGAAGGTGACATGGAGGTGAGAAGGGAATTGAAGCCATTTAAACACCTATTGGGGCCAAATGACCCATTATGTGGTCATTTGGGTATGATATGGCTAATAGGTATATGGAGGAATTTGAACATTATATATGATGACATTATTGCTTGTGTCTTTCACATAACAACTTGATGGAATCATGGAACTCTTGGAAATAGCCCTAGGGCATGAGAAAGACTCGTTTTTCCAAAGGACAAATGACAAGGCAATGACATGACACAAGAAGCATGGCATGGAAAAAAAAAGTATGACAAAGCATGGCAATGGATAAGTGGCAATCAATATGACGTGAAAGATGCATTATGACATGGCATAAAATAATCAAGTATTAAATGAATATTTATTTATTTAATAAAATATTTGGAAGGGCAGTTTGATGAAGTGGAAGAAAAGATAGCGTGGTCATTGATGAGGACAATATGGCAAAATAAATAAATCTTATTTGATTTATTTTTATGTGACATGAAATTCCAATAATAAATATAAAGACAAAACATGTGCAAGGTCGGCTCAGCCCAAAAATAAATAAAATTAAAAGTGAAATAAACATCTACAAGTTGGCTCAGTTAGAATATAAGGGTAAATTTTTAAAGCCCCTCCTAGTAGGTCGGCCCCATAAAAAATAGGGGGTAAAACCTATATAAATAGGATTAAAACTCGCCTTATTGAGTAGTAGTTCAGAGAAGATTGGTAGAGCTCTGATTTCGCTGATTTTGAGGAGAATTTAGGGGGTGTTGGTGTAGCTACAATAGTTAAGAAAAGGATATTTTTGTTGGATGTGAAGCAGCTGCAAAACCTTTTCTTTTTAATGTGATGGTTAGCATGAATATCGTTTATATTTATTTTTGATATTTTTGGGCATGCGGAATTCAGCAATATTGAGCAGAGCTCTAATTTCTGAGTAGATGAGGACTATACGAAGGTGAGTAGAAGGAGCAGCAGAAGCAGTGTTGCAGAACTAAATTATTTATGTCTATGATTTTATGGGTTTGATTATATCAGTAGTATGGGAATATTCTTGTATCTTTGATGGACAGTATGTGATTGGTAACATGGTGCTAAGTGTATGAATGTTGATGATGTCTTCATAGACATAATGAAGATGATGATATTCTTGGGGATACAGAATGCTAATAGATGAATAGTATGCTCATGAATAGAATGTGTCTAGACAAAAGTTTGATGCATTAAATTATAGTGACACCTACAAGAGAATGATGAAGACATGTTTATATTGACTATGAATAGGATTTGGTGGACAGAGTACTAATGGGCAGTTAGATGATGCATAGAAAGACTGAGGAAATGATCAGTGATGATGAGTAGTATAATGATGATGTTGATGCTAGGGTCACAACAATGACTAAATTCATGTGATGAAGACAAGTGCTGATATGAACAAAATTGTGAAGACAAATGTGATGTTGATTTGATGAACTAGGGCAGTCAAATATGCATGGACAAAATGACATGATTGTGTCACAGTATGCTTGAAAGAATTTTGATGATGATGACAGTGTGTCAAATTGATTGATGTAATATGTACATATAATTTACAAGCAAGGTCTTGTATCGATTTTCTTAGCTAGGTCTAAGAAAAACTAGGCTGGGTCCTAGATAAGGAGTTGGTGCTCTTTGTATCAGTTGGTGTTGAATTGCCTCACGATTGTAGCCGTTGAACCAAATACAAAAAGATTACAAAAAAATATCTTGTCTCGTATTATGTGTTGATATGTTTCATTTGTTGATAGATAGTTCATTGATGAATATGATTTTGATGTGAATGTGAAATGATGATATAAGAGTCAATGATTGAAGAAGTAAAATTTGATTAAGTGTAAGCTCACTAATTCACCCCCCCCTCTCAGTGATTCATTTTGTCTAACATACTCGGCTCTTAAATCTGTTGTGACATATAATTTCACATAGATAAGGTCAAGTTGTTGGGATTTGAGTATGGTTCTTCTTCAATTTGTTGTCGTTCGGATGCCACATCCTTGGCAATAACTTTTATGAGATATTTCAAAAACCCATCTAAGAAGATATGATCATCTAACTTGATCATATCCATGAACGTCATCTACGTGCTTGTAGCTAGTGTTTTCACACCATCTTGTGCTAAAGAGAACCTACCAAGGATTTAGTAACCCTTCATAGCAGTTCAATAATGGGTAAAAAGTGATATGTGAAACAAGTAAAAACTAAATATTAAAATGTGACATGTGCATATGATAACATAAAATTAAATCTAAACTATAACAGTAAAAGTAAACAACCATGAGGAACTCAGTAAATGGAATTTGAAATTTTTTGTATTAATGGGCAAACAAGGGTTTGCAATGGTGTTACCTCAAATGGTGAGGTTGTTGGAGTCCTTGCAGCAGTACAGGAGTAGTGCACCAGTGCTCCAAAGTTCCTTTCTCTTCTCCAAATGCTCAATGGGTAGCCAATACTCAACTAAAATGGTGAACAATAGTTCAAGGTGATAGGATAGGGTTCAATAGGAATTTCAACAGCATAAGGGTCTGAAGAGTGATTGATGGATGTAAATGGGGGGCCTCCATCACCCTTTTATAGAGGTTTTGGGTGGTGGAGTATTGACCCATGGTTTTAGGAAACCAATGGTATTGGTAAATGGTTTTAGGGTTTTCCCCTCTTGAAATTATTTTTGACTTTTTTCCCTTTTTATTTTATTTTTGGGAATTTTGGACCCTTTTTGAGAGTTTTTGACATTTTTTGACATTTTTTGAAGGAATTTCACTAATTGAGGAGGGAAATAATGATTTGTTTCCTTTTTGGTAACCATTTGAGGGTTTTTTAGGGTTTTGGAGGCCAAAATGGTAGGAAAAGTGGCCAAATGGATTATGTGACTAAGGAGATGAGCTAGTGAACAATTTTTGGGTGTTAACAATGCTATTCATGGATATTATCTATGATATGGGTGGTCGTATTCTATCTACAAGATAGTAGAATATCAACACCAGCATCGTAATGGAATGGTAACTGGAAGAACTACAATAAAGTCGAAGTGAGGGATGTAAAAGTAGAGTGCGTCCCATGGGGTTGATCAATATACCACTTGGTTTGCAGCACCAATGAGTTTCTGTTTTAAAAGGCATAGGCGGATCGAGTCATCCACTATGGATTTGGAGGAACAACATAAGTGGAAGGACATGAAATGTTTCTAGGGGTCCTCACCACCCTTCCCCTCAAACTTGGGGATGTACGATGGGAGTTTGGTGGGCATGGGAGGCCATTTGGGGTCATCTCGGATTAGATCATTCGTCACTATATCCAAGTTGGGGAGGTTGAGACTGGCCATGAATGGAAACTTGTAGGAGGATGTGACATGGTTGAACCGACCAGTGCGTTGGCCATAGAAGCTATCGTGGGGTCACCTCCTCCCGATGGAAGGTACATGGGAGGTAGTCTAATAGGGATCGAGGGACCACTGGTAAAGGGCGGAGGGATCTGGTAGGAAGGGTCAGTTTCCCCAAGGGTACCGCCATTGGCTAGAAGCGCGGAGGTCATAATAGCTCCAGCACCAGTAGGGATGGATGAGGTAGTTGGTTGCACTGTAGTTCTAGGAGTAGTTCCTGGAGAAGTAGGGATGGAGGGTCCTATGGAGGCCATGGTGGGAATGGAAGCAATGGTATCCATGGGGCCACTAGCGGTTCCACCACTGATGATCCCTACAAAAAACATGTTAGGATTGGTTCCGGCCATAAGGATACATGTGCAATATGTGTACATGTTTCTGGATCGAAGGATTCAGAATTGAGGTAAGGAGCGTCAAGATGTAGATTCAGCGATGAAGACATGTGTCTCAATGGAGCACGACGAGAAGGGTCCAATGGACCGAATTGTGGGGAATACCCCCATAGACGATGAGAGTGTCTTGGGGAATCAATGGTGACAGGTGTATAAGTGTTAAAGGGTTGTAGTAAAAAATGTTCTAAAAAATACTAGTGAAACCGTGCGTGCAAAATGATAGCTCTAAAAAAATGGCACTCGGGCTAACAACAAGCTCAAAAACACCTACTGCAACAGCATGCTACAATATAATGAAGTGGCAATAAAATGGTCAGAATACCAACAAGCAACACTCGTACAAAGAAAAAGGCTCATTAACCTATGGGGTATAGGATCATGCAAACACCTAGCTAAAAGATATGGAAGCTCACTCAAGTTGTATCCCCTACAAGGTGATGACATATGCAATCAGGAAATATGAAAGAGAGAATGAAATTAGTAAAGGATATCCCTCGACCGAGAGGGATCCCGGGTAACAGAGTCCTAGAAGAATGGAAAATAAGCTACCTCGTTCCAATCATGTCCAAACATTTATACCAGATCTTTAGTTCTTTGGCCATCGCCTACCCGGTATGGTGGCCAGCATGTGCAACGAGAACAACAAGTTGGTGTCCTTTAGTATAGAGTGGAGAGTGACATTCCACCCAGAATTCTGGAACCACTATTGATACTTTCCCTTATCGGGGAGAGCCCCCCCAGTAAATCGGTGTGAACCGTGCTCATCAAAGAGGATTTTTGCTCCCTAAAGGACAACAACTATGCCTCAAATGTGTATGACAGAGGGGGTGTTATTTGGATGCCTAACCCCAATGTCCTACTTGGCTACAGATTTTTTTTTGGGTCCCCAAGTGGGGTTAATGTGTGTTCAATTACACTGATTTTAGTCTCACTTAGAACTGGGGGAGTGTGGGTGCACAAGTGGTCGTGTAAACCCAATATTCTCCGAAAGTAAATGTTGAAGTAAATAACTGGAACTAAAATAAAAATTTTAATGTTTTGCTTTTCAAATGTAAAAACTGACTGCTGGAAAAAAAATGCAAATGGTGCAACAAATCTTAGAGTAATTTATGTAACATTTTATGCAGAATTTTCCAAAGCAGAATAAAGATATGAATTCTTCTCGAAAAAAAACCTAATCTAAAAAACAGAGCACTCAATTTCGAGTCTTGGAGGCCAAGATAACTGAGTTTGAAAATGTGTAATTTTTCAGCAGATTTCCATACGGACGACAATTTTGGAAATGATATGTCTCCACACTATGTGATCAGACTGTGACCATATCAATTTCATTGGATATGGATCTGATAAGTGGTGACTAATAGGGCATAGATATGACTCAAAATGGAGAGATCTGGCAGGGATCACGACCCATATCCACAAATCTAATAAAAATAATACAAACCAAGCAAGATAAAATGAAAAACAAATGCGTAAGGATGGTCAAAAGAAACCACAAATCTGCATAGATCGAACATGGTGGGAGTCACCAAGAATTTAGTTAGTGTTTTCACACCAGCTAGTGTAGAAATAAACTTACTAAGAGTTGTGATCTACTTAGTAATAGTTTGTGGATATGGGTGTTTGTGCATGCAAATGGAAATAGCAAAAAGTAAAAATATGAGAAATGAAACTAAATTAAGCATTAAGCATCCATTTCACGAAACATTCAGTAAACGAGGGTTACGAATAAGAGAATTATTTTTTCATTTTTAATATGTCAAATAGATTTACAGTATTTTTTTACCTCAAAGTGGTGAGTAGATGCTAGGGGCCCTTGCATCCATAAAGATGGTGGTTCTCCAGGTCTCCAGTGTCTTTGATTATCCTCCAAATGCTCAAGGTGGTGACCAAGCTTAACTATGGGAACAGAAGCTCAAATGTGGAGGCTAGGGTTCAATTGTTATTTTGGAAGAGTAATGGTAGGAAGAATTAATCATGTGAAATGGGGGGAATCCATTACCTTTTTATAGCAATTTTGGGTGGTGGAGTATTGACCCATGGTATTGGGAAACCACTAGTATTTGTTCGTGATATTTTGAGTGTTCCCTCCTTTTTCCTTTATTTTGAATAATTTCCCTTTTTTATTTTTTCTTTTATTTTCTTTTTTAGGGATTTTTAATTTTTTGAAGGAATTTAATTTTTTTTAGGGGAATAATTGATTTCTTTCCCATTTGGTTACCAACTTAGGGATTTTTGGGTTTTTGGAGGCCAAAAATGTAGGAAAAAGGGATAAATGGGTTATGTGACTAGGGGGATGAGTTAGGTGAACAATTTTTCGGTGTTAACAATGTGCATACTTGTATCTTATTTATCTTTACACAATTATCGAGGGCATTTATTTTGACAAGCGAGTGATCTCCTAGAGGCCAAGTAGGCACACATAAGAAATTGGCACACAAAACTAGCGAGTAACGGGGGTTTGAACTCGTGACTAGTTGCTTGAAGCTCAAGTCCTCCTGGGGCTCCATTGTATGAATTTCACACAATGTTCTAGTCGGTGAGATACAAAGGTTTATTCGGATGGTATTTTTCGTAAATGCAGCCATTAAATCTCGTTTCGGAAGTCTCGGAGCCTCCAGAGTTTCCATTTCCTAAATTTCAAAACATAATTACTGAGATAGTACAAATCAAAGATGAGGGGCTTATCCATTACAATGAAGAAATGTAGCCTCTTCCTACCGCTGTGTCGTTTATGAGGATCTTTGCATATGATGATTAACTAGATATGCTTTTGATGGTTATAGGATCTCTAGCAGCTGCTGCGCATGGTGTTGCATTGTTCGTTTATCTCCATTTTGGGGGGAATATTATTGATTTGCTCCATTCTAAAGGATCCTCGAATGAACATTTATACTGCGAGCTTACTAGGGTTTTTATATTTTTCATGTTATTGGAAATTTTGTTTTCATTTTTGGAATTTTAAAGATCCATTCACAGGAGTGTCTCTACAAATTCCTATTTATCAAACTCATTTCTACATAGTGGGCATGACAATGGATGATAAAAATCCTTATTGATGACAGCGATATCATATCAAAATGAAAAATTCGTATAAATGATATAATCAAGTACGGATACCAAACTCCTTTCTGCATAGTGGTCCTGACAGTCAATGATAAAACCATTGAATGAGGCAGCGTTGATGAAAAATATTATTGCAAGGCATTTGTTTTGCTTAGGCCTAGAATTTCAGATATCTTTTACCTGTCAAATAAAATTTTATGACTATTTTGTTTTTTGGATGCCTACCATTTTAGGTTTTCTTAATATTTATGGTGTCCAATTTTTTTATCTTATTCTATCTGAATTATATACTGACTCAAGCAGTAGGAAAAAGATCCTCTCTCCATTCCTAAATATTTTCGATGTCATATCGTTGTTTCTCTTCATGTTTTCGCAAGTATTCAACATACAATCCTTTTTTCCACCAGAGATCAAGAGGTTTAACCTTTTAAAACAATGGAAGCATGGTGGCCTTCGATTTCAGCGTTAGATATTTGAAAACTAATTTGGTTTCCATCCTACAATTCCAGCTTGTCAATAATTACTTGCAAACCCCTGGATCTAGGTCTATGCTATAGATAGCTAGTAAAGTGATTTTAATGTCTGGCCCTACGATGCTAGCATGGAGAGAGCGTACATCGCCTACTTCCTCTAACATGGAAGTGTGTAGATATTGTACAATGCTTGTTGACTCAGAATTGATGGAAACCTGGTTGTCCCCATAAGACTGTTGAACAATGTAACTTCGGAAGATATTCTTATTTGTATCATTTGTATTGTACACCATACGAGTATTATTATTAATGTAATTGATCATGTAAAAGTCATTGAAAGAGTCAATGTAAACCCTAAATGTTAGGTTGGCTTGGAAAGATCTAGAAAAGAATATTTTATTGTGAATTGTACAAGTTTACCTAGTTGGGAGAGTCACGTGGGCCCTATTGGTAAAAATTTCAAGTCAATTTGTTAGTATAAATGAGGAGCTCGCTTTCCTCATTTGGTCACCACTCATTCACTCATTGAATTCGCATGAGTAGGAGAGATAGAATCAAGTGAATAGTTGCTTTTGGAGTCTTCTTGTTTTGGGTCATTGCATGAGGAATACTATTGTACATTCTGAGGAATCTACATAGAGGCAATTTGCTGGGGTTTTCTGCCACGAGATGGTTTTCCCAAGATAAAATTATTGTGTACTATTTTCTATCATGTGCTTGTTTATCTTTCAGTGATCCTTATTGTTATTGCACTTAAAAATATAACATGGTTTTAGAGTAGGCCTGAAAGAGAACATTGTGCAGCTGCTACAACTACAAATGTTGGATATTAGGGCTTCATGCTTGAAACCCTAGAAGGAAAAATCTAGTCATCTATGCATTTTCTCTACAAATATCTTTTGGTGAAGGTCCAGGAGCTGAAACGAGGACATGTCGAGCAAGAAATTTTGATGTACCTTGTGTGTAATTGTTAGCTTAAGATTCACTATAATTTAGGCTATATGATACATTCAAATCAAGGTTCCAGCCTCTTCTAGAATTCAGTTTTAAATAGGTGACCTAGGGATAAATGTTATATCTCGATCTAGGAAGATCGAAATCGAAATTTTTAAGATGTTACAAAAAAGTCATGGACTTTAGTTTCTCCGGTACAAGTTTCAAAATCCGAAGTTGAAACAGTGACATGTGGAAGTCCATAGAAGTTCTCTATACTAAAACACTCCATAAACATGTCACCTTGGGAAACTTAGCAAATTCCACTTGGTGAATCCAATATTGATCTAACTTGTGGAGTTATACATAGGACAGATAATACTAGCTCAGAAAACGTTTTGCATGACTAAAGATTTGAATTTGGAAAATAATTGTTGGATGGTCTCGAAACTACTCGGTTGAAGAGCAATCAACTCATTTTCAAGAATATGGCCTCTTAGCTCATCTTGTTGTTGAATAGGGTCTCTAACTCCAACCATATCTCTCTTGGAGTATTCAATCCATCTAGGTGGAATATTAGATCTTTGGAAACATGAATACATGTGAAACCGAATGCTTCATCGAATCTATTTAGATACTTGGCCTTCTCCATAGCTGCTTGGGGTTCAACCTCAATCCCCATTGTTACCTTGTATAGTGACTTGTTGCGCAATACCATATTCATATCAGCCCTCCAATCAAGGTAATTGAAGGGTTTCAGGATCCTGGGATATATAGGAGAGTTTGAATTGTCCATGAGAACTGCTGGACCATATGCAAGGCGAAACTGTTGCTACTGCTGCAACTCAAAAAAATTTCAATAAATTGCAAAAAAATCTCATTTTTTTGGAGATATACTACTACTGAGCACTTCTTTAGGAAAATAGGCACATTTCTCCATATCCTTCACACTTGGATAGACCTCAAAGGATTTATCCAATGAATTCAATGCAATGGCACCAGGATTTGTTGTGGAAATCTAGAGGCTTCTAGTGCACTAATGAAAGAAGCTATTCAACCTATGCTCAATGGCTCTAATACCATGTGAAATTATAAATCACAACAGATCTAAGAGCTTAGTGTACCTCATAGAGAAAGAATGAGCAAAAAAGTTGAATTAGAGTGAAAACTGCAGTAAAAATGAGCAGACAATTAATCATGCATGAGAACTTAGATAGGAGCAGAATAATGTCACATGATCCAATAATCAATATAATGAAAAATTATGTTACAATGGAGAGAATTCGAGTCACAATAGAGAATTTGAACCTCAGTTTTTCTAGCATAGTAATTGTCACCTCTATCAGTGCTCTGGAGCTCCCAAACTCAGTTAAACTCAACAAAAACTTAGTTAACTAACCAAGGAGGGTGCATCAATGATTTTGTCATGCAAATCACTCAGAAAAGGGTGTATGATACCACAATCAGTGGCATTCAGAACATAAAACCCCCACAAGAGTCATCTAACTCAGGTGGACTGGACTAGAACACTAACTTGGCTCCTAAAAAGTAGGGAATTGCCTCTAGTAGTCCTAAAATCATACATGCAGGGCACATTAGGTGGCTACTGAGTCCTGGATGACATATGAACACCACTAGGGGGGAATAACATCAATAAGTACTAGCAAATGGTAAATAATTCAGGTAGGACAAGGATGGAGTATTAAAATATCCTAACACACCCCCTTAATCCATACTTGTGCATCACAGGCCCTAGTTACTAAGACCAAATGTCACCCATACAATCAAATAAATGATGAAAAATAAAATAATTGTCCATCAACCAAAGAAATGGGGAAAACCCTCATGGGAAACATACCCCCCCTAAAAAAGAACAGCAGTAGGGAACTCAAAGAACCTTCATACTAAGCAGAGAAGAAAAAAAATTTCTTGAGTGAAATCCTTTGCAAAAATATTGGCAACCTACTCCTATTTAGGATAGAAATGCAGGTATTAGATATGGATCTAGATCTGGTCCTCTAAAATACCTCCCACTGTGTAGAAATTATATTTTCAAACAAATCTTTCAGAAACCCTTCTTACTACTGGAGCGAATGGTTCATTGTGGTCCAAATCATGAACCTTTGAATACCCTTTGTTAGACAACCGAGATTGTTTCTTGGTTGTAGATCCCCATGGAAAGTATCTTCAAGGGATTGTGGATCAAACCCCACCATCATGTAGCACCTATCAGAGACAAGTGGATCTGCATGGGATAGTGCAAGGTTTGCATGATATTGAGATATGGTGGTTCTATGGTCAGATGGATCCTCAATTGTGTTCCCAGCAGCTACAAGGACTTTGTGATCCCATATTGGCCTTGGACATGGATTGGGAGCATGTGTTGGATCTGGATATAAATCTCCTTGAACTTTATTCTCAACTTCAAGATCTTGATCCACATCTTCATTAGAAGAGATATCACTCTGATCTTCATCAGATGCCAATGGGGGAGGAAAAGAGTATGGAAAAAATGGGATAATTCATATGTTGGGGGCATGGTTTGTAAAACCTTTTGCAATAATATTCCTAGTAGAGATATCTACAATAACAGTTGTATCAGGACCAAATACCACTTTCTTCGGTGAACCTATGTGATTCATTGTTGGCTCTCAAAATTGACACTCTTTGCATCCTCCAAATCCACTTTTGACCTCTTCATTTGATCACTTTACCCTATAAATCCATCCATATTTCCATATATTCACCTATTTATCCATCAAGTATAGTCAAGTATAATTATTTATCAAAACTCTTTGATTTCCTTTAATTTAATGATTAAATACAATTCTTGGAAGCTCGTGACTCATCAGATTGGATTCTGCAGCATGTTTTGATTTCAGCAGCAGATTAGATGTCGTGGAGATTTTCTATACTTCAGGTGCTACCAGCTTGCCCAAGTCAAAACCGTATTTATCCACCACATCTCTCATCGATGACTCACATACAATCAATTAGATCTTCATCTCTAGGTACTACGTGCCATAGAGATGAAGATCTGTTAATAGATAACGAGTTCAAAGCATCTTTCGAGCATGAAGAAGTTAGTCATCAATTAAAGGAATCATTTACCTTTTGTAAAATGGTTGTATTCTTAAATAGAATATAGGCTTTGTTATTGAAAAATCGGGATTAGTTATCTTAGCTCCCGAGTTATAAAAACCATGGATCAAAATGTAATAGGGATGGAGGACTGTTTGAAGAACTACGTTGCTCCAGTGCCGATTTTATGAATTAAACAGAGGTTGACTGATATGATGTTATTTTATTACTTTCAGTAATGATATATCTGATTCTATAGATTGTAATTTAAAATTGTTTCTGTTTTAATGTTTTCTTCATCTTATTATATGTTTGTAGCTTAGAGTTTTATTCTGCAAGTCGTTTAAGGACTCGTGGTCTTGTTGGCAAGGATCCACCAAGAAGACCATAAGCCCTTCCCCTGTAACTTTAATTCATGTATAGAATAGGTAATGTAACTAGTTACTTTATGTTTTCATCAGAAGTAAGAATTGTGTCTAATAAGATTGTCAAGTAGCTGTAGAAAACAAATTGTATATGCTTGGAATCCATTCCTCATTGTTTTATTATTGTTGAAGAATTGTGCACAGTGTTTGATGATGTAGAAACAAGCTCGGATGTTTGGGTAGATTTATTTAAGGCATTGTTTTGAATTCATAGTGTCATAGATTTGTACTGTATTTAATTTATTGTAGCTTTAGATTCTAGTATTCTTTCTGCTTTAGATTCTAGCTTTAGATTCATGCATTTCTTTCTGCAAATTTGAGTTTATCAATGGAATATATTTAGTTGTGCCTTCTTTAATATAGGATCTACAGATCTCATTTGTTTCGTTTGTTTTATCATAGCTTAGACTCTAGGTTAATTCAAGTGTTTCTTCCAGTAATTTTCATATAGCCTTAGACTTAGTGATAAGTATCCTTTGCAAATTTCATTTATTTTACTGTAGTTTTAAATGCAAGTTTAATTTTGAATAGTTTCAATTATAAGTAGTAATTCATTTTAAGATTGAATTGAACAGTGAGCTCTATGCTGATATAAAACTTATTAACACTCATGATAAGGAAATCTATCAATTTGACAAAAGCATTAAGACATTAAATGAGAAATCAATCCCTAGTTCACTTTTTGTCACATGTTCTGTTTTATATGTCATTCTATAGTTTTCTTCTTACTTAATCTAGTTTCTGTTTTCTGTGTCATTATATAGTTTTCTGCTTACTTAACTTAGTTTTTGAGTATGAGTGATTTTTATTAGTTATTTTCATTTGCAAGGATATGCTTTAGAGGTAGGATTATATTGAAGTCAGTTTGAACATTATTTCATTTTTGCAATTACATTAGGGCTTGAAGTTTGGATGCTTTGTAGATTTTAGATGTGAGAGTACTTAGTCAACATTAGGATCTTAATTTGAATAGAGTTGATGATCAATAGATTAAGAGTATTAGTATTAAGCATTTCAAATAGTTTCTAGACTATATTAGATAAGGTTAGGCTAAGCTCTGATCCTACACATATAGCGCTTGTGCCTCAAAGGTTACCTCCCTGGGTTGACATTTTATGAAGGCTATATGTAGTGATATATTTAGCTCAAAATTTTGGTGCCGTTGCCGAGGAGGTGCTAAAGGGGTTGGAGTCTAGGTAGATAGACTACTTTTTCATTACACAACAAGGGAGAGGGGAGAACGATAAGACGAGAGGTAAGAACCTGCGCATCCACTATAGTGGGGTGCCCCAAATCCTTGTTGTTCCTTTTCTGCACATGTTTGTATGTTTCCCTTTCTACAAATACAGATAGTGTACTCTCGCATAGTTTAATTTCACGCATATATGCTTTTATTTAGGTAGTTCATTTTCCTCTAGTTACTTTTGGTGCAACTGTGTTTTTCTTTCAATAGTGTGCAAGAGTATTCAACAAAAGTAAGATTTCTTTCATTTAGGAATGCTTTTTTAGTTTATGGTTTCATAGTGAAGAGTCTGATTGCTTTTATTTCAATATTGGTTTTTGATTGCACAAAATACTAGGCCAATTGCACCCACAACACTTCATTTTAACTTAGTTTCTTTGCTTTCAAGTTATTTACATTTCTGTAATACATGCATTTGATTTTCTGCATAAATAGTTTTTTGCAAATAGTTTAATTTGAGCTTTAAAAATTCAAACTTTAAAAAGCAATCGAGGTATTGTAAGAACCTTGTTACTAACCCATCTATGAAGCAAGACATTTTGAACCAGTACAAGTTTAAGGATTCTCAAAAATTTATTGTGAAGAGAAGGGCTTATTACCACAAGGAGTTTCTTCAATCCTTGTTGCAGTATCAGATCCATATCTGAAGAGGAATTCATCCTCCAAAGAGGGCAGCAAATCAATAAGTTTTCTTAGCATGGAGGTCTATTCATCTATCCTTCCTCATTTGATGAAGGAGCCCAAGAATCATGGATAGTAGCTGAGGAAGAACAAGAATTAGAACCTGAAATTACAGAATTTCTTTCTTGCCTGGTACCAGAGGAAGAATATCAACTTGGCTTGAAATAAAGGATACTAAAGGAGGAAGCCAAGCAAATCAAGAATCTATTAAGTCATGGACTGAATTAGTTTTCCAACTCTAGCCTTTCTCTTTTCGGCAACTTTTGAAATGCAGATCACATGAGAAGCTGGTTCTTCATATGATCTGGGTATTTGTTCATATACTTTTTGGGAATAAGAATGTTTTAGAAATCTTGATTCGTAGGTGGTTATACTGGCAATATGCATATACTTGAAAGAATATTTTTACTTCCAGTAGAATAGGGTAGTATGGGAAATAAAAATAATAATATATATATATATATATATATATATATAAAGAGAGATATGAATAAAAGTAAAGAGAAAAATAAGCTTTACTGTGAAAACCAGTTTGCTTGACACAGTCTAGCAGGGGTCTAGTTAGAAAACTAGGTGACTGGTTGGCTAGACTCCATAATAAAGTCTGTTGGTGATGTCTACTTCATTTCTGCAAAATAATTTTACTTCTGTGCTCAGCTGGATGATGGGAGATTTTATTAAGGCTCTCCTTCCAGCAAGTTTCAACCCATCGACTTCAGAACATTTTCTGGGTTTGAAACTCGAGACATTAGTGGGTACTCTGGAGCCTACATGCCCTAATGGTAGGTATCCTTGTCACTTGTTAAGGAAATACATTAATGTTTCTTGACAAATGAATTCTACTGTTCATTCAACTTCAACAAATCTATTCATGACTGTTAGGATGTACCAAGTGTTGATGTATTTATAACTTCATAATTTACTTCACATATGTATATTGTATTCCTATAGAGATGTTATTATTCCTCTATACGGAAGTGTCGTCATTGATATTGTAAGTGTCGTAACTTATACTTGATGGGTTATTAGACCACCTTGATGGGGTCGTCCCTGTATAAGTCATGTGGGTTAAAGGGTTATTAGACCACCGTAGTGGGGTCGACCCTGTCAGCATTATGTTATGTGGTTAAGTTGAGGCCGACCTAGTAAAGGTTATTAGGCAAGTCAAGTCAAGTATAAATAGAGTGCGGGAGGCACTATATTTGATCATTCTATTATTCACTCATACACTCATTGGAGATTGGCACACTATTGGAGGAGGAGAAGCTACTGCTAGGAGTATATATCTTATGCTTGGGTTTTGTATCATGGCTCTATATATCTCTAAGGAAGTTGCGGGGTTTTTCACCTTCTTAGTTTTCCCCGATGAAACTCTGTGTCTCTTGTGTGCTTGCATTATTGTGTCCATGATTGATATGATGTAGATATGTTGTACATGTTGTTCTCTTAGTTAATATCCTAGATCATATTGAAGTAAATTCTGAAAAACTAACATGGTATCATAGCTATCTTGAAAGAAGGCATGGTATGGCATTTATGACACTTGTTGCACTTGTGAAGCTAGGGATTGATATAGAAAAAACTAGTCATCGTAGCACTTTTGCTATAAATCCATTTGGAAAAGTTTCAGTATCTGAAACTTGCACGGGTCAAAGATAATATCCCAATGTACCTTGTGTCTGTAGCACAACTTCTATATCATTCTCCTTTGTGTTTTATGATCTCTACAATCTAGGATTTCTGCCTCTTCCAGATCTCTGTCATAAACAGGTGACCTAGGAAAAAAGGTCATAACTTGGCTAGGAAGCTCCAAATGAAATTTTGTAAAATTTGACAAGTAGGGAACAGACTGTACTTTCATAGGCCAAAGCTTTAGAGGCTGAAAGTGAACCAATGACATGTGGTACTCCTTACAAGTTCGCTCTCCTGTTTTATCCCATAAACAGGTCACGTTGCGATACTTGGTATAACTCTCTCTCAGAGAATCCATTTGAGGTCATACCTATGGGGTTGGAAAGATAATAGGTCAAGCTACCATGGGAAGAATGTTTAGACCCTGTAGATCTAAAATTTCGGATTTACACCAGAAACAATCAGGTGCATATTTCTGTAAAAACAGAATTGGATTTTGAGCACCTTCATTCATGGCTCCGGGAATTTAGGGCTTCGGAGAAAGTTGGAATTTTTGTAATAGGTGACCACGGCTGGATGCTACTCATCAAAATCAAACTTTAGAGACCAAGATTGATTTTTTTGGTTGGACAGAAGGCCAAGCTTGATCAAATCCTAGTTCGGGACTTTGATCGGAAAGGTGAAAAATTAGGGCTTCTGCAAAAATGGTAATTTTTGAAATCTATGACCATAGCTGGAATCTCCTTGGAAAAATCAAATTTTAGAGATTTAGATCAAACTATTTGGTTGGGTGAAGCTCTGGGAAACTCAGACCCTAATTCAGGGTCCTCCCTAGTGAATCCGGAAGATTGAAAAGCAAATGTGAGGGGTGAAACTTTGCAGTTTTCAAATTCTGAGTATACCAGGTTGATCAGCTTATCAAGGTGCATCTTTCTATCCTTTGAGAAGTTTGAAATTTTAGGGTTTCCCTGACAAACCCTAATCCAGCTCCAGATCCAGTTTCTGCAAATCAAGTGGATTGGGTTAATCCTAGAAGAGAATGGATTGGTCACCTACATAAGTGAAGAAGTTCCAGTTTCAAAGGGAGATGAGGCTAAGGCCTTACATAAGAAGATTACAAGCAAACTCGACAGGTATGACTTACGGGTATGTTTCGAAATCTATTCATGATTAAGTTTATGATATGTTTGTCTTCATTAAGATTAGTACAATCTTGATTAAATTTAGACTTGTTGTATCACCTTAATAAAAATATGAATGCCTGATAGAAGATATTCATTGATTAGGGTTTGGACACTTATGATTGTACTAATTCATTGTGGTGTTGTATGAGGTTGATGTTGTCCGCTAACGTGAAAGGTACATTAAGAAAGACAAATCATGTTCTAGTCCAAGAACATATGACAATGGTGACATGAAGACAAAGATTCATCCATTGTCATGGATCACATAGAAGATCTACTTAAGAGGTATGTATAACTTGGTTCTACAATGCTTAACCTATGAGATATGCAGGTTAATAGCACAAGTCATTGAAGAGAACAAGAAGACACTGCTAGACATAACTAGCAAATATGATAACCAGGTATGTTTTTCCTATATCAAGTTAGAATCCTACCTTGTGTTAGGATCTTATACTGTTGTATGGTTGATACTGATTATTCATGAAGTTAGAAATGTAAGTAATCAAGGGTTTATGCATATTATGTCTCTTACCTTGATTGATGATATGACTAACCAGAAATGTCCTTTGGTCAAATAAGAATATGCATAGTAAAAGAAGTATTCCCTGAAACCTTGAATACTAATGTTTATTATCTGTGTTTGAAATGATCATGACTATACATGTTTAAGATTATTGTGTTTTGATAGTATTGAGATTATACTAATGAATGTATGTATGAGACCTCAAGGATAACACAATGATGATACTAGTAAGTATGCATAAGTGATCGAGGGTGGATATAAGTTCAAGGACAGGTAATCCAGGAAGCAAAGATCAAGAGGGAGCACACTCCAGTAGTTCCTACAAGGAAGCAAATATTGAGAGGGAGTCCACCCTACAAACCAAACAAAGATAAGTATTTGAATTGTCATTTCTTACATATTTGTTTGTTTAAATAATATTGTCCAATGATGTATATGCTTATGTTCCTAGACTTAGGGTGTGTATTATGCATATTAGAATAATTGCATTAATGAACAATATACTACTAATATGCATGTGATGGGTAAGTGGCCTATGGCACTGTACAACATTCCATTGCTACTTATCTAGAATGAAACCTCTTTGCTAACATGTTGGGAGTTGTGCACACTCTTAACAATGTTCTGGTAGAGATTGGAAGGCATCTAGAAAGTTACGGGATATGGATAAATGTTGTATTGAATCATTGGCTAAGATAATTGCATGACTGTATGACATATTTATTTATGTGTAAGAATTTGTTCTGAAAACTATGAGATGTTTGTAATCATGCAATTTAACTTGTTTTGTACGAAATAGCATATACCATCACCTACAAAAGAAGGACTACAACATTTGTTCAACAACAAAGTTATCTATTGAAGATATTGAAGATATTGAAGTTGCCAGGATTCAAGAAGAATGCCATGATCGAGGAGTACTAGTTGATCATGAAGAATGATGTTTGGGATGCAGTCCCACAACCTGAAGGGAAGTCTGTTGTGACTTCCAAGTGGATCTATAAGATCAAGCATGCTACAAATGGTAGCATAGAAAAATACAAAGCGAGGTTTGTAACTCGTGGCTTCTCTTAGAAAGAGGGGATAGACTATGAAGAGACTTTTTCTCCTGTAGCCAGATACACTTCCATTAGATCAGTACTTGCTCTAGTTGCAGTGATGAAATGGAAGATACACCAGATGGATGTCAAGACAGCTTTCTTGAATAGTGTAGTTGAGGAGGAAGTGTATGTGGTGCAACCACTTGGTTTTGAGACATATGACGGAGTGTCATATTTGTGCAAGTTGAAGAAATATTTGTCTAGCTTGAAGCAAGCTCCTAGGACTTGGTATGGTAGGATAGACAGCTTTCTATCTAGTTTGGGATTTACCAAGAGTAAAGCATATTCCAACCTTTACTATAAGGTTGAGGAAGGAAATCCTTTGATATTACTATTGTATGTGGATGACCTGTTTGTAACAGGAGAGGATGGGTTGATTGCCGACACCAAGAGGAAGCTTGCAGCCAAGTTCAAGATGGACTTGGGGATGATGCACTATTTCCTAGGCATGGAGGTGTGGCAGAGTGCAGATGGAATCTTCCTTGGACAAGGGAAGTATGTAGTAGAAATATTGAAGAGGTTCGGGATGATGGACCGCAAGGCCATGGCCACACCTATGGCATCGAACCTGAAGCTTCTGTGTGATGCTTCATCTGATCCGGTTGATGTCACTGTGTATCATCAGATGATTGGGTCCTTGATGTACCTGACCAACACTAGACCAGATATTTTCTTTGCGGTGAACACATTGAGCCAATTCCTGACGGATCCCAGAGGTGTTCACCTGGTTGTTGTAAAGCATATTTGAGGTACCTAAAGGGTACAATTGACTATGGTCTCAAGTATGATGTGAATCAAAAGTTTAACCTGCAGGGTTATTTTGATTCAGACTGGGCAGGCAGTGCTGCAGATAGGAAGAGCGCATCTTGGTGCTGCTTCAATATGGGATCAGGTGTGATCTCTTGGTTTAGCAAGAAGTAGTCCTGCGTAGCATTGAGTACATCCGAGGCAGAATATGTTGCAGCTTGTTCAGCTAGTTGTGAGGCAGTATGGATCTAGAAGCTACTGTCTGAGTTATTTGATCTCCCGTTGGAGGCTACTGGTATCTTTTGTGACAACCAGAGCTGTTTGAAGCTTTCTGAGAACCTGGTGTTCCACGATAGGTCGAAGCACATTGAGATCAAATATCACTATATCAGGGATATGGTGCAGAGAGGAGCAGTGAAGCTCCTGTATGTTGCGACATATGAGTAGGTTATAGATGTGTTGATGAAACCACTAGCCAGAGTGAAGTTTGAATACTTCAGAGAGAGGCTTGGTGTTCTTTATATTGACGACACTTCAAGGAAGAAGTGATGGACACATTTGCAGGAGCCATTACAAGCATGGTGAGAGGAGGATCCTTCCCATGGCTATGGATGTAAGCGTTGGATGATGAGCATCATGACGATGCACTAGTTACTGCTTTGTATATGCATTAGTTGGATGCTTTGATCAATTGGATCATGTATTTGTATATGCATCATGTTGGATGCTTGATATGATCAGTTGGATCATGCATTTGTATATGCATCATGTTGGATGCTTGATATGATCAGGTGGATCATGTATTTATGTATGTATCGAGTGGATACTTGTATGATCAGGTAGATCATGTATTTGTATGTATCAAGTGGATACTTGTATGATCAGGTAGATCATGTATTTGTATGTATCAGGTGGATACTTGTATGATCAAGTAGATCATGTATTTGTATGTATCAGGTGGATACTTGTATGATCAGGTAGATCATGTATTTGTATGTATCAGGTGGATACTTGTATGATCAGGTAGATCATGTATTTGTATGTATCAGGTGGATACTTGTATGATCAGGTAGATCATGTATTTTTATCAGGTGGATACTTGTATGATCAAGTAGATCATGTACTTGTATGATCAGGTAGATCATGTACTTATATGATTAGGTAGATCATGTATTTGTATGTATCAGGTGGATACTTGTATGATCAAGTAGATCATGTATTTGTATGTATCAAGTGAATACTTGTATGATCGGGTAGATCATGTATTTGTATGTATCAGGTGGATACTTGTATGATCAGGTAGATCATGTATTTGTATGTATCGGGTGGATACTTGTATGATCAGGTAGATCATGTATTTGATATGTATCAGGTGGATACATTGTATGATCAAGTGGATCATGTATGATGATATGTATTAGGAAAATACATTGTATGCATCAGGTGGATGCATGGCATGATCATGTTGATCATGGATGACGAGCTTCAGGATGTTGCTCCAGATGACATGCATCAAGATGATCAGGATGATCACAGATGATGAGCTTGAGGATGTTGCTCAAGATGACATGCAACAAGCTGATGCTATTATGATCAGGATGATCACAGATGACGAGCTTCAGGATGTTTCTCTAGATGACATGCATTAGGACGATGCAGTGATGATGATCGGATTGATCATGTATACATCAGGATGATGTATGTTGAGTATCAGGTTGATACTCTGTGGTCATGGACAGGTTGTGCAGGTAGCATAGAAAAGATCATTTAAAATACAGACAGGTAGAGCGGTGTGCTCGTAACAGCCTGGGATGCTCTATCGAGATCCAGACAGGTAGAGCGGTGTGCTCATAACATATTGGGATGCTCTGAGTAGGTTTTGCTACGGTTTCGCACAGAAAAGATCCTTTAAAATCCGTACAGGTAGAGCAGTGTGCTCATAACAACCTGGGATACTCTATCGAGATCCAGATAGGTAGAACAGTGTGCTCGTAACATCGTGGGATGATCTGAGTAGGTTTTGCGAAAGTTCACATAGAAAAGATCCTTTAAAATCCAAGCAGGTAGAGTAGTGTGCTCATAACAAACTAGGATGCTCTATCGAGATCCAGACAGGTAGAGTGATGTGCTCATAACATCCTGGGATGCTCTGAGTAGGTTTTGTGAAGGTCAACAAGTAAAAGAACCTATAGTCTATGCTAGGTTTTGTTGACAAACATAATCAGTCCTAGGTTCCACAGTATGGCCACTGATGATGAAGACCTATAGGTGGTGGGCCTACATCCAGTATGAAAAAGGACTGGCTCCGTAGAACTTCCTATGATGAGTAGATTTGAGATTGATTGAGATAGTAGCAGCAGTGACGATGACGATGATTCGATGATGATGATCCAGTGATGATTATACAGAGAAGAAGACTTGTGCTAGCAAATATGTGTCGAGAAATACCTTCCTAGTTAAGAGGGAGTGTTGATGTATTTATAACTTCAGAATTTATTTCACATATGTATATTGTATTCCTATAGAGATGTTATTATTCCTCTATACGGAAGTATCGTCATTTATATTGTAAGTGTCGTAAATTATACTTGATGGGTTATTAGACCACCTTGATGGGGTCGGCCCTATATAAGTCATGTGGGTTAAAGGGTTATTAGACCACCCTAGTGGGGTTGGCCCTGTCAGCATTATGTTATGTGGTTAAGTTGAGGCCGACCTAGTAAAGGTTATTAGGCAAGTCAATTCAAGTATAAATAGAGTGCGGGAGGTACTCTATTTGATCATTCTATTATTCACTCATACACTCATTGGAGAGTGGCGCACTATTGGAGGAGGAGAAGCTGCTGCTAGGAGTATATCTCTTATGCTTGGGTTTTGTATCATGACTCTATCTATCTCTGAGGAAGTTGTGGGGTTTTTCACCTTCTTGGTTTTCCCCGGTGAAACTCTGTGTCTCTTGTGTGCTTGCATTATTGTGTCCATGATTGATATGCTGTACATGTTGTTCTCTCAGTTAAGATCCTAGATCAGATTGAGGTAAATTCTGAAAAACTAACACCAAGTGCCTTGATTTCCATTAACATTAAGGGTGGAATATCTCGCATTGGTTAACAACTATCCTCATTGGTTGGTAATCCAATGATTTCTACCTAGGTTCGACACCAACAAAATTTATTCGCATAGGTAGACTTGCACAAAGAGAAGGATGTGGATGAAGACCTTGCAGTTCATTACTCAGTAATCATGGATAGTTCCAATAGTTTGCAGCTTTCACTTTGAAGAAGGGCAGTCTATTCCTTTGTTCTCTACAACAGTCCAGTATCATTCAACACATACATTTGACAGCCTATCAGAAGTGTCATTCTCAATCTTGCAGCAGCACAATATCTTATGCAATTGAAAACATAAAATCTTATTCTGCTACAGAAATCCCATTCTGTCACAGTAATTACAGTATAAAACAGAAAGTTTTGATCCTAGATCAGATTGAAGTAAATTATGAAAAACTAACACCAAGTGCCTTGATTTCCATTAACATTAAGGGTGGAATATATTGCATTGGTTAACAACTATCCTCATTGGTTGGTAATCCAATGATTTCTACCTAGGTTTGACACCAACAAAATTTATTTGCATAGGTAGACTTGCACAAAGAGAAGGACGTGGATGAATACCTTGCACTTCATTACTCAGTAATCATGGACAGTTCCAATAGGTTGCAGCTTTCACTATGAAGAAGGGTAGTCTATTCCTCTATTCCCTACAGCAGTCCAGTATCATTCAGCACATACATTTGACAGCCTATCAGAAGTGTCATTCTCAGTCTTACAGCAGCACAATATCTTATGCAATTGAAAACATAAAATCTTATTCTACTACATAAATCCCATTATGTCACAGTAATTATAGTATGCAGCAGAAACTTTTGACAACTAAGGTATTTCTGAAGAACTTGGTCTTATAAGGTAAATCTTATATGAGGTAACGATTCTTTCCTTGAATATATTTATTTCATTAAATCTAAGGAAATTTCATTAATTATACTTACAATACTTGCTCAGCCTATTTCTTTCTATCCTTTGAATGCCATCATATAATTTACACCCTTCCTACCATACTTTTGATTGTCATCATCATTCTGTAACCCCCTATAACTTATAGATAGAACTTCATCTGTATGGCACATAGTGCCTATAGATGAAGATCTTATTCACCTTAAAAGAGTATGATGATGTTTATCTTTTATCCATTCATAATTCGACTCCCTCTTTGTGTTTCCGTGCACAATAAGTTCATCATTACACTAATAGCCCAACATTTTTTCACTTAATATGATGGTGAAATACAACTTGGGCTTATCACTTACCACTTCATTCGCAGCATTAGAATCCTTGAGAAAATATTTTGAGATTTATCACATGCCTACCTAGTAATCTTTGCCATTCTCCCAGTGCCTATTTTCATCCTCTGACCTCTATCCAATTTCCAGTCTGAGCATAGTGTCAAGCAAATGATGGGAAGAAAGGGGGTTGAACGCCATGAGCTGATTTCTATCTCAGTATTAGAAGGCCTTCCCGAGTTCAATGCATGTAAAGAGAGTTTTGAAGGCACATATTGGTATAAGTTATTTCAGAAATTTCAAGGGTATGATGATGAAATCACACTATATTTTTCATAAGGATTTGATGGGAAAGTAGTGCACATGGGAAATTTTATCATGGCAGTGTCTAAGAAAATAATTTCTCGTGCCTCTGGCTTAACTTGTCGAGGGGAACGATGACTTAAAAATAAACCTATAGAACGCACATCATGTACTAGGTTTTTAAAGGAGGAGCATCAGTCTTCAAGTTGGAAAAAGGGTTTCCCTCGTGACTAGATGAAGGATGAATGGTGCAATGTGCTTTAAGTGTTGCAAAAATACTTAACCTACGAAGGGAGGTATGTAACTACTCTGAATTACCATGTCCACCTGCTCTTGCATTTTGAAGCCGAATTGGAAATAAATTTCCCATATTTATTGTGCAAAAGTTTAGCTAAGATGTAAAGACGAGTTCAAAAGCATTCTGGGAATCCTTATAACAGTCTCTACCATCACGAGTTGATCAAAATTCTCATTGAGGATGAATTGCGTATTCGTAAGGATACCTGGGCTAATTTTTTGAATAGAGTTTGAGATATCCCTTCATCTAAAATCCCTCTTTATCCACACATTCAAGTTTCTCTTCAAACTGAAGATTGTGAATTGGAACCCGTTCCTATCCAAGATCCAGTTGCACCCCTAATTGATCTTTTCTCCTCTGTACTGAAAAAGAAAGGATGTCAGTCAAACAAATCCACTGCTGTAGAACTCACCATACCACGAAGAATTACCAAAGGCATGGCTAGTCAGCTTGTTAAACCCTCCAATCCAGCCTTCAATATACAGCCGTCCGTTTTGATTGATCTGGAAGAATCCCCCGAGTCAGACCCAAAACCCTTTAAGCAGAAGAGGAAGATCTCCTCAGAACCCTCTTCTGTGCCCAAGCATGATTCTCCTCACAACGATTCCCCTGAATTCGATTTTCCTTCATTAAATATTCCCCACAATCACCCTTTTGAATTTGAATATACTAAGCCTGCTCATGACCCACTGTCTTCTAAATCTGGTCATGTAGAATATAACCCTAAATTATTGGATCTTCATCAGTTCGATTATGGCACTTTTGAAGATGACCTTCTCTATACTGAGATCCCTGCTACTCTTCCTACAACAAGTGAGAGTAATCAAATCCAGGAAAAGAATAGAGAAATAGAGGAGATAAAATTATTGTTTGAAGAGTATAATGTTCTTGATCGGCACATTAAGGCTGAGAATGCACAGCTGAAAGTGTATGTCAGAGAGTATCAGGAAGCCATCATAGAATTAAGGGCATGTGGTCTTAAACTTGCAAAGAAATATGAGAAATCGGTCGCCAAGCATAACAAGACAATTGATGCAAATAAACGCCTTGCAAAGGTAGGAAGGACTTGGAAAGTAGAGGCCTTAAAACATCTTGCTCACATCAGCATGCTAAAGAAGAAACTCAAAGCCAGAAGAAATCAAGCCAGTGAGAAACTGAATATTACTGCCAAAACATCATAAGTTTTGTCAAGCCCAGTTTTTCAATTTTGAAGCTTCTAACAAGCATGTTTGCATGAGGACATCCAAATACATAGGTGTGGGAGAGAGAATGTTGGCTCACCAGAGAACAGGCGAGTGGAAAATTGAATATCATTGTTAGTGCATCCTAAGTTTTTTCAAATGATTGAAAATCAATTTTGAAATTTTTGAAGCTTCTAAAAAGGCTTGTTTGTATGAGGACATGCAAATACACAGGCGTGGAAAAGAGAGAGAATGCTGGCTCGCCAAAGAATAGGCCAGTGGAAAATTGAATATCATTGTTAGTGCATCCTAAGTTTTGTTAGAAGGATTGAAAATCAGTTTTTAAATTTTTGAAGCTTCTAAAAAGGGTTGTTTGCATGAGGACATGCAAATACACAGGCGTGGGAGAGTGTTGGCTCTCAAAATTGACACCCTTTGCATCCTCCAAATCGACTTTTGACCTCTTCATTTGATCACTTTACCCTATAAATCCATCCATATTTTCATATATTCACCTATTTATCCAGCAAGTATAGTCAGGTATAATTATTTATCAAAACTCTTTGATTTCCTTTAATTTAATGATTCAATACAATTCTTGGAAGCTCATGACTCATCATATTGGATTCTGTAGCATGTTTTGATTTCAGCAGCAGATTAGATGTCGTGGAGATTTTCTATACTTCAGGTATTGCCAGCTTGCCCAAGTCAGAACCGTATTTATCCACCACATCTCTCATCGATGACTCACATACAATCAATGAGATCTTCATCTCTAGGCACTATGTGCCATAGAGCTGAAGATCTGTTATTAGATAACGAGTTCAAAGCATCTTTCGAGCATGAAGAAGTTAGTCATCAATTAAAGGAATCATTTACCTTTTGTAAAACGGTTGTATTCTTAAATAGAAGATAGGATTTGTTAATGAAAAATCGGGATTAGTTATCTTAGCTCCTGATTTATAAAAAACATGGATCGAAATGTAATAGGGGATGGAGGATTGTTTGAAGAACTGCATTGGTCTAGTGTTGGTTTTATGAATTAAACAGAGGTTGACTGATATGATGTTATTTTATTATTTTCAGTAATGATATATCTGATTATGTAGATTGTAATTTAAAATTGTTTCTGTTTTAATGTTTTCTTCATCTTATTATATGTCTGTAGCTTAGAGTTTTATTCTGCAGGTCATTTAAGGACTTGTGGTTTTGTTGGCAAGGATCCACCAAGAAGACCATAAGCCCTTTCCCTGTAACTTTAATTCATGTATAGAATAGGTAATGTAACTAGTTACTTTATGTTTTCATCATCAGCAAGAATTGTGTCTAGTAAGATTGTCAAGTAGCTATAGAAAACAAATTGTATATGCTTGGAATCCATTCCTCATTGTTTTATTATTATTGAAGAATTGTGCACAGTGTTTGATGATGTAGAAACAAGCTCGGATGTTTGGGTAGATTTATTTAAGGCATTGTTTTGAATTCATAGTGTCATAGATTTGTACTGTATTTATTTTATTGTAGCTTTAGATTCTAGTATTCTTTCTGCTTTAGATTCTAGATTTAGATTCATGCATTTCTTTTTGCAAATTTGAGTTTATGAATGGAATAGATTTAGTTGTGCCTTCTTTAATATAGGATTTGCAGATCTCATTTTTTTCCTTTGTTTTATCATAGCTTAGACTCTTGATTAATTCAAGTGTTTCTTTCAGTAATTTTCATTTGCAAGGATATGCTTTAGAGGTAGGATTGTGTTGAAGTCAGTTTGAACATTATTTCATTTTTGCAATTACATTAGGGCTTGAAGTTTGAATGCTTTGTAGAGTTTAGATGTGAGAGTACTTAGTCAGCATTAGGATCTTAATTTGAATAGAGTTGATGATCAATAGATTGAGAATCTTAGTATTAAGCATTTCAAATAGTTTCTAGACTAGATTAGATCAAGTTAGGCTAAGCTATGATCCTGCACATATAGTGCTTGTGCCTCAAAGGTTACCTCCCTGGGTTGACATTTTATGAAGGCTATTGGTAGTGATATGTTTAGCTCAACAGTCATATGATATACAAACAAAAAAATTTCTAACAAAGAATGCACAAATAGAACATTTTTTAACATTCCATGCTCCAGATGTACTATGACTTCCCTTCAGAAGATATCTGAGAGTTTTCTCCCATGTAAATAATTGGACCATATTTGATATCTAGAGAAGAAAATGATTCTATGAAGGAAACCATGCGGTTGGAGGCTCTTGAATCTATGAGGAGGGATTGTGATTTTGAAGATCCATCCTTCAACGCATCGAATATCTCATAACCATTAGACTCACTTCCAGAATCAATCTCTCTTGCACCTTCTAGGAGGGAAATGTAGTGTTGTTCAAGAAGCTTGGTAATCTAATCTATCTTCTTCTGCATGCAATATTTATCTAGGTGGTTTCCTTTATTGCAATAGGAACAATTGGATTTCTCAAATCCTTTTTGCTTGTCCTTCTTGGAGTTGGAGGCTCCTTCCAATTGAATAGAAGTGACATTATTCGTGGGTTCAGATTGCCTCTTCTCTTTTTCCTTGTGCTTCCCTTTGGAATTCGCTCTTTTTTATTCTCAAGCCATAAGAACCTAATTTTTGGAGGCTTTCAAAGCACCAATCGGAATCGGTTTGTCTTGTTCTTGGATGAGATATTTGGTGAATGCATCTAGAGATGGCATTTTCCAACCAGGGAATTAAAATCTCCTTGAATGGAAGGTAGAAACAAATATGGATAACTTGGGACCTAGCTTGATTAGAATGGATAGCACCAATTTCTCATCCCTCTTCTCAATGCCACACTACTTGCATTGCATAACTAGATATTTGAATTTGGAAAAGAATTGTTGGATGGTCTCGAAACTACTCAGTTGAAGAGAAATCAACTCATTTTCTATAATATGGCCTCTTATCTCATCTTGTTTTCCGAAGAGGGTCTCTAACTTCAACCACAACTATCTTGGAGTATTCAATCCATCGAGGTGGAAGAGTAGATCTCTGTAAATATGAATACACATGAAACTGAATGCTTCATCCAATCTATTCAAATACTTTTCCTTCTCCACAGCTGCTTGGGGTTTGACCTCCTTCCCCATTTTTACCATGTATGAAAGACCATATGCATATCATACCTCCAATCAAGGTAATTGAAGTGTGTCAGGATCCTGGGAGAGAGAGGAGAGTTCGAATTGTCCATGAGAACTGTTGGAGCGAATACAAGGTGAAAATGATGCTACTGATGCAACTGCTGCAACTCAAAAAGATTTAAATAACTTGTGAAAAACTATCAATGTTTGGAGATAGACTACTATTGAGCACGGCTTTAGGACAATAGGCACATTTTTCTGGATTCTTAACATCGGTCTAGACCTCAAAGGATTCATCCAATGAATTCAATGGAATGGCAACAGGATTTGCTATGGAAATCTAGAGGCTTGTGGTGCACTAATGAAAGTAGTTGCTCAATCAATGCCCAATGGCTTTGATACCATGTGAAAATGTAAATCACAACATATCTAAGATATGAGTGTACCTCACAGAGAAAGAATGAGCAGAAAAGATGAATTAGAGTGAAAATTGTAGTAAAAATGAGAAGACAATTAATCATGCATGAGAACTCGGATAGGAGAAAAATAATGTCACGTGATCCAATAATCAATATAATGAACAATGATGTTATAATGGAGATAATTCGATTCACACATCATAATTTGAACCTCAGTCTGTCTAGCATAGTAATTTTCACCTCTATTAGTGCTCTGGAGCTCCCAAACTCAGTTAAACTCAACCAAAACTCAGTTAACTGAAGAAATGGTCAGTTAACTGACCAAGGAGGGTGCATTAGTGATTTTTTCATGCAAATCACTTAGAAAAGAGAGCACAAGGCCACAATCAGTGGAATTCGGAGCTTAAACCCCCCACAAGAGTCATCTAACTCAGGTGGATTGAACTAGAACACTGAGTTGGCTCCTAAAAAGTAGGGAACTTCCTCTAATTGTCCTAAAATCATGCATTCAAGGCGCATTAGGTGGCCACTGAGTCCTGGATGAAATTTTCACACCACTAGGGGGGAAATAACATCAGTAAGTACTAGAAAATGGTAAATAATGTAGGTAGGACAAGGATGGAGTATTAACATATCCTAACATTGAGGATCATAAATTTCTTACATACATCAGAATTAAGACTAGACAATTCAACAAAAGAAACTAAAGAAACTAGGGCATCAAATATTTTGCAGTTTTATCAACATATTTGGGAAAAGGAGTAGATTTATCAACTCGCATTTAAGAGGCACATATTTCTATCCAATCATATTTTCTAGTCACCAAAGTTGAAAAATTAGGGTTTCTCTGTCAAACCCTAGGTCCACCAAAAGCAGTATTCCAGAAAAGCATTGAAGAAATCATCTAGTTGAAGCACTCTCATTGATAAGTCATATTCTCTCTATTTCCATTTGAGGTTCTGAGGATAAGATTGAGGAAAATCTTGAGGACAAGTTGAAGGAGATAAGAACTTTCAGGCATGGAATTATGGATTACTTCTTATACTAGAAGAGCATGATTTGGAGACAATGTATGAAAGAATAAGCTCGATTGATAGCAAGAGAAGAGAAGATGGGTCAAAATGACAATTAAGACCTAACATCTCATGTCAAGAAGAGAAAGAACAAGAAGAAAGAGCATTCTCACAAGAGTAAAATATTCTAGAAGAAGGACCTCTCAAAGCTCAGATGTTCACTTGTGAGAAGAAAGGACACTTTGTGAAATATTGTCCCAAGAAGAAAGGAAAGAAGAAGAGACACCATACTCACATCACAGAAGATGATGAACCAGTCAAGAAGAAGGCTAAAGAAGATTCCTCCAGTGATGAGGAACTTGTATTTTGATCCAGAAGTATTCAAACCAGGAAGATGGAAGAACCTTTATACATTTCAGCATTGGATAAGAAGGGATGTAGTTGTGATTGGTGATGAAGAAGAAGGGACACACAGATTCAACACTAGTACACATTTATGTGTGATCTATGGTGTAGAATACTTGCTCAACATTGTCGATCATAAGAAAGTAAGGCATAGGTCCTCATAATCAGATGATGGAGTAAATCACACTATTAGAGACTCCAGTAATTCCTGCAAGGAGACAAGGAGCAAGAGGGATCCTACCAAACAAACAAAGATAATTATTTGAATTGTCATTTCCTATATATCTAATTTCTTAAATGATATTGTTCAGTTGCGTACATATTTATGTTCCTAGATTTAGTAAGTGTATTATGCATGTTAGACTGTTTGCATTGATGAACAATATACTACTAATATGCATGTGATGGGTAAGTGGCCTACAGTGCTATACAACATTCCATTGCTACTTATCTAGAATGAAACCTCTTTGCTGACATGTTGGGAGTAGTGCACGCTCTTAATAATGTTATGGTAGAGATGGAAATCATTTAGAAAGTTACCATATGAATGCGAGAAATGGATGAATGTTGTGTTGAAGCATTGGCTTAGATAGTTGAATGACTGTGTGACCTATGTCTTTATGCACCAGCATAGATCCATGTTAAATCCGTATCTATTAAGCACCAATAGGGATCCTATTTCTTGAGGTGTATTTCTTTTTTTAAATTTAAACTCAAGAAATTTGATCTCTTTTGATTGATAGATTCGGGTTTAAGTTTAAGTTTTTATTTTATAAATGAACATCTATTTTTTAATTACTTTTCATCATATTTTATTTTATGAACCAACATGGATTTTTTTAAAATACTTTCCATAATTTTTTATTTTATGAGATGACATGAATTTTTTTAATTATTTTGTTAGTAACAAACGTTACATCACAAACATTACAACATCTCCCCCATACTGGGCTGTAGAGCAACTCGTTTCACTCGGTGCAATAAGAATTTGTTTTGAAAATTATGAAAATTTTCTAATCATGCAACCAAATTTGACTTGTCGGAAATATTCTGTACCATCACCTAAAGAGAATAATGATGAGACTTCTTCCGAAGAACAAGTCATGACGGTTCAGCTATGACATTCAAGAAGATTTATGAAACCAAGCATAATACAAAAGTACAAAGAGAGGGTCCTCTCATAAAGAGGGAGACAACTATGACAAGACGTTGCTCTAGTGACTAGAAACACTTCCTCAGTGGTGGATATTACACTAGATAAATGGTGTGATCAAAGTAGAAGTGTATATCGAGTAACCTCCAGGTTTCGAGACTCTCTATAGAGAACCACATGTGCACGGATTGAAGAAGGATTTGTACAGGTTCAAAAGGTACACATGGGATAGCATGATGATCTTGAGGATCTCCTATAGTGATGAGATATCAACCTTTGCTACAAGGTTGAAGATGAGGAGCTCATAGATGGGTGCAAGATAAAACTTGCAACAGAGTTTGATATCTTGGTATCCAATGACCTAGAGAGATGACATATATGGATACACAGAAGATCAATAGAAGAAAAGGATACCAGTCACTCCAGTGCAGAATGTTCTGATGCAGAGAGTACAAGATGTAGAGGATGGATAGTGCTCAGTTACAAAGGGAGCAGGAAATCTCTGCTTCAGAGGGAGTGACTACAACATATATTGAGAGACATTATCACTTAGCCTCTATCTATGGCAAAGGTTGTTTTCCTCAGTATCTCAAGGATATGCTCAGAGTGATACCGGATGTCTCCCCTCACGAAGAGGAAGTATATGTGGTGTAGTTTGAAACAGACACCCAGGACATGGTATGCTAGGATTGATGGGTTCTTGACGAGCTTGGGATTTACCAAGAGTAAAGAGGATTCCAACCTTTACTAAAAATTTGAAGAAGGAAATCCTGTGATTATACTGTTATATGTAGATGACTTGTTTCTGGCAGGTGATGAGGAGCTCATAGAAAAAACGAAGAGGAAACTTGCCACAGAGTTTGAGATGAAATACCTGGGTATGATGCATTACTTCTTAGGTCTTGATGTGTGGCAGAATCTAGAGGAACTTTTCCTGATTCAAGGAAAGTATGCGGTAGAGATCCTGAAGAGATTCGAGATGATGGATTGTAAGGCCATGGCCACACCTATGGCATCGAATCTGAATTTTTTGAGTGATACTCCTTCAGAATTGGTAGATGCGACAGTATATAGGCATATGATTGTTTCGTTGATGTACTTGATGAACATGACACCAAATTTATGATTTGTGGTGAACACTTTGAGTGAGTATATGGTAGAGCCAAGACATGTTCATCTTGTTGCGGAAAAGCATGTGTTGAGGTACCTAAAGGGTACGGTTGATTATGGCCTCAGATATGCATCAGATCATAAGGTTAACCTTCATGTTTATGTTGATGTGGATTGGGCCTGGAGTGTCATAGATAGAAAGAGCACAAGATTCAATGTAAACCCTAATTGTTAGGTCATCTTGGAAATATCTAGAAAAGAATATTTTATTGTGAATTGTATAAGTTGGCCCAGTTGGGAGAGTCAATTCTTCCCTGTTGGTAAAAAGGTCAAGTCAATTTATTAGTATAAATGAGGAGCTCTCGCTCCTCATTTGGTCACCACTCATTCACTCATTGAATCTGCATGAGTAGGAGAGATAGAGTCAAGTGAATAGCTTCTTTTGGAGTCTTCTTGTTTTGGGTCATTGCACAAGGAATACTATTGTACATTCTGACAAGTCTATATAGAAGAAGTTTGTTGGGTTTTTCTTCCCTCAAAGGGTTTTCCCGGGATAAAATTGTTAAAATTCAATATGCTAAGACAGAAAATAGCAGCATTACATTCCATTTCACAATAATAGCATATACAGGATCACTGAAGAAACAACAAGCATAGCATAAACACAAGAGACAGAGATTTATCCTGGGAAACCCTCATGGGGTAGAAAACCCAGCAAAGCTTCCTCAATATAGATGACCAGCAATATACAAAGATGAAACCCTGAGACATGATCTCCTCCTCCACAATAGAAGACCTTTCCTCCACAAGTGCGCTATCCTCAAGTGAGTGAGTGTATCAAATGAGGAACATACCTCCTCTATTTATACACTACACTGACATGTATTTTACACAAGTACATGTAGGCTCGTATTTAACCATTAGGTTAAATACCCTATTATAACTGACTGGGCTGACCCCCACATGGTGGGTCTAATAACCCTAGTTACCACAACCAATTCGGAGGAATAAACATCTCCGGATTCATAGTATAATCACATCGGAGGTATGGAACATCTCCGGAATAAATAATATACAAATATAATATTCTTAGAAGTTACAATATTCAACACTCCCCCTTAACGAGAAGGATATTATAACAACATCCGCAGGAGCAACGAGTCATACATCATACATGATACATCTATAAATCATTGGAAGCTTTCTCAACATCATCAGTAACTCAACCAGTTACTGGAACATCAACATCTTCAGTACTGAGTCTTTATGTTCTGCAGCACTCGAACAACTATAGCAACATCAACGTCTGGATCCTCACGATCATCAACATCGTCATCTAGACCATCACGATCAGCATCATCGTCATCATACGATCATCAACATTGTCATCACACGATCATCGGCATCATCATCTAGACCATCACGATCAGTAGCATCGTCATCATATGATCATCAGCATCGTCATCACACGATCATCATCGTCGTCATCTCACTATCATCAACATCATCATCGCACGATCAGCATCGTCATCACACGATCATCAACATTGTCATCACACGATCATATTACAGGATGATCAATCCTGCTCTCTTTAGGACATAGGTCCATGAATGATGCAATCCAGATCAAGTTCCAGGATGATCAATCCTTATCTCTTTAAGACAAGTCTCATGTCTAGGGACGATCCAATCCCGACCACAGTGCCAGTCCTTTTTCATACTGGATGTGACCTAGATCAAATCTGGGATTTACTGCCACAGAGCCAGTCCTCTGTCATACTGGATGTGTCACATCTACAGAGACAGCCTTGTTTCATGCTGGATGTATCACAACTACAGAGCCAGCCCTGTTTCATGCAGGATGTATCACATCTACAGAGCCAACCCTGTTTCATGCTAGATGTATCACATCTACAGAGCCAGCCATGTTTCATGCTGGATGTATCACAACTACAGAGCCAGCCCTGTTTCATGTTGGATGTATCACATCTACAGAGCCAGCCCTGTTTCATGCTGGATGTATCACATCTACAGAGCCAGCCCTGTTTCATGCTGGATGTATCACAACTACAGAGCCAGCCCTGTTTCATGCTGGATGTATCACAACTACAGAGCCAGCCCTGTTTCATGCTGGATGTATCACAACTACAGAGCCAGCCCTGTTTCATGCTGGATGTATCACATCTACAGAGCCAGCCCTGTTTCATGCTGGATGTATCACATCTACAGAGCCAGCCCTGTTTCATGCTGGATGTATCACATCTACAAAGCCAACCCTGTTTCATGCTGGATGTATCACAACTACAGAGCCAGCCCTGTTTCATGCTGGATGTAACCTAGAACAATTCTAGGATTTGTCACGTACATTTTGAACCGAGGTCCAGGGACGATCCAGTCCTATCATGTACCTTTTGAACCGAAGTCCAGGGACGATCCAGTCCTATCATGTACCTTTTGAACCGAAGTCCAGGGACGATCCAGTCCTATCATGTACCTTGTGAACCAAAGTCCAGGGACGATCCAGTCCTATCATTCAATTCTCGGAGACCTCATGTCTACGGCTCAATTCAAAGGACTAAAGTCCAAGGACGATCCAATCCCCTTACCTGTTCATTCAGGATTTAGTTCTCGGAGACATCATGTCTACGGCTCAATTCAAAGGACTAAAGTCCGAGTACGATCCAATCCCCTTACCTGTTCATTCAGGATTTAGTTCTCGGAGACATCATGTCTACGGCTCTCTTTAGGACTGAATTCCAGGGATGATCCAATCCCCTCAAGTCCACCAAGGACTTCATTCTCGAAGACATACATCTACGGCTCTCTTTAGGACTGAAGTCCAGGGATGATCCAATCCCCTCAAGTCCACCAAGGACTTCATTCTCGAAGACATACGTCTACGACTCTCTTTAGGACTGAAGTCCAGGGATGATCCAATCCCCTCAAGTCCACGAAGGACTTCATTCTTGAAGACATACGTCTACGGCTCTCTTTAGGACTGAAGTCCAGGGATGATCCAATCCCCTCAAGTGTCAATCATGGGTACAAGTATCTTCATCCATACAAGTACATCAAGGCATCATGTATCCTCATCATCAAAACATGTATATCAAAACATGTATCCTCATCATCAAAACATGTATATCAAAACATGCATCCTCATCATCAAAACATGTATATCAAAACATGTATCCTCATCATCAAAACATGTATATCAAAACATGTATCCTCATCAACAAGACATGTATATCAAAACATGTATCCTCATCATCAAAACATGTATATCAAAACATGTATCCTCATCAACAAGACATGTATATCAAAACATGTATCCTCATCATCAAAACATGTATATCAAAGCACATATCCTCATCATCAAAACATGTATATCAAAACATGTATCCTCATCAATAGCATCAATGCATATATCATTAAAAGCATGTATACATCTATCAAAAAAAAAACATGTATACATCTATCATCAAAAGCATGTATTCTCACTAATACATCTATCATCAAGAGCATGTATTCTCACTAATACATCTATCATCAAGAGTAAAAATATAAGATTCCTAAATCTAAATAATTCTAAGTAACTAGGTGCAGTAAATAGGTAACCTCATCATTGATGAGACAGACTTGTTATCAGATACTATGCTACTCCCCCTTTCGAGGAGGGTCCTTTTGAACTATACCAAGCTTGTCTCGAAAGTATTCAAACTTTACTCGAGACAGAGGTTTAGTCAAGATATCAGCAATCTGATCCTCAGTGCTTATATATATATTCGAGCTTGATAGCTCCTTTTTGCACCATATCTCGTATATAGAAGTATCGGATCTCTATGTGTTTTTGACTTATCGTGGAACACAGGATTTTCAGTCATCTTAATGCATCTTTGATTGTCACACATAATCACAGTGGGATCCATTTCTAAGTCAAACACTCCATATAAAATCTTCTGAAGCCACACTGCTTCAAAGCTGGCAGAGCAGACAGCCATATATTTTGCTTCAGCAGTACTGAGAGCCACACTAGATTGTTTCTTGCTGAACCATGAGATCATGGCAGATTCAAGACTATAACATCCACCTGATGTACTCTTTCTGTCTGAGACACTTCCTTCCCAATCAGAATCTGAGTAACCATGTAAACGGAGTTCATGACCTCCAAGATAATATAGACCAAAAATCTAATGTACCTTTTAGGTACCTCACTACATGCTTTGTAGCTATTAAGTGCACCTTTCTAGGTTCTACTAGATACTGACTTAGGGTATTTACAGCAAAGCATATATCTGGCCTAGTATTTGTTAAATACATCAATGTCCCAATGATTTGTCTATATAGGGTTAGGTCCACTAAATACGATGAGTCATTAACTAACAACTTCAAGTTGGAGTCCATGGGAGTGGCCATGGCTTTATACTCCAACATATCAAATCTTTTTAGAAACTTCATAGCATACTTACCTTGATTTAAAAGATTCCTTTTGGATATTGCCATACTTCTAGACCTAAGAAGTAGTGCATTAATCCGAGATCTTTCATTTTCATTTCTGCAGCCATTTTCATGACCTGTTTCTCATTCCTTGTCAGAAAGAGATCATCGTCATGCAATAATGGTATGATAGGTTCATCATCCACAACCTTAAGGTAAAGGTTAGGAACAACTTTACTTCTGGTAAAGCCCAAGCTTTGTCATGAAGCTGTCAATTGTCCATTATTTACACTCAGCATTGAGTGATCTTCTGCATATCTATCTGGGCCATCTCTCGTCAGATGGGTCTACTAATATGAGCCTCAAAATCATTCAAACTCTGTGGTGAGTTCCTTCTTGCATTCCACATCATCCATGATGATCATTAAGCTCATCAATTGACTACCGATCCTGGGAACCCATACAGAACCTGATTACATTATTAAGAGAATGGTCTTACCTAGTCCCTTGGAGCAAAACATCTCATCATGATTCTCTTCCTCTTTCTAAGAGAATCTCTAACCACAAGCTTTCTATAGTGTGTTTTATTTGTAAATCTTTTGTTGAACATCCATCACTTGTTCATAGTTCTTCATTCATCATGATCTTTCCTACAAATCAAAATTAAGTACATGATTAGTAATACTTCATAATCATCAAATCATATTGATATGATAACCTATTATGCATACAGATATCATTTACATAGTTATGCAACTATTTTGACCAATACTTTGGCACAACACTTTCCCATATCCTGTATGCATACAGTGGCTATCTAGATGCCTTCCATCTCTACCAGAACATACTATCGAGAGTGTGCACAACTCTCAGCATGTCAGCAAAGAGGTTTCATTCTAGACAAGCAACAATGGAATGTTTGTCCAATTTACCAATCATATGCATATTAGTAGTATATTGTTCAATGCTTAATGAATGTTTACACTCAGCATGATATATTCTAGGAATACAAATATGCATACAAGCAATATCATTTACTATTTCTAATAACAACCCAAATACTTATCTTTTATGTTTGTGTGGTTGCCTCCCGCTTGATCTTCTGTATGTCTTCTGAACTTCTATTCATTATGTACAACTGTGCATGCTCAAGTGTACACTAGTGTCATCCTCATGATCTCATACACAAACATACATTCATTAGTATATTCTCAATATTATCAAAACATTCTAATTCTAAATAATCTTGAATATGTATAGTCATGATCATTAGTATTCAGGGTTTCAAGGAAGTCTTCTTTTACTCATGCATATTCTTGTTTGATATAGTTAGTTAAATCATCAACCAAGATAAGAGACATAATATGCATAAACCCTTGATTACTAACCAGTCATACCAAGTATACTTACAAAAGGTAAGATTCTAACATGACATAGGAAAACATACCTGGATTAGTATACCTGCTTAGTTGTGTACAACATACCTAAACAATCTCTTCAATGATTTAGAGATCCTGAGCTAGAACTTGCATGTCTCGTAGGTTAAACATGATATAACAAAGTCATACATACCTCGTGAGTCTTTGTCTTCATGTTGTCATGGTCGTGGAACTTAATTTGTCTTTTGTGATGTACCTGTGTCTTGTTAGCAGACAACATCAACCTCACACAACACCATAATGCATAAGTACAATCATATAGCCCTAATCAATGAATGTCTTCGATCATTCACATGCATTCATATTGCTACTAGGGTGATAAGACAATTAATAACATTAATCAAGATTGTACTAATAAATAACATGAAGACAAACACATTATGAACTTAATCAAGAATCATATTTCAAGGCATACCTGAACCTCCTTAAGTCATACCTGTCGAGACTTTTTGTAGTCTTCTTATGTAAGGCCTTAGCCTCAACTCCCCCTGAAACTTGATCTGGAACTTGATTAGGGTTTGCTAGAGAAACCCTAAAAATTCAATCTTTGACTTTCACACTTCTGAATGGATGGAAGAATGTGTCTTGCTGAACTGATCAACCTAGCATTCTTCAATTTTGAAATCTCCAAAATTTGACCCCTCAAAATTGCCTTCGAAACTTCTGGATATTCTGGACAGGAACCCAAACTAGGGTTTGATGAAGCCCACCCTTCTGTCCAATCAAAAGGTTCAATCCAAGGCTCTAAACTCTTATTTTTCTGAGGAGCTTCCATCCATGGACTCCGATTCCAAAAATTTTAACTTTCTCCGAAACCCTAAATTCCGGAAGCCATGAATAAAGGTGCTCCAAAAATAATTCTGTTTTGACAGAAATATGCACCTGATTGTTTCTACTATAACTCTGAAATTTCTACTCCACAGGGTCTGAAAACATTTTCTGCAGTAGCCTGACCTGTCATCTTTCCATCCTGACAGGTCTGACCTCAATTGGATTTTCTGAGAGAGAGTTATGCCAAGTGTCGCAACGTGACCTATTTATGGGATAAAACAAGAGAGAGAACTTGTATGGCGTGCTACGTGTCACTGTTTGAACTTAGGCCTCTGAAAACGTTTCCTGAGATATCTCGTCCTGTTATCTTTCCATCCTGATAGGTCTGACCTCAATTGGACTCTCTGAGAGAGAGTTATGCCAAGTGTCGCAAGGTGACCTGTTTATGGGATAAAACAGGAGAGCGAGATTGTACGGAGTGCCACGTGTCACTGGTTCATCTTCGGCCTCTGAAAACGTTTCCTGAGATAGTACAGTCTGTTTACTACCTATCACTTTTTACAAAATTTCATTTGGAGCTTCCTATCCCAAGTTATGACCTTTTTTCCAAGGTCACCTGATTTTGACTGAGATCTGGAAGAGGCAGAAACCCTAACTTGTACTGATCATAACTTACAAAGTACAACGAATCTGAGGGTTCCCTTTGGACACAAGATACCTGGGGATGTTATCTATGACCTGTAAACTTTTCAGATCCTGAAACTTTGCATAAATGTATTTATAGCGAAAGTTCCATGATGACTGGTTTTTGCTATATAAAACCCTAACCTTCAAATTGTCGCAAGAGAAGCAAGTGTCGTAAGTGCCATACATTTCCTTCCTTCAGGTTAGCTCTGATACCATGTTAAAATTCAATATGCTAAGATAGAAAATAGCAGCATTATATTCCATTTCACAATAATAGCATATACAGGATCACTGAAGAAACAACAAGCATAGCATAAACACAAGAGACAGAGATTTATCCTGGGAAACCCTCATGGGGTAGAAAACCCAGCAAAGCTTCCTCAATATAGATGACAAGCAATATACAAAGATGAAACTCTGAGACATGATCTCCTCCTCCACAATAGCAGACCTTTCCTCCACAAGTGCGCTATCCTCAAGTGAGTGAGTGTATCAAATGAGGAACATACCTCCTCTATTTATACACTACACTGACATGTATTTTACACAAGTACATGTAGGCTCGTATTTAACCATTAGGTTAAATACCCTATTATAACTGACTGGGCCGACCCCCACATGGTGGGTCTAATAACCCCAGTTACCACAACCAATTCAGAGGAATAAACATCTCCGAATTCATAGTATAATCACATCGGAGGTATGGAACATCTCCGGAATAAATAATATACAAATATAATATTCTTAGAAGTTACAATATTCAACAAAAATTATTGTGTGTTATTGTCTATGTTGTGCTTGTTTATATTTCAGTGATACTTAGTTTTATTGCACTTAAAAATCTAACAAAGACAAGGCCAATGCTATGCCACTAGATCTATGATATATAACCAGTATCTTGCAATTCGTTATGCTTAACCTACATCGACATATGGCCATTAGAAATCATGACAGGTTATGCAAGTTGTTAGATGTCAAATCGAGGTTTTAACAATTAACACACCGGTACCAATTGACATGTTAAGTTTATGGCTAGGTGTCATATACATTCCATGGAAAGAAACATGTCCTATAGGCCGTCAAATTCCGGGTTTTTCTATCTCCCCAATTGGAAGCTTCTCCATACAAATGGCACATGTCAATTCCCTGTCCATGCCAACATGTTCCTTGGAAACATCAATTGTTGGTGATGAATCAATAAATGAGAAAGTATCAGCAATTGGATTATTGTCATGGAGACAAATAAACAAATTTGTTAATTCAAAATGAATATCAAATTGTTGAGTTGTGAATTGTATACCAGAATGGGTATTGTTATTTATATAGCCAAAATCAAGTAGGTGGATCGGCCATTGAGATTCTTGGAAATTCCCACTCCATGAATTTTTTTGGCTTTAGGATTTGTACTAAGTACCTTGATTTCCAAGTCAGAAGCCATTTTGATGATTTCATTTTAGGTTTTTCAGTTAAATTCTTCTTGATTTAACTATAGTAATGTGGAATATTTTGACTAGATAAAGGAGAAATTGCAATTCCTATTTGTGCATACATGCTTTCATGGAAATTTCATAGTGTTATCAAGGAAGTAAGTTAAATAAAATTAACAAACTCAATTTTTAGTCAGTCTATTTCTTTCTTGCATGTTTAGGTTTTGTGTGGGACATTTTTTTTTTAAAATTTAACTAACTGAGAAGAATGGAATGATCATTCCTAACTTATAATATTGGAAGGGACTTAGCTACATTGCAATCTTTTTTCTTATTAAATTTCTATAAAAAATTATTTATTTACTATAAAACCCAAAAATTAATACCTTCACATAAATACATTTATAAAATTTGTAATATAAAAATAGTTAAATTTGAGGATGAAGTTCATTTCCTTTTAACATGTACTACCCTTAATCATACAAAATATAATCTTACACAATTTCATAACTTAAATAATATTTAAAACTTCCTTTTAAACTTGCATGACCATAATAATAATAAGGTTAATACTTTCTTCTCCACTATCTTTAAATATAAAAATAAGTTTTTTATAAAATATTGATTGTGATTCCCTTATTTTTATGATAAACCATGAAACTTGAAAAACAAATTATGATAAAGACTATATATATATAACATCACTATACGAATGTATAATATAATTATCAACCATCATTAAAACAAACATCTAAAAAATATCCTTTTAAATAATGAGATAATGCTCTAACCATTTTATGAGTGTTATGGCATACCTTCACAACACCATGACCCTCAAAATTATGTTCTCATGACACCAAGTGACTCCATATTTCAAAGGCCCCACTCCTACACACAAATATTTCAGTTAATCTTTATAAAAAGGTTTTAAATTGTTTTTTAAAATAACCACCTCCCTCTAACTTTTTCATCCATCTGGCGGTGGGTTGGCTTGTAATGTAGAGATGGAGGACCCATTTCAATTCCGTATATATTCCTCCTAACATTTATGCTACTAAGATTCTTTCCATTTTGGACCATTTTCCGCAGGTTAAGAATGATGTTCATGTGAGAAAGATTGCTCCAGAATAGATAGATAAGTCCAAGCCTTAGTGTTATTTTGATGTCGCGGTACAAGGTATTCTGACTATAAAAGGTGTGGATGTTATTTTGTATCTTTCCAAGTGGCATTGGTATAAATTCATTACTAGTATTAGTGTTTTAACAAACAATAGACTAGAATTGATGGCAGTTTGGAAGATCTTAAAATTGGTACTCTCTAGAGGAATTCTGAAACTGCAGATATTTGAGGACTCACGCATTGTGATTGACTGCATTAATTTAAAAAAGCCTCCAAAAACTTCTTCTTGAGGCCACTTTTTGAGGACATAGGATGTTGAACTTCTTTAATGAAGTATCCTTCCACCATATCTAGGGAGCATAATGCTCTTGCTTATCAGCTATCCAAAATGGGCATCTTGCTTGAGGATGGATCCAGAAATGTATGGGAAGTTGATAAGGACATTATCAAGGAGTTGGATCCTAGAATTCTTATCTTCTAATCTATATTCAGCAAGGTCTCGATGGTATCTTCATGGAATTGCTATATTAATTTTCAACTCTTTCATCATATTTCATAATTTTGCTAGACCTTTATGATGGACTATATCTAGTGTGAGAACTAGTGACAAAGAATACATGCACTCTGTACTCAGTGCTATGCAGGATTGCTTCCTGCTAAACCCAGAGATCACACATGATCCCATACTGAAGCAGCACCCAGAAGTGCTCTTCCTATCTGCAGCATTGCCTACCTAGTCTGAATCAACATAACCCTGCAGGTTAAACTTTTGATTCGCATCATACTTGAGCCCATAATCAATTGTACCCTTCAGGTACCTTAGAATATGCTTTACAACAACCAAGTGAACACGTCTGGGATCTATCAGGAACTGGCTCAATGTGTTTAGTGCAAAGCAAATATCTGGTCTTCTGTTCGTCAAGTACATCAAGGACCCAATCATCTGATGATACAAGCGATATCAATCGGATCAGATGAAGCATCACACAGAAGCTTCAGATTCGATGCCATAGGTGTGGCCATGGCCTTGCAGTCCATTATCCCGAACCTCTTCAGAATCTCTACTGCATACTTCCATTGTCCAAGGAAGATTCCATCTGCACTCTGCCACACCTCCATGCCTAGAAACTAGTGCATCATCCCCAAGTCCTAGGGGCTTTCTTCAATCCATACAAGGCTTTCTTCAACCTACACACATATGACTTCCTGTCATGTGTCTCAAAACCAAGTGGCTTCTCCGCATACACTTCCTCTTCGACTACACCATCCAAGAAAGTTGTCTTGACATCCATCTGGTGTATCTTCCATTTCATCACTGCAACCAGAGCAAGTACTGATCTGATGGAAGTGTAGCTGGCTACAGGAGAAAAAGTATCTTCATAATCAGCCACAAGCTACAAACCTCGCTTTGTATTTTTCTATGCTACCATCTGCAACATGCTTGATCTTGTAGATCCACTTGGAAGTCACCACAAACTTCCCTTCAGGTCTTGGGACCACATCCCAAACATCATTCTTCATGATCGATGGATCATGGCATTCTTCCATTACTTCATCCTGGATCCTGGGAACTTCAATATATTCAATATCTTCAATAGATAGCTTTGTTGCTAGAACAAATATTGTAGTCCTTCTTTTGTAGGTGATGGTATACGATCTTTCCTACAAGACAAGTTAAATTGCATGATTATAAACATCTCATAGTTTTTAGAACAAATTCTTACACATAAAGAAATATGTCATACAGTTATGCAATTCTCTTAGCCAGTGCTTCAATACAACATTTATCGATATCCCATAACTTTCTAGATGCCTTCAAATCTCTACCAGAACATTGTTACTGTTAGGATATTTAGACACTTAGGAGTTAGTTAAGATCAACTTGTGTAATATATCCATTAGGGGAAGTGTGTTTCTTTAGTATGCATTAGTATGCATTTGTAAATACTTAATCCGACGATCATGATATGTTCCCGACATAGAGTGATCCGATGGCTCAACTTCTCTTAGATCATACCTAACCTTGATCTGTGGCTTAACACCCGATTGGTCCATGATCTCCATTTAAATAGCATGGAGGCTCATTGTTTAGTTGATCGATTATGAGAAGCTCATTTGTAACTTTCTTTCTTTGCATAATAAATTGTCCCATAGAAGCTATTTGGTCGGGGCCATGGAGTGTTTCCCTCACGAGAATTTAAACCACGTCAAAACATCGGTGTGTTGATCTGTGATCTATTTGTGTGAAATGGTTGCTCTTGGTGTTCGTTCCTTTGGCAATACCCTGTGTACCCGAACATGGTATCAGAGCTTTTATGAAGAGCCACTTTCGGTTATGATCTAGATCTTGAACTGTTGTTGCCGAAACTCGAAAGGGTTTCTGGTTCTGGTTTTTCTGTGCATTTTTGGGTTGTGGGAGGTGTTCCATTGCGTTTGGAACGCCGTTTCCATTGGGAAATAGTTTTCGTTTGATTGAAAACAGATCCCACTTGCTTCAGAAACATGCATTTCATCATATCTGAAGGTATAATGTTACAGTGACACATTTATTTTATTTTCTGTTTAAAAAAAAAAAAAAATCTCATATTTTATCAGTGTTTACTATTAGAATTTTTTTGGTTTCAGATTGTTGCTTTCCTTGTATGCATATGCTCTTTGCCGTGCACCTTGAGCGATCTCGGCATATCAGAAACAAAAAGGGAAAGGGTTTTTCTCAGTTGCGTATGCTCTTTGTTGTGCACCTTGTGCGATCTCGGCAAATCAAAAACAGAGAGAAAACGTAGACTTTCCGATCAAGCTAACGAGATCTAAGTCCACAAGTGTGGAAAAAAAAAATTTGTTTTGGTTTGTGGTGTGATTTGCAGGAAAAAAAGGCAAGCACGGAAACCAAGCAAAAAAAGTTTAAAAAAAAAAGCCCTCTTCCTCATTCCCATAATTTACATACCTTTTAATCTAGCTCATTTGGTTCAAAGTTGTTTTATTCCTTAATAGGTCTTGAGTTCAAGTCTTAGGAAGTTACTTTTAAAAGAAAAGTGCATACAATTTCTATTTTCAAGTTACTTTATTGTAAAAGTGCATTTCACTTGCATAATAAAAAATAAAAATAAAAAGTGAGTCACTTAAGTTCTTTTTTATTGTTGCACTATTTAAAAGTAATATGGCAAATAAGACAAGGCTGCCCATTGTCCCCTCTTCTCTATGCAATTCAAGCTTCTGTGCTTAGCTTTCAGCTTAACTTCTGTCAGGAGATACACACCCTTCCTGGCCTGAGGATGGCGAATAATGTCCGGGACATAAACCATGCACAATTTGCTGATGATACCTTGCTGTTGGGAGGCGCAAGTATCTATTCAGCTGATCATTTCAGACATGAGCTGGAACTTTATAAGGAGGTTTCCGGAAGCAAAATCTCTTCCAAAAGAGCAAAATCTTCAGCTGGAACTGTTCGGCCCCGAGAGCTTAGGGAGATAGCGAGAAAGCTGGGAATGGAAGGAGCAATGGATTGGGATGATTTCACTTATCTTGGCATTCCCATCTACAAATCTAAAATCAAATCGGTTAAATGGGGCGCCATCCTGGAAAAAATCAAAGGGAAAATCCAAAACTGGAGTGCCAACTGGCTCAACCTTACTGGGAAAATGGTTCTTCTGAAGTCTGTTTTGAACAGCATGTCTATTTACCAATCCTCTATCCTGCTAGCTCCTGGAGTGGTAATTCGGAAGATTGAAAGCCTGCTTAAAAAATTCATCTGGGAAGGTGGAAAAGGGAATGAAAAGAAGCTGCACCTCATTAGCTGGGAAAAAATCCAAAAGCCAAGGAATGAGGGAGGGCTGTAGGTAAGGAGTCTTTCTACCCAAAATCTAGCCCTAGGAGCTAAACTACTATGGCAGCTGATATCCGGGAAAGAAAGCTGGAGCAAAAGAGTTCTTCGTAAAAAATATTTTCCAAAAGCAAGAAAGAGATGTTTGGACACTCAACCGCCGAACAGAGTTGGCTCTCCAATCTATGAAGTCTGTCTCAAAGCTCTTGACCTATTCAAAAGGAACCTCTTCTGGATCCCCGGTAGTGGGAAAAAAATCAGAGTCTGGGAGGATTCCATTCTGGGAGGAACCCCATTGGGGCAGATCAAGGAAGTGGAGAATATTAAGAGATGGCTGATAGACCAAGGAGTCACCTCCTTATGGGATCTCTCAATGTGGAATGACAACTACTGGATTGGATGGGACTTTGGCAACCTCCCTCCGAACTTAGAATCAGAAGCAGAAGTCTTAACCACCCTCCTTCAAGGCAAAGGGCCCCTCAAAGAAAACTCCAATGATAAACGGGGATGGGGGCACATTTCAAGAAGGTATTCATCCTCAGAAGGATATAAGCTCCTCAAAGCAATCCCCACTGCTGCGCCCAATCCAGCAATCTAGCGATTTCTGTGGACTAAAGATTTCATACCTAAAATTGATATGTTCTGCTGTATTTTAGCCCATAATAGCATCCTTTCCGGAGAAAATTTGAAGAAAAAAGGCATGGAAGGCCCATCCCGTTGTCCGCTATGCAAAAATGAAGAGGAAACCACAGATCATTTAATAGTAGGATTTCCATATGCTAGAGAAGTCTGGAGAGAAGCGTTAGCACTTCCTGATTTTAATTTTCCTTGCACTACCCATGCCCTCTTCACCAATTGGATGCAGATTTCTCCTTTCAAACTATCCAAGAAAGCCCTGCTTCAAACTGTCTGGAGATGGATTCCCAAAGCCATCTGTTGAAAAATTTGGATAGAGAGGAACAGTCGGATATTCAGGGAAAAAGATCTCCCTCCCTCTAAAATTGAAATGAAAGCAAAAGCTATCTTAATAGAAGCAATTGAACACACTCCCTCCTTGAATAATAACACTCAACTCCTTCCTGTAGAGTCGCAGTGGTTAGACCATTTTGAACCAAACCATAAACATCGAAGCTGGCCGACTCATTCTATGTATGAAGATTGGGAAATTAGGCTGGATGAGACTGCCTTCATCAACTGGAAAGCTTCTCTGAACAAAATCTGCCTCTTCTTCGATGGGGCATCCAAGGGCAATCCGGGTTTGGCTGGAGGGGGAGGAGTAATTTTCTCTCCTGAAGGAACAATTGTAAGTAATTATGCCTGGGGAATTGGCATAGAATCCAACAACACTGTTGAATTCTGTGGGCTGTGGCAAGGACTCTGAATTGCCCAATCCAAAGGATTCACTAATCTGGTGGTTTTTGGTGACTCTAGACTACTAATCCAAGCATTGATAAAGAAGAAGCTGCCATCCCAAATCAATTTGGCTTTAATGTACCAAAAAATACAGAGGCTCACAACAAGGTTTGAGTCCATCAAATTTTTTCATGTATTGCGTGGGCTGAACGCCTTGGCAGATGGTGAAGGCAACAAGGCCTGCCTCTTGAGCAGAGGATCTTTACAGATAGATGGAATTGCATCCAGGTGTGATGTCCCCTAAAGGTAGTGGCAACCCGATCTGTTTAGGGCAAGCTAAATCAATTTTCAGTGTTCATATGTACCATGGAGAATCTCTTTCTGACGGGTCTAGGACAATATCTCTGCACAAATCTCTTGAACTCCATGAAGCTCGTGACCCTCAACCGCGCTAGATATTCTATTTAACACATGATCAATTAGTCTACAGTTGTATTGCTTCGGAGTTTTTGGAGGTGAGTTGCATACTGGGGAGTATTCAGTGGCTCGATCACTCTAAGCATCGTGTTAGCTCTGTTTCAAAGAAGTTAGTTACCAAGAAAGGTGAGCAATGGCTTCGTCGGGCTCTTCATCAGTATCTGGACCAACTGTTGAGGAAAGGTTGGACACTATGGAGCATGCTATGGACAGACTCAAACGACAAGCTGAAAACCAAGATCGGAGCCTGCAGGAGACCAGGGTGGGTGAAGAAAAGAAATGGAAGACGCTAAGCGAAGATCTCAAAAAGATTAGAGCAGACCACTCGGCCGCTCTGGAGGAAATCAAAGAGGATGTCCAAGTTAGCTTCAAAGATGTTGCCAATGTACATGGGGACTTCGGAAACCGTATTAGTGCGCTGGAACTGGCTGTCTTCAAGCTCATCAAAAAATTGGACAAGTGATACCCATATTGTTGGGCTCCGAATCTCCTCAAGCCCTATCCCCTGCCATTCTAGATTTTCTGTCTTTATGAAGCTATGTCTTCGCTTATTTCTCTTCTTCTTTATAGATTTAAGCTTGTACTCCAGTAATCAAGCCGTTGGGCAACATTGGATGCTTTCTACCCGAGGGATAGAGATTCCCATTCAGAATGTCGGGTCAGAAATTTTGTTAAAGCACTCTGCAGCTGATTTGCAGGCCCCAATATAATCTTCCCTTTTGTTATGGTCAAAAAATAAAATATTATTGTAAAAGTGAAATCACTTATTTTACAAAAATGATTTGCTTAAAGCAACTTTATTGTAGAGTGATTGTCAAAAGGTTCATCTTGGGAAGAGGGGGGTTCTTTTTTTTTAGCTGGTCATTCTCTATGTGCCACGTCACTATCGGGGACATCTTCAACAGTTTCTTTGTTCAAGCATAACTTCATCATCCGAAGTCAGTTTTCAGTGCCGTTTTTTTTTAAATCGTCTATGTTTTTGAGCTCTTTGCATCTAGACTTTGTGTTTCTGCTTTTATAGCCATTAATTTATAAATATGGCCACCCCTTGCGATATTCTACTTAATAGTTCCAACTATTTCTCATGGAAATCTCATATGGAGGATGTTCTACGAAGTAGGGGACTTTTTAGAATTACCTCAGGGAAATAAATAGAACCCACTGATGATGATAAGAAAATAAAATGGGCAAATAGATGTGACGAAGCTCGTGGATTGATTGAGATGTCAATCTCTACTGACTTGTGATTCCACATATCTGGAATTGATGAACCTGATGCTACTTGGGACAAGTTGGAATTTGTGTTTGGTAAACACAATGAAATTCGAGATCATCAACTCGAAAATGAGTTGATTTCTTTAAATCCAAGTGATTTTTAATGCATTCAAGATTATTTATCTAAGTACAAAACCCTTAAACTCTTATGTGCAAAATGTAAGATTAAGAGGGAATACAAACAATGCATTTATCATATTCTTTCCAAACTTGGACCTGCATATTTTGTTTTTGTATCTACATTTTACTCCATGAAAGAATCCTTGAATGCAACTAGCTATCAAGAGCCTAGTCTTGAATCCTTTTGTGATTCCTTGATTAGATAGCAAGATAAACTCATCCATCTTGGAATAATCAACAATGCGGATACATCTGGGAAAGCCTTATTGTCCCAACAGAAAGAAAAGTCCAAGTCTCCCAAGAAACAAAATTTTTGCAATAATAAGTCAAACAAGAGTCCCAAACCCTCTCAGTCAGCTCCTTCTTTAAAAAATGACAAAGGATCCAAGCCAAAAGGAAAGAAGACTGAGCGTCATTGCAACTATTGCAGGAAAGATAATCATGATGAATCTAAGTGTTTCAAGAAGAGGCAGCCTTGGAAGAAGCAATGAAAAAGCACCACATCAGCCTAGATTCTCCTTTAGAATCTACCTCTCATGGACATGCACTTTGTGCTTCTGGTTATTCTTATAATGCATCTTCTTCTTCTACTTCAAATGAATGGCTCATTGATTCTGGAGGATATTATCATATGGCTAAGGATCAAACCATATTTTCTACTATGCATGAATGTAACACCAAACAAATATTTGTTGGTGATGATATATCTCTAAGTGTTGTAGGAGCTGGAACAGTTCCAGTAGATAATGGTCATTTCAGTGATGTACTATGTGTTCCAAGAATTTCCTGCAATTTGTTATCAGTCTATCAGATCACTAATTCTGGTGAAGGTAAAACTATGACGTTTACACCTCACCAAGTTGTAATCAAGGATTTTAAAGATCCTCAACAGGTCCTAGCTACCGAAATTGTTGATGATGTTACCAAGTTGTACAAGTTTAACAACTTTGGGTCATCACCTTTTCCTTCAGTTTTTGTTGCTCACAGTGATAACTTGAGCAAACTTTGGCATGAGCGATTTGGTCACTTAAATTATTGCTCATTGCAACAACTATGTAAAGACAATATGGTGACATGTCTTCCGATGGTATCTTGCAGGGATGGTGTTTGTTATGGTTGTGTACTTGAAAAACATCATCGGGACAGTTTTGACAAACGTTCCTCTTGGCATGCCTCAGTTCCCTTGGAGCTTGTGCATAATGACTTGTGTGGTCCTCTTCCATCTGCTTCTTTTTCTGGTTTCAAATATTTCTTAAATTTCATTGATGATTACACCATATGCACTTGGGTTTATTTCCTGAAACTTAAGAACAAAGTATTTAACATGTTCTTGGCCTACAAGGCCCTTGTTGAAAAACAATCTGGTTATCAAATTATTAAGTTAAGATCTGACAATGGAGGAGAATATGTTAAGAAAAAGTTCACTACTTTCTTCACTAACAAGGAATCCAACAACAACACACTGTTCCATATACACCACAACAAAATGGTGTAGCTGAAAGGAAGAATCGCACTTTAAAAGAAATGGCAAATTGTATGATCTAATTTAAGGGACTAAGTCTTCATTTTTTCGATGAAGCCATTAATTTTGCAAATTACATATTTAATCACACCCCCACTAAATCTTTACAGGGTATCACACCGGAAGAAGAATGGAGTAAAACTAAACCTGATCTAAGTCACTTCTGTGTGTTTGGTAGTGAAGCATGGGCTCGCATTCCGGAGGAAAAACGAAAAGCATTGCAGCCTAAAAGTTAAAAGTGCATATTTGTTGGATATTCTGAAGATGTAAAAGGTTATAGACTTCTTCAACCACATTCTCATGATATAATCATTAGAAGAGATGTTAAATTTGATGAAAATCTCTTGGCCTACGAGCCTAACTCGGCAATTGTGCCATCTTTGGCCTGCGAGCTTGATTCGACATTTGTGCCTTCTTCTTCTTCTTCCAACTTCCTTGACAGGTTTCCAACTCCAGTTTCTGATGATGACAGTGAGGATGAAAATCCACCTCTGCCTGCTCATGTTCCTCCAGTTGCACCAACACAAGTGCTTCCTCAATAGGTCCGTTCAACATGTGAAGCAGCTGGTGATCTTGCCGGTGATCCTAGAGATCAATGTCGAACACGTTCTCAGTTTCAGCGAACCTCTTCTCTTTTGGCTCAAGTTTCCGAGAATCATGATCCAGAAACCTTTGCAGAAGCTTCAGGAAATCCAGATTGGGATGCATCTATGGATGAAGAATATCGTTCTTTAATGGCGAACGATACTTGGGATCTTGTACCTCTTCTAAAAGGAAGAAAACTTGTTAGATGTAAATGGGTTTACAGAACTAAGTATGCATCAGATGGAAGTGTTGAAAGACTTAAGGCAAGGTTAGTTGCCAAAGGTTTTTCCCAAGTTGAAGGGATTGACTACAATGAAACCTTTGCTCTTGTCGTAAAAATGAACTCCATCCGCCTTGTTCTTTCCCTTGCAGCCTTACACAGCTGGGAAGTCCATCAAATGGATGTCAAGTCTGCCTTCTTACATGGTGATTTACAGGAATAAATTTACATGGAACAACCTCTTGGATATGTTCAGAATGACTCTAGCCATGTCTGCCGCCTTAAGAAATCCTTATATGGCCTTAAGCAAGCTCCTAGATCTCGGTATGCCAAAATGGATAACTTTCTCGTTGACACTGGTTTTTCTAGATGCCATTCTGACCCCAATGTCTATACCAAGAAAGTAGGAAACCATCTCATCATACTTGTATTTTTCTATGCTACCATATGCAACATGCTTGATCTTGTAGATCCACTTGGAAGTCACCACAAACTTCCCTTCAGGTCTTGGGACCACATCCCAAACATCATTCTTCATGATCGATGGATCATGGCATTCTTCCATTACTTCATCCTGGATCCTGGGAACTTCAATATATTCAATATATTCAATAGATAGCTTTGTTGCTAGAACAAATGTTGTAGTCCTTCTTTTGTAGGTGATGGTATACGATCTTTCCTACAAGACAAGTTAAATTGCATGATTATAAACATCTCATAGTTTTTAGAACAAATTCTTACACATAAAGAAATATGTCATACAATTATGCAATTCTCTTAGCCAGTGCTTCAATACAACATTTATCGATATCCCATAACTTTCTAGATGCCTTCAAATCTCTACCAGAACATTGTTACTGTTAGGATATTTAGACACTTAGGAGTTAGTTAAGATCAACTTGTGTAATATATCCATTAGGGGAAGTGTGTTTCTTTAGTATGCATTAGTATGCATTTGTAAATACTTAATCCGACGATCATGATATGTTCCCGACATAGAGTGATCCGATGGCTCAACTTCTCTTAGATCATACCTAACCTTGATCTGTGGCTTAACACCCGATTGGTCCATGATCTCCATTTAAATAGCATGGAGGCTCATTGTTTAGTTGATCGATTATGAGAAGCTCATTTGTAACTTTCTTTCTTTGCATAATAAATTGTCCCATAGAAGCTATTTGGTCGGGGCCATGGAGTGTTTCCCTCACGAGAATTTAAACCACGTCAAAACATCGGTGTGTTGATTTGTGATCTATTTGTGTGAAATGGTTGCTCTTGGTGTTCGTTCCTTTTGCAATACCCTGTGTACCCGAACATGGTATCAGAGCTTTTATGAAGAGCCACTTTCGGTTATGATCTAGATCTTGAACTGTTGTTGCCGAAACTCGAAAGGGTTTCTGGTTCTGGTTTTTCTGTGCATTTTTGGGTTGTGGGAGGTGTTCCATTGCGTTTGGAACGCCGTTTCCATTGGGAAATAGTTTTCGTTTGATTGAAAACGGTTCCCGCTTGCTTCAGAAACATGCATTTCATCATATCTGAAGGTATAATGTTACAGTGACACATTTATTTTATTTTCTATTTTTAAAAAAAAAAATCTCATATTTTATCAGTGTTTACTATTAGAATTTTTTTGGTTTCAGATTGTTGCTTTCCTTGTCTGCATATGCTCTTTGCCGTGCACCTTGAGCGATCTCGCCATATCAGAAACAAAAAGGGAAAGGGTTTTTCTCAGTTGCGTATGCTCTTTGTTGTGCACCTTGTGCGGTCTCGGCAAATCAAAAACAGAGAGAAAACGTAGACTTTCCGATCAAGCTAACGAGATCTAAGTCCACAAGTGTGGAAAAAAAATAATTTGTTTTGGTTTGTGGTGTGATTTGCAGGAAAAAAAGGCAAGCACGGAAACCAAGCAAAAAAAGTTTTAAAAAAAAAAGCCCTCTTCCTCATTCCCATATTTTACATACCTTTTAATCTAGCTCATTTGGTTCAAATTTGTTTTATTCCTTAATAGGTCTTGAGTTCAAGTCTTAGGAAGTTACTTTTAAAAGAAAAGTGCATAAAATTTCTATTTTCAAGTTACTTTATTGTAAAAGTGCATTTCACTTGCATAATAAAAAATAAAAATAAAAAGTGAGTCACTTAAGTTCTTTTTTATTGTTGCACTATTTAAAAGTAATATGGCAAATAAGACAAGGCTGCCCATTGTCCCCTCTTCTCTATGCAATTCAAGCTTCTGTGCTTAGCTTTCAGCTTAACTTCTGTCAGGAGATACACACCCTTCCTGGCCTGAGGATGGCGAATAATGTCCGGGACATAAACCATGCACAATTTGCTGATGATACCTTGCTGTTGGGAGGCGCAAGTATCTATTCAGCTGATCATTTCAGACATGAGCTGGAACTTTATAAGGAGGTTTCCGGAAGCAAAATCTCTTCCAAAAGAGCAAAATCTTCAGCTGGAACTGTTCGGCCCCGAGAGCTTAGGGAGATAGCGAGAAAGCTGGGAATGGAAGGAGCAATGGATTGGGATGATTTCACTTATCTTGGCATTCCCATCTACAAATCTAAAATCAAATCGGTTAAATGGGGCGCCATCCTGGAAAAAATCAAAGGGAAAATCCAAAACTGGAGTGCCAACTGGCTCAACCTTGCTGGGAAAATGGTTCTTCTGAAGTCTGTTTTGAACAGCGTGTCTATTTACCAATCCTCTATCCTGCTAGCTCCTGGAGTGGTAATTCGGAAGATTGAAAGCCTGCTTAAAAAATTCATCTGGGAAGGTGGAAAAGGGAATGAAAAGAAGCTGCACCTCATTAGCTGGGAAAAAATCCAAAAGCCAAGAAATGAGGGAGGGCTGTAGGTAAGGAGTCTTTCTACCCAAAATCTAGCCCTAGGAGCTAAACTACTATGGCAGCTGATATCTGGGAAAGAAAGATGGAGCAAAAGAGTTCTTCGTAAAAAATATTTTCCAAGAGCAAGAAAGAGATGTTTGGACACTCAACCGCCGAACAGAGTTGGCTCTCCAATCTATGAAGTCTGTCTCAAAGCTCTTGACCTATTCAAAAGGAACCTCTTCTGGATCCCCGGTAGTGGGAAAAAAATCAGAGTCTGGGAGGATTCCATTTTGGGAGGAACCCCATTGGGGAAGATCAAGGAAGTGGAGAATATTAAGAGATCGCTGATAGACCAAGGAGTCACCTCCTTATGGGATCTCTCAATGTGGAATGACAACTACTGGATTGGATGGGACTTTGGCAACCTCCCTCCGAACTTAGAATCAGAAGCAGAAGTCTTAACCACCCTCCTTCAAGGCAAAGGGCCCCTCAAAGAAAACTCCAGTGATAAACGGGGATGGGGGCACATTTCAAGAAGGTATTCATCCTCAGAAGGATATAAGCTCCTCAAAGCAATCCCCACTGCTGCGCCCAATCCAGCAATCTAGCGATTTCTGTGGACTAAAGCTTTCATACCTAAAATTGATATGTTCTGCTGTATTTTAGCCCATAATAGCATCCTTTCCGGAGAAAATCTGAAGAAAAAAGGCATGGAAGGCCCATCCCGTTGTCCGCTATGCAAAAATGAAGAGGAAACCACAGATCATTTAATAGTAGGATGTCCATATGCTAGAGAAGTCTGGAGAGAAGCGTTAGCACTTCCTGATTTTAATTTTCCTTGCACTACCCATGCCCTCTTCACCAATTGGATGCAGATTTCTCCTTTCAAACTATCCAAGAAAGCCCTGCTTCAAACTGTCTGGAGATGGATTCCCAAAGCCATCTGTTGGAAAATTTGGATAGAGAGGAACAGTTGGATATTCAGGGAAAAAGATCTCCCTCCCTCTAAAATTGCAATGAAAGCAAAAGCTATCTTAATAGAAGCAATTGAACACAGTCCCTCCTTGAATAATAACACTCAACTCCTTCCTGTAGAGTCGCAGTGGTTAGACCATTTTGAACCAAACCATAAACATCGAAGCTGGCCGACTCATTCTATGTATGAAGATTGGGAAATTAGGCTGGATGAGACTGCCTTCATCAACTGGAAAGCTTCTCTGAACAAAATCTGCCTCTTCTTCGATGGGGCATCCAAGGGCAATCCGGGTTTGGCTGGAGGGGGAGGAGTAATTTTCTCTCCTGAAGGAACAATTGTAAGTAATTATGCCTGGGGAATTGGCATAGAATCCAACAACACTGTTGAATTCTGTGGGCTGTGGCAAGGACTCTGAATTGCCCAATCCAAAGGATTCACTAAGCTGGTGGTTTTTGGTGACTCTAGACTACTAATCCAAGCATTGATAAAGAAGAAGCTGCCATCCCAAATCAATTTGGCTTTAATGTACCAAAAAATACAGAGGCTCACAACAAGGTTTGAGTCCATCAAATTTTTTCATGTATTGCGTGGGATGAACGCCTTGGCAGATGGTGAAGGCAACAAGGCCTGCCTCTTGAGCAGAGGATCTTTACAGATAGATGGAATTGCATCCAGATGTGATGTCCCCTAAAGGTAGTGGCAACGCGATCTGCTTAGGGCAAGCTAAATCAATTTTCAGTGTTCATATGTACCATGGAGAATCTCTTTCTGACGGGTCTAGGACAATATCTCTACACAAATCTCTTGAACTCCATGAAGCTCGTGACCCTCAACCGTGCTAGATATTCTATTCAACACATGATCAATTAGTCTACAGTTGTATTGCTTCGGAGTTTTTGGAGGTGAGTTGCATACTGGGGAGTATTCAGTGGCTCGATCACTCTAAGCATCGTGTTAGCTCTGTTTCAAAGAAGTTAGTTACCAAGAAAGGTGAGCAATGGCTTCGTCGGGCTCTTCATCAGTATCTGGACCGACTGTTGAGGAAAGGTTGGACACTATGGAGCATGCTATGGACAGACTCAAACGACAAGCTGAAAACCAAGATCGGAGCCTGCAGGAGACCAGGGTGGGTGAAGAAAAGAAATGGAAGACGCTAAGCGAAGATCTCAAAAAGATTAGAGCAGACCACTCGGCCGCTCTGGAGGAAATCAAAGAGGATGTCCAAGTTAGCTTCAAAGATGTTGCCAATGTACATGGGGACTTCGGAAACCGTATTAGTGCGCTGGAACTGGCTGTCTTCAAGCTCATCAAAAATTTGGACAAGTGATACCCATATTGTTGGGCTCCGAATCTCCTCAAGCCCTATCCCTTGCCATTCTAGATTTTCTGTCTTTATAAAACTATGTCTTCGCTTATTTCTCTTCTTCTTTATAGATTTAAGCTTGTACTCCAGTAATCAAGCCGTTGGGCAACATTGGATGCTTTCTACCCGAGGGATAGAGATTCCCATTCAGAATGTCGGGTCAGAAATTTTGTTAAAGCACTCTGCAGCTGATTTGCAGGCCCCAATATAATCTTCCCTTTTGTTATGGTAAAAAAAAAAAATATTATTGTAAAAGTGAAATCACTTATTTTACAAAAATGATTTGCTTAAAGCAACTTTATTGTAGAGTGATTGTCAAAAGGTTCATCTTGGGAAGAGGGGGGTTCTTTTTTTTTAGCTGGTCATTCTCTATGTGCCACGTCACTATCGGGGACATCTTCAACAGTTTCTTTGTTCAAGCATAACTTCATCATCCGAAGTCAGTTTTCAGTGCCGTTTTTTTTTAAATCATCTATGTTTTTGAGCTCTTTGCATCTAGACTTTTGGTTTCTGCTTTTATAGCCATTAATTTATAAATATGGCCACCCCTTGCGATATTCTACTTAATAGTTCCAACTATTTCTCATGGAAATCTCATATGGAGGATGTTCTACGAAGTAGGGGACTTTTTAGAATTACCTCAGGGAAAGAAATAGAACCCACTGATGATGATAAGAAAATAAAATGGGCAAATAGATGTGACGAAGCTCGTGGATTGATTGAGATGTCAATCTCTACTGACTTGTGATTCCACATATCTGGAATTGATGAACCTGATGCTACTTGGGACAAGTTGGAATTTGTGTTTGGTAAACACAATGAAATTCGAGATCATCAACTCGAAAATGAGTTGATTTCTTTAAATCCAAGTGATTTTTAATGCATTCAAGATTATTTATCTAAGTACAAAACTCTTAAACTCTTATGTGCAAAATGTAAGATTAAGAGGGAATACAAACAATGCATTTATCATATTCTTTCCAAACTTGGACCTGCATATTTTGTTTTTGTATCTACATTTTACTCCATGAAAGAATCCTTGAATGCAGCTAGCTATCAAGAGTCTAGTCTTGAATCCTTTTGTGATTCCTTGATTAGATAGCAAGATAAACTCATCCATCTTGGAATAATCAACAATGCGGATACATCTGGGAAAGCCTTATTGTCCCAACATAAAGAAAAGTTCAAGTCTCCCAAGAAACAAAATTTTTGCAATAATAAGTCAAACAAGAGTCCCAAACCCTCTCAGTCAGTTCCTTCTTTAAAAAATGACAAAGGATCCAAGCCAAAAGGAAAGAATACTGAGCGTCATTGCAACTATTGCAGGAAAGATAATCATGATGAATCTAAGTGTTTCAAGAAGAGGCAGCCTTGGAAGCAGCAATGAAGAAGCACCACATCAGCCTAGATTCTCCTTTAGAATCTACCTCTCATGGACATGCACTTTGTGCTTCTGGTTATTCTTATAATGCATCTTCTTCTTCTACTTCAAATGAATGGCTCATTGATTCTGGAGGATATTATCATATGGCTAACGATCAAACCATATTTTCTACTATGCATGAATGTAACACCAAACAAATATTTGTTGGTGATGATATATCTCTAAGTGTTGTAGGAGCTGGAACAGTTCCAGTAGATAATGGTCATTTCAGTGATGTACTATGTGTTCCAAGAATTTCCTGCAATTTGTTATCAGTCTATCAGATCACTAATTCTGGTGAAGGTAAAACTATGACGTTTACACCTCACCAAGTTGTAATCAAGGATTTTAAAGATCCTCAACAGGTCCTAGCTACCGAAATTGTTGATGATGTTACCAAGTTGTACAAGTTTAACAACTTTGGGTCATCACCTTTTCCTTCAGTTTTTGTTGCTCACAGTGATAACTTGAGCAAACTTTGGCATGAGCGATTTGGTCACTTAAATTATTGCTCATTGCAACAACTATGTAAAGACAATATGGTGACAGGTCTTCCGATGGTATCTTGCAGGGATGGTGTTTGTTATGGTTGTGTACTTGAAAAACATCATCGGGACAGTTTTGACAAACGTTCCTCTTGGCATGCCTCAGTTCCCTTGGAGCTTGTGCATAATGACTTGTGTGGTCCTCTTCCATCTGCTTCTTTTTCTGGTTTCAAATATTTCTTAAATTTCATTGATGATTACACCATATGCACTTGGGTTTATTTCCTGAAACTTAAGAACAAAGTATTTAACATGTTCTTGGCCTACAAGGCCCTTGTTGAAAAACAATCTGGTTATCAAATTATTAAGTTAAGATCTGACAATGGAGGAGAATATGTTAAGAAAAAGTTCACTACTTTCTTCACTAACAAGGAATCCAACAACAACACACTGTTCCATATACACCACAACAAAATGGTGTAGCTGAAAGGAAGAATCGCACTTTAAAAGAAATGGCAAATTGTATGATCTAATCTAAGGGACTAAGTCTTCATTTTTTCGATGAAGCCATTAATTTTGCAAATTACATATTTAATCACACCCCCACTAAATCTTTACAGGGTATCAAACCGGAAGAAGAATGGAGTAAAACTAAACCTGATCTAAGTCACTTCCGTGTGTTTGGTAGTGAAGCATGGGCTCGCATTCCGGAGGAAAAACGAAAAGCATTGCAGCCTAAAAGTTAAAAGTGCATATTTGTTGGATATTCTGAAGATGTAAAAGGTTATAGACTTCTTCAACCACATTCTCATGATATAATCATTAGAAGAGATGTTAAATTTGATGAAAATCTCTTGGCCTACGAGCCTAACTCGGCAATTGTGCCATCTTTGGCCTGCGAGCTTGATTCGGCATTTGTGCCTTCTTCTTCTTCTTCCAACTTCCTTGACAGGTTTCCAACTCCAGTTTCTGATGATGACAGTGAGGATGAAAATCCACCTCTGCCTGCTCATGTTCCTCCAGTTGCACCAACACAAGTGCTTCCTCAATAGGTCCGTTCAACATGTGAAGCAGCTGGTGATCTTGCCGGTGATCCTAGAGATCAATGTCGAACACGTTCTCAGTTTCAGCGAACCTCTTCTCTTTTGGCTCAAGTTTCCGAGAATCATGATCCAGAAACCTTTGCAGAAGCTTCAGGAAATCTAGATTGGGATGCATCTATGGATGAAGAATATCGTTCTTTAATGGCAAACGATACTTGGGATCTTGTACCTCTTCTAAAAGGAAGAAAACTTGTTAGATGTAAATGGGTTTACAGAACTAAGTATGCATCAGATGGAAGTGTTGAAAGACTTAAGTCAAGGTTAGTTGCCAAAGGTTTTTCCCAAGTTGAAGGGATTGACTACAATGAAACCTTTGCTCTTGTCGTAAAAATGAACTCCATCCGCCTTGTTCTTTCCCTTGCAGCCTTACACAACTGGGAATTCCATCAAATGGATGTCAAGTCTGCCTTCTTACATGGTGATTTACAGGAATAAATTTACATGGAACAACCTCTTGGATATGTTCAGAATAACTCTAGCCATGTCTGCCGCCTTAAGAAATCCTTATATGGCCTTAAGCAAGTTCCTAGATCTCGGTATGCCAAAATGGATAACTTTCTCGTTGACACTGGTTTTTCTAGATGCCATTCTGACCCCAATGTCTATACCAAGAAAGTAGGAAACCATCTCATCATACTTGTTCTATATGTTGATGAAATTATTCTTACTGGTAGTGACCCTACGCTTATAACCCATTGAAATCCATTCTTAAACAAAATTTTGAAATGTCAGACTTAGGACATTTGCATTATTTTATTGGTCTCCAAGTCCTGCAAACCAAAGAAGGAATCTTTCTTTCTCAGTCTAAGTATGCTTGTGACCTTCTTCGTCACTTTCACATGGAAGATTGTACACCATCCCCTTCTCCCTTCTAGTCTGGAGTCAAACTTTCTGCCACTTGTACTTCACCTGAAGTCGATGCCACCTTGTATCGTCAACTTGTTGGTAGTCTCTTATACTTGACTCATTCCCATCCTGAACTTTCCTTTTCCATTGGTCGTGTTGCCCGTTATATGCAGACACCTCATAAAACTCACTGGAAAGCAACTAAGAGAATACTTCGATATATTTGAGGTACAGTTCAATTTGGGATTCATTATAGTACAGGGGGGAAACCTTTGTTGGTTGGTTTCACTGATTCAGATTGGGCCGGCGATCCTGATGATCGAAAGTCTACTGTAGGTTATGTTTTTAGTCTGGGATCTGGACCTATCACTTGGGCTTGTAAGAAACAACAAGCTCTTGCTCTTTCTTCAGCAGAAACAGAATATCGAGCCGCAGTTAATGCCAGTTAGGAAGCTTTATGGCTTCGATAGATCCTTTCAGAGTTCAGATTCGAGCAGCAGCAGCCTACTCCACTTTGGTGCGACAATCAACGTGCCATCAAGCTTTCCAATGATCCAGTTCTACATCAACGCAACAAACACATTGAGCTACATATGCACTTCATCAGAAATCTTATTCATGATCGTGAAGTGCTCTTTTTCCCTACAGATGATCAAGTTGCAGACATCTTCACCAAGTCTCTTATAGAAGCGAAGTTTTCTAAACTTCGATCTATGTTAGGAGTTCAGGAACTTGTCATTAAGGGGGGATAGGCTTTAATGCCTCCTTCCTTCTCCTAATAGTGTCACTTTTGTAAATCCTTCAATCCTATCCCAAGTTGTTCTTAAGGGGGGATGTTAGGATATTTAGACACTTAGGAGTTAGTTAAGATCAACTTGTGTAATATATCCGTTATGGAAAGTGTGTTTCTTTAGTATGCATTAGTATGCATTTGTAAATACTTAATCCGACGGTCATGATATGTTCTCGACATAGAGTGATCCGACGGCTAAAATTCTCTTAGATCATACCTAACCTTGATCCATGGCTTAGCACCCGATTGGTCCATGATCTCTATTTAAAGAGCATGAAGGGTCATTTTTTAGTTGATCGATTATGAGAAGCTCATTTGTAACTTTATTTCTTTGCATAATAAATTGTCCCGTAGAAGCTATTTGGCCGAAGCCGTGGAGTGTTTCTCTCACAAGGGTTTAAACCACGTCAAAACATCGGTGTGTTGATTTGTGATCTATTTGTGTGAAGTGGTTGCTCTTGGTGTTCGGTCCTTTGGCAGTACCCTATGTACCCGAACAGTTATGAGTGTGCACAACTCCCAACATGTCAACAAAGAGGTTTCATTCTAGATAAGTAGCAATGGAATGTTGTACAGTGCCATAGGCCACTATCACATGTATATTAGTAGTATACTATTCATTAATGCAATTATTCTGACATGAATAATACACAACCTAAGTCTAGGAACATAAGTGTATACATCATTGAACAATATTGTTTAAACAATCAAATATACAAGAAATGACAATTTAAATACTTATCTTTGTTTGTTGTTGTTGAGTGGACTCCCTCTCAATCTTTGCTTCCTTGCAGGAACTACTGGAGTGTGCTCCCTCTTGATCTTTGCTTCCTGGATTACCTATCCTTTGAACTTATATCCATTGTTGATCACTATGCATGCTTACTAGTATCATTATTGTGTTATCCTCAAGATCTCATACATAATCATACATTCATTAGTATAATCTCAATACTATCAAAACACAATAATCTTAAACATGTATAGTCATGATCATTTCAAACACAAATAATAAACATTAGTATTCAAGGTTTCACGGAGTACTTCTTTTACTCATGCATATTCTTATTGACCATAGGACTCTTCTGGTTAGTCATATCATCAATCAAAGTAAGAAGCTTAATATGCCTACACCCATGATTACTAACTCCAATGAATAATCATTATCAATCATGCCATGTATACTTATATAAGAGATTCTAACACAAGGTAGGATTCTAAATCGATATAGGGAAAACATACCTGGATTAGCATGCTAGCTAGTTATGTCTAATATACCCGCATAATGTCTTCTTGTTCTCTTCAATGACTTGTGCTAGTAACCTACATATCTCATAGTTTAACCATTATAGAACCAAGTTATACATACCTCATAAGTAGATCTTCTATGTGATCCATGACAATGGATGAATCTTTGTCTTCATGTGACCATGGTCATATGTTCTTGAACTAGAACATGATTTGTCTTTCTTGATGTACCTTTTATGTTAGAGGACAACATCAACCTCATACAACGCCACAATGCATTAGTACAATCATAAGTGTCAAAACCCTAATCAATGAATATCTTCTATCATGCATTCATATTTTTATTAAGGTGATACAACAAGTCTAAAGTTAATTAAGATTGTACTAACCTTAATGAAGACAAACATACCATAAACTTAATCATGAACAAATTTCGAAACATACCTGTAAGTCATACCTGTCGAGATTACTTGTAATCTTCTTATGTAAGGCCTTAGCCTCATCTCCCTTTGAAATAGGAACTTCTTCAATTATGCAGGTGGCCAATCCATTCTCTTCTAGGATGAACCCAATCCACTTGAATTGCAGAAACTGGATCTGGAGTTGGATTAAGGTTTGTCAGGGAAACCCTAAAAATTCAAAATTTGAATTTCAAACTTCTGAAAGGATAGAAAGATGCGCCTTGATGAGCTGATCAATCTAGTATACTCAGAATTTGAAAACTGCAAAGTTTCACCCCTCAAATTTGCTTTTCAATCTTATGGATTCACTAGGGAGGACCTTGAATTAGGGTTTGAGTTCATCGGAGCTTCACCCAATCAAATAGTTTGATCCAAAGCTCTAAACTTCAATTTTTCCAAGGAGCTTCAGTTATGGCCACAGATTTCAAAAATTCCCATTTTTGCAGAAGCCCTAATTTTTCACCTCTCTGATCAAAGTCTCGAACTAGGGTTTTATCAAGCTTGGCCTTCTACCCAACCAAAAAATTCGATCTTGGTCTTTGAATTTCGATTTTGATGAGGATCATCCAGCCATGGTCTCCGATTACAAAAATTCCAACTTTCTCCGAGCCATGAATGAAGGTGCTCAAAATCGAATTCTGTTTTGACAGAAATATGCACCTGATTGTTTCTAGTGTAACTCCGAAATTTCAGATCTACAGGGTCTGCAAATTTGGCCAAGTGTCGCAAGGTGACCTGTTTATTGGATAAAACAGGAGAGCGAACTTGTATGTTGTGCCACGTGTCACTTGTTAAATTTCGACCTCTGAAAATCAGACCTGTGAAAGTAAAGTCTATTTCCTACCTGGCACATTTTACGAAATTTCATTGGGAGCTTCCTAGCCCAAGTTGTGACCTTTTTTCCTAGGTCACCTGTTTATGAGTGAGATCTGGAAGAGGCAGAAACCCTATATTTTACAGATCATAAATATGAAAGTACAATTAATTAGAGGCTCTCCTTTGGACACAAGGTACATGGGGATCTTATCTTCGACCTGTAATATTTCCAGATCCTGAAACTTCGCCAAAATGAATTTATAGTTAAAATTCTACGATGACTGGTTTTTTCTATATCAAGCCCTAGCTTCGCAAGTGCAACAAGTGTCATAAATGACATACCATGCCTTCTTTTAGGCTAGCTCTGATACCATGTTAGTTTTTCAGAATTTACTTCAATCTAATCTAGGATCTTAACTGAGAGAACAACATTTAAATCATATCTATAGCATATCAATCATGGATACAATAGTGCAAGCACACAAGAGACACAAAGTTTCACCGGGGAAAACCAAGAAGGTGAAAAACCCCGCAACTTCCTTAGAGATAGATAGAGACATGATACAAAATCCAATCATAAGAGATACATTGCTAGCAGCAGCTTATCCTCCTCCAATAGTTTGCCACTCTCCAATGAGTGTATGAGTGAGAAAGTGAATGATCAAATAGAGTGCCTCCCGCACTCTATTTATACTTGACTTGACTTGCCTAATAACCTTTACTAGGTCGGCCTCAACTTATCCACTTAACATAATGCTGCCAGGGCCGACCCCCAATAGGGTGGTCTAATAACCCTTTTAATATAAATGACGACACTTCCGTATAGAGGAATAATACCATCTCTATAGGAGTACAATATACATATGTGAAATACATTCCAAAGTTACAAATACATCAACAATATTACCAAAAACATGTTTGGTTTCTAGAACGTCTGAGTAGTGATGTTCTTCAAAGAATTCGGTGCAAAAGATAAGTGTCATTGGAGTTAATACTTTAGTTACAGGAGAAAAATCCTTTTGAGAAAATCTTATCCACAATAGGGAGAAGGGTAAACTTTTGGCTGAATCCTTGAACTCCCTATGTGCATGCATGGATGAGAATTCATACCAAACCATCAAATAAACAAGGTATAGAACTATGAAAGATGTCCATAGTAAATAAACAAAAGTCAAACAAATGTTTAATACTAAACCAAGAGTTATTTACATTTTATATACTCGAACATTACGTTCTGAAAAAAAACATAATCTAGCCTGTGAAATGCTTACAAGAGCCAATGGCTCTGCACAGGCACAACAAAAATAAACAAGGTCCTTATTAAGTTACGCACTGAGCCATTTTTTTATAATGCAATTACTTAGTGTATAAAATGTAGGAACCCTCAAGTCAGTTCTTATTCCAGGCTAAGCCTTTAAAGCGCATACATTTGCAATTAAAACAGGTCATTTGGAGAAAGGGTATTCCAAAGTTATTTTGAAGTATAATCATCTCATCTACCTGCTTCACCATTCTGTAATGTCCCCAGCTTGACCCTATTGCATTAATATTGTAAATTATGTAAATATTGTTATTTAGTCATGGTGAGGAGCTCAAGGCCAAGGCCTCGCCATTGATTTATCGCTCTATGTATCAGCAATAAGAATAGATGCATAGATTTCTTGTGCTAGCGGTGCACAATGTAAAATCGGACATCATGTAAATATGCAACTTTTAATGAAAAACCCACAACCAGTGACGCAATGCAACAAAGAGATGGGGGCATGATCTTTACAAGGAATAGGGAGGGAAAATAACCAAACACTTGAGCCATGGTGTTAAGCCATTTCATTGAGGAAACCCATGAACTCTCAACTACCCATTTGGTCTCATACACCCAATCATTTAATTCTTCCCAGAATTGGTTGAGACAATTAATGCCTTGGGATGGGGGAGGTATGGCTGTCAATTTTCGTGTATGGGAAAGACAGCAACCTAGGAAATCAAGTTTTGGCTTGCTGGGCAAGAAAACCCCCACGAAATGGTGCCCAAAGCCATTCTCCACCGATGGCATTCATCCTCTCACGCAGTCTGAGCTTGTTGGGGTTTTATCCCTCACGTTTTTCTCAATTCCCCTACATTTTCCCATGCTGGTAACTCGTTTTTGCATATACAGTAGCTTGGGAGAGAAGGGCCACGATTTGGGGACTGTATGGAGGTCGTTTTTGCCCCCAAATGTCCAAGGACATTTTTCTAAAAAATGGATTTGGCTTTCCTGGGTTGTTTCCCAATCTTCCCATTTTGTTTTTTGTGTGTTCCCACGTTTTTCTGAGCTGGTAGAAACCCCATCCTTGGTTTGAACCTGTGAGCAGGAGATTCAGAAGTGGAAGAGGACAGATTTGGCTTGATGAGCCCAATTAAGTATCCATAGCTCAATGGGTGAGCCACTAGCTAGTAATTCACCTCTGTCCATCTCTTAACAGCCTCAGAAACCCAATTGCCGATTAGCTTGGCTGATTCTGGTATATCTTTGGCTATGTGAGAGCCTGTTTTCCCCTTTTTCCTTGTGGAGATCATGCCTAGCTCGGGGGTGGCAGTGGTGCTGAGAGATTGAGGAGCACACTGGCCTACGGTTGGGTGGAACGTTGCAGAAGCATAGTTGTTTGCTCAGGGATTACTTGGTTTAAGATAAGTATTCTCATTTGCTAATTTGATATTGCTTAAATTGATGAATGGCATGAAAACCTGGAATGTATGATGGATGTGTGTTGAAATTACTGCCGCTGTGTTTTTTTTAAAATATTTATGCATCTTCATATGTCTTTTATATTATATGAATGCTTACATAATAAGTTCATGGGGCTAGATGCCCGGTTTAACATCACGATCCTCTCCATCTAGCTGGTATGATGGGAGGGGACGTGACACATTCAAACTTAGAGGTAGCATTATGCCGTCAATAGATTACAAACTATTACAAGGGGTTTGACACCTCAACTATAATAGCAACCGGTTACACCTACAGGAACTGAAACATGTTTTAATTCATTTATTTAACCCTCTTACGTCAACTTCTAAACCTTCAAACTCTTCCTCAAGAGATTACGAGTTGGGGTAATGGCTTACCGAGAGGTTCGCCAACACCTGCCTCAGTCAATCCCATTCCAAAACAAGTAGAGTCAACATTCCCTACAAGGAAAAGAAAAGGAATTCCATAAATTATTAATATGGATGTAAAATGGAAATCGAAAGAATTACTACGAATTACAAGAGTATGACTGAACAAAATTTACCTTCGAATGTGAAAACCCCAAAATCTCATGACATTGTCATTGAAGAGAACTTCCAAAGAGGAATCCAAACAAATGAGTTAGCAAAACTTTAAGGTTCTTATACTCATAGAAGATAGGGGAGTTGACCATCTCTTTTGTAATCGCCCAGAGTAGTTCTAGAATACTCTATAGCAACCAAATAAACCCTCAAAATGATTTTACCATGTTAGGGTACCCGCACGAAGCTGGTAGCCAAAATAACCGCAACAACAGTGCGTGAGCGGAAAAAACAAAGTGACGTGCACGCGCCTCCAAAGGTGCACATGCGTCATTGGTTCGACAATGCCGAACGTCCACATGGTTCATCCCACATGGACAAAAGGGACGCGCACATGCTTTTGATGCGTACGCACAAAATGGCGCATGCGCGCCTCTGTTTTTTTATATAAAAAAAGAGCTCACGGGTTTGTCATTTTTGTCAAACCCGTGAGCCCACTGTCCAACACATGAGCGCACTGTGCAATCCAGCGAGCATGTATTCAAGCAACCAAATCCTCATCAACACCAAGAAATCGCCCCTACACCACGGTGCCATCGATTTCTCTAGGTAGGTGCTCCTCAAAGCAAAAATTTGTGTTTATTTTTTGTTTTTTTTGTTTGTTTTCCATTTGAATTTCTTTTTTTTTTAATTTACAATCCATTAAAAAACCAAGGAAATTTAATTGTAGGCCATCTACACCTAACAAGATGTCAGACACACCTGAACCATTCGATGAAACCAATGAAACCTGACCTCCAGAAGACAATATGGGAACCGACAATGAACCGAATGAAAACCCCAAAGATCAATTACACCAAGACTTAAATCAATTGAGGGCAGTAAGTAATGAATTGAACAGTACCAAGGAACCCTCTCGGGTTTCCTTGGCTTCATCACTTCAAAGCATTATTGAATCAATCAATATTGCACACAGTGAGATAAGAAACTTGAGCCAAAATAGGGCTCGAATGAGGGAACACTACTCCACTGGGTTGTCCAAAGAGAAGATAAAAGACCTTAACATCACCAAAGCCCAATTGCATAGCAAGTTCATAGTTCCCTCAACGGGACAGCCTCCAATTGTGATGAGGCCTCGGGTTTGCATGGAATGGTGCATTTACTAGCCATGGAGAGATAACTGGAGAAAGAGGTGGTTCATGGTGTTTGAAAAGGCCCCCGTGCAACAATTTGGATGTCCCATAGTATTTCCTTCAAAAATTGTGGGCTAAGTTTGAGCTAGGGTACCATGTCAACTATTTTGACATCACTGAGTTTCAGGGTGTCGGTCTTGGCTCTGCCCAAGATCGACCTCGGGTGCACCACAACCCACTTAGAGGACCTCCTGCACCCAGGAGAGAGACAAACCCCCCTCCTCAGCCACCTGGGTTTGGTAGCGGCCTAGATGAGATTCATGACTCCGTCAAATGTGCCACACATGACTTGCTTAGACATACCAAATTTGTGGCCATGTCTTCCCAGAGCCAAGAGGACACCGATGAGACACAAATAGCTGCACAGTCTATGGGTGGTGGCCGGAACATGTTGGGTACAGGTTGAACCCAAGCGGGGCCTTCTAGTTCTGTTGTAACAATGGCACGTCGTTGTTCTCACTGCGGTCATTCTTGCCATGGTGATACACATCAGCATGCCACAGGGAGCTTCATGGATCAGGTTTGCTATTATTTTATTTAATGTTCAAGTATTTGTTGTATTTTATTTGATATCGTATTGTTTAATATATTTAACTTTGAATTACACGTTGTTGACTTTATTTGTTTTAATGTACAGTTATTCAGGGTTGGGTCTCGATGGAGCCATGGCGACAGCAGAGGAGATCGCGGCACCATACACATAAGTAACTTCTTTACTTTGAATAGTTAGATCCAGTTACGAGTAATTTGTGTTCAGTAATTACAAATTAATTAGCACTGAGTAATTACCATATTATCATCGTATTTTACAGTTGTGTTTATAATATTGTCTAATTTATTTGAGAGCTATAAATTTGTATAATCCCACCAAAAAAAAAATGAAACCTAAGAAAACTAGAAACATTTGTCCATGTTCACTTTAGGCATCCTAGACCTCTGATGATTATACAAATGGGAGAGAAATTTCCAAAATCTGTCATTCTTACTTGACCAATGATGAGCCCGCAGCTGGGGTTTTGGTGATGCCCGCAATGTCCTTCATCCTCAGAATACCATCCAATGCTTGCTTTCTCTTCCTATGCTTGACCAATGCCATGTGTGTTATTGTTGCTTTGCCATTTGTGACCATGTCATCCAAGTTATCTTTTCCATGTACTCTCCTTGTCTGAATCATCTTCAAATGACCACAGTATGGGTCATTTGACTCTTGGCTCAATAGGTGTGCCAATGGCTTCAATCCCCATCACTTTTTCCAACAAATCAACCTTTGCTTCCATGCCCTTATGCCATGTGTTCTTCAAGCTTAAACTTTGAGAATATATTACCCTGGTAATTATCACTTCCCCCGTATTCTACTAATAGGTTCTTTTAATGGTAAAGGTGGTCAAATCACTTCTATGCTTCTGCTAACTTTGTTGCAGCAATTGAGTTCACTGAGATGTTGTACTTGTCACTTTTGCATCCACCAAGACCAATAGGAAAACTATTTATTGCTATGAATTTTCACTGCATTGTGCAAAACTCTCGGGAAAAAGAGAATCATAGTGGCCAAGCTTCTAGAAATTCAAGAACCTAGTGTTTCTCATGTCCTTATTACCCTAGTTTATTATCACATGATTTCCAATTTATTCTAATACTTGAGACTAAAAGTAATCATACTACTACTCCTAGAACATGCTATTAGGAAAGACATATAAACAACGTAAAACAACTTATCACATGTATTGTCACTAATATTTTTGAAAATGATGTAAGGCCCATAAGGAAGAGCGATAATCTTACAAATATGGTCTATGGGGCCTTGCTATTATCTTGATTCAAATACCACTTGGTAAAACATTTGGCATCAAGAATATTCATTTAACTCATTTCACTCAAGATTTCTTTGATTTCAATCAAGTGATATCATTCTGACAACATAGCTATTCAATCAATAACACATAATTACTCATTCAATGCAAAAGAACATGGCACATTCAAGCTTGTAAGTAAGTTAATCATGAAAAATATTTCTCTTTCTTCCTTTTTCTAACGATCAACACTCTAAAGTGTATTAAATAACATGCACACTAAGTTAACTGCTATTTAGCACCTCTTTGCAAACTGAAACAATGAGATGCCATTTTATTTGATGATGTAAATGTTATGGAAATAAAGGGACTCAAGATCCTTACTCTAGGGATGCAAATGCGTTTCCACTATGCGAATCAAGCTTGTAGGAAACTACAAATCTATAAGAAGACATCAAAACCTAGGAACTCTTCATCAAGAACCCAAACACATTACATAGGTTTCCAATTCAAATTTGTGAATGGACATGAATTCCATTCGCTTATGAGGCACCACACATCTCTCAGGGCCAAAGGAAAAGCTCACCTACTCATGGGGATGACTCTAGAAAAGAAAAATCTCACCTTCTATGCCCTGTCACCTTATTTAATTTTAATTTCATGCCATGCCACCTTCTATCCTTTCAGAATATTGAATATCATCTAACTTGAATATAAATTAATTGCAGTCATGTTTTTTAAGTACCATCGTTGTCATTCTCATTTGCATTTTGTTTAATCTTGTTAATATTGTTTTTATAAATTCAATCTAAAAATTGTAGTGTTCGCACAGGTGTCCGCGGGCTCCAGCGACCATCCACCGCCACCCGGGACCAGTGGTTCTCCACTTGCGCAGGTATCGTGTGTATTAAAGCATAAATTTAATTTCAAATACGATGAATTTTCCCTGTATATTTATATTTTTGTATATTAAACTATGAGGTTATAAATGTGTATGCAGGTGCAAGCACCTCAGCCTGCCAGTGCCATTATTCCTCCCTCCTTGACCTTTCGGCCACCCTATATGCCAGTTTCATCCCCTGGCATACATGCCCCATTCCCCAACCCCTTCCATCCAACCCTCCCCCCTCCTATATAGCACCACAATTCCATCCAACTCCCCCTTATGTATCATATCCAACTCCACCTCCGTATCAGTTTCCCATGTTCCCACCCTCCCCCATCCGACCATAGCACACCACCCATCCACAGTCACCCATCCCTCTACCGCAACATAGACCTCTACCCACCCCACATTCCCCCACCAGACTCGCTTCCCCTTCCAGGGTGACCCGATCCATACTATAGCCAGTTGGGGTTTATATCCCTAGATGTCCATCTCCACTTCGCCCACCCCATTCAATGCCTCCTCCTACCACCCCCCCCTTCTTCCATTGTTCCCCCTAGTGGTGTAGCCATCGTCTATGTGGCTACATCCTCCCCTTTACCGTCCACCCTAGCATCAGAGCAGGGTGTCTAGCCAACTGCTCCATCCTCCAGCCCCGAAGACCAGTTGATTTTGTTCACGGTGAGATTGACTAGTTTATGAAAATCTCATTCAATTTTAACAGAAAATTACTATATGCATCTAGTTTCAACATTGATCTAATTGTTCTAAATGTTGTAGGGTGTCATTTCCAAGAGACTTGGATCACGGAGGAGGGAGACCCCCTCACGACTTACAGTCTCACATGCAGTGAGTTATCCAAGATTTGAAAACTATTTTTATTTTGAAATTATTTCTTATACTTGTATAATTTCTAGGAAAAGTTGACATATTATTGTTGTCATTTCAAGGCTCAGGGGGACGTGCTCAAAGACACCAGAATGACCCAACTTCCTCTAGCATGAAGAACAGGAAGATCGATTTTGGAGATGCACCTGGGAGCTCTGAGGGTGGGCAGGAGGATTGAGAGACCCTCCTATGTACACTAGCCATGATGTGGCATTTTCGGCACAAGTTGCCATATTTTGTATAGGGCACCATGGGCCATATTTTGTATAGGGCACGAGTTGCCATATTTTGTATAGGGCACCATGGGCCATATTTTGTATAGGGCACAAGTTGCCATATTTTGTATAGGGCACCATGGGCCATATTTTGTATAGGGCACGAGTTGCCTTTTTTTGTACGTCGGGGCATGAGTTGCCATTATATAGATGCTGGGAACGATGTTCCATTTTTCCAAAAAGTGTACATGATTGGATCATTTTTTCATATTAATATATGGATCTGCACATGTGTATATGAGTTTGTATTTGATTACATTTTTGCATACATGATTTTGTCTTCGATAAGAATGTTATGGAAAAGTTCTCACATACATATAGATGTTATTTCTAGACACCAAGTGACCTCAATATGAGTCCCTTGTATTTGAATGGGTCTTGCATCTTTTCCTTTCAGCAACAACATACCTAACCAAGTAAACTAAGGAGTGATATTTACATTACAAAGTGTTGTGAATTTAGGGCTACAAAAAAATATATAGCATAAGCAAACTCATCTCCCACTTCCAATCATGGGCCAAAATATTCCTCAAAATCCTCTTGACATATGAAAAGAAACTTTAGGTAACTTGTAGTTGATATAAATAAACTAGGAATGTACCCAAGCCTAAGAGCCCATCTTTCCTATAACTACACCCTTAGAGACAACTCCCCCACCTTTTTACCATGAAATATTCCAACAAGAGCATGGGAATCCATTCCCACCACCTCATGCATTTTGATATCCTTTCCTAGGACTAGACTCATAAGAGAGATTTTATGTTTTACACACTTATTCCTCTTCAGTTTGACACTACCAACATCATTTACCTGCATCCCTTTGTTGGCTTCACCTTTATCATTATCAACATGCTTTAAAGAATTGTCTCCTCCATGTCCATCCTTTTCCAAAACAACCCTTCCATCCCCGAGATCTATAGGATTCACCCTTGGACTTGCTAAGTCCATAACCACTTCATATACAACACCTAAAATAATTTGATTATCCTAAATTAATCCATTTGAAATAGGACCCTTGCCACATATATAATGACTAGTCTATCACGATCCACAACTCTCATCTATGGATCATAGTGTTAATTGCATGTTATTTGAATGGTTATTATTTCATAAATTTGTCTTAAGCAATTACACACAACATATCCTAAATGTTTATGGTTTATTGAATGAATGTTTACAATCATCTAATCATTTACATTCTAGAAGTTACCAAACCTACCCAAGTGGTTTACTGATTTTATTTCCAACACATCTTTTTATATTTATATGCTCATGGATCATATGGCAAAACATTTAATTAATTAAGTTTGTGAAGATAAGATTTCAGCCATCTTTATTGAAGTGATTCAAATCACTACAACTTAGTTGGACCCTTAATAGATTGGGTGACACCCTTTTGCAAAGATTTTACTCTCTTCAAGAGGGTCTCATTCAGTAATCACTCGTAAACTAATAACTATAACCTTGGCATTATTAGATAATATCATTTGTGGATGATTTTGGGAAATAAGCCAACATGTTTTAATATGAATTTTGATTCTACAACATTATGGTTCATTGTTGATTTAAGTTTTCTGAATATCTTTGTTTATCCATGAATGATCTTTCATTTTACACATGAGCAAATATTTATTTATGAAATATGTCTATTTGATTAATTCACTTGCAACTTTCTGAATTAAGCACTCACATGGGACTTTAACTTAATGGAAAACACATCTTAATCTTCAAAGAAGTTTGAAATCCTAAGACCTTTTCTCCAACCTTGATCTAGAAGCCTCCCTTGGCCTTTAAAGTAGGCCTAAAACTTGGGAAAATCTTTGTTGAGGTGACAATGGAAATCATCTTCGGAAATCACACCATCATCATCATCACCATCACCATCACCATCACCATCACCATCATCATCATCACCATCACCATCACCATCATCATCAACGTCTTCATCATCACCACCATCTTCATCATCATCATTAACTATAACTCTAACCCTAATTCAATTTCCTTCTATAACTCTAGCCCCAACCCTCACCCAAACCCTAGCACTAAGACATCTTCTTCATCATCACCATCACCATCACCATCACCATCACCGTCACCATCACCATCATCATTGTTAACTCTAACTCTAACCCTAATCCAATTTCCTTCTATAACTATATCCCTAACCCTCACCCAAACCCTAGCACTAAACCATCTTCTTCATCCTCACCATCACCATCACCATCACCATCATCATCATGTCTTCATCATCATCATTAACTCTAACTCTAACCCTAATTCAATTTCCTTCTATAACTCTATCCCTAACCCTCACCTAAACCCTATCACTAAGCCATCTTCTTCACCATCACCATCACCATCACCATCACCATCATCATCATGTCTTCATCATCAACACCATCTTCATCATCATTGTTAACTCTAACTCTAACCCTAATTCAAGTTCCTTCTATAACTCTATCCCTAACCCTCACCCAAACCGTAGCTCTAAACCATCTTCTTCACCATCACCATCAATGTCTTAATCATCAACACCATCTTCATCATCATCATTAACTCTAACTCTAACCCTAATTTGATTTCCTTCTATAACTCTAGCCCCAACCCAAACCCAAACCCTAGCACTAAGTCATCTTCTTCATCATCACCATCACCATCACCATCACCATCAACGTCTTCATCATCACCATTATCTTCATTATCATCATTAACTCTAACTCTAAACCTAATTCAATTTGCTTCTATAACTCTAGCCCTAACCCTCACCCAAACCCTAGCACTAAACCATCTTCTTCATCCTCACCATCACCATCACCATCACCATCACCATCATCATCATGTCTTCATCATCATCACCATCTTCATCATCATTGTTAACCCTAACTCTAACCCTAATTCAATTTTCTTCTATAACTCTAGCCCTAACCCTCACCCGAACCCTAGCACTAAACCATCTTCCTCATCCTCACCATCAACGTCTTCATCATCACCACCATCTTCATCATCATCATTAACTCTAACTCTAACCCTAAGTCAATTTCCTTCTATAACTCTAGCCCCAACCCTTACCCAAACCCTAGCACTAATCCATCTTCTTCATCCTCACCATCACCATCACCATCACCATCATCATCATGTCTTCATCATCAACACCATCTTCATCATCATTGTTAACTCTAACTCTAACCCTAATTCAAGTTCCTTCTATAAGTCTAGCCCTAACCCTCACCCAAACCCTAGCACTAAATCATCTTCTTCACCATCACCATCACCATCAACGTCTTCATCATCACCACCATCTTCATCATCATCATTAACTCTAACTCTAACCCTAATTCAATTTCCTTCTATAACTCTAGCCCCAACCCTCACCTAAACCCTAGCACTAAGCCATCTTCTTCATCATCGCCATCACCATCACTATCACCATCATCATCAATGTCTTCATCATCACCACCATCTCCATCATAATCATTAACTCTAACTCTAACCCTAACTCTAACTATAACTATAACTCTAAATCTAGGTTCCTCATCAACATCTCCATCATCATCATCTTCTTCATCATCATCATCTTCATCACCATCACCATCACCATCACCATCATCATCGATGTCTTCATCATCATCACCATCATCATCATCATACATGCCTGGCAGATGATTTTGCAAAGTTGACCCCCGTGTGCAAAAATTGCACACTCCCTCACTAAGCAAAACCCTAGTTTCCAGGATGGACGTACAAGATGACAATGGGGCCACAGGACCGGAGGAGAGGGGAACCCCTGGCACTATCCTGACGTCCTAAATCCAACGGAGTCGACGGTTTGTTGATCGGAGCCACGGTCGTCATTCTATGGCTCATTTTGTCTTGCATCCAAAAGGCCTTCAGGGACACCTATTGGATACCTGCCGGGGGCATAGAAGTCCAACCATGCAGCAAAACCAGGTTCTGAGGAGTCCTGCAGGTGTGTCTAGGCAGGTTCTGGCTGGGAACGCTAGTTGTAAGTGCCCGGCGGACGATTTTGCAGAGTTGACCCTCGTGTGCAAAAATTGCACACTCCCTCACTGAGCAAAACCCTAGTTTCCAAGTTGGACATACAAGATGGAATTAGGGCAACGGGACTAGAGGAGAGGGGCACCCTTGGCACTATCCCGGCGTCTTGAATCCAACAGAGTCGATGGTTCGTCGATCAGAGCCACGGTCGTCATTCTATGGCTCGTTCCGTCTCGCATCCAAAAGGCCTTCAAGGACACCTGTTGGATACTTGCCGGGGGCATAGAAGTCCAACCGTGCAACAAAACTAGGTTCTGGGGAGTCCTGCAGGTGTGTCTAGACAGGTTCCGGCTGGGAACGCTAGCCGTAAGTGCCTGGAAGATGATTTTGCAGAGTTGATCCCCATGTGCAAAAATTGCACACTCCCTCACTGAGAAAAACCCTAGTTTCCAAGATGGACGTACAAGATGGCATCAGGCCCATGGTACCAGAGGAGATGGGCACCGTTGGCACCATCCCAGCGTCCTGAATCCAACAGAGTCGACGGTTCATCAATCGGAGCCACGGTCGTCATTCTATGGCTCGTTCCGTCTCGCATCCAAAAGGCCTTCAAGGACACCCGCTGGATACCTGCTGGGGGCATAGAAGTCCAACCGTTCAACAAAATTGGGTTCCAGGGAGTCCTGCAGGTGTGTCTAGGCAGGTTCCAACTAGGAACGCTAGCCATACGTGCCCGGCTATCACCTACCCAAATTTTGAGAAATATTATTTTATTTGCAAAATACTTTATGTTAAATTATAATTACAAAGTTTTGTAATTATGACCAATTTTGGTCAAGGATTATTGTAATTACTGATTATTGTTATTTAATAAATTAAAATAGGAGACAAACACCCAAAGGAACTGTTAAATGAGTGTTCACTGGCCCACTAGGAGGAATGGAAGCTGTTAGAAGGCATGGGATAGACAGCAGCATTTGCACTCCACCACTAGCTGTTGGTTATGGGACAACTACCCCTAAATTTGTGGAATTATCCCCCAAGTGGGTGGAAGAGAGCAGTCAGCTCATTAATGACCAGTTAAACACTAAAAGGCCTAGGTAGCCTAGATAAGGTAATTCGAATTGAGCAAGTAGCTCCTACAATATTTTCTACAGAAATTTTCCTCAAGTGCATCAGGTGATCACAGAGAGATTTGAATAGGGTAGCTATGTGAGAGTGCATTTGTGAGACTGTTAGTTATTCTGAGAAGGAAAACTAGAGGTGCTGGTGTAGGTCTCTTTGACTGCTGAGTCTTGATGACTAGATAATCTATATTCTACTGCAAGTTGATGTACTAAGGCTTCTACAGAATCTTCCTCCTGGTGGTTTAGTGAACAAGCTCGGGGGTCCTAAGGAAAGTAATTTGGCTGTCTTCAGGAATAGGTTGGGTGGAACAGGTTCCTTGGGATGTTTGTTTCTCCTACAGTAAACCAGGTTCTACTGTTCTTACTTTTGTTTACAGTTAAATGTTTCTGCATGGTAGAATTATTAATTACAGTCATACAGAAGAAACTATTCTATTTTCTGATTTAAAGATGAATTGTTTTAAGAATGATTAAGTTCTTTTCTGTATTTTTCTCATACTTTTATTTGTATAGTACTCTAGTGCAGAAAAGCAAAATTAATAGAGATGAGTGATAGGAAGAATGCCATTGAATGAAAAGATGAATACAGTAGTGTTCTTGTTAAATTCTGTCATTTCAATCATATGTTTAAAATGCAGGAAATATTACAGTATAGTATAAACATATGCATAGCATTCATCTATTTCTTAAATAAAAGAAAAACACATTTTGTTTTTGCACATATCTATACTTTTCATTTTAACACCATCTATTTCAGATAGTAATAACATGCATTTCAATATTATAAATTCCATGTTTCCAAGCATTCATACTCTATGAAATATCTATAACAGCTGCAAAAACTATTCTCTATAACAGAGTGTTATTTACAGTTGACAAGTAAACACTTAATAATATTTTCATCACTATTATCACATCTATATTAATATAGATTTCAATCTTAGATATAAATAATTTTTACTATAGAATTAAACCTTAAGATATTACAAACCCTAGAATTTGAATGTTTAGTTAGTACACAGTTCATAAACTTCTCATCAAGCCATTCATGGAAAACATTAGACATTTACTTCTGAAGTTATAACAGACATGTTTATCCAAACCCTAACCAACATTATTTATAATATACCATCTTTTATACATATCGAGTTTACCAACAAAACACTAATTATCATTTCACACACAGTACGATTTTCATATCAATGTCTAACAATAACTTACAACCCTAACTAGAAACTTATACATTGTCGAAACCATTTCTTACACAGGTTAAGGCCCAATTTCGGGTTCAAAAGCTCAGTACAAGAAAGATTTCCAACTACACCTACAGGGTTAGGTTTCACTCATTGAACGAGATCGAACCATATGGCATTGCCATTTCAAACTGAGGAAGACCAAACTGTACCAAATCACTAATTTAAAAACATTAACGAAGTTTAGGAACCATCTTTCAACAGTTTTGCAAACCAAGCAGTTTAATCCTTGACTTTTCAGCCATTCTTATATTTATGATGTCATTATAGACAAGATTACATTTTAGATAAAAACGGACTCGAATACTAAAACAACTTATGAATTCTTTTATCAACTGTTTCCAAAAATTAGAATATCAACCCTCATACAATTGTAAACACCTTAGCAAAAACGCCATAAGGTTAACAGGGTAAAGATCTGACCCCTGTCGAGCAAAGCTCTTATCATTTAAAAACAATCATCACCGCGACCAAGGAAACCTTGCCAAAACTCTAAAAGTTATAGACTCATTCTAAACAAGAGAACTTCGGCCACATGGTGCCCAGGGTACCTACAAGGAAGTGAACCTCTGAGGCTTACCCGGTGGCCTAGCAACTCCTTCTCCTCTAGGCCCGTAAACCCTGCAACTTCATCGATGCTTTTATAGCTATCACACAGTATTGAAGAGAAACGAGGATAAAAATATCAGGAAAGAATTTAAACATTTTTACGATAAGACTATAGTGTGGAAACATTACCAGTATTTAACTACAAGAGAAAGATGTTTGTAACTTTCTATGATCGTATCGTCTTGTGAAAACTGTACGAAGGAAGGAAAATCAGTTCCTGAAAATTACTCTGGACCATCGGTGGCTTGTCTCTCCAGTATTCATGACACCTTGAACTAGCAGGTTCTTCCCACGGGTCTCAGGATCAAAACCTTCCAACAAATACTCTTCAAACCCTACATGTTATCATCCTGTCTGCCTCACAACTCCAACCCTAACGTGAAAATGAATACCGGGAAACTCTCCATCAATACTTACGACGAGGTTTTAGGGTTTCTCTCTCAACAGTCAAGATCTTGTGAGATTGACAAGCGAGAAGGTGACAACCAGATACGTTTAAAGTTGAGCAACCATCACATTTATACCTCATTAATTGTAACAACCACAACGATGCCAACATCACATACCAAGGGACAACACCGTATACATCTCGGAGGAGAATCAATATGATAACCATGCACAGCTCGGTTTCATAGTTGTGTTATCAACCAGGTTTCTCGTGGGTGGATCACGTGGATTGACAGCAGCACATTCCACTATGGAGTTTGGTTAGAACCATTAATACTTGGACGGGACACTGTCAACGTGCCAGTTCATTTCAGCAGCAAATTTAATACCCGTCAAATCCTTACCAACGACGATTTTGTTTGCATTGGGTAATATCATACAATGTCAAAGCTTAGAATAAAAGCTAGGGTTGCATATTGTTGATCGTATCATTGCAATATTAGATCCATAAATGCACATTTTTATATAGTTCAAAGATTTGATTTAGGCATCGTAACATTCGTATTATATGCCAATGTATTATGTGGATGCATAGTCACTATAGAATATTTCTATTTCATTTCTATAGTTTTTGTAACGCAAAAGGATGAAGTTTTATATATAATGTTATCCATTTGATAAATGAAAACTTTAGATATAGTCTAAGTTATGTTAATGCATTATATAATGCTAGTTCATAGCCTAAGCACTATATTCACAATATGTAATTCCTACATTAGCTATGTATTGAAATCAATGGATAAGAGTAAGACTTTAGGTAAAGTTTTCATACACATTATAATGTTAATTTATAGCATTAGTACTATAACTACTATATATTTCATTTATTGTTCATCAAATTATAATTGTGAGACTTTAGAATAGTCTAAGTTCTATAGATGCAAAATGTATTGATAGTTCAATAGTATAAACATTATTTCTACAAGTTTTCTAATAGAATTACCAATGGACATTGGTATCACTGCTTTTGATATTAATGACAATAGTCATATGATAATAAACATAGCATTATAAAAACCAATGGACGACGTGAATTTATAACACTGAAGAGTTTGTAAGTCAGCACATAAACTAGAATTGGAACCAAATATCCAAGGAAGTACTTAACATTTTAATTTTACATTGACAACGAATTGAAAGACACATGTACTCTTAACACATGTTCATCGTAGAATTTCTTACCTGCGGTCTTCACATGGGAACAAGATTCAAATGCCTTAGCTAAACGCAGCTAAGTAAACCCCAAGGTACCTTGTAGGACCCCTTCATCATCATAAAAACAAGTTGTCAGCACATCATCAAGAACATCATAATAATACAAACCTATGTACAACATGTAATCGCATTTAGAACTTAAGCATATCCGTAAATTGTATTATTGTGTATAATCATAAAATATCTTTCGTTAAGGAGATTAGCATCCATTTAAATCTGAAATAGCAAATACAACTACATCATATTTTATTTTGAGAAATTTGACGTGTCATCATTATTAATTATCCTAGTTAAGAATTTTAATTATTTTATATGTTTCGCATTAACAACTTCGATAATTATCTCTATTTTAAAAAATTTTAAATTTTGGTATTTTTTGGGATGTTACACCAGCAGACGATTTTGCAGAGTTGACCCCCGTGTGCAAAAATTGCACACTCCCTCACTGAGCAAAACTCTAGTTTCCAAGATGGACATACAAGATGGCACCGGAGCCACAGGACCGAAGGAGAGGGGAACCCCTGGCACTATCCCGGCGTCCTAAATCCAACGGAGTCGACAGTTCGTCGATCGGAGCCACGGTCGTCATTCTATGGCTCGTTCCATCTCGCATCCAAAAGGCCTTCAGGGACACCTGCTGGATACCTGTAGGGGCCATAAAAGTCCAATCGTGCAGCAAAACCGGGTTCCAGGGAGTCCTGCAGGTGTGTCTAGGCAGGTTCCGACTGGGAACGCTAGCCGTAAGTGCCCAACGGACGATTTTGCAAATTTGACCCCTGTGTGCAAAAATTGCACACTCCCTCACTGAGCAAAGCCCTAGTTTCCAAGATGGACATACAAGATGGCATCAGGGCCACGTTACCAGAGGAGAGGGGCACCCCTGGCACTATCCTGGCGTCCTGAATCCAACGTAGTCAACGGTTCGTCAGTCGGAGCCATGGTCGTCATTCTATGGCTCGTTCCATCTCGCATCCAAAAGGCCTTCAGGGACACCTGCTGGATACCCGCCGGGGGCATACAAGTCCAACCGTGCAGCAAAACTATGTTCTGGTGAGTCCTATAGGTGTGTCTAGTAAGGTTCCAACTGGGAACGCTAGCCGTAAGTGCCTGACAGACAATTTCACAGAGTTGACCCCTGTGTGCAAAAATTGCACACTCCCTCACTGAGCAAAACCCTAGTTTCCAAGATGGCACCGGGGCCACGGGACCAGAGGCAAGGGGCACCCCTGGCGCTATGCTAGCGTCCTGAATCCAATAGAGTTGACGGTTCATCGATCGGAGCCACGGTCGTCATTCTATGGCTTGTTCCGCCTCGCATCCAAAAGGCCTTCAAGGACACCTGTTGAATACCTACTGAGGGCATAGAAGTCCAACCGTGCAGCAAAACTAGGTTTTGGGGAGTCCTCCAAGGCTATCTAGGCAGGTTCTGGCTGGGAACGCTAGCCATAAGTGCACGACAGACGATTTTGTAGAGTTGACCCCTGTGTGTAAAAATTGCGCACTCCCTCATTGAGCAAAACCCTAGTTTCCAAGATGGACGTACAAGATGGCACCAGGGCCATGGTACCGGAGGTGAGGGGCACCCCTGGGCACTATCCCGGCATCCTGAATCCAACGGAGTCGACGGTTCATCGATCGAAGCCATAGTCGTCATTCTATGGCTCGTTCTGTCTTGCATCCAAAAGGCCTTCAAGGACACCTGCTGGATACCTACTAGGGGCATAGATGTTCAACTGTGCAGTAAAACCTGGTTCTGGGGAGTCCTGCAGGTGTGTCTAGGCAGGTTTCGGCTGGGAACGCTCGCCATACCTGCCCGGTCGACGATTTTTTCCAATCTTTTCATTTTGTTGAATTATTTTCATAATTTTGTTTTAAATTTTTTATTTATTTTTATAAGTTTGATCTAGATCCTATAGTTGAAGGTTCATTTCAAATTATGAGTGAGTGATTTTGCTTATGAAATGACTGATGCGATGCTTTAAGGAATAATACAAGCTAGAAGCAAGTGTAATTTTCTGTATATGCATATGCGCTGCCAAATTGTCCAATCTTATTTGTGCAGGTTTCAAAACAAAACATAGTAGGAAAATCTAATGGCAGAGCATGAATTATGCTGGATGACACTTGGCTCAAAGCAGTTACAGAGGACTAGAGGCCCCGGGGCAAATCCTCCAAGTGTCCCTGAACGGCCCTGGGGTTCCCGACTAGAATTCTCGTAGCACCCGAACCGTGGCTCGGTTCGTGAATCTGTCGGTTTTGGTTGGTCCGGGACGCCGATTTTTAGCTATGGGACCCCCCACAGCGTCCCCCGAAGACCCAGAAGCGGTGCCAACGAGCCGTCTCTGGAGCTGGGGTTTTGCTTAGTGAGGGCCATTCCAAATTTGCTAAAGGGGTGCATTTCTTGTCCGGCGGCTCCCGGGCATGCGTGGCCACCGTGGACAGGTCCGCAATGGCCACATAGACCTATGGGAGGCGACAAAATCCATGTCCGCTCACTGGTTTGGGTTCCGTGGCCCCGGGGCAAATCCTCCGAGTGTCCGTGAACGGCCCCGGGGTGCCCAACTAGAATTCCCGTAGCACTCGAACTGTGGCTCGGTTCGTGAATCCGTCAGTTCCGGTGGGTCTGGGACATCGGGTTTCATTTAGGGGACCCCCCACAGCTGTTACACCCAAAATATACTCATCATCATATTCAGTGTATACATCCCTGAAGATACCTAGACTAAGTAATCATCTGGGAGGGTTTGCACTCAGTTCTGCAATCTTTTGAGAGGTCGTCACAAGTTGCACACTAGCAACATAAGACGTCGCATCTTGATCCACTGCAGGGTGTGACGAGGTCAGTTAATGGGAAAAAATAGCTTATTCGAGATCCTTATCGAAACTTACTCATTTAGGGGCTTATCCCTGACCTCTAGGGGAGATGGTACTCGACCCCTAACTCTTTGGGAGGAAACCCTATCTCTCTCCTACCATCTCTCAACTTATCGTATCCATACCCTATCCACTTAGTCCTATATAATTGAATATCACTCCCATCCCAAAGGGAGGAAGACTATGGTATCTACATGCTGGTGAAATCTCTCCTAGAACACCTCCATTCACATATTGGAGAACTCATACTTCCTTGGAAGGTTATGGAAATTGGCTTGGTCGGAGAAGGGATACTGCATTAAGTCTTGGTTGTAGTTCTATATCTCTATCATGTACTCCTCTATTTGTAGTAATACAAATGCTTTCCACCAATATTGTTCTCATGTGCAATGATATTTTGTAGTTTACGTGCTTAACTGTTTACTTAGGTCGCTTATTGTATAGATGTCTTTTACTGGTTTCTTTTGTTTCTTGTCTTGACAGGTCTTGCAACTTGGATCTGGCGACCATGGGACATGGATCAACATTCAGGAGAAAGGATTGCGTAGTTAAAGGGTAAGACATCTAGTACTTGGTCCTTAAGTAGATCTAGGAAATGCACTTGTAGTCTGTTCTATTTGTTCTAGACTCACACTGAGCTAGGGAGATCCGGCTCGCGTCCGCTTGAGTGGATTGTCCGACAACAAATCTGGAGAACACACTAGGGAAGATCTTTGTCTTGTTTAGTGGTCATTAATCTGAGAGTCATCTTCAGTTGATTACTTGACACAAGCCTCTTTTATCATTTTTTGCCATTTACTTCTTAGGATTGATTTCACTATCAGATCTTCACGTTGAAGATTCTGATTTGCTTCCTCTGAGTTTATACAACTCATTTTCAAGCCTATTTATGGTTAATTGTTGAGAGATCTGATTCATTTTTTAATCTAGACCTCGCCTGTCACACCTAGGCAGTAGAAACAGAGCGACACTGTGTCATTCTGAGTCTTTGTTCTTCACCTGTTAGTCACCCGTCGCATCCTTTACATTGGTATATTGCGACATTGTCGCACCTCCCGTGAAGGTAAACTGCGACGTCGCACTGTGTGTAATGGAAGAGTGCGTCGATTTGTCAAAATTTGGCATATAGGCATCCCTTCCCTCATTTGACAGTTTGAACCTTGGTCTGATGTATGAACTCTCTTTGTGCTGCAAGATCCAACCAGAGACCCCATTTATGATTTGTGTGTTGAGAGTTTGGTTTCATTTGGATTGATTTTGGGTTCCTTCATGGACAAGTTTCAGTCAAGTAGTGGTGGATACTCTAGTCTCCTCCGCCTTCATCCATTCACTCTTGCATTCCCTTCCTTCCATCCTTGATCTGATCATCACATTGGATCAACCTCCAGACCTCATTTACATTTGTTTTGAGATTTGCTTGCTTAGTTTGCTTGCTGCTGCTTGATTTTTAGTTAAGTGTGTTTTTCAACTTGGTTGAGTGCTTGTCTTTTCTTGAGTTTTCTGAATGTATGAGTGTTGCGGGTACTGTTTTCTTTTTAGTCATTTAGATCTGAAAGCAGAGTTGTTATCAAATTATTGTTTTGATGCATCCATTGAAAAATTAAAAGTGCTTCTTTCCCATCATTTCTTGAACACTATAGAAGAAAGATTGTTGTGCATTGGAAAATTCTCGTTTATATTTTGGAAAAGTTGAATGAATTTATGATCTATTGTGTTTTTCTCGAATTATGAATCGCTCATCTTCTTGAAAGGCTCAAAGCACGCTTCGATTTTTGCAAAATTAATTCCATACTAAGGAAAGATAGATGCATTTTCAATTCTTATTGCTCTTAGATCATTGAAATTGAAATTGAAAACCTTGCATATTTCATTTCAGAATCCTCTCTTTTCATCACTTAGTGTCATTTTACTTTGAAAAGGAAAAGAAAAGAAAAAATTGTTTTGATTTGGTTTAGTAGTGTTGTGTACTTTTGCGCTTCACATAAAAGGAAAAGAATACTTTCATTGTTGAATTTGTTTGAATTGGGAACTGTGTTGCATTGAGTTTGTTTTGGCAATATTATTGGAAAAAAAGCTTTCTCCTTCCCATAGCTAGAGTTCATTGAAAGAAAAGAATATTTCGTGCATGTACCTAGGGCTTGCATTATGCTTTCGATTATGTACTCACCTCATGCATTCACCTAACCGTCCAAGATAAAATTAACGGTAGAACTAGGTAAAAAATTTTAGCAACTTGTGTGTAAGTTAGAGACGTGTTCTGGCGTCGTTAAGTGTGGCAGCTATCGTTATTTGCAAGCACTATATCCTGGGGGTATTGTAGTCTTCCACGTACATCGGTATATCGAGCTCCTTCACGTACCCACCAAGTACCATAATCCGTACCTGGCGTATATCGAAGGGTGTATCACGTACTCGACATGTATATTAGAAGGTCTATTGCTGAACGGTTGTGCATTAGACATCACCACTATGGATTTGAGCTCCCACGTACCTTGTTTATATCGGGAGACACAACTAGGATTCTTGAAACCAACCGAGTTAACCATTTGGTCGTCTTGGCAAAGCAATACACCGAGAACAGCACTCGGGGAGACTAGCACACACGTACTGTCCAGGTAATCGAGTATGCAGGCAAGGGTATGGTCCCAATCCTCCTTGTCATGTCATATTGTTGGACCCTGCAGTATATCGCAGTTTGCAATGCCTTGATAATCCCGTGAGGTTCCAGACTATTGAATCCACTCTATCACATAAGTTTGCTTGTTGCCTTAGTTTGAGTAGGTTTTTTTGTTGAATGATTTTCTTTTAGCATACCTTTAGGAGAAACGTTGTTTCGGCCTTTCTGGCTGATTTTCCTGATACTCTGGCGGATTTTCCCTGGAGAAGGTCCCGTAGGATCTTAAACTTATCACCTGAATATCCCCTTAATCCAGAGGTTATTTCAAGGGTAAGAATGGATCAACGTAATGCGGTCGTAGTTACTAAAGTGGAAAACCCCACTTTGAATGTTGGAGGACTTTTGTTTCCACCAGATTCATCTACCTCTCATCCCCCGCAGGATAAAGAAGCACACAATCCCACTTCATGAGACATTTCTCCCATTTTCCTGGGAGAAACTGGATCATTGGAATGGATAAACCGACCCCAAGATGACCCTACTGCAGCTGTTGGTCCTTCAGCAGCTTACTGGACATATTCTACAGACCACCTAGTGGCTCATTTTTCCACTTCATCCTCACCTAGTGAGACTACCCTGGAAGACACTTTAGCTTACTTTCGTGGCCAATTGGCTCACTTTCATTCCATGGATGAAGAGTTTCGGCAGTCAAGTCTCCAATGGAGGGTTCAAGACCCATCGTTACCTCCTTACCAACATATCCCAATTCATTCGATATGTTTCGGATCACCTAAAGCACCCCACCACGTGACCACTAATGAGACTGGTCAACCCTTGCAAGAGTCCAATCCTGCACCTCAAGTGAACCAACTGGTGGAAGGACAACAGTCCAACACACCTGTCACTACCACGGTTACTTTACCAGTTCCTCCCCCAACTTAGAATTCGAGGGGAGGGTATTCCATTCCCACGGATTATCTTATTGGTAATGTTATTACTACAGTAGCTAGTCAACATCCTACGTTGGTTCAACCTCTGAATAGTGGTCAACCTGTTGTGGCTGGGGGGAAACCCCTATTTCCTAACCAGAACATAGGCAATGGAATCCCCAACGGACCTTCAGTTGGACCTTCTCAACCCGCTATACCGTCCACCACAGGATTATCTCATGTTGAAGGGCCATCAAATGTAACTCAACCCTCATGGAGTCAAGCGTATCCAGGTTCTGTTAACCCTGCGCCGGGCCAACCTAATCCCGGATATGCACCATACGAGATACCTTACCCCGGGAATCCATACACTCTATGGGGGCAACAACCTTTGTTACAACACGGACCCCATCCGACTATCCCTCAGGTACCACCACCCCCGATCGGTCCTCCCCCACCTCCTGCCAAAGGCGGCAGGCCCCCACCTAACCTTGGTGAAGGTCCACCTCATTTTACCTACATCCCTCACCCCTTCAGCAATGGTGGGAATGGTCCACCACCCCCTCCCAGTGGAGGCAGCGGGGGACCACCCTATCATGGTGGAGGAGAACATTTCCCTTTGGGTGGCAGCGGTGGTCCACCACCCCATCCAGGGAGAGGCGGTGGAGGACCTAATTACTATGGTGGTGGCAGTGGTGGTGGAGACCCTCATCCTTCCGGCGATGGAGGTGGTGGGGGCCCCCATCCTTTTGGTGGCGAAAGTGGTCCACCACCCCCTCCAGGGGGAGGCGGTGGTGGGCCCCCTTATTACGGTTATGGACCCCCACCTCCTCCTAGTGGTGGCGGTGGACCTCCACCCCTCCCGGAGGTGGAGGTGGACCCCCAACTTATTGGAATGGACCACCTTATGGTGGCAGACCTCCTTACGGTCCGGGAGACACACCCCCCTACGGTCAGTTTCATCTTGGTACACCTTACATTCAGTTTGGTCCTTACACTCCTTATCCGTATTATCAATACACGTAGCCTAACCCACAGCTGCCCTTCCTGGCTACTTTGGACCTGCCTGACCTATCCCGTTTAACCAACGATCCTATTTACCATGGATCTAACTGGCCACCGATTCCAGTGAAACTTCTATCTGATATCCCCAAGTTTGACGGTAAGCTGGGTGAAGACCCTAAAAACCACGTGATGACATAGCACTTATGGTGTTCGTCTAATTCCTTAATGGACGATTCAATTCGACTTAGATTGTTTCAAAGGACTCTGACCGGTTTGGATGCCAAGTGGTACATTGAATTTCCACTGCACTCTTTTCCTGATTTTGGTTCTCTTGCCATGAACTTTTTAACACATATTTAGCAGCCAATACGGTATGAGACCAGTACCGAGCTTTTAACCTCGCTCCATTAGAATACCACCACTCACATTTCAGATCACATCCACGAGTGGCGAAGGAGATGAAGTCTCATTAAAGCTCCCATTCCGGATCAGCTCCTAGTAGACTGGTTCACAAAATCCCTCATACCTACCATAGCAAGAGACGTTGCTATGCAAGGTGTTGTCACCGAAGAACAAGCCATCGCGAGTGCCCATGTGCTAGACCTAGTCTACACTCAATCTGGCACTTTGTTTGATATTCTTCCCGACGCACCTCATGACGTTAATGACCCTGCGAAACCACATAAGGGACTCCAAAATAATGGAATCATTGGTTCCCTTAACACCCAGCCTACTACTAGCACTGTTGGATCATCCAACCCGACTCCGGCTGGCCACAACACCACCAAGCCCACCGCTCCTGTTGTAACTGAAGAGGTGAATTTTGTCCAATCAGCTTCATCTCATAAGTCTGGTGGTAAGAATAAGAACAAGGGGAAACCCAAAAAGTCTTCCACCCAGCAGGAACAAAAGAGCACTCCTGACGATACCAAGCAGAAACGAAAACTAAAGTATCCTTCTTTACTGTGTGGAGATGACCATTTTTCCAAAGAGTGTCCCCATAGAGACGAAATACAAAAGTTTCTTAGGGGTAAACCAACTCCCGCAGTCCTCAACGTTTCCTACTCAGAACCAGTAGATGATTTCTCAAACCCCCCCAGCCCAATGGGAACCATCCAATACCGCGCATGTTCTCATGTTGCATAACGAGACGATCAATTTGAATACTCGCCCGTAATCTTATGAACTGGTCCCTTCGAAGGAATCCATGGGAAGCAATGCTGAAAAAGCTTCCGACTCCTTAACTGATGTCACTGTACCATCGACTTGTCTCACTATTGAGAAGCCCTCCTTAGACTCGATATTGCGACCGCCCAAGAGTACGATTCGAAAAGCTATTTTCAATCCTAATGCTCGAGCGGCACAAAATTACAATATCGTAGAGGACTTGGCACAAGCTCCTTGCGCCATGTCTACCTTGGAAGTTTTGCAGAATTTACCTAATCAACGCAAAACTCTCCTTGCATCCATTGGTGTAGTTGACCCCGATTCCTCGAATACCATCATGTTCCGACTTGACAACCTTAAGTTGAGGCTCTCACACCAGCTCGCATTCCAAGTTTCTGCGAACATTGCTGGGAAGATTGTCCATCGTACCCTTTTAGATGAAGGTGCCTCCACTTTTGTCATGTCGATCGCCTATTGGAGATCCATCGGCTCCCCCTAGTTGAATTGTTCTCCTACCACCTTGAAAGCATTCGACGGGCGTGGCTTTCAACCTTATGGGCTCTTACAAGCTCTTGCAGTTGAGTTAGGCGGAAAGACCGTAACCATTAACGTGGAAGTGATCTCGGCCCCGATAGATTATAATCTCTTGCTTGGTCACAATTGGTTTTACACCATGCAGGCGGTAACCTCTTCAGTCTTCCGCATAGTACAATTCCCCCACCAAGGATGAATTGTTACTATCGACCAATTAGACTTTTGAACACCAGACGCCACTACTCATCCTGGTGACCATTTTCCTTCCATTGGATAGATGTCAAAACAGTATGAGAGTATAGGGGTTGGCCTTTTGAGAGATTCATCTCTCATGGGCGTTTTTCCAGCTGCAGACCCCCCTAATCATGTTGCTACGGTGAACATGGTCTCCACAAAGATTTCATCTCACTCTAACGATGCTTGGCTTGTACCAGACGAAGCCACAACACACTTGTTTGGAGACATAATGCCTCTTTCACCCGCTGAACGTATTTACAAGGCTATCCAAACAACACCGGAGGACCATTTAACCGTGGCCTCCCCAGCTTGTGCTCTACGATGGGCGTCATCTCTACCTGATCTCTTACTTCGTACTTTTCATTCAAACGAGTCCATCATGGAAGTAATGAATATTGACGACAGTCCGTGGGATGATCTCCACCATAGGTCATTTTTCTTCCTCCTTTAGAGTACATAGAGGACAACATTCACACCCTCTTTTCACCAGATATCTACCCATCCCCTCATTCCCCCATCCTTACATTTCTTACAGACATGGAGGGAAACTTGGCCAACATTGAGCCAACCACCCCGGTAGACATCTTGGTGAAACCAGGTATAGTGGAACACATTCGCATAGGCTAGAAGTGTTCCCCTGAAGAAATCACTGTTAGCACGGCCTTGTTCAAGCAATTTCGAGTCATATTTTCTTGGTCCTATGAGGAGATTCCTGGGATAGACCCCGCAATTGTTTCTCACGAAATAAAAACCTATCCCGACATCAAACCTGTACGCCAAAAGTTGCAACCAGTACACCCCCCAGAAGACTGCGGTAATTAAGGCAGAAATTGAAAAGATCTTAAAGGTTGGTTTTATTTATCCTGCCCCATTGACGGATTGGGTCTCAAATGTCAATCCTGTGAACAAAAAGTAGGGCACCATCCGTGTTTGTGTCGATTATCAGGACCTTAATCGGGCTTGTCCAAAAGACAACTACCCGACCCCCTTCATCGACCAGATCATCGACAACTGTGCCGGAAGCATCATATTCTCATTCATGGATGGCTTTTCTGGTTACAACCAAATTGAGATCAACCCAGCCGACCAACATAAGACGACTTTCATCTTCCCATGGGAAACGTTTGCATACTGCAAACTCCCTTTTGACCTTAAAAATGCCGGCACCACGTTTCAGCGGGCTATGTTGTATGCCTTCCATGACATTAAGGACTTTGTGGAACCTTACTTGGATGATCTCCTTTCTCATTCAAAGCAGCGTGAGTTCCACATTGATCATCTGACGGCCATTTTCCTCAGATGCAGATGGTACAATATTCGTCTGAATCCTCATAAGTGTATCTTTTGCGTTGAGTCCGGATGCCTCTTAGGATTTATCATTTCGAAGGATGGGATTCGCATTGATCCCTTAAAAGTGGAGGCCATCATCAACCTACCACCCCCGATTGATGTGATGAAACTTCAATTTCTCCAAGGGAAGGCAACTTATTTAAGAGGTTTTGTTTGCAATTTCACAGAGAAGACTCAGGGGTATATGAGACTGCTCAAGAAGGACGTCCCGTTCATTTGGGACGACCAAGCTCAAAAATCCTTCAACAATATCAAACATTCCATCATGCATGCCCCCATGCTCCAACCGCCTAATTATTATCGAGACTACATCCTATATCTCGCCACTTCTGCTACCACTATCGCCATGGTTTTGGTACAGGAGGATCAAAATGCCCAGGAACATGTAATATACTATGCAAGTAAGGGTCTAGCTGACGCTGAAACTGTGAAAATACTCACAGCAGATCTAAGAGATGATGTATCTCACAAGAGAATAATTATGATTAAGCAAGAAAATAGAAGAAGAGTGATACATGCAGTATAATGAGCAACAGAATAATATGGTACAGTAGAACTCAGATAGAAGCAATAATACTTCGGTCATACTAGATTATTAATCACAAATGGACATATAAATAATACAATGCATGAGGAATTCGAATGCCTAAGGTGGCAATTCGAATTAGCCTTCATGGAGTGATCAAAGGATCACTGGAGTGTCATCGGAGCACAACTAGGTGTCCTCATGATCATCGGAGCGCAACTGGAAGTCTTCATCATCATCAGTGGAGTCATCAATGCTCAAGTAACTGTCAACCATCAGTCAAACTAACTCTGGTAGGTGTAACTGAGTGTAACTCAATGTAACTGAGTGTAACTGAGTGTAACTGAATGTAACTGAGTGTAACTGAGTGTAACTAAGTGTAACTGAGTGTAACTGACTGTAACTGAGTGTAATTAAGTGTAACTGAGTGACAACTGGACTGGTAGGTGAAGGAGGGCAAGTTGCTCCCTAAAATCAAGGAAGAAGGGTGCATTAAGCAACTGGAGGGCTAAAACTGAATAGTGAGAAGCTCCTGGGGGATGGCTAACTGAGGGCTAGGTGCTGGACTGATGACTAGGATGCATGCAAAATGCATGCAAACCCTAGAATGCATGCAAACCCTAAAAGGTGCATGCATGACTGAAAATGTAAATGATCAAAATACTGGTGGGACTAGGATGGAGTATAGGAATATCCTAACACCCCCCCTTAATCCATCCTGGGCCCTGGTAACTAAGACCAAAGGTCACCCAATACAATGAATAATAACAATCAATAAACCAAGGAAGTGGGAAAATTTCATGGGAAACATACCCCCTCCTCAAAAAATAGACTGTAAGGCACACATAAAAAATAAAAGCTCCAAACTCAAGCATGTGTGATGCTTGGTCATATGTATGGAGGTATCTTCTTCTTGGGAAGAAGTGGATCATGCTCAAAAAGCATGTGCTTGTACTTGCTCTTCAGATCAAATGTGATGAGAACAAATCCAACAGTATTAGAATGATCCTTGAACCTGTGATTCGAATCAGCTGAGGTAGGATCAAATTTTTGAATGTGCATATAGTCCCTTGTCTTCTCCTTCGAACCACCATGGGTGAGATTATGCCAAAAATAACTATTACATGTTTGCTTGAAATCAAAATCAGATTTAATACTTTCAAAACAGTTTCTTGAGATCTCCTTTGAACCAGCAGGGGTGAGATCAAAACTATCATATGCATGAGAAATCTTCCCAAGCAGTAATTGCTTAGAACCCAAATTAGATACAAGACTTGAATCATGGCTTCTTGAGATCTCCTTTGAACCATGAGAGGTGAGATCAAAACCAGTAGATGCATGAGAAATTATCCCAAGCGAATGGCAATGGCCATATTCTTCAATGACCTTCTGAAAGCATGAATTTATGATCATATAGTAGTATAAAAGAGATGTTTGTTGAAGAGGAGCGAATGCATTACCTCCATTAGCTGATTTGACCTCTGAAATAATCATGTGATCATGATGCAAACCAACAGACTCTGGTGCAAGAGAGGATTTAGGACCTTCTGCAATATCTAGAGTGTGAGCTGGCACAGAAAGAGAAGAAAGTTTGAGCATGAGCGGAGAATCTGCAAGTTCTTTGTCAACAACTTCAATATGAGATGATACTGGTTCATGATCTAAGAGACCATCAAGAGGAGCGAATGCATCACTTTGTTTTCTTTCGAATGGGTTGGGACCAAGTCCTTCATTCTCTCTGCCAAATTTTCCATCCAGGTGAGCCCATATCTCTTTTGGAGTCCATAACTCTCTTGGAATTTCAACACCATCACGGTATTTGAATTGGAATCTCTGGTATGCACACAAAGAAAACATTATTGCTACAAAGTGCATGTCTCTTTTATTTAACCAGTCAATCTTCTCTTCAGGGGATTCGAACTCTCTTTCAAAATAACAATCAAAAAGATCATGGATCTTCAAGTCTGCTATCATTCTTGGTTTCCATTCATCATAGTTGAGTGGATCAAGAGGAGTAATTCCTGATGAATACATTGAAGCTGTAGAGGACCTGCAAAAACAATATAGAATAATTGCAACTGCTACTACTGCAAAAATGCAGAAACTGCTACAACTGCTGCACTCAAAATCTTGGTAATAACCTGCAAAAAACTCTCAAGAATGGAGATAAACAATTCTCTCAACATGCTCTGATACCATGTGAAAATCCTCACAGCAGATCTAAGAGATGATGTATCTCACAAGAGAATAATTATGATTAAGCAAGAAAATAGAAGAAGAGTGATACATGCAGTATAATGAGCAACAGAATAATATGGTACAGTAGAACTCAGATAGAAGCAATAATACTTCAGTCATACTAGATTATTAATCACAAATGGACATATAAATAATACAATGCATGAGGAATTCGAATGCCTAAGGTGGCAATTCGAATTAGCCTTCATGGAGTGATCAAAGGATCACTAGAGTGTCATCGGAGCACAACTAGGTGTCCTCATGATCATCAGAGCGCAACTAGAAGTCTTCATCATCATCAGTGGAGTCATCAATGCTCAAGTAACTGTCAACCATCAGTCAAACTAACTCTGGTAGGTGTAACTGAGTGTAACTCAATGTAACTGAGTGTAACTCAATGTAACTGAGTGTAACTGAATGTAACTGAGTGTAACTGAGTGTAACTAAGTGTAACTAAGTGTAACTGACTGTAACTGAGTGTAACTAAGTGTAACTGAGTGACAACTGGACTGGTAGGTGAAGGAGGGCGAGTTTCTCCCTAAAATCAAGGAAGAAGGGTGCATTAAGCAACTGGAGGGCTAAAACTGAATAGTGAGAATCTCCTGGGGGCTGGCTAACTGAGGGCTAGGTGCTGGACTGATGACTGGGATGCATGCAAACCCTAGAATGCATGCAAACCCTAAAAGGTGCATGCATGACTGAAAATGTAAATGATCAAAATACTGGTGGGTCTAGGATGGAGTATAGGAATATCCTAACATAAACTAGATATTCACATGTCGAAAAAATCGCATTCACGGCGGTCATCGCCATCGAGAAATTCCAGCACTACATCCTACTCCGCACCACCACTATCATCGCCGACTCGAACCCCATGTACCACATACTGACACGTCAAGTGCTTGGGGGAAAGTATTTACGCTGGATTGTGATACTGCAAGAATTTGATCTTCTTTTCAAGAAAGCTAAGTCTAAGAAGTCTTTGGTGTTTTCCGAGCTCATTTGCGACCTTCCCCGTCCTGATGCAGAAGTTGAGCACAATGACTCCTTTCTAGATGAATCATTGTTTCTCACCAATATGACTGATCTGTGGTATGGAGATATCTTATTGTATCTTCAAAGCCAACGCTTCAACCCTCAAGTTTCTCGCGGCGACAATCGTAAGATACGTCACCATGCAAAGTATTATTTAATCATCACTGATACTTTGTATCGCCGTGGCATTGATTAATTCTTCGACGTTGTCTCACTCATGATGAGGCTGAATGCGTTCTGAATGACTGTCACACTGGAGCATGTGGCAGTCACCTCTCTGGGATGGCTACAGCCCAGAAGATTCTGTGTGCAGGATATTTCTGGCCTACTATCTTCAAAGATGGTATTGAGGCCGTAAAACAATGTCCTCCTTGCCAACACTTCCATACAAAGATGTGCACTCATCCTACCCCATTACATCCGGTTATTGCCGTTGGCCCATTCGCAAAATGGGGCATTGATTTTATGTATTGTAAGCCTACCTCGGTCGGGGGGCATAGTTACAAAATTGTAGTTGTGGATTACTTTACAAAGTGGGCTGAAGCTATGCCTACATACCAGAACGACGGCAAAACCGCTGCACTCTTCATGTTCAATCATGTAATAGTGCGGTTCGGAGTTCCTCAGGCAATTGTTACCGATCATGTTCTCATTTTCAGAACCACATGGTTGATGAATTGAGCAACAGGTTGGGCTTTCACCATGAAAATTCAACACCCTACTACCCGCAATCCAATGGACAGGTCGAGGCCATTAACAAGGTCTTGAAAACTATGATCCAAAGGATGGTAGGGACACATAAGTCCAATTGGCACAACATGCTCTTTTCAGCATTATGGGCCTACCGAAATTCTGTCAAAACTGCCACAGGCTTCACTCCTTTCCAATTGGTATATGGATTGGAGGCTATCCTACCAATAGAGTGCGAAATTCTATCTCTACAACTCGCTGTCGAAGTTCTTCCTAACACTACTACTGAGGAAGAACGTCTTTTGCACTTAGCAAAACTTGATGAGTCTCACTGAGATGCCGCTCTTGCTAATGAAGCGCACAAGAAACGCATCAAATCCCAATACGATAAGTCATTTGAACCTTGTATCTTTAATGAGGGTGACCTGGTCCTCAGTTATGACCAGAAGCATGACAAACTAGGATCAGGAAAGTTCGAGTCCATGTGGCATGGACCTTACATTGTAAAACATGTGTTGGAAAAAGGTGCTTACGAGCTTGAAGACTATGACGGAATCTCTTTGGGTGAACCCCGCAATGGGCTTTACCTGAAGAGATACTATGCTTGATCTCTCATGCATAGACTTGTTTGTATATACTGTACATGGCATGTTTTGTGTTTTTTGTATGGTGTGACGCATTTCTTTTCTGAGTGTCTTTTGATCTTGTTTCCGCTTGTTATACCATGTTTTGTCTGCATGTGCAGATGGAAAAATTCTATGGATTCGCGGACGGCACCAGCCGGCATACCCGTAACCTTGCTTCGGCAGCCTGGATACTATACTCCCCAACAGGTGAGCTCATTAGCTCAGGAGGAAGTTGCCTTGGGTTTGCGACCAACAATTCTGCAGAGTATCAGGCAGCAATCAGAACCCTAGCTAACGCCATTTCCTTGGGTATGAACCACATTGTCATCCACCTGGATTCTCAATTAGTGGTTTCCCATCTTAAATGGGTGTACGCCATCCACTATCCCACCTTACTCCGTCTCTTTAGATGAGTACGTCTCCTAGAAAGGTCATTTGAATCTGTTCAATACCTGCACATTCCACGAGAGTTAAACACAGTTGCTGACTCGATGGCCAATTTCATTTTGGATTGGTACATTGCACACACATAATATTCATAATATGTAAAAGCATTCACAACATGTAAATAATGTAATGTATAAAAGCAAACAAGTAAACAAGATCACATCACTAATCATTTTAAAAACACATAATGTATAAATCGCCGATAATGTCTGTATATATATATATATCGCCCAAAAAGTAGTGCTGGTACAAAATCTGAAGCACGATGGCTTTCAGTGAGTCTCTACAAAAATCTGAAGCATCATAGCTTTCAGTAGTACACAATATGAGTCCTCTAAGCTCTCAGTACAAGTATAGTAGTGTCATCAGGCCTACGCCTGACCTGTACACCACCCCTAGCTCGAACAGCTCGCTGTCGTTGGGTGAGGAAACAGTCCATGGTCCGAGCCACCTTACGGAGTAAGGCGTTGAAGAGCACGGACGCTCCAACCCCAAATCTCTGCATGGGCCTCAGTAAGTCATCAATAGTTGGCTTTGGTACCTCCACAGTCAGCTGGGATAAGTTCCTGTACACCTCCTCCATCTCCTCGATGGCAGCATGAGAACCTGCAAGAACGATTGCCTCCCCGCCTCTGTCTCTCCTCGCCAGAAGGGAGAGACCCACTGGTTGTACGGAGCCCACATATGCACACACATATTACATACTTGTCAGCACTGCATCAAAAAAATGATATAATATACAAAACTAAAAATACAAGGGTTTTGTTCTCACCTATGTCACCCCATGCTACACCCTCCGGCAGTACCAAGTCGGGATCCTCTCGGAAGTCTGTGCCACTGTATGGAAAGTCCTTGACCATAAGTAACTGGCCCTCTAGCTAGCTAAAAAACTCGGGACCACAGCTAATGATGGGCCCGCCACCATGACGGGTCATGACCTCAGCCCATCTGAGAATATGGGGATCCCTGGGCTCCCTATCATCAAGTAGCAACTGCAAACGTAGAAGAGGAATCCATTCTAAGAGGAACATACTATGATTGATCCATACCCAAACTGCTTGAGCTCCCCTCACCGACACTTGGTCAGCTGAACTCAGATGTTTGCGAGGAGACCCTTGCACGAGTTGAAAACCATGGGGGACATATAGTCCTCCGCATACAACATCTGGGTCCGAGTAGCCTTGTGTGGGGCTTGGCTACCCTCCACCCTACTAATAGTAAGCAATATGGTCCGCAGTGGATGACTCACCACATCCTTGATGAGAATCTTCCCACTGGAAAGACGAGAAGTAGCAACACAATGCTGTGACACCATGTCCTCAACTGTATGGTCACTGGCCCATGTTCCAGTAAGATGTACAGCGTCCCCCCTTCGGGACAAACTCGTAAGAAAGTAGATATCCTCAATATCTATCATGAGGATATGCTCACCAATCACAAAGTACTATTGGGCTGCATCCCAACTCTGGAGCATGTGTGTCCGTAGGGGGATCTGGGATCTCATCCCCTAAATCTCAAAGAACTTCAGTAACCCGCAGTTTCTCAAAGCATCCACGCATTGTGGATCGTTTGCAGCTTGTTCATCTTCGAGTTCATGTTATCTCTCTCACCACTCCAATACCATATTGGCTAGCTGGTAACCTGCAAAGAAGGACATTTAAACACTATAAGGTCCTGCTTCAACCCTCAGAAGTCCATTTTTTGACTTCTTTTTGATGTTTGGATTGTGGTTCTCCATCGTCGCACTGTACATTTAGGTATAGTGCGATGTCATCGTACCTCTCGTATTCGAGGCTTGCGATGACTTAGTCTCGTCACAGGTCCCAAAAAGGCAACCTGCGACGAGTCGAGGGCACATGAAGCCCTCCATAACACCATGAAATGAGCTATACCGAGCATCTGGTTACCCTCATCAAGCTCGTAAAAAACACATGAGACACTCATCGTTCATGATGGGGAAAAAGGAAAGTGTTTGTGTTGCATACCTTAGTGGCAGTATGTAGTCATTCTTGAACATGGCACTCAACTGCATTTGCATACAATACTTGGGTCATTTGTTTATCTATGAGCCCCGCTTACTTTCTGAGTCTTGTTACTCCTCTGAGTCATTCGGAGAAAGCTTCCATCATCAGTTGCATTAGAATTTTGCGTCATTCTCATTGTGTCAATACTGCCAAGTCATGCCATGCCCATGTTCAAGAACACGTCTATCATCTATCATCTACAGTCAGTACACATGTCGTCATGTCGTTGTTACTTTGAGTCAGTCTTATCTATTACTGTACCATCTGATCCACTCTACACGTCTTTTGTCGTGTTTCTTGTCGATTGATGGGGGATTCATCATGACTCTCCTTCGACGGATTCATCCTTGTTGACTTCAACACATCATCTGAGGATTGAATCTAGAAACCAACCAAGTACCTTGGCCCTGCATGCTTCAATTGCAGGTTACCTCGCTTTGATCATGAGTTTACATCATTGACTCTTGATTGAAATATTTCATCTTGCGTTCGACTTCGACACATTTATTCACGCTCAATGATATGTACTGTGATACCTTGGGAATCATTGACATCAATGGTGACCTCCCTCGCACTTGTTAACGGTTTACATCAATGGTCAGTAATCAAGTGGTTTCTACCATGTTCGACGTCAAGACATTTGTAATCACAGGGATAGATTCGTATCATTGCGGGTTTAGCTTGAAGACCTTGGGGAGTCATGTTTTACCCACGTTGCGATGGAGTTTGTATTGAGTCGTATTACACGGATCCACTTTTGTATTGGTCGTGGCTATGTTATCATCTCATCATGGATCTACGCTTGTGTTTAGTAGCCATGATTGTGTTCAGTCGGTCATTACTACTATGGATTTGCAATGTATTGGTCGGCAGCCATGTTGTACTTCAGATGAGATTGTCAGTTCAGAGTGAGTTGTACTACAGCAGTGTCCTTCGTCCAACGAGTCTATTGCCATTACTTCTTTCAAAGCACTTCACCTATATATCCTTAACAACTTCATGCTTTGGGGGGCATTCTGTTACACCCAAAATCTACTCATCATCAAATTCAGTGTATACATCCCTGAAGATACCTGGACTAAGTAATCATCCTGGGAGGGTTTGCACTCAGTTCTGCAATCTTTTGAGAGGTCATCGCAGGTTGCACACTAGCAACATGCGACATCACATCTTGATCCACTGCAGGGTGCGACGAGGTCAGTTAATGGGAAAATTAGCTTATTCGAGATCCTTCTCAAAACTTTCTCATTTAGGGGCTTATCCCTAACCTCTAGGGGAGCTGGTACTCGACCCCTAACTCTTTGGGAGGATCCCCTATCTCTCTCCTACCATCTCTCAACCTATCCTATCCATACCCTATCCACTTAGTCCTATATAAGTGAAGCTCACTCCCATCCCAAAGGGAGGAAGACTATGGTATCTACATGCTAGTGAAATCTCTCCTATAACACTTCCATTCACCTATTGGAGAACTCATAATTCCTTGGAAGGTTATGGCAATTGGCTTGGTCGGAGAAGGGCTACTGCGTTAAGTCTTGGTTGTATTTGTATATCTCTCTCATGTACTCCTCTATTTGCAGTAATACAAATGCTTTCCACCAATATTGTTCTCATGTGCAATGATATTTTGTAGTTTACCTGCTTAACTGTTTACTTAGATCGCTTATTATATAGATGTCTTTTACTGGTTTCTTTTGTTTCTTGTCTTGACAGGTCTTGCAGCTTGGATTTGACGACCGTGGGACTTGGATCAACATTCGGGAGAAAGGATTACGTAGTAAAAGGTAAGACATCTAGTACTTGGTCCTTAAGTAGATCTAGGAAATGCACTTGTAGTGTGTTCTATTTTTTCTAGACTCACATTGATCTAGGGAGATCTGGCTTGCGTCTGCTCGAGTGGATTGTCCGACAACAACAGCATCCCTCGAAGACCCGGAAGCGGTGCCAACAAGCCATCTCTAGAGCTGTGGTTTTGCTCAGTGAGGGCCATTCCAAATTCGCTAAAGGGGTGCATTTCTCGTCTGGAGGCCCACGGGCATGCGTGGCCACCGTGGACAGGTCCATAATGGCCACGTGGACCTGTGGGAGGCGGTGGAATCCAAGTCTGCTCGCTGGTTTGGGTTCTGTGGCCCCGGGGCAAATCCTCCAAGTGTTCCTGAACGGCCCCGAGGTGCCCAACTAGAATGCCAGTAGCACCCGAACTGTGGCTCGATTCATGAATCTGTCGGTTCCGGTGGGTCCGAGACACCTATTTTTAGCTAGGGGACCCCCCACAACGTCCCCCGAAGACCCAGAAGCAGTGCCGACGAGCCATCTCCAGAGCTAGGGTTTTGCTCAGTGAGGACCATTCCAAATTCGCTAAAGGGGTGTATTTCTTGTCTGGTGGCCCATGGGCATGCGTGGCCACCGTGAATAGGTCCACAATGTCCACGTGGACCTATGGGAGGTGACGGAATCCAAGTCCGCCCTCCAGTTTGGGTTTCGTGGCCCCTAGCTGAAACCCGACATCCCCAACCAACCCTAGCTCCGGAGATGGCCCATTGGCACTGCTTTCGAGTATTTGGGGGACACTGGGGGGGGTCCCCTAGCTGAAACCTAGCATCCCGAACCAACTGGAACCGATGGATCCATGAACTGAGCCATGGTTCGAGTGCTACGGGAATTCTAGTCGGGCACCCCCGAGGTCGTTTAGGGACACTTGGAGGATTTTCCCCGGGGCCACGGAACCCAAACCGGTGAGCGGACTTGGATTCCATCACCTCCCATAGGTACATGTGTCCTTTTTGGACCTTTCCATAGTGGCCATGCATGCCCGTGGGTCTCTGGACGAGAAATGCACCCCTTCAACGAATTTGGAATGGCCCTAACTGAGCAAAACCCTAGCTCCGGAGATGGCTCATTGGCACCACTTCCGAGTCTTCGGGGGACATTGTGGAGGGTCCCCTAGCTGAAACCTGGTGCCCCAGACCCATCGAAAAGGATGGATTTGCGAACCGAGCCATGGTTCGGGTGCTACGGGCATTCTAGTCGGGCACCCCGGGGTCGTTCAGGGACACTTGGAGGATTTTCCTCGGGGCCACGGAACCCAAACCGACAAGCAGACTTGGATTCCGTCACCTCCCATAGGTCCAAGTGGCCATTGTGGACCTATCCATGGTGGCCACGCATGCCCGGGGGCCTCCGGACGAGAAATGCACCCCTTTAGCGAATTTGGAATGGCCCTCACTGAGCAAAACCCTAGCTCCGGAGATGGCTCTTTGGAACCACTTCCGGGTCTTTGGTGGATGTTTTGGAGGGTCCCCTAGCTGAACACCGGCGTCCCGAACCCACCGAAACCGACGGATTCATGAACCGAGCCACGGTTTGGGTGCTACGGGCATTCTAGTCGGGCACCCGGGGGTCGTTCAAGCACACTTGGAGGATTTGCCTTGGGGCCACGAAGCCCAAATCGGCGAGTAGACTTCGATTCCGTCGCCTCCCATAGGTCCATGTGGCCATTGTGGATTTGTCCACAATGGCCACACATGCTCGAGGGCCTCCGAACAAGAAATGCACCCCTTTAGCGAATTTGGAATGGCCCTCACTGAGCAAAACCCTAGCTATGGAGATGGCTCATTGGCACTGTTTCCGGGTCTTCGGGGGACGCTATGGGGGGTCCCTTAGCTGAAACCCAGCATCCTGGACCCACCGGAACCGATATATTCGTGAACCAAGCAACGGTTTGGGTGCTACGGGCATTCTAGTCAGGTACCCTGGGGCCATTCAGGGACACCTTGGCCCAATTACTCGTGGATGCAGGATGGAGAAAATTAAGAGAGACTCGTAACCTAATGATGTTGCCACCTTCATCTACTAGGGGAATATTCTTGCAAAGAATGGTAATCTCTTCAGGCCAGATGTAGTTATTTGCAGATGAATAGTGCAAAAAAATGTGCAGTGGTGATAACAAGTTTACTGTCTATTGAGTCTAATACTATATCCATGAGCCGCTCAGCAAACTCCTTTGACGAAAGATAAATTCTAGTGTGGACGGCAGCATTTGATACACTAGCCAAATCAATGTTGTTGGAAGAACTTACATATTTCAACAAAGGAGCGTTTTGCAGGTGACTTGAAAATCCCTTCCAATTTTCAGCAATAAAACAAAGAAGTTCAACGTACAGATTTTCGGGCAAGCTTGTCAACTAATCATACAACCGAATACAGATTTAGACCCAAGTTTTCGATGATAGAGGTGAATTACCACTTACCAGAGCCCGAAATGCTGAACAAAAGGCCAATGGAACACAATGAAGGATTCCCTGGCTCCACTTGTTATTGAAAATGATACTTTCTCTTGACGAAACCAGTAAAAAATATGCCTGTATTATAAATGGAAATCCTGTTATAGTTTTCGTCGGAAGAAAAGCATAGATACCTACAACCGCCATATTCCCTTTTGTAAGTCGCTCGCCCATCGGAAAATCTAATGTAATAGTGCATTTCCCAACATCTTTCCACGGGAAACAGCTGCCTCCACATGTAATAACTACATTGCTTTGTCGAAAATTGATCTTCTTCTGCTAACAAATGCAAAATGAAGGATTCATTGTCATTGCTACGAGAAGTTCTAAGGTCATTTTCTTGTAAAATAGAGATTGTATAAATCTTGTTAAGATCGATATGTTCCAGCTTACGAACTGAGAGCTTCTTTATCTTAGACATAAACAAAAGAGATTCAGGATGAATACTAGAGACCTGTTGCTTTACAGCTTCAACCTTCTCAGGACGTAGGGGTATAAAATGAGCCATAGAATTACGACCGTGGCTCGAATCGACAAACTGTCAAATCCTTTGGATTCAGGATGTCTGGATAGTGCTAGGGGTGCCCCTCTCCTCCAGTCCAATGGCCCTGGTGTCACCTTGTAAGTCCATCTTGGAAACTAGGGTTTTTCTCAGTAAGGGAGTGTGCAATTTTTGCACACGAGGGTCAACTTAGGAAAATCGTCCACCAAGCACTTAAGGCTAGCCTTCCCATCCCGAACCTGCCTAGACACACATGTAGGACTCTGCGAAACTAGGTTTTGCTACAGGGTTGGACTTCTATGCCCTCGGCAGGTATCTAGTAGGTATCCCTCAAGGCCTTTTGCATGCGAGACGAAACGAGCCATAGAATGACGACTGTGGCTCCGATCGACGAACTGTCAACTTCATTGGATTAAGGACGCCAGGATAGTGCCATGGGTGCCCCTCTCCTCTGTTCCCATGGCCCCGATGCCATCTTGTACGTCCATCTTGGAAACTAGGGTTTTGCTCAGTGAGTGAGTGTGCAATTTTTGCACGCAGGGGTCAACTCTGCAAAATCATCTGTTGGGCACTTATGGCTAGTGTTCCCAGTTGGAACCTGCCTAGACACACCTGCAGGACTCCTCAGAACCCATTTTTGCTGCACGATTGGATTTCTATGCCCCCGGCAGGTATCCAGCAGGTGTCCCTGAAGGCCTTTTGGATGCGAGATGGAATGAGCCATAGAATGACGACCGTGGCTCCAATCGACGAACCGTCGACTCCGTTGGATTTAGGACATTGGTATAGTGCTAGGGGTGCCCTCTCCTCCAGTCCCGTACCCTTGGTTCCATCTTGTACATCCATATTGGAAACTAGGGTTTTGCTTAGTGAGGGAGTGTGCAATTTTTGCACACAGGGGTCAACTCTGCAAAATCATCCACCGTGCACGTATGATGATGATGATGGTGATGATGATGAAGACGTTGATGATGATGGTGATGGTGATGGTGATGGTGATGGTGATGAAGATGATGACGATGGAGAAGATGATGATGACGGAGATGTTGATGAGGAACCTAGAGTTAGAGTTAGAGTTAGAGATAGAGTTAGGTTTTGGGTGAGGGTTGGGGCTAGAGTTATAGAAGGAAATTGAATTAGGGTTAGAGTTAGAGTTAATGATGATGATGAAGATGGTGGTGATGATGAAGACATTGACGGTGATGGTGATGGTGATGATGAAGAATATGGTTTAGTGCTAGGGTTTGGGTGAGGGTTAGGGCTAGAGTTATAGAAGAAACTTGAATTAGGGTTAGAGTTAGAGTTAACAATGATGATGAAGATGGTGCTGATGATGAAGATGTTGATGGTGATGGTGATGGTGATGAAGATGATGATGATGATGATGATGATTATGATGATGGACATGTGGGGTGGGAGGTCGACCTCCATAAACTCAAGCACTGACATGGGTGAGGTAGGTCTAAATCCTCCCTCAAGGACATTTCCAACCATTAGGTAACAATGATGAGCATGTTAGTGCTACTCAATTAGATGATGAAGATGGTGATGATGATGAAGACATTGATGATGATGGTGATGGTGATGAAGATGATGATGATGACGATGAAGAAGATGTGATGATGATGGTGATGATGATGGTGATGGTGATGTTGATGAAGATGATGATGATGAAGAAGATGATGATGATGGAGATGTTGATGAGGATCCTGGAGATGATGTTGATGATGATGATGCAAGTCCCTCTAAGTGGTTATCTATAGGAATAAAGCATCAATCTCCAACCATAAATGAGCATGTTTTAAAATATATTAGTGGAAACCCTAGGTTGATGACATGATGCTTGGATAAGGGAAAAAACCCAAAATCTAGCTAGATTTGGGTGAGCATTGAGCATGTGGAACCAAATCTATGAAAAAGGTTGGGGATATAAGAGTTTTTTGGGTTATAAGAGCATGGGGAACCAAAACCCTAAAACAACATAATCATCATAATATAATAGTTTTTGGGTTGGGGATATACCTCAAGGTACCCAAAGCATGAAAAATGTTTGGGTGGAAACAAAACTAAAGAGAGAGAAACTAAATAGATATTTGATCGATAAGGAATTTCACAATTTCCCAATGCTTTTCTCAAGTATAGATCTCAAAAATACCACCCTTGAAACTTTATGATAACTCCCTACCCCAAGTGGAAGACTCTTCTATCCATACATGGATTCCTAGAAGGTTTCATCTACCAAGTTAAATTTTCAAGACCATTGTAATAGATTATGTACTTCAAAAAATTTCCTAAAACCTAGGAAATTCTAATCTTGAGAACCTATCAAAACCGCTATCTTCAAATGCTACAAACATAAATAGATATATTTAAGAAAATACTAACTCAAATTACTCAAATTTGATCCAAATCACATCACCATTTTATTCAACATAAAGGAGAAGCATGGAACAGTTTAATACATATAGGAATAATAAACAACATAGGCAATGACATGTATGTATGTATGTATCAACAAAAAATGCATGTACCAACGAAATAACATAAAACTACACATACCTCGATGTAGAACATAACATTCTTTGATGCAATTCTTTCTCTTATGTAAAGTTGACTAGCCTCATTCAATAAATCCATCTGGATCCTCTCTGTTGCTAATTGTCTCCATCAATCTCTCGTGCTCTAAATGAGGTAGGTAGTAGCGTACCTTGGTTGAGCTCTTGCTTGACATTGTCTGAATATGGATGTTTGTTCCAACGATCAAGTTTGTGAAGTGATACACCACTGAACCTGGTCTGTATTCCATGAATACATGCCCACTAGTATTTCTTGACTTCCCATCTAGTGTAAGATATTCCCCCTTAACCACCATCGAGCCAGTAGGAAATTCAATTCTTTCATCGTCGATCAATGATCCATAGAGGGTTTGCTTACCTTGGATGCACCGTGCCAACCAATAATACGCTCCCCATTCATTGTCTTTCGGTGCAACAAATCGTATATGTGTCCTAGTTGTACAAGATCTGAGATATGGTCGTAGTCTATCGAAATCGCTAACTAACCCTCCTCTAACTGGGTTGTTTCAACAACTGCACACTGGTCTACTACAAGTGACACACGATCCCATTCATCAACCCAGTCCATGCATTCACATTCACCCCATTCACCACTGTTGCAAGGGATGCAAAAGCATGCAAGCTTTCATGTTCATATTTCAAATAAGTGGTTGTTTGAGCTTTGAACTGAATGAAATCCACGTGTTCCTTGTACTGTGCCGCAACTATAGGAACGCGCTCGATCTATGTCAACCACTAGCCAAAAATTTCTCACCACACATCCTACCACTGATGATGTTTGTTGATCTCTTGCTCGTTCTTACATTGTATCGGAGCACCATTGAACTGTGGACCATGCATCTCCGATATGAGGTTCCTTGTCAAACCTCATATCTTCCCTTTGTAGTGCGGTCTTGATGCATGCATCGGCCCAATCATGCTCACCTTTGCCGTGCCCGATCTCAAAATAGTTCCAGATATGCGGTACATTATAAGTCTTATGCAAAGTACTCATCCATTGGAATACTCGGGCATTTTTTAACTGGCCCGCACAACCATCCGACCATATCCAATGTTGATCCATCTGTATATCTCTCTCCTTCAACTAATCATAGAAAATTCGAAAACAATGTTGCACATAATGCAAATCATGGGTTCTATCATCACTTATGTAAAAGTTTGTCTCCTTCAGTATTATCCTCTTGTCATTGTTGCTCTCTGGCCCATGCCTATACATAATATGTACCATGATGTTGACTTGGTCTGAATGGTATTATTGACTCCGGATTTCATTTTGTGGCTGAAGGGTGTAGTTATCTGCAAAATCCACAATTGACACTATGGTTCCAACGGGAAATGTGTCCCTACATTTTTTGTACTGCTCATCTTGCCATCGCGCTACATGCACATGTTGAACATATTGCTCGGTTTTCTCATAGAATTCCATTAAGAAGTCACATACCAATACATGTTACCATGGAAACAAGGGAAATATTACAATGTTGTTGGCCCGGTTTTGCAACCAGGCTTAGTGCTATGGGCACCTGCTAACTAGTAGCAGCAGTTTCAATGGAAATAAATAACAATAAACTAATTAAACAAGACTATTCATGGATCTAAGCAAAGATATTAAGCAAATAACAAAAATAATTTAAGATCAAGAACAAGAACATATAAAATAAAGAATTTGTATTGAAAGTATGGGGCAAGCAAGTGCTTGCGGAATCAATACCTCTAATGGTGAGGTTGAATAGCTCCAAGGATGAGCAACTTCCAATCTCCAATGGTCTCTTCTCCAATGTGGTTTGCAATGGCTAAAATGCTCAGGGGAGATTTCAGCAGCATAAGGATGAGATAATGGATGGATGTGAAATGAGGAGCCCCTACCACCTTTTTATAGGTTTTGGTGGTGGGAAATACCATTTGTGGTTTTGTGGAAACCAAATGGTATTGACCAACATGGTTTAGGTACTTTTCCCTCCTTTTTCCTTTTTTGAATAAAAATAATATTTTAATTCCCTTTTTAATATTTTTGGGAATTTGGACCCTTTTTGAGGGTTTTTTATGCTTTTTTGGGAAAAATAATCTTTTTTAATGGAAAAAGGGGTGTACTAAGGTCTTTTGGTGACCTTTTGTTGGTTTCAGAGGCTCTGATGGTGAAAAAGTGGATAAATGGGTCATGTGAATAGGCAAATGAGCTAGTGAGCACTTTTTGGGTGTTAACAGATTGCCCCCTGATGTGTGAGGGCAGGAGCTCATCGTATGGCCGATAGACATCATAGTTCATTTGTCTTTTTCTGGGGTTTTAGGGGAGAGAAGAGACCGATTGGAGACTGGAGCCACGGCCCTTGGAAGCTGCAAAAACAAAAAATATTACATGGCCTCAATATGAATGAGGTATAATCTCTGATAAAGGGCGAGGCGGGCATTCCCATGCTCGTATCAAGACATATACAAAACAATTAGTCCCAAGAAGGGGGATCTAATACGTAAAGAAATATAGTGGTACATCATAATGGTCCAGAGGGGACATTATTGTGGGATATACTCATGATCATGACTGATCTCAATAACTGATACACTGGAATAACTGAGGAACTGCTGAAACTGAAGGTGTCCAACATCTGTAGGGACTCAAAGACTATGAGTCATCTCTGAGAAATAATATAACTATATGCTCAAGGGAGTATGAAACTGGGGTACATCTGAATACTGTCGCCATGCGCAACCCGGATATCTATAGAAAAAGTGTAACTGGTTTTATCCATAGGAAGACTCTCGAATGTGGAGGAGTCAGGAGGTATCCGAGGTCTTCGACTAATAAGTGAAACGGACGAATACCCTGTGTGAGTCTCAACGATGCGATCAAGGTGTTGAATTCGAGCATGTGAGAAACAATCATTTGGAGAGGCACTGAAGATTCCTCTCGAAATGATTCGTAGGCACTCATCATAAATGGTGATGAGTCCAAGACACAGGGACCTCTAGGTCGATCCTCTGGAATCAATGTGGTTGTCGTCGTGCGCAACCCGGATATCTATAGAAAAAATGTAATTGGTTGTATCCATAGGTAGACTCTCGAATGTGGGGGAGTTAGGTGGTATCTGGGGTCTTAGACTAATAACTGAACGGACCAATACCCTGTGCGAGTCTCAACGATGCGATCAAGGTGTTGAAGTCGAGCATGTGAGAAACAACCATTCGGAGAGGCACCGAGGATTCCTCTCGAAATGATTTGTAGGCACTCATCATAAATGGTAATGAGTCCAAGACACAGGGACCTCTAGGTCTATCCTCTGGAATCAATGCGGTTGTCGTCGACAGAGGGAGACCAGCAACTAACAAGGCAATGATGTTTCCTTGATAGGAGCACGAGGTGTAGATCTGTAGTGTAGTAGTACTAATGGTAGGACTGACATACTTGTGGGAATGGGAAATAACTGGGTCAAGAACTGGGTAGACTCAAACTTCCTTTGTTCAGAGCATGATGACACGGTTGACCTGGCAGCGTAGGGGACTGACTTGTAGGTGTGGGGATCATTGCTTCGGCTGAATGGTATATATTGACTCTGGGCGGGAAGACGAGCTGATAAGTGTCGTCGAGGGATTATCAAGGTGACATACTGCAGAATACTCTGAACAAAGGCGACCAAAATGGGGAAGCTTCCATATGAGTAGATGTGATCTGTCGTGGCGCCAATAGGCACCATTGGTTCCTTCTTCGTAGTTTTAATGAGCTCCAAGCAGGGATAAAAGTGTGCTCTGAAATGGTACGTTCCTGTGGATTTTGTGAGCCCAGGACGGCTCGTGCTCATGGTTGCTTTCATGTTTAGAGAGTCTGAAAGTGGTAAGTGGACTCTATTGGTGTTCTTTTTCGTATTTTAGTCTCCAAGGCCCGAAAAAGCATAAAATGATGCAGATGGAGAACTCTTCTAGCCGATGTGACTAGAGTATTCCTTTTTCGTAATTAGTCTACAAGGTCCGGAAAAGGGGTAAACTTATACCAGGTAGACGCCCTTTCAGATACGTTTAACGAGCATGAAAGGAAACAAGGTTGCTCGGCAATCTTTTCATTGTTTGTAGGAGTCAGAAAAGAGCTTAACAGAAACTCCCTAAGTGCCTTTTTTGTAAAAGGGGTTGCTCGGCCCGAAAAAGGGGTAAAATTATACCGAACAAAAATGGACTGATGAGGGCAAGAAAAGGTCTCAAGCATCGTCATCATTGCAGAAAAAACTGGATCCGGTGACATAAGGATTGTCGAAAATGGAGAACGGTTGATGTGGCACGCAAACCGAGGTGACAAGGGGGCATGGAAAAAATGCCCAAAAAATCTAAAAGTGAGAGCGAGAAATGATCTCAAGCATCATCACGAGCGCGGAAAACTGAATCCGGCGGTATAAGGCATGTTGAAAATGAAGAACGGCCGATGTGGCATGCAAACCGAGGCAACGTGGGGGCATGAAAAAATGCTCGGAAAATCGAGACGTGACAGCGAGAAATGATCTCAAGCATCATCACGAGCACGGAAAACTGAATCCGGCGATATAAGGCATGTCGAAAACGGAGAACGGTCGATGTGGCATGCAAACCGAGGCGACGAGGGGGGCATGGAAAAAATGCCCGAAAAATCTAGGCGTGAGAGCGAGAAATGATCTCAAGCGTCATCACGAGCGTGGAAATATGAATCCGTCGGTGCAAATGGTGCGAAAAACGGAGGTCATAAGGACTCCGGAATGGTCAAAGGAAATAACTAGGTTAAAAAATGGCTACCAATAAAGGTGGGCCCACCAAGCCAATGATGCAGTGGTGGGGAGAAATGATGACCCGCGGGGGGGGGGAACACTATGTGTATCAACTCAAATATACAAGTGACACGTGACCTCAAAAAAGGTTGAGATCACGAATATGAAAAAGTGAGCAGGGTTAATGACCTGCCCCCATGCTATGTGCATGGGGTTTGTGATTGTGGATCACATATGTGTTGGTTTGAACGATGGGCTCATTGAGGTGTTGAGATAGAGATGATGGGGAAGGTTCAAAATGATTGATCATGCCCCCTATCCCGGGGTCGAGGTAATCTATTATGCCCCCTAACTCAGAGGTGTCAATGTGGTGCATATGTTGTCTCAGAGAGAGATCAATAGGGCATTGAGCAACTGCTGGCGGGGTGTTATACCATGAGGTTGTGGGCTGTGGTGGCATACTGAAGTGATGATATGATGATGGGGGATTCCCTTTGTGGGGTGGATGCCCCCAATATCTCCGACGAGAATCACGATGATGATGAGTAGGCAAGTTTTTGGGCCTGCCCCCATGTTGTGGACATGTGGTTTCCTGGTCGATTTGAAAGGGTTGAACCTGTGTGTCAAAGGGATCAATGGAAGTGGTCGACCGGACAGAGAGGTATCCAGTAGAAATCGTGTAAATGGTGTTAATTTCTTCCGAGGAGGAAGATGGTGGGGGATGAATTTCCTCAATTGTTGGGGGCGCCGCCTCAAGGTCCAAATTATTCATCTCGTAGAGAGATGCTCTGTAATCTGGGATGTCAGGACAGTGATGGGAGTAGTGGCCGTAAATACCGCATATCGCACATGGGTGGTTGGTACGCAGTGATTTATCGTGAGGCATGGGGTTTTGATCGAGCTTGACCATCGGGATGTTGGGGTCGTCGTCCAGCATTTGCATGTGTTCCTGCAATGCAAGTAACTGTGGGCACTGATGGGTTGGATGGCCTAACTCATCACACAGCGAGCATTTTGGAGGAGCACGAAATATGGAGGGAGGTTTAACTGCCTTGGGTGGGGGTACCGCAGTGTATGGTTGTGGGCCTCTGCCCCCAGTGGGTCTGATGAGTGGAGGGGGATTCGTCGATGACGAAGGAATCATGAGACCAGGAGAAGGTTTCGTTGACGACGAAGGGATTGCGACACCAGGAGGAGGTTGATTTGTGGTAACAATAGGTTGTACCGGTTGGAGGATGACGTCTGGTGTCGGTGGTCGAACAGGAGGCGGAATATACCACACGGGTAATCCCAATGTTAGCCCGGGTAGGCTAAGGGTAGCCATAACCGGGGCGCTTACTACACCCGAAGGAGGAAATAGGAAGGGGATGGTGTGGATGGGTGTAACACCAATGTGACTGGGGATCAAAGGTGGTTGACTACCGGACGTTTGCGTATTGTGCGAAAGAGTACAGAGGTTTGCGACTTGGGTCTCCGGTGACGGTGGTGGAATGGCCTGGAATGTAGAGGTCATTGGTGTATCCGAATAAAGTCCGGGTGCCACAGAAGACACAAAGGAGGTAACTGCACTAGAAGCGGGTTGTTCAATCATGGGAAGAACATTCTCGGGTGCTGCAGGGGCGTTGGGATCATAGTAGGTGAGTTGGTCAATTTTGACCACGCGTCCCTCGTGGGGGAACATCATGGTGCGGAAGACGGAGGAGGCAACCGCTTTCATGGCATACATGTAACTGCGGCCAAGTAAAAGGTTATAGTCGAGCTGGGCGTTAATGACCTCTATGTCGATGAGCACAGTTTTCCCACCTAATTGGACGGGTACCTTGGGTAATAAACCTTGAGGTTGAGCTGACCGACCGTCGTAGGCCCGCAAGGCAGTGGTGGATTGCTGGAGAGCAGGGGATCCCAACTTCTGCCAAACAAAAGTGGACATGACGCATGTGGAGGCACCCTCGTCGATGATACATCGATGGATGACAAGATTCCGAATAGAAACGGAAACTTGGACTGCTATGGTAGAAGGCAGCCGTGGTTCAGATTGGTCTAAATCAAAGGTCATCAATTTCGAATCATTTGGGTCAATCGCCCCAATGGCGGAAAGTAAAGTCTTGCGCTGAGTAGGACAGGTTTTTAAGACTTCTAACGCAGACATGGCTGCGGGAGATTGAGCTAAGTCATCTACAATGTTGTAATTGGACGCAGCCCGTGCATTGGGGTTGTTGTTGATTCGGCGTAGGGGAAAGCGAGGTGCTTTAGAAGCGCCGTCGAGTGGAACCTGAGGTATACGCAATGTCTGATCAGTGGGATGAGCATTAGTATCCTTTTCAGCGGGGGGGGCTTCAGCAGTCGGTCCGTATTGGTTTCGACGGGTTTGGATATTGACGTCGGCAGTGGACATCATCAATAAGTGGTGGGTGCCTGAATCAAACATGGGTTGGTCAGGAGCTGCGTAGGTAATTTGTTGTGGTTGCACGTTGCCCTGTGGGGGGGCTAACGGCTGAGTGTTCACCACTCCTTGTGTTGGAAAAGGGTTTTGTAGTACCAAAGGTTGTTGTGGAGGTGGTGGGGGGTTGGGTGGTGGCTGAGGAGCCGCCTGCCCTTGACGATGGGCGTCATTTGTCCATAGTTGTCGAGCTCGCTCGAGATGTGGGCAAGCGTGGGTATAGTGGCCATATACACCGCAAATGGAACAAGGATGGTTTGTTCGTAAATTAACATTTTTGGGTTGCTTAGGTGGCCGATCAGGATTCTGGTGAGCGGGCGCCGCGTTATTTTCTTGCGGAGGATGGGTAGGTTGTGGAGCTTGGTTACGGTTTTGATTGTTTCCACGGTTGCGTCCTCGTCCGCGGTTTGGTTTCCCGCCCTGGTTGCGTTGGTTATTTTGGTATTGGGGATGATGTTGTTGTGCGTACACATGCCCTTGAGCATTGGGGGGATTCTGAGGAGCCGCAGGTGCGGGAGTAGGTTGCGGTGGATAGTACGCAGGTGGAGCTGGAGGTGGTCCAGTTGCCTGCTGGGGTTGTTGGTACCCCTGAGCTGGTGGAGGTGTGAGGTTAGCCGGTGCAACCGGTTGTGGGAAATGCATGGGCTGTTGTTGGAACTGCATGGGGTTTTGTACCGTAGGTTGAGCATAGTATGCAGGGGGTACATATGCTGATGGCGCTTGGCCATAACAATGTTGTGGACAAGAGGGTCCATGAACGTGATGGGTCTGGTTTGTTGGAGCATAAGAAGTTGTCGCCCCGGAACTAGATGTAGCCCTAGAAAGGTCTGGGGCGGGCATGGTGCTCACCATACTGAAAGGTTTTGCTTGCAGTGTAATTTGGCCAATAATGCCATCAGCGGCATGTGATGCCCCCGGTGTGTCACCGCGTGCAGAGTCACCTCGTGGGGCGTCAGGTATGATCGTGTATAGGTAACCTGACTGGGCATAGATAAGATCAAACTGTTGGGCCTTAAGGATGGCCTCCTCCTCAGACTGGGGTCTTTCAGATGCTACATCCTTCGCAATGAGAGGAAGGAGGGATTTAAGGAACCAATCTAAAAAGATTCGGTTGTCTAATTTGATCTTGCATAGGCTTTGGCGCCGACGCCAATCATGAATATGGTCAGTGATATGCGTGGCCGTGTTCTGTCTGCAAGACAGTAGGATCTCGACGCCCGCATCGTAGCGGACAGGTAGCTGGAAGAATTGTAGAAAGGTCGAGGCAAGGGAGGTAAATGTGGAATGCGTCCCATGGGGTTGCTCGATGTACCATTTGGCTGCGGAGCCAGTGAAGGTACGTTGTAAAAGCCGTAGGCGGATTGAGTCATCCACTATGGAGTTGGAGGAACACCATAAATGGAAGGACATGATGTGATTTTGGGGGTCTTCTCCAGCCTTTCCCTCAAACTTAGGGATGTCAGAAGGAAGCTTAGTGGGCATATGGGGCCAAGTAGGATCATGTCTGATGGGGTCATTTGTGAGCCTAGCTAAATCTGGCAGGTTGAGACTTGCCATGTATGGTAGACTAGCGGACGTGGTGACCGGAACTGGGACCTGCCTAGCCATTGTGGTATGGTGTAGGGGTCCAGTAGCGCCTATAGGTATGCTAGGTATGGAGGGTATGTGTCCTCCAAAAGGTGTGGCCTGATATGGGTTAGCACTCCCAAGTGCAACTTGGGTTACATTTGGGTTAGGAATCACACTAGGGATTCCTGGTATAGCACTGCCAAGTGCAACATGAGTTACACTTGGGTTAGGAATCGCACTAGGGATTCCTGGGATAGCACTCCCAAGTGCAACAGGAGTTACACTTGGGTTAGGAATCGCACCAGGGATTCCTGGGATAGGGTTTGTGGAAACCGAAGGGGGTATGACCCCTATGTTGGGCATGCCCATGACAGGTGGTGGCCCTGTGCTAGGCATTCCTGAATGTGGAGTGTTACCCATATTGGGCATACCCAAGGGGGTGGTTGTCGCCGTGGATGGTACTACCGCAGAAGGGTCTGCAGATGTCTGACCTATGGTAGATGTAAATAGTGGATCAGATGGTGTTCCAGACATAATTGTGGTTGGTGGTAACTCTGTGTGGTTTTCGGATTCTACCTCCAAATCAAAGGTGAAGTGGGGTATGTCAGAATCGGATGACTGTCTAATTGATTGACGTTGTGTCGAATCAAGGGATAATGCTCTGCGTCCGTGACGTGGAGAGCCAAGTGGACTAAACTCTGGGAGTTCGCCCTGTAGACGACGAGAACGTCTAGAATTCTCAATGGTGAGAATATGTTTTTTATGTAAAAATTTGTTTTAGGTATCAGGTGGTGATATGTATGTAAAAGACTCAAAACCCTAATGCAACCAAGGGTGCAAGAAGGGGAGTGAAAAAAGAAGGCTCACAGGCCAAAAAATCAATCCTCAAAAAATGCACTTATTCTAGCAGCTGTGCTACAATAAGTGGAGGAATGCAACAACTGGTCAGAATACCAACATGCAAGCGGCTCCTAGAAAAAATAGGTGTAACTAGACTCAAAAGGTGGTAAAGATCATGCAAACACCTAATCTAAAAGTATTGTGACTCAAACAGACGATATCCTCTGCAAGGTGATGAAATCCAAGTCAGACAATATGAATGTTGAGACAACGGCTAGATATCCCCCTACCGGGAGGGACACCGGGTAATCAATCCTAAAAGACAGGCTACTAGGATACTCCGTTCATGAAGCGTCGAGAAAAGGTAAATCTGCCGTTTGGCCCTTTGATCGCAATATCCCAATACAGGGATATCCCGAGAACTGCGAATGGTAGCCCTTCGATTACTGAATGGGTTTCGGTATCCCACTCAGGCTTCCGGAACCATCCTCGCGACTTCAACCCTCCTAGGGGAGAGGCCTTCCCACAAACCGGTTGTGACCGCGCCAAAAAGTACTAAGAGATTTTAGCTCCCTAATTGGACAACTTCTATGTCTCAGATGTATGAACTGAGGGGTGTTATTGGAACACCTATCCCCCCAATACTACCTAGCTACAAGAATTCTATAGTGTTCCCCAAGTGGGGTTAAAAGTGTGTTCAAATTAAGGTACGTTTTAAGGCTTAGTTCAATTAAGTGATCGTGTGAGTGCACGTGAGGTGTTGTAAACTGAACTTGAAAAAATTAAATGCTTTAAGGGAAATTTTCAAAAAATAAAGGATTTTTCGAAAATAAAAAGCAAATATTTAAGACTTTTTTCACTAAAAGGAATTAATATGCTTTTCAAAAAATATCAAAAAATAAAGGATTTCTTGGATTTATGAAAGCAAATAATAAACTCCTTTTTAAAAGAAATAAATGGATTTCTTCGTTTCAAGAAAAAATTGCTAAGGGCAAGATTCTAAAGAAGTAAACAAGAAAAAATTTGAATCTAGATGAAAATGCAAAATGAGTCTTTCTTTCACTTTCTTGAAAATTTTTAAAAAGATTTCTAGATATGCACTTTTAAATAGTAAAAATTTTTTCAAAGCTGTAAAATATGCAGCATGCAATACTGTAAAAAATGTGCTATGGGCAGAAAGTACAGTAAAAAATATTTTTCAAAATCGGGATGGCCGAATGAAAAATTCAGCCGCGCGGGTTTTGGACGAACAGCCGCGATGGGCCGCGCGGGTTTTGGACGAACAGTCGCGATGGGCAGCGCGGGTTTTGGACGAACAGTCGCGATGGACCGCGCGGGTTTTGGGCCGCACAATCGCGATGGACCGCGCGGGTTTTAGCTGCACAGTCGCGATGGACCGCGCGGGTTTTGGCCGCACAGTCGCGATGAGCAGCGCGGAAAAACGCAGAAAAGTCGCGATGGACCGCGCGACTGTCTGGAAAAAGGCCGCGATGGACCGCGCGGGAAAACGCAGAAAAGTCGCGATGGACCGCGCGACTGTCTGTCAAAAAACCGTGAGGCGGAAGCCGTGCACGGAAACCGAGAAACGAACCCGAAAATTGAAAATTTCGGGCTGTTTATGGGGCCAAATCTCAGAACAGCAATGAATCTGCTGTCTAAGATGGCAGATCTATGGATCTAAAGGTTAAAAACTCATAAAAACTAAGATTTTAAAGGTAAAACTAGAGATCTAAAGTTCAAACCAGTGGAGTCGCCAAAAACTGTTGGCCCGGTTTTGCAACCAGGCTTAGTGCTATGGGCACCTGCTAACTAGTAGCAGCAGTTTCAATGGAAATAAATAACAATAAACTAATTAAACAAGACTATTCATGGATCTAAGCAAAGATATTAAGCAAATAACAAAAATAATTTAAGATCAAGAACAAGAACATATAAAATAAAGAATTTGTATTGAAAGTATGGGGCAAGCAAGTGCTTGCGGAATCAATACCTCTAATGGTGAGGTTGAATAGCTCCAAGGATGAGCAACTTCCAATCTCCAATGGTCTCTTTTCCAATGTGGTTTGCAATGGCTAAAATGCTCAGGGGAGATTTCAGCAGCATAAGGATGAGATAATGGATGGATGTGAAATGAGGAGCCCCTACCACCTTTTTATAGGTTTTGGTGGTGGGAAATACCATTTGTGGTTTTGTGGAAACCAAATGGTATTGACCAACATGGTTTAGGTACTTTTCCCTCCTTTTTCCTTTTTTGAATAAAAATAATATTTTAATTCCCTTTTTAATATTTTTGGGAATTTGGACCCTTTTTGAGGGTTTTTTATGCTTTTTTGGGAAAAATAATCTTTTTTAATGGAAAAAGGGGTGTACTAAGGTCTTTTGGTGACCTTTTGTTGGTTTCAGAGGCTCTGATGGTGAAAAAGTGGATAAATGGGTCATGTGAATAGGCAAATGAGCTAGTGAGCACTTTTTGGGTGTTAACAAATGTGGCCTTTGGAAAAATGTATATGCCATAAATTGAACGTGTAATATGAAAAATATGCAATATTCATTTGTACCTGTGACTTCACCAATGCAATCTTTTTACTTTCTCTGACACTATCTAACTGATAGGTCATGTACTTGAAGCTCTGCATCTCCACTCCCAACATTCCAAATTCGTGCTCCTTGCTTTCATGAATGCAACGGTTCAAAAGAGAAAACCCACTGCACCTAGAACATGTCCCATATAGACATGATTTTCCATAATACTTTTGTCCTTCGGGCCTTGGACACATGATGTTGTGGATAAAGTCTCTTGATGCATTCGATGGTAGTATGGATTCATTGTAGCCCTGCACAATGTTAGTATGCAAATCACAAAATATATGTTTATATGTGTCATAATAATATTCATATTCTACATGGTATCTACAACAACAAGTGTTCCGATCAATGCATATACGAACATACCATGGTTTGCATTTCTCAAAGGACCTTTGGCCCAGGTTCAATTCTGTGTGCTCGTTCCTGAATCTCTCATAGAGTTCATTCTGTGTGGTGTCAAGGAAGTGTTTAACATGGGGCTCACGTTCAGTAGAACCTTTTCTCAATTTTAGCACGTCTCTTTGATGAAGTTCTAGTATGATCATACCCAAACTTTTGTACTAACTCCTTAACAGCATCAATTAGCTTCCTATCTGCACGAGGCAACCTACCAACAAAATCCCAACAATCGTTTCCACCCGGAGTGTCAAGATTTTCTCTTATAATAGAGTACTTGTTAATAGTTTTTCTATTTATTTTGAGTATGTGAGAAGTGTGTGATATCAGGCGACATTGCCTTGTGGACTTGCTTACAACTGATTCCGCTAAAACACGATGAGCTGCACAAATATCTTTTGATACGAGACGTCTTCTCAATCGCATTAAATGCAGATTGGAGATTTCTAACAATATGACTATTGGCCTCTGAACTTTTAACCATCTTTATGCCCAAAATTCTCTTAACAACAGCTAAAGAACATGACTTTAACAAACATAGCAATAATTGACATTTACCTGCATCACCTTTGGATTCAAAATATTCTTTGGCAATTTTGTTGCATTGCCATTCGATAGTGCGTTTCCGAAACTTGCCTTCAAGCCCCAACAGAGCACTCTCGTCCACATGAATACGTCTAGGAGTTCTTCTTCTTGCACTGGACAGTCGAGGTAGGGAGGGTGGACATGAGACATGAATACCGGAGCTTCTTTGTTGTGGTGCTTCGTTCATAGATTGGGCCATAATGGGAGTGTGGTCGACAGGGTTTTGGTATCCTTGGGGAGATTGCAAATTAAGCAAGGCTTGTATGTCCATCTCTACACATGCAACATCTCCCAAAATTCTAGTGTCGTGAGGAACTTCAGAATGACTCGTTGATGGATTTTTGGTTGGATATTGTGTTGATGTTGGAAATTGAGTTGGGTCCATTGGACGCGACTGATATACCCATGGTTCTAAACAAGAGGTTGTCGTGTCAACAACTGTGTTAGGATCAGTGGCAGGATCCGGGGAAATGATAGGACCATGTCTCAATCTTTCCATTCCCAACCTGGCCTTTTCTCTTGATTCGTTGACCTTTTCAATGGGAAGATTCCTTCTATTTTTTTTTGCGTTTTGTGGGTTTCCCATCTCCAAAATTCTCTTTAACACAACTATCAGGCCTACCCCTGCAAAAGAAACAACAAATAAGATATTAGTGCCATTATACAATGAACCTGACACATTCCAACACAGCTTACCACTTTACAAATTAACATATACAACTACAAACTATGTTGGTTTATTTGTGTTCGAATAAACATCATTATCCCTTACAATTCCAATCAATATAGATGATGGTTGGTCAAGTGTAGAGAGGAGAAACTAGTGTCTTGCCTAGCCATGAATTCATAAAAATTATGGTAGTAACACCCTACAACAGAGATGGCTAGAGATGCCTTGGGAATAGTTTGGTAGTTTTTCTACATCAAATAAGGTAACCTTAATTAGTTTCATTTTTTTATTTCTCCCTTAATGTTATCAATTCTAAATTTTGCACCTAGTTTGATTGCTTTGTCTTCATAGTGGCATGGTATATCCTTCCATTTGAGGCAATGTCCTTTACAATCATAAATTACTAGGTTATATAACACCTTAAGGAGTTGAAGAAACAACAACAAACTATTTGCTTATCTATAAACCTTGAGATGATAGAATGTGGTTTTGAGTTTAAAATACCCATGGTTGAATTCAACAATGCATCACAATAGAATGAATGTATACCTTGTTTTGTGAAAAACCTTAAGGAGGATGCAAAGGTTTCTAACAAGGATCATGGTCTTGGGAAGGGTGATTAGGGGGAATATAATTTGACCTTTCAATGTGCAATATCTAGGGTGGGGAGGTGTTGGATGTTAGGACTCAGAAATGTCGTATTTTCATCCACCTTTCCCTTCACTATTCCTTACATTTCATCGCCCTATTAAACCTTCATCATATCATTTGCATAAATACATTTGGGTTTCACATTATTATTTTCCACTTTATTCATTTTAGTATTAAGAGTGAATTTATGATTAAATATTAGAAAATATACATGTTTTCATATATATCTCAAATTATGTGTGAGCTTTGTAATGTGTAGGAATATGTGAATGATTAATTCAAAGAGACTTCTCAATTATCTCTTACACCATTCCAAAGGAGATAGTTATTCAAGCCTATTCTTAAGGAGAAGATCATGGAATATTTGGTTGGCATATCTTATCTAGGATTCATGAGAGATATGTGGAGGATTTGAAGGCACCATATCTTGTAATAAAAGGAAAGTGGTTGAGAGTAGTTGAGAGAATAATGGATCTGTAATTAATGCATTCTTATATTTTTCTTAAAGGACTCTCATGTATAAAGGAGAGTGCTCCTTCTCCATTCCATTAAGTTGGAATTAGGTTAGATTAAGCTTGTAAGAAGGGATGTAATGAAGTTGGATTGGATTGGATTTTGTACTTGTTAGATTAGTCTTTGATTTGAGATTCTTAATGTGAATTAAGCTTCCATTGTTATGCTTTCATGCTTGTCATTTGATTATTGATTTGTGGATGTGAGCTCACTTATGTCATTGTTGTTAACTCTTCACATGTTGTATCTCTCTTACGCAATTTCAATGCTTTCTTAGTTAGTGTTTCCATGCTTTCCTAGATTAATTTGATTTCAGCAAATTAGATTAAGTTAGATTAGATCTACTCCAGTCCTGCACAAACAGTGCACGTGCTTCGTCAGTTTACGTACCTCGGATTGACAAGTAAATAGTTGGGCAACTGTACTGCAATGTAATTATTACGACATATAACTCGCCTAACATTTTGGCGCCGTTGTCGGGGAAGCACAAGGGATTGAGGTATTAATTTTTTTTATGCAAGTGTGATTATTCATGCTCCTAACTCTGAGGTGACATATGGGTAAGGGCATGAAGGGTGTGTTTCAATTTCTGCAATTTAGAGTAAATTTCAATTTCTGCAATTTAGAGTAAATCTCAATTTTTGCAATTTAGAGTAAATTTCAATTTCTGCAAGTGTGTTTCAATTTTTGCAATTTAGTGTAAATTTCAATTTCTGCAATTTAGCGTAAATTTCAATTTCTGCAAGCATGTTTTTGCAATTTCAATTTCTGCAACTGTGAAGAGGTTTTCATGTGTTTCAGCAAGAGTGTTTTGTTTTCAGCAAGAGTGATTTTCAGATTTTGATTTGGGTGCTGTAAGAATCCCTTTTACAATATGGTTTAACCAGGAGTATCAGTTTGGAACAACTCACTCAGATCCTTGCAAAAGTCGGGATCTCCTCCTCTCACGAGGAAGAGATCTTGACAGCGGCCGAGAGCTTAATTACTCCTCCACCAACGAATGAGAATTCTTATGCATCAGAACAGGAAATTGAGGAAGATAATGAGGAGCTGCAACATGATCTGAGCGAGGCGAATTGCGCTTATGAAAGTCTTATCGAACAATGGTTTCAAGCACGCACCAGGTTAGACGCATTTAGTTTTTATTTTGTTAATTTAGTGTTTCAGCAAATTTCGCATGTTTATACATATTTATGATTAATATTATTTACAAACTTGAAAGAGAACATATTGTTGTTACTGTTACGTGCCTGGTTACATTGGATAGTTGACTACACTTAACATAATTCTAAATTTTAATTAGCATAGAATAGGTAGATTTTCAGTTTTTTTTTAATTTTTTTTCAATAAGTATGCTCTCCTCCGCGCTTAGTGCGATCTGAGGATCAGAAATAGGATGGCTATAACGATTTTCAGAAAGAATAAAGATGCTCTAATTTTTTTTTTTTTAGATCTCCATTTGCTAACAAAAATAAATGGCCTGTAAAAACTACATGCTGAAACTGTAAAAATCATGTTGTTACAGCTGTAGCTGAAACACCACCCAAGCAGTGTCACGTCTATAAGCTTCTCCTCGGTTGGAGTCACAACAATGCCATATTTTTGCTTTTGTTTTGTCGATGCCTGGAACTAAGCCTGCAACAAAACATGAAACATTAATTCTGCAACAAACAATTGAATAAAATTATGAGCGGAATAAAACAACAATTAAAACGTGTGAGAGAAAAGAATGTGACAGGAAACTATGAATGAGAGCATAAAGGGATAAGGGATCAAAATTTCTCTAATCATTAGGTTGTCCAAAATAAATCTCGAAATTGGTATGGATTTGTTTGGAACTAGATCTTAGATTATTTGTCTTCAACTGAATCTTGAATCCTGAAGCTACTATTTTCTGATCGTCAAAACTCTTAGTCCAGCAGGGATAGCCAACTGGAAATTATGGGCAAATCTAATCTAGCATAAATTTCTACTACTTCAAATGCCATGCACTATCATCCAACGCGTCTTTGCAGTCGATTTAATTTGTCTATCCTTATCTTTTCACGGTAATCTGCTCCTGGGATCTTTCCTTAGAAAATTTTAGTCAATTCGTCATGGACGTTGCCAAACCAAAAATATGCAAAACAATAAAATCATTCAGATTTGAAGCTCTTTCCTCAGTCTAAAACGAATAAAAACAACGCAAATAATTACAATTCTGGTTGTTGCGAATCCCTTTCTAGCTATTTCAACTGCCTGCAATTCTTCACGCATATGCTAAAATCGGGTTGTGAATCGTCCACTTCATTTGACCAAATTCTTTCAGGCTAAATCACAATGACTTACCATTTTAAGCTAGGCGTAATCCTCTCTGGATATGCTCCAATTCCATTCTTTTGTTGATCAATCTCTCCGAGATTTGGAAAATAGAATCAATTATATTATTCATTCAAAACAAGGAAGGATGCGATTTTCCTGCCGGCAGTTGAAGGCTCCACCGTGACTGCTCTCCATTCCCAAAATAAGACTTGAGATTCGACAAAAGGAATGAGATATCTTTCTGCGGGAATGAGAGGAGATGCTGCTGCCATTAATGTTCAGGCAGCAGAAGTATAGTTAGCAAGCATCGATGGCATCTACAGAGGCAAAAGCGATTACCATTCGCACCCGAAAGTTCATGACCAACAAGCTTCTCTCCAGAAAGCAATTTGTCATTGATGTTATTCACCCTGGACGACCAACTGTTTCAAAGGCTGAACTGAAGGAGAAGCTGGCAAGATTATACGACGTTTGCGATCCTCAAACAGTGGTTATGTTCGGCTTTTGTGTAAATTTCGGAGGTGGGAAGTCCTCAGGGTTTGGTCTGATCTATGATAACTTGGAAGCTGTAAAGAAATTTGAGCCAAAATATAGGCTTGTCAGGAATGGGCTGGCTACGCGGGAGCAAAAATCGAGGAAGCAAATGAAAGAAAGAAAGAAGCACTGGCATAAAATGCCAAATAAAACAGTTCATCTATCAAATAAAACAGTTCGTGTTTGAAGAACGTATTGGCAGGTTTCATCTGTCAAATAAAACAGTTCGTGTTGTGTTCACATTCAGTAGAGACTACTGTAATCATCATTCATAAATTTTCTCAAAGGATCGAGGAGCCTAATCTTCTGCCTGATGATACGTAGTGTTGAAGACAATTCTGTCAGTGTTGGCAAGGTTGAGGCGTCAGTATCGAATTATGGAGGACATCCAGGAAATATCTCTCCAGTGGAGACAGGCCCACCACTTTGACATACCACCCAACATAAGTTCGAAGCCATGTACTGAGCTACCCGCTTTTACTGATTGGGACCACAGATCTTTGGAATGGAACAAGAAATTGTTCCCCAACGTGTATTTGCTGGTGGATGCTATAGCAATGAGATCATGCACAGGTATGTCTTACCCTCAGGAGACAATGATTCTTAGAGGTAAAAGCTTTCCATTGAAAACTTTCAAGCACAGGTTTGATTTTGCTTATCTAAAGTGTCTTTGAATTAACGGAAAACATTGAATAAAAAAGACGAGGAGGAGTTTACGCTTGAGTTCCTGCAGCTGCAACACATCACCGTCATTAGCATTCTTTTAATACATTTTCGGGTAATAATGAAGGCATCCAAGCTTAAGTCTGTGCGTTGGTAACAGGGAAGATCGCGAGGACAGCACAAAATCTCCTGGCTTTACCTAAAAATCACGATGGAACCTTGAAAATAAGGAAAAGTCAAGGTTCTGTTCTCCATCGTGCACCTACCCAATGTTTTGGCACCTATCAATGATGTTGATAATGCAAATCCCAACGATATTGCATATTTATTCTCTGAATATGCTCCTTCAAGTATTCGACTTGTTCAGTGTGCTCTCAAGCATGGCTCTGTGGAAATCGAACAGTTGACAGTCAAGCAGAGCCCACTCATGTTTTTATGTGGACCATTGGTCACTGGACAAGAGAGCCACATGGACTATTGCACCGAGCTATGAACTAAGGATCATGAGGAAAGAGCTGCGACGAGAGGAATTGAGTCGGGAGGAGCTGCACCGAGAGGAGTTCCACCGAGAGGAAATTAGGAGAGGTGATATATTTACATGCTGATTACATTCCTCAAGCTCCATTAGCTGGACATGGCACTGATTCTGCAATAACTTAGAGGGAGCAAGTGGTGGCAATATGTTTATCATTGTGATACATAATCTAACGTTACCATGCAGGAGAAAAGCCTGTCGATTACAACTTGACAGAGAGGTTGAATGATCGCTATTGTCAAATGCATGAATTTTTTTTTTTTTTCTCTAATCTAAACTCTGGCAATGATATGGGTAGTACACGGTGTCTTCCAAATGGCTGCGATGTGGTGATGATGGAGCCAGCAGTGATGAGAACGACGGATGTTCTAATGGTATTCACAGAAAATATCTTTTGGAGTACTTTGGGGAGAATGTAGCTTTTGACAATTGTGGGAATTGCCACAACTGTATAACTTCAAGTATATGTTGATCAACGAAGGAGGCTTACTTATTTCTGACTTATATACATTCTTGAAGAGGTCATTGGGGCCTTAATGTTACAATCGATGTTCTTCATGGATCACGTATAAAGAAACCGACATAGAAACATTTTGACAAGCTTCCTTTATCCAGTTGAAGAACCAATCGAAGGGGTGGCGCATTCCTTATGGTTCTCCCAGAGCTGCCATCGATCCATTCTTGAATAGCCCAGGTACCTCGTTGGAGCTGTATGTCTTGACTGGATTTCATAAAACCGGGTAATGATTGAACTCCTATCCTTCCTGCATACGTAACACATTTAAAATTCCAGAATTTTAGTGATAAGTCCCAACAAACTGTTGCACATAAGAATATTTGATGAAGCTAAGACAAGTAGTGCTGTTAGAAGCTTTGAGGATGTGATGCATGAATATTTGCAGATCTATTAGTTCTTTGATTTTGAGTATTTTGTTTGACATCTTTTGTTTCCTTTTGCACCATTTTTAGAATTTTCCTTTGATGTGTAAAACAAAAACAATAAAAATTATAAAACCATGAAAAGATTAAAAAAATAAAAATTTAAAATTACAGAAATTGCAAATGGACATTCTATCATTCCTGAAAACAATACAAATGCATGGTTATTTACGCTTCACGCTAATTTGTTTTTCTCAAGTCACTTCAACCAGGAATTGATAAAGAAACTAGATTCACCAGGACCGCCAGGTAAAAATGCATTTCATTTTATTTTTTAATTTGATTTCCTAAAACACATATTTTTCCTGCATTTTATATTTTTCGATGCTCTCACACAAAATTTGCAGCAGGATTAGTACTCACATTTTTCAGGCTTCGGAGACAATCACATTTCATGCCAAAATGATTTTCGAGAATCACAAAAATTTTCAAAGACACGTGCTTTGATTGAACAGCTGCGTATTGAACAGCTGCGCGTTGAACAGCTGTGTATTGAACAGCTGCGCGTTGAACAGCTGCGTATTGAACAGCTGCGTATTGAACAGCTGCGCGTTGAACAGCTGCGTATTGAACAGCTGCACGTTGAATAGCTGCGTATTGAAAAGCTGCACGTTGAACAGCTGCATATTGAACAGTTGCGTATTGAACAGCTACGCGTTGAACAGTTGCGTATTGAACAGCTGCGCGTTGAACAGCTGCGCATTAAACAGCTGCGCATTGAACAGCCATTTGAGTATAGCTACGCATTGAACAGCTGCGCGTAGTGTAGCTGCGCGTTGAACAGCTGCGCATTGTATAGCTGAAGATTGAATAGCTGTGTATTGAATAGCTGCGCATTGAACAGCTACGCATTGAACAGCTGCGCAAGCGCAACGGCAACAGGTAACAATGTCTTTTATTTTTAATTTGCCGCATTAATACTTATTTCTGCATGTTATATTTTCGAAACTCTGACAGTTTTCATGCAGAATTGGTACTAAGTTTTTTTTTTCAGATTCACAGACGATCATTTTTAATGCTGCAGTGATGTTAAAAAAAAAAAAAAAAAAAATCAGAGAAAACATGATTTGTTGATAGCTTGAAAGAGTTGCTTCTCATCGTACATTTCATGACATTTGCAGTTACACAGAAACCAATTGCATCATGATTTGTTTACCCACATTTCTCCTTCAAAGCACATTAGTCATCCATGTTGGAATCCAATATTCCATTGCCTTATCTGTCATGACTTCACACATGCCTATTTTTCTGAATTGCATACAGTTTACCCCATTTTTCAGTTCATATTTTTCCTCGCAAATAAAACCATTCCGCTCCCTCTCCATAATTACATTCCCTTTCCATAAGCACTATTGCTACTGATATCTTTCCTATAGTCCTACCAATATTTTTGTAAAATCTCTCGTTGACTGATGTAGGATCCCTTAAGTCCTACCTTTCAACAAGTCTTGCCCCATCGACCTCAGCACCTCATCTAGGATATAGACTAGAGTCCATTTTGAGTACCTAGAAGCTTGCATGCCTTAATGGCAAGTTCTTTCGCTGACGATCATGGGAATACATCAATGTCCCTTGATCATCAGATCTTGCAAGTGGCTCGACCTCAGCACATCCATTCGCACTTCGCAAGATGTACTCGGGTACCTTGGCACTCATTGACATCAATGGTGAGTTGCCTCGCACTGGTTAACGGCATTCATCAATGGTTGGTAATCCAGTGATTTCTCTTCATGCTCGACATCGACACATCCATTCGCATGATTAGAATTGTACCATCAGGTTTGTAGCGGATGAAGACTATACACTTTTTCCTGATTCCCTCAGCAGTTACAACAGCTTGAATTCATCTATGAGAGTCTAACAGTTCCACAGCACCAGTTCAGATGCCTCCACCTCCCATTCTCTGATTCAGCAGTGATAGTCCTTGCAGTTCCCGCAGTTGTTGTTACAACCATCATTGTTATAGCAGTTGATGTTATGGCAGTTACATCAGTGCCGGCGGTTGTTGTTTTAGCAGGTCCAGCACTTGTTGTTACAGTAGTGCTACTATAGTAGCAGTCACCTTTCACATGTTCCTACAACAATGTCGTCTTTCACGTTACAGCAACGACGCCATTCACAGCTACATTTTTATGATCCTACAGCAGTGACACCTTCCATCTTCCAGTCGTCGCAGTTCCATATTCTTTCTTCCAGCCGTTACAGTAGTTGCAGCTACAGTACTAGTCACGATTTTCTGCTCCAGCGGCCGCAACAACTACATTCCTATTGCATAGTTCATCTACATTTTCGGTGAGTGGAGGTATGTTGTTTTCTAAGCTTTGATCATGAAATTCCTTCTATGCTGACTTGAATATTTTGGAAAATTCCCTCACCACACTTCATTTTGTTTTCCCTTCCATGACCTACACTATGTTGCATGAGGGCATGCAACCGATTCAGTTGGGGAGGGGGAACTATTGTCATAATTACCACATTTTTCCTTTATCATCATTCCATTTTCATCCCATTTACCATTCCAAAAATTTCTTTTCCAACAATCCCCTGATGCACTTTACTTCATGCATTGATATACATTGGCATGATTCATACCAGATTGAGAAATGGCTTTCTTATACTCAATGATGCTCTCTTATGCACATTGATAGCTTATGATTTCCAGTGAAGTGTGTGGTTACAATTATTATCATAACAGCAAGCGAAAATAAAATAAAATAAAATAAAATAAATAAATAAATAAATAAATAAAATGAATGTTGTTAACACAAGAACCAACATTCTTATATTCATGGTTGTTACACAAGAACCAACCATAGGAAAATGCCAGCTGTTACTCATGAGCTATTACTCATGTCTCCACATATCTTGGAAACATTCATCATTAAAAAGACATCATCAATCAAAGCCAAAGTTTAGATGCCAAAGGTTCTTCAGCAGATCCATGCATGGTTGCATGAGGACATGCAACACCTTCAGTTGGGGAGGATGTTAGGACTCAGAAATGTCGTATTTTCATCCACCTTTCCCTTCACTATTCCTTACATTTCATCGCCCTATTAAACCTTCATCATATCATTTGCATAAATACATTTGGGTTTCACATTATTATTTTCCACTTTATTCATTTTAGTATTAAGAGTGAATTTATGATTAAATATTAGAAAATATACATGTTTTCATATATATCTCAAATTATGTGTGAGCTTTGTAATGTGTAGGAATATGTGAATGATTAATTCAAAGAGACTTCTCAATTATCTCTTACACCATTCCAAAGGAGATAGTTATTCAATCCTATTCTTAAGGAGAAGATCATGGAAGATTTGGTTGGCATATCTTATCTAGGATTCATGAGAGATATGTGGAGGATTTGAAGGCACCATATCTTGTAATAATAGGAAAGTGGTTGAGAGTAGTTGAGAGAATAATGGATCTGTAATTAATGCATTCTTATCTTTTTCTTAAAGGACTCTCATGTATAAAGGAGAGTGCTCCTTCTCCATTCCATTAAGTTGGAATTAGGTTAGATTAAACTTGTAAGAAGGGATGTAATGAAGTTGGATTGGATTGGATTTTGTACTTGTTAGATTAGTCTTTGATTTGAGATTCTTAATGTGAATTAAGCTTCCATTGTTATGCTTTCATGCTTGTCATTTGATTATTGATTTGTGGATGTGAGCTCACTTATGTCATTGTTGTTAACTCTTCACATGTTGTATCTCTCTTACGCAATTTCAATGCTTTCTTAGTTAGTGTTTCCATGCTTTCCTAGATTAATTTGATTTCAGCAAATTAGATTAAGTTAGATTAGATCTACTCCAGTCCTGCACAAACAGTGCACGTGCTTCGTCAGTTTACGTACCCCGGATTGACAAGTAAATAGTTGGGCAACTGTACTGCAACGTAATTATTACGACATATAACTCGCCTAACATTTTGGCGCCGTTGCCGGGGAAGCACAAGGGATTGAGGTATTAATTTTTTTTATGCAAGTGTGATTATTCATGCTCCTAACTCTGAGGTGACATATGGGTAAGGGCATGAAGGGTGTGTTTCAATTTCTGCAATTTAGAGTAAATTTCAATTTCTGCAATTTAGAGTAAATCTCAATTTTTGCAATTTAGAGTAAATTTCAATTTCTGCAAGTGTGTTTCAATTTTTGCAATTTAGTGTAGATTTCAATTTCTGCAATTTAGCGTAAATTTCAATTTCTGCAAGCATGTTTTTGCAATTTCAATTTCTGCAACTGTGAAGAGGTTTTCATGTGTTTCAGCAAGAGTGTTTTGTTTTCAGCAAGAGTGATATTCAGATTTTGATTTGGGTGCTGTAAGAATCCCTTTTACAATATGGTTTAACCAAGAGTATCAGTTTGGAACAACTCACTCAGATCCTTGCAAAAGTCGGGATCTCCTCCTCTCACGAGGAAGAGATCTTGATAGCGGCCGAGAGCTTAATTACTCCTCCACCAACGAATGAGAATTCTTATGCATCAGAACAGGAAATTGAGGAAGATAATGAGGAGCTGCAACATGATCTGAGCGAGGCGAATTGCGCTTATGAAAGTCTTATCGAACAATGGTTTCAAGCACGCACCAGGTTAGACGCATTTAGTTTTTATTTTGTTAATTTAGTGTTTCAGCAAATTTCGCATGTTTATACATATTTCTGATTAATATTATTTACAAACTTGAAAGAGAACATATTGTTGTTACTGTTACGTGCCTGGTTACATTGGATAGTTGCCTACACTTAACATAATTCTAAATTTTAATTAGCATAGAATAGGTAGATTTTCAGTTTTTTTTTAATTTTTTTTCAATAAGTATGCTCTCCTCCGCGCTTAGTGCGATTTGAGGATCAGAAATAGGATGGCTATAACGATTTTCAGAAAGAATAAAGATGCTCTAATTATTTTTTTTTTTAGATCTCCATTTTCTAACAAAAATAAATGGCCTGTAAAAACTACATGCTGAAACTGTAAAAATCATGTTGTTACAGTTGTAGCTGAAACACCACCCAAGCAGTGTCATGTCTATAAGCTTCTCGTCGGTTGGAGTCATAACAATGCCATATTTTTTCTTTTGTTTTGTCGATGCCTGGAACTAAGCCTGCAACAAAACATGAAACATTAATTCTGCAACAAACAATTGAATAAAATTATGAGCGGAATAAAACAACAATTAAAACGTGTGAGAGAAAAGAATGTGACAGGAAACTATGAATGAGAGCATAAAGGGATAAGGGATCAAAATTTCTCTAATCATTAGGTTGTCCAAAATAAATCTCGAAATTGGTATGGATTTGTTTGGAACTAGATCTTCGATTATTTGTCTTCAACTGAATCTTGAATCCTGAAGCTACTATTTTCTGATCGTCAAAACTCTTAGTCCAGCAGGGATAGCCAACTGGAAATTATGGGAAAATCTAATATAGCATAAATTTCTACTACTTCAAATGCCATGCACTATCATCCAACGCGTCTTTGCAGTCAATTTAATTTGTCTATCCTTATCTTTTCACGGTAATCTGCTCCTGGGATCTTTCCTTAGAAAATTTTAGTCAATTCGTCATGGACGTTGCCAAACCAAAAATATGCAAAACAATAAAATCATTCAGATTTGAAGCTCTTTCCTCAGTCTAAAACGAATAAAAACAACGAAAATAATTACAATTCTGGTTGTTGCGAATCCCTTTCTAGCTATTTCAACTGCCTGCAATTCTTCACGCATCTGCTAAAATCGGGTTGTGAATCGTCCACTTCATTTGACCAAATTCTTTCAGGCTAAATCACAATGACTTACCATTTTAAGCTAGGCGTAATCCTCTCCGGATATGCTCCAATTCCATTCTTTTGTTGATCAATCTCTCCAAGATTTGGAAAATAGAATCAATTATAGTATTCATTCAAAACAAGGAAGGATGCGATTTTCCTGCCGGCAGTTGAAGGCTCCACCGTGACTGCTCTCCATTCCCAAAATAAGACTTGAGATTCGACAAAAGGAATGAGATATCTTTCTGCGGGAATGAGAGGAGATGCTGTTGCCATTAATGTTCAGGCAGCAGAAGTATAGTTAGCAAGCATCGATGGCATCTACAGAGGCAAAAGCGATTACCATTCGCACCCGAAAGTTCATGACCAACAAGCTTCTCTCCAGAAAGCAATTTGTCATTGATGTTAATCACCCTGGACGGCCAACTGTTTCAAAGGCTGAACTGAAGGAGAAGCTGGCAAGATTATACGACGTTTGCGATCCTCAAACACTGGTTATGTTCGGTTTTGTGTAAATTTCGAAGGTGGGAAGTCCTCAGGGTTTGGTCTGATCTATGATAACTTGGAAGCTGTAAAGAAATTTGAGCCAAAATATAGGCTTGTCAGGAATGGGCTGGCTACGCGGGAGCAAAAATCGAGGAAGCAAATGAAAGAAAGAAAGAAGCACTGGCATAAAATGCCAAATAAAACAGTTCATCTGTCAAATAAAACAGTTCGTGTTTGAAGAACGTATTGGCAGGTTTCATCTGTCAAATAAAACAGTTCGTGTTTTGTTCACATTCAGTAGAGACTACTGTAATCATCATTCATAAATTTTCTCAAAGGATCGAGGAGCCTAATCTTCTGCCTGATGATACGTAGTGTTGAAGACAATTCTGTCAGTGTTGGCAAGGTTGAGGCGTCAGTATCTAATTATGGAGGACATCCAGGAAATATCTCTTCAGTCGAGACAGGCCCACCACTTTGACATACCACCCAACATAAGTTCGAAGCCATGTACTGAGCTACCCGCTTTTACTGATTGGGACCAAAGATCTTTGGAATGGAACAAGAAATTGTTCCCCAACGTGTATTTGCTGGTGGATGCTATAGCAATGAGATCACGCACAGGTATGTCTTACCCTCAGGATACAATGATTCTTAGAGGTAAAAGCTTTCCATTGAAAACTTTCAAGCACAGGTTTGATTTTGCTTATCTAAAGTGTCTTTGAATTAACGGAAAACATTGAATAAAGAAGACGAGGAGGAGTTTACGCTTGAGTTCCTGCAGCTGCAACACATCACCGTCATTAGCATTCTTTTAATACATTTTCGGGTAATAATGAAGGCATCCAAGATTAAGTCTGTGCGTTGGTAATAGGGAAGATCGCGAGGACAGCACAAAATCTCCTGGCTTTACCTAAAAATCATGATGGAACCTTGAAAACAAGGAAAAGTCGAGGTTCTGTTCTCCATCGTGCACCTACCCAATGTTTTGGCACCTATCAATGATGTTGATAATGCAAATCCCAACGATATTGCATATGGATTCTCTGAATATGCTCCTTCAAGTATTCGACTTGTTCAGTGTGCTCTCAAGCATGGCTCTGTGGAAATCGAACAGTTGACAGTCAAGCAGAGCCCGCTCATGTTTTTATTTGGACCATTGGTCACTGGACAAGGGAGCCACATGGACTATTGCACCGAGCTATGAACTAAGGATCATGATGAAAGAGCTGCGACGAGAGTAATTGAGTCGGGAGGAGCTGCACCGAGAGGAGTTCCACCGAGAGGAAATTAGGAGAGGTGATATATTTACATGCTGATTACATTCCTCAAGCTCCATTAGCTGGACATGGCACTGATTCTGCAATAACTTAGAGGGAGAAAGTGGTGGCAATATGTTTATCATTGTGATACATAATCTAACGTTACCATGCAGGAGAAAAGCCTGTCGATTACAACTTGACAGAGAGGTTGAATGATCGCTATTGTCAAATGCATGAATTTTTTTTTTTTTTCTCTAATCTAAACTCTGGCAATGATATGGGTAGTACACGGTGTCTTCCAAATGGCTGCGATGTGGTGATGATGGAGCCAGCAGTGATGAGAACGACGGATGTTCTAATGGTATTCACAGAAAATATCTTTTGGAGTACTTTGGGGAGAATTTTGCTTTTGACAATTGTGGGAATTGCCACAACTGTATAACTTCAAGTATATGTTGATCAACGAAGGAGGCTTACTTATTTCTGACTTATATACATTCTTGAAGAGGTCATTGGGGCCTTAATGTTACAATCGATGTTCTTCGTGGATCACGTATAAAGAAACCGACATAGAAACATTTTGACAAGCTTCCTTTATCCAGTTGAAGAACCAATCGAAGGGGTGGCGCATTCCTTATGGTTCTCCCAGAGCTGCCATCGATCCATTCTTGAATAGCCCAGGTACCTCGTTGGAGCTGTATGTCTTGACTGGATTTCATAAAACCGGGTAATGATTGAACTCCTATCCTTCCTGCATACGTAACACATTTAAAATTCCAGAATTTTAGTGATAAGTCCCAACAAACTGTTGCACATAAGAAGATTTGATGAAGCTAAGACAAGTAGTGTTGTTAGAAGCTTTGAGGATGTGATGCATGAATATTTGCAGATCTATTAGTTCTTTGATTTTGAGTATTTTGTTTGACATCTTTCGTTTCCTTTTGCACCATTTTTAGAATTTTCCTTTGATGTGTAAAACAAAAACAATAAAAATTATAAAACCATGAAAAGATTAAAAAAATAAAAATTTAAAATTACAGAAATTGCAAATGGACATTCTATCATTCCTGAAAACAATACAAATGCATGGTTATTTACGCTTCACGCTAATTTGTTTTTCTCAAGTCACTTCAACCAGGAATTGATGAAGAAACTAGATTCACCAGGACCGCCAGGTAAAAATGCATTTCATTTTATTTTTGAATTTGATTTCCTAAAACACATATTTTTCCTACATTTTATATTTTTCGATGCTCTCACACAAAATTTGCAGCAGGATTAGTACTCACATTTTTCAGGCTTCGGAGACAATCACATTTCATGCCAAAATGATTTTCGAGAATCACAAAAATTTTCAAAGACACGTGCTTTGATTGAACAGCTGCGTATTGAACAGCTGCGCGTTGAATAGCTGTGTATTGAACAGCTGCGCGTTGAACAGCTGCGTATTGAACAGCTGCGTATTGAACAGCTGCGCGTTGAACAGCTGCGTATTGAACAGCTGCGTATTGAACAGCTGCGCGTTGAATAGCTGCGTATTGAACAGATGCGCGTTGAACAGCTGCGTATTGAACAGCTGCGTATTGAACAGCTACGCGTTGAACAGCTGCGTATTGAACAGCTGCGCGTTGAACAGCTGCGCATTAAACAGCTGCGCATTGAACAGCCATTTGAGTATAGCTGCGCATAGTGTAGCTGTGCGTTGAACAGCTGCGCATTGTATAGCTGCAGATTGAATAGCTGTGTATTGAATAGCTACGCATTGAACAGCTGCGCAAGCGCAACGGCAACAGGTAACAATGTCTTTTATTTTTAATTTGCCGCATTAATACTTATTTCTGCATGTTATATTTTCGAAACTCTGACAGTTTTCATGTAGAATTGGTACTAAGTTTTTTTTTTCAGATTCACAGACGATCATTTTTAATGCTGCAGTGATGTTAAAAAAAAAAAAAAAAAAATCAGAGAAAACATGATTTGTTGATAGCTTGAAAGAGTTGCTTCTCATCGCACATTTCATGACATTTGCAGTTACACAGAAACCAATTGCATTATAATATTTTTACCCACATTTCTCCTTCAAAGCACATTAGTCATCCATGTTGGAATCCAATATTCCATTGCCTTATCTGTCATGACTTCACACATGCCTATTTTTCTGAATTGCATACAGTTTACCCCATTTTTCAGTTCATCTTTTTCCTCGCAAATAAAACCATTCCGCTCCCTCTCCATAATTACATTCCCTTTCCATAAGCACTGTTGCTACTGATATCTTTCCTATAGTCCTACCAATATTTTTGTAAAAACTCGCGTTGACTGATGTAGGATCCCTTAAGGCCTACCTTTCAACAAGTCTTGCCCCATCGACCTCAGCACCTCATCTGGGATATAGACTAGAGTCCATTTTGAGTACCTAGAAGCTTGCATGCCTTAATGGCAAGTTCTCTCGCTGACGATCATGGGAATACATCAATGTCCCTTGATCATCAGATCTTGCAAGTGGCTCGACCTCAGCACATCCATTCGCACTTCGCAAGATGTACTCGGGTACCTTGGCACTCATTGACATCAATGGTGAGTTGCCTCGCACTGGTTAACGGCATTCATCAATGGTTGGTAATCCAGTGATTTCTCTTCATGCTCGACATCGACACATCCATTCGCATGATTAGAATTGTACCATCAGGTTTGTAGCGGATGAAGACTATACACTTTTTCCTGATTCCCTCAGCAGTTACAACAGCTTGAATTCATCTATGAGAGTCTAACAGTTCCACAGCACCAGTTCAGATGCCTCCACCTCCCATTCTCTGATTCAGCAGTGATAGTCCTTGCAGTTCCCGCAGTTGTTGTTACAACCATCATTGTTATAGCAGTTGCTGTTATGGCAGTTACATCAGTTCCGGCGGTTGTTGTTTTAGCAGGTCCAGCACTTGTTGTTACAGTAGTGCTACTACAGTAGCAGTCACCTTTCACAAGTTCCTACAACAGTGTCGTCTTTCACGTTACAGCAACGACGCCATTCACAGCTACATTTTTATGATCCTACAGCAGTGACACCTTCCATCTTCCAGCCGTCGCAGTTCCATATTCTTTCTGCTAGCCGTTACAGTAGTTGCAGCTACAGTACTAGTCACGATTTTCTGCTCCAGCGGCCGCAACAACTACATTCCTATTGCATAGTTCATCTACATTTTCGGTGAGTGGAGGTATGTTGTTTTCTAAGCTTTGATCATGAAATTCCTTCTATGCTGACTTGAATATTTTGGAAAATTCCCTCACCACACTTCATTTTGTTTTCCCTTCCATGACCTACACTATGTTGCATGAGGGCATGCAACCGATTCAGTTGGGGAGGGGGAACTATTGTCATAATCACCACATTTTTCCTTTATCATCATTCCATTTTCATCCCATTTACCATTCCCAAAAATTTCTTTTCCAACAATCCCCTGATGCACTTTACTTCATGCATTGATATACATTGGCATGATTCATACCAGATTGAGAAATGGCTTTCTTATACTCAGTGATGCTCTCTTATGCACATTGATAGCTTATGATTTCCAGTGAAGTGTGTGGTTACAATTATTATCATAACAGCAAGTGAAAATAAAATAAAATAAATAAA